>JAJGMV010000284.1:0-600000 GCA_021527685.1 Aphanomyces euteiches
CCTCAGCAAACACTTGTCAAAGTACGACGATACCCACTGGAAGCAAGCACAGCGAGTGCTCAAGTACCTCAAGGGATCCAAATCAGCAAGTCTCGAGATCGACGGTCGAGGTCAAGTGGGAGACTTGCAGCTCAGTGCGTACTGCGATGCCGACTTCGCAAACGGAGAAGACCGCAAGTCGATCAGTGGCTACGTCGTTATGTACGGCTCATGCGTACTCTCCTATCGCTCGAGGAAGCAAACCATCGTGGCACTGTCCACAGCAGAAGCCGAGTACATTGCCTTGGCAGACTGTGTCAAAGAGCTCCTCTGGTTCTCAGAACTATTGGAAGAACTTGGGTTTCCCCAAAAGACTATCCTGGTGCATTGCGACAACCAGAGTGCAATTGCCATCGCGAAGAACTCAGGCCAACATGAGAGGACCAAACACATCAGCACCAAGTACCATTTTGTACGGGACAATGTCGAGAAGGAAGTCATCAAGCTTCAGTACTGTCCAAGCAAGATGATGATCGCTGACATCCTCACCAAGGCCATTCCGCGTGAGCAATTCGAAATCCTGCGTTCCAAGTTGGGACTCACAGAAGACTCGAATTGAGTGGGAGTGTTAAATGGCAAAGTCAAGCCTTATTGGATTGCATAAATACAATGATGATTTGTCAAGGACTCAGTAGGTTCTAGACCTACTTATCCTGTGACAAAAGTGTTTGTGTATGGTGTACTTCTAGCACTCATACATTGCGCACTTCCAGCATAATGCATGGTGCACTTCCAGCACCAGCGTAGTGCACTTCTAGCGCAACACTATTAATGTGTTGAATCTTCAACACTATATTTATGCATCAAGATCTATATTTATGCTAGCAGTTATGAAACTGCAGCAACCGTTCGGATATAGATAAGAATAGTTCAGCCAATCCCAAGAACTAAAGATATTATTAGAACCAAGTCTAGCAGACTAAACCTCACAATTGAATTTACCTTCAACTACTCCAGTGCAAGCCCTCATCAAATCTACAATAATCATGGAAGCATTTCAGAGCACATGTGATTCAGCTTTATCACATTTTTTCGTAACACCTTATTGGTTAAAACTTTAAGAATTGACTTGGACATAAAGATAGAATATGTTCATTTTCGGACAGGACTAGTGTTGTAGGACATCTTTAACTATTTCTATTTGTGAAATACTACTAGATTTCCCATGTACCTAAGCGTGTTTGATATTTCAGCTTAACACAAACCGCATTTGTGCACATTCATCCAGTTGTAGAAGTAAGAGTCATCTTCAAGTATTGATGGCGCGGCTCCGTGGGGTTTGACGCACTTCTACACGTTGGAAGTACACGATTAAATATTATCTTTTATTGATCAAAACATATTTCATCAATTTCTGTCCCCAAAGACGAGTCGTCAACTGGCTTGGATTGTTTCTCCACTAGAAATAAATGCGCTCGGTACATTGAGCATTTCAAGTCAGCACGTGATTTTAGCTCAACCACTTATCGAGAATATTTTGGAGCCTTTGTAAACTTAAAGCGTAATTTATCATTTTATTAACTCGATCAATGTAATTGTCAATGTGCTTTATTTCTTGTAGTTTATCAATTATATAACTCTTATCAATGTCGTTGTCAGTGTGAAATCCTTACCTCCTTCATTTTCGTGGAAATAATATTATCACAATCGTAGGAAGTTTCCAATCAAGTGTTGAGTGTGAAGATGAAATGAACTGTGTCGGCTAAGTCAGTAAATAGTCATATTTTCGACCAATATAATGCGTTCTTAACTGGTGATTTCTTAGAATCACATTCACCTGAGTTATATAAACTTACATTTCGGACCCCCCACACAATTTCGAATGAAATGGACAATAAATAATTTTTACCAGGTACTATTTTGTGCTTTCGAGCACATTTCGGATATCGGCGTGATTTGTTAAGTCGTTTATCAGTCGTTTTGATTGGCTAAGTCGACATTGACGACTGATTTTGGCCAATCAAATCCTGACAAAGTAAAATCAGCCAATAGGATCGATTCGTGGCGTGATTCGATTGCGCCGGCATCCAAAATTTGTATCAAATCAACAATAGAGAGTTTTCGCAAACTGGTATTGTCCTTTTGAGTGAAATGTGGACTGGGCAGATCATTGGCCAAATCGCATAGCTATCGACTACACTAAAATTAAGTGCAATTTCTTTCTAGCAATGGTACCTGCACCGTCATACATGATTTCTACGCCCAATACTGCCTCTCTATGAAGTGTTAAGACGCGCGCGTATCTTCCGCGAGTCGCGTCCATCAAGGCCTTTCCCCACGGCCTTTCCCCATGTCACCTAATTAAGAAATTTGATTGGTCAAAATATTTACAATAATGATATATGAGACCCCGGCAAACGAAATGATGGATACCGCCTTTTCTTGAAGTTGGAGTTAGCAACATAGCGCAATAGAGCAGTGTCTTAACTACATTTTGGCGGGCTGTGGTCCCCCAAACTCGGTGTGATCACCGAGATATGACCATCGGCACGACGGCCATACCATGAACTTCAAATTGTACGAATTTTTTATTGCACCATTGGACAGTATTTCGTGCGAGTATTCGATTTTCTGGCCCCCAATTGGCCTAAAACGTGCTAGAAGATGTCCAAATAGTCAATTAAAACTTTTTAACCGGAATTTTTTCCGGACTAAAAATTGTAAATTTTTATTATATTTTGATTATTAGTAAGCATTATTACCAAATATAATGATTTTGTTTATTTTATTGCATTTCCTTTCCTCGTCGATTTCTCGAAAGACGTGGAAAAGGATGGAACAGCGGTGCTTTTACTTCAAAGTTGATTTTCTCGGATGAACAAAAAAACACTTTATCCATCAAAATATTTGCCGGCGTCTCACTCTGACAATCGATTCTGGCAAGTCGATTCGATTCGACAGCCCAGTCCAAAATTACAATCGAATGCATAATATTATAGTAATAAATTTGATTATACGTATTGTCGTTTTTGTCAAAACTTGGAGTTTTGAAGGAAAAGCCGAAGTGTTTCTTCCGGAAAAAATTGAAACTTTCAGCCAATGAATGAGCCGAAATCGTCCTTGTGTCATGGTAGTGTGGTGCACCAACGTGGCCCGAAAGCAACACGCGAGTATCCCAAACACACGCCACAAGATGCATCTCCACTCGTGTTTTCTCGCCTCATGACCCACTTGCCACGTGCAGATCTCGACCCCATCAAGACGCCCACTTGCCACGTTCTGGCACGTTTGAAAGGTGTCATGGTAGTGTGGTGCACCAGCGTGGCCCGAAAGCAACACGCGAGTATCCCAAACACACGCCACAAGATGCATCTCCACTCGTGTTTTCTCGCCTCATGACCCACTTGCCACGTGCAGATCTCGACCCCATCAAGACGCCCACTTTGCCACGTCTGGCACGTTTGAAAGGTGTCATGGTAGTGTGGTGCACCAACGTGGCCCGAAAGCAACACGCGAGTATCCCAAACACACGCCACAAGATGCATCTCCACTCGTGTTTTCTCGCCTCATGACCCACTTGCCACGTGCAGATCTCGACCCCATCAAGACGCCCACTTGCCACGTCTGGCACGTTTGGAAAGGTGTCATGGTAGTGTGGTGCACCAACGTGGCCCGAAAGCAACACGCGAGTATCCCAAACACACGCCACAAGATGCATCTCCACTCGTGTTTTCTCGCCTCATGACCCACTTGCCACGTGCAGATCTCGACCCCATCAAGACGCCCACTTTGCCACGTCTGGCACGTTTGAAAGGTGTCATGGTAGTGTGGTGCACCAACGTGGCCCGAAAGCAACACGCGAGTTCCCAAACACACGCCAACAAGATGCATCTCCACTCGTGTTTTCTCGCCTCATGACCCACTTGCCACGTGCAGATCTCGACCCCATCAAGACGCCCACTTGCCACGTCTGGCACGTTTGAAAGGTGTCATGGTAGGTGTCTCCGATGTCGGGTGAGATGTTTCTGTAGTGCACTAGCTCGTTCGTGGTGTCCAAAGTGTCACTTTCGAAATTTCTCACCATCCTCGGCATGTCTCCGATGTCGGGTGAGATGTTTCTGTAGTGCACTAGCTCGTTCGTGGTGTCCAAAGTGTCACTTCGAAATTTCTCACCATCCTCGGCATGTCTCCGATGTCGGGTGAGATGTTTCTGTAGTGCACTAGCTCGTTCGTGGTGTCCAAAGTGTCACTTCGAAATTTCTCACCATCCTCGGCATGTCTCCGATGTCGGGTGAGATGTTTCTGTAGTGCTCTAGCTTTTCCGTTGTAGCCTGATTGTCTGAAGAATGAGTCTCCGCTGACTATTTGTTATATTGATAGAAGATCAGATTTGATGTTGTTATGGTGTTGTAGTTGTGTGGTGTAACGAACTCGAACTTTCTTATTGGATCTCTAGGTTTTGATATTGATAAGAGCAGATTTGATGATGTGATGGCCTGATTGTTGTGGGGTGAAAATGTTTCAATTTGTTTTGATTTTGAACGATTTTTAAGTTGACTAAATTTGTTGTAGAGAAGCGAAAAAGTTAGTTGTGTGGTGTAATAGTTTCATTTGTTTTGATTTTGGGTTTTGAACGATTCTCAAGTTGACTGAATTTGTTGTATAGAAGCATAAAAGTTAGTGTATTCTGTACGAAGTCAGGATATGGAGCGTTAGGAATGACTCGAACGCTCTTATTGGATCAGTAGGTTGTGATATTGAGTTAAGATAATTGCAGATTTGATGTTGTCATGGACTGATAGTTGTTGTGGAGTAAAAGTTTCATTTGTTATGGGTTTGGTTTCGAACGATGTTCAAGTCGATGAAATTTGTTGCATAGAAGCAAAAAAAGTTGAGTGTACGAAGTCAGGATGTGAACTGTTTTGGAAATTGTGCCTTGATCTAGATTTCGGCTTGAGACCAAGCTGTTGCTAATTATCTAATAACGACTGAACTTTCACGGGACTTCTGGTCCAACGAATTTATGCCTTTTTAGTTTCATCTGAGGCGGACATTTTTTAACATAATGAACTCTGATGTGTTTCACAAAAAAATTTTCCACTCGAAAAGAGATTTTGGATCGTATTCTTGAGAAAATAGCGGGATATTTGCCAATTTCTATGCGGAATGGCGACTTACTGATGAACATTGCCAATGTTCAATCCGATTCGACTTCATATCAAAAGAAAAAAGTCCTCGAGAATAATTTTTGGGAGCTGATCGAATACAAGTATCATCGAGAGATACATACATCGAGATAAAACGCTACCTTGAGATTATACTATATTTGATATCATGTCGAAGATATTCACATGCATGTTTATGATGATTATTCAATTCGCCAATGCGACACTCAAAAAGATGCAACTCACCAGTCAATGAGTATGCTCGTAGCCACTTTTCTCCATCGAATTCCATTATCACACTGAAAATCGTTCTCTGCATTTCGCCTTGTTCTCGACCATCTTCCAGGTATTGTTTGATGAGAGAAACAAAATGTCAGTTCAATAAAAGTCATAATGCTGATGAATATATCCTTTGACTACTACTCGTGACGCATATGGATGTTTCAGACATCTTGATATCATGACGTCTACTTTGCAGCCCTACCATTTGTATCTTGACTTGTGTACTTCTGCTTTTTCAACTTTGTATAGCATATCAAAACATTAATGCCTGCTGCATCTATGCTATAAATTGATCCTACTCACTGTATCAGAGTGTGCCAAACCGACCAAATTCTTCCTCGATATGGATAGTTTATTTTTACAGTTACCTGAAAAGCATTCTGACGTGGGAAAATTCTTAAGAATGCTCGATTTTAAGTCCAAAATACAAATTTCAACGAAAAAGACAATATATACATTCTATGATGACTTTTTGATAATATTTGCAGAGACGAAGCCTCATTTAGTTACCAGCATGAAGTTTAGTCAACAAACAAATAAATTTAAGAATGTTAAGCACATCATCTAGGCTAGTTGCAGTTATAGAGATTTGCGCTAGCTCTGAAAGCACGCAGTATTTCTTTTGAAGCCTGATTGAGAAACGGTGCAGAACAACGATAGCCAGAAAAGAAAGGATGACATTCGATTACTGTTAGCACGGAGGAGGACTGCTTAGTCCTCGTTCTTGAAATGACTGGTGCTAAGGAAATCCGGAAAAATGGAAAGTGAATTAAAAACTTAATGGCTGCCACGCGTCAGATCGGTGCGGGTGCGCACATGAACTGTGCACTACCTCCTAAAACTAATATATGTCCTTGCACGCGTTCTTTGATACTTCATACTGACAGTCCATCTTGTTCTTCAAAACTTGATACTTCGAGACTTGATACTTGGGAACATGATAACCTTGATTTGCCTTTTCAATACTCCCACTCAAATCATGGTGTGCTTGCTTGACGCCCATCTTTGTTCACCTCTGAAATTTGACCGCTGGCAATGCTTTTGTGAAGATGTCGGCAATCATGTTTTGAGTTGGGCAGTACATCAGGGCGATGTCTTGATCTTGAACTTTCTCGCGCACAAAGTGGTAACAAATATCGATGTGTTTCGTGCGATTGTGGTGTTGTGGATTCTTCGCCAAAGCAATACTTCCTTGATTGTCTTCCCAAACAACAATCGGAGTCCTGAAGTCGATTTCGCCCAAGTCCAGCAGTAATCGCTTCATCCAAACTGCTTCTTGTGACGCTTCGCTGAGACCCATATACTCGGCTTCGGTTGACGACAGCGCAACTGTGCGTTGCTTGCGACTCTTCCAGCTGACGATTCCATTATTGAGCAAGAAACAGTATCCACTTGTCGAATGTCTGGTATCGGTGTCGCCGGCCCAGTCTGCATCGGTGTAGCCACATACGTCTTGACTACCAGAGTACTCGATGCCAAAATCTTCTGTTCCCTTGAGGTATCGAAAGATGCGCTCACGGCTGACCAATGTTGCTGGCCAGGATTCTCCAGAAATTGACTTGCAACTCCCACTGCAACGGCAATGTCAGGTCTTGTTGCAACCATCAGATACATCAGGCAACCAACGGCACTTCGATAAGGGATATGACGCATCTCGGTCTTCTCTTCATCGGTTGTTGGGCACATGGACTTTCTTAGCTTTTTCCCAGATTCTTGTGGTGACTTCACGGGTTTACAGTCTTGCATGTAAAATTTCGTCAACACCGACTTGAGGAACTTCGACTGATGTATGAAGACAGATCCACTTGGAGAGCGCACGATTTCAATGCCAAGACAATAAGACAGAGGACCCAAGTCCGTCATCTTGAACCGCTTGCTAAGAGCAATCTTGGTGGTTTGCATCATTTCATCAGAGTTGGAAGCCAGAATCAAGTCGTCGACGTAGAGTGACACGAGGATGATGTCTTCGTCTTGACGCTTGATATAGATGCAATGATCTGCTTTTGACTTGACAAAGCCGATAGATAACATGAAACCGTCGATGGTTTGGTTCCATAATCTTGGTGCTTGCTTCAATCCATAAAGGCTTTTCTTCAATTTCAGTACTGGCTTCGATAAACCTGGGTTCTTATGATCATTTAAGCCCATTGGAATTTCCATGTAAATATCTTCGTCCAGATCACTGTTGAGGAAGGCCGTGTTGACATCCATTTGCTGCAGCTCCAAGTTGTGTTTTGCAGCAAGACTGAGTAGCACGCGGATTGATGTAAACTTGGCCACTGGTGTAAACGTTTCTTCGTAGTCGATACCAAATGTCTGTGAATATCCTTTGGCCACCAAGCGTGCCTTGTACTTGTCGATGGATCCGTCAGCCTTTTCCTTGACCTTGAAGACCCATTTGCACCCGATGGCTTTTCTTCCTTGAGGTAATTCTACTACATCCCAAGTCTTGTTGTCCAAAAGTGACTTGATTTCGGACTCGCATGCGTCTTTCCATTTGCTCGCATTGTCAGATTCCATTGCTTCTTGATAAGTCGAAGGCAAATCTTCTCCCACTGAAGCTACAATGTGGGCAAATTGAGCGACTTCCCACCATGCTCGAGGAGGCATAGTTTGCCGTTTGCTCTGGCGTCGTTCAGTAACTTCTTCAAGTGACTCGGATCGATTTGTCATTACTGATGGTGAAGTTCATAGTGTCTTGTGGCTCTGAGCTGGCATCAATCGGGAACCTGGACTCGTTGAACTTGACATCACGACTGATTATGATTCTTCCAGTGTCGATATCTTCAAGACGATAACCTTGATCAAAGCGATCATAGCCAACCAAACGACATCGGGTAGACTTAGCATCCAACTTCTTTCGCTTTTCCTTGGGAACATGAACGAAGGCTTCGCATCCAAATACTCGAAAATGGCCAATCTTGGGCTTCCTGCCGGTGACCACTTCATACGGCGATTTCTTCTCTTCAATTGCTTGTGTTGGCATACGATTTCGAATGTGGGCAGCAACTACTACTGCTTCGGCCCAGTATTCCTTGGGTAGTCGTGCGTGTTCAAGCATACAGCGTGCACTTTCAACCAGTGTGCGATTCATCCGCTCAGCCATGCCATTCAGTTCGGGTGTGTATGCTGGCGAAAAACGTTGTATGATTCCAGACTTCTTGCAGTACTCTTAAAAATGCTTGTTTTGATACTCTTTGCCATTCTCACTTCGAAGACGCTTGATGCATGTCTTGAATTGATTTTTCACCATGGCATGAAACTCTGTGAACTTGGCGAAGACTTCGGACTTGTGACGCATCAAGTAAACCCAGCAATACGTTGAATTACCGCATATGAAGTTAACAAAGTACAAATTTCCACCACGACTTGGGGTTTGCATTGGTCCGCACACGTCGGAGCTGATTTCTTCAAACAACGTGGTCGATCGATTCGAGGACTTCTTTGCAAACTTGAAGCGTGCATGCTTTCCCAAAGCACACGAGTCGCAGAAAGTCCAGTCTTCGACAGTCTTCAATGCCAAATCGCTCACCATGTCGTTCTTCACTAGTGTTTCGAGGCCTTGACAGCCGATGTGACCGAGACGATCGTGCCACAACTTGGACTGGGTGGACTTCACTTCAATGAGGTTAGCCATTGCACTTCCTTCCTTGACAGGTTGCATCGACAACTTGTAGAGGCCCTTCCCGAAACGACTTCCAATGTTGAATGATCTTCCTTGCTTTTCCATGATGCAGTTGTTCTTCTCGAATGAAATCTTCGCGCCATCGGTAGCAAATTGGCTAACTGAAAACAGGTTTCGACTGATCTTCGGGACGAACCAAACATTCTTCAAGACACCAAGCTGAGGGCCTTGAGGTGTCATCAGTTTCATCACCACTTCGCCTTGACCAACCGCTTCAATGACGTCGTCGTCAGCAAGGTGAACTTTGATTGCCTTCATGGGCGAATAATTCTTGAAGTTCGCCATGGAATTCGTCATGTGGTGCGTCGCACCCGAGTCAATGAACCAGTCATTGCCGCTACTCGCGCTTTTTTCATCTCCACTTGCCATAAAGAGATAGTCACTTTCTTCTTTGGCCATCGCAGCAACGCTTTGCTTCTTTTCACCACGACGGTCGCACTTGTTTGCCCAGTGGCCCATTTGACCACAGATCTTGCATGGGAAACGCTTCATTTTCTCTTGTCTCGTGAGGAACGCCGCGCTTTTCATGCCATCGTTGCCTTGTTCCTTGCGCTTGGTTTCTTCATGGAGAAGTCGCGAGGTGACAAACCCCCACGTCAGCGCATCGCTTCGTGACTCGAGGGCCGTGATGAGGACATCGTATGACTCCGGAAGGCTGCACAAGAGGGTGATCACCAGGTCTTCTTCGCTGACTGGCGCTCCCACGGCTTCGAGCTGCTCAGACAATGTCTTCAAATCGTTCAAGTGGTGCATCATGTCGGTTCCTTCGGCCATGGCGCACGCAAAGAACTTCTTTCGTAGGTACAGCTTGTTGGCAAGGCTTTTCTTCTCGTAATGATCTTCCAATCGCTTCCAGGCTTGTGTCGCTGTTGTGCACGATCGCACCATACTCAGCTGCGCGTCCTCCAGTGACAGGCACACGATCGCGAACGCTTTCTTCTGCCGCTTCTTGAAGCTCGCCTGGCTCGCGTCGTCCGCCTGGTCTTCCCACTTCTCTACCCCCGAGACAATATCCCAGAGGTCCTTGTCTTCGTGCACCATCACCATCTTGAACTTCCAAAGGTGGAAGTTGTCGCCATTGAACTTGTTCACCTTGTAGGAATCGGCGGCTGTCGTGGCGTCCATTGCGCTCATAACCTCTTGAAATGACTGGTGCTAAGGAAATCCGGAAAAATGGAAAGTGAATTAAAAACTTAATGGCTGCCACGCGTCAGATCGGTGCGGGTGCGCACATGAACTGTGCACTACCTCCTAAAACTAATATATGTCCTTGCACGCGTTCTTTGATACTTCATACTGACAGTCCATCTTGTTCTTCAAAACTTGATACTTCGAGACTTGATACTTGGGAACATGATAACCTTGATTTGCCTTTTCAATACTCGTCACTATACTAATACTCGTCACTATTGAAAAGGCAAATCAAGGTTATCATGTTCCCAAGTATCAAGTCTCGAAGTATCAAGTTTTGAAGAACAAGATGGACTGTCAGTATGAAGTATCAAAGAACGCGTGCAAGGACATATATTAGTTTTAGGAGGTAGTGCACAGTTCATGTGCGCACCCGCACCGATCTGACGCGTGGCAGCCATTAAGTTTTTAATTCACTTTCCATTTTTCCGGATTTCCTTAGCACCAGTCATTTCAAGAGGTTATGAGCGCAATGGACGCCACGACAGCCGCCGATTCCTACAAGGTGAACAAGTTCAATGGCGACAACTTCCACCTTTGGAAGTTCAAGATGGTGATGGTGCACGAAGACAAGGACCTCTGGGATATTGTCTCGGGGGTAGAGAAGTGGGAAGACCAGGCGGACGACGCGAGCCAGGCGAGCTTCAAGAAGCGGCAGAAGAAAGCGTTCGCGATCGTGTGCCTGTCACTGGAGGACGCGCAGCTGAGTATGGTGCGATCGTGCACAACAGCGACACAAGCCTGGAAGCGATTGGAAGATCATTACGAGAAGAAAAGCCTTGCCAACAAGCTGTACCTACGAAAGAAGTTCTTTGCGTGCGCCATGGCCGAAGGAACCGACATGATGCACCACTTGAACGATTTGAAGACATTGTCTGAGCAGCTCGAAGCCGTGGGAGCGCCAGTCAGCGAAGAAGACCTGGTGATCACCCTCTTGTGCAGCCTTCCGGAGTCATACGATGTCCTCATCACGGCCCTCGAGTCACGAAGCGATGCGCTGACGTGGGAGTTTGTCACCTCGCGACTTCTCCATGAAGAAACCAAGCGCAAGGAACAAGGCAACGATGGCATGAAAAGCGCGGCGTTCCTCACGAGACAAGAGAAAATGAAGCGTTTCCCATGCAAGATCTGTGGTCAAATGGGCCACTGGGCAAACAAGTGCGACCGTCGTGGTGAAAAGAAGCAAAGCGTTGCTGCGATGGCCAAAGAAGAAAGTGACTATCTCTTTATGGCAAGTGGAGATGAAAAAAGCGCGAGTAGCGGCAATGACTGGTTCATTGACTCGGGTGCGACGCACCACATGACGAATTCCATGGCGAACTTCAAGAATTATTCGCCCATGAAGGCAATCAAAGTTCACCTTGCTGACGACGACGTCATTGAAGCGGTTGGTCAAGGCGAAGTGGTGATGAAACTGATGACACCTCAAGGCCCTCAGCTTGGTGTCTTGAAGAATGTTTGGTTCGTCCCGAAGATCAGTCGAAACCTGTTTTCAGTTAGCCAATTTGCTACCGATGGCGCGAAGATTTCATTCGAGAAGAACAACTGCATCATGGAAAAGCAAGGAAGATCATTCAACATTGGAAGTCGTTTCGGGAAGGGCCTCTACAAGTTGTCGATGCAACCTGTCAAGGAAGGAAGTGCAATGGCTAACCTCATTGAAGTGAAGTCCACCCAGTCCAAGTTGTGGCACGATCGTCTCGGTCACATCGGCTGTCAAGGCCTCGAAACACTAGTGAAGAACGACATGGTGAGCGATTTGGCATTGAAGACTGTCGAAGACTGGACTTTCTGCGACTCGTGTGCTTTGGGAAAGCATGCACGCTTCAAGTTTGCAAAGAAGTCCTCGAATCGATCGACCACGTTGTTTGAAGAAATCAGCTCCGACGTGTGCGGACCAATGCAAACCCCAAGTCGTGGTGGAAATTTGTACTTTGTTACCTTCATATGCGGTAATTCAACGTATTGCTGGGTTTACTTGATGCGTCACAAGTCCGAAGTCTTCGCCAAGTTCACAGAGTTTCATGCCATGGTGAAAAATCAATTCAAGACATGCATCAAGCGTCTTCGAAGTGAGAATGGCAAAGAGTATCAAAACAAGCATTTTTAAGAGTACTGCAAGAAGTCTGGAATCATACAACGTTTTTCGCCAGCATACACACCCGAACTGAATGGCATGGCTGAGCGGATGAATCGCACACTGGTTGAAAGTGCACGCTGTATGCTTGAACACGCACGACTACCCAAGGAATACTGGGCCGAAGCAGTAGTAGTTGCTGCCCACATTCGAAATCGTATGCCAACACAAGCAATTGAAGAGAAGAAATCGCCGTATGAAGTGGTCACCGGCAGGAAGCCCAAGATTGGCCATTTTCGAGTATTTGGATGCGAAGCCTTCGTTCATGTTCCCAAGGAAAAGCGAAAGAAGTTGGATGCTAAGTCTACCCGATGTCGTTTGGTTGGCTATGATCGCTTTGATCAAGGTTATCGTCTTGAAGATATCGACACTGGAAGAATCATAATCAGTCGTGATGTCAAGTTCAACGAGTCCAGGTTCCCGATTGATGCCAGCTCAGAGCCACAAGACACTATGAACTTCACCATCAGTAATGACAAATCGATCCGAGTCACTTGAAGAAGTTACTGAACGACGCCAGAGCAAACGGCAAACTATGCCTCCTCGAGCATGGTGGGAAGTCGCTCAATTTGCCCACATTGTAGCTTCAGTGGGAGAAGATTTGCCTTCGACTTATCAAGAAGCAATGGAATCTGACAATGCGAGCAAATGGAAAGACGCATGCGAGTCCGAAATCAAGTCACTTTTGGACAACAAGACTTGGGATGTAGTAGAATTACCTCAAGGAAGAAAAGCCATCGGGTGCAAATGGGTCTTCAAGGTCAAGGAAAAGGCTGACGGATCCATCGACAAGTACAAGGCACGCTTGGTGGCCAAAGGATATTCACAGACATTTGGTATCGACTACGAAGAAACGTTTACACCAGTGGCCAAGTTTACATCAATCCGCGTGCTACTCAGTCTTGCTGCAAAACACAACTTGGAGCTGCAGCAAATGGATGTCAACACGGCCTTCCTCAACAGTGATCTGGACGAAGATATTTACATGGAAATTCCAATGGGCTTAAATGATCATAAGAACCCAGGTTTATCGAAGCCAGTACTGAAATTGAAGAAAAGCCTTTATGGATTGAAGCAAGCACCAAGATTATGGAACCAAACCATCGACGGTTTCATGTTATCTATCGGCTTTGTCAAGTCAAAAGCAGATCATTGCATCTATATCAAGCGTCAAGACGAAGACATCATCCTCGTGTCACTCTACGTCGACGACTTGATTCTGGCTTCCAACTCTGATGAAATGATGCAAACCACCAAGATTGCTCTTAGCAAGCGGTTCAAGATGACGGACTTGGGTCCTCTGTCTTATTGTCTTGGCATTGAAATCGTGCGCTCTCCAAGTGGATCTGTCTTCATACATCAGTCGAAGTTCCTCAAGTCGGTGTTGACGAAATTTTACATGCAAGACTGTAAACCCGTGAAGTCACCACAAGAATCTGGGAAAAAGCTAAGAAAGTCCATGTGCCCAACAACCGATGAAGAGAAGACCGAGATGCGTCATATCCCTTATCGAAGTGCCGTTGGTTGCCTGATGTATCTGATGGTTGCAACAAGACCTGACATTGCCGTTGCAGTGGCCACGTCCAGCATCATGGGTGCATGAACGATCTTGTCTCAAATTCCTTTTTTTGTACAGTACACTCAGTTTACACGACAGTGTTCCATGTCACTTCGTTCCGTCCAAGGAAATACATGGATTATCGGATAATTATCCGGCTTTCAGACCTGCAGAACTCCAAAGTGATACCCCGGATAACTTATCCGGACACATGGAGTGGAGATGAGGTGAGTTTGGAGAATCAACATGTTTAAGCGCTTCTCGGTGGAAGAGCATGTGTCCAACATTAGCAAAGTAAAGACGTCTGTGCAGCGAAAGATCTGCCGGTTTTCGTTGGATGTTTCCATGGACAGGTTGAAAGAGTCCTGGGCTTGTTGATTACTCTTTGTTGTACTTGGATAAAGAATGTCCAGATTACTCGTTGTTGTACTTGGATAAAATATACAAAAATTACTCGTTGTTGTACTTGGATAAAGTATACAAAAATTGCTGAATTTTTGTCTTGACGTTTGTAGGTAGATTTTACTCTCGCACTTATCTGGGTTTTTTCTTAGAGTTTTAAGTAATAGACTAGGGTGAGGCCAGGGCTACGCCCCTGGGTGGAGTGTAAAAGAAGTATTCTGATTGGCTACTGTTGAATGTAGATTTTTTTTTTCGTCAGGAGATAAATCATGTCCTATCTGACCAAAAAACCGTTGACTCGTACCAAAAGAAAAATTAATTATCCAATCAGAAGTCATAATATTTTGAAATTAAGGAGACGACATTTACTTCGCACTCCTTCACTTCTCTCATATTTTACTTCGAATTGGCCTCCATAGTTTCACTATCTTGTTGTTTTATGGAGTCCTGACTATTCTTATGCTTCTTGATACCCAATATTTTTATGTAGATTCCAGGCAGTCTATCGTACTGTCCATTTGCGACCAAATCCCTAATGTTGCCTTTTGCCTGGGCTCTTGACATGGCGGCGTAAAGATAACCATGTTAGAAGACGAGTTCTGGAATCATCACTTAGTCGAATGTTATCGGCACCAAGTTAGGTACCTGTGTGGTATATTCTATGATCAATAGACTTGAGCAATGCAGCAAATTTCTTGAACACTCTCTGAGTTGTTGTTGGTCAACCTCATGTTCACTGTCAGATGAAACTTTGCGACATTTCTCCAAAGGTAGCAGTTCTTCAAGCATGCTTCGAGGATTAGCCCAGGTGTTCCCTTCAAAATGACAGGATGCATTTGATTGAAGTCGCCCTTGAATATAAAAACCTTTCCACCAAAAGGAAGCGTGTTGTCCATCCAATTTTGTACCATGTGGTCAACGGCCTCGACAGCGTACTTATGTATCATCAAACACACGTTGTAGTTGTCCCTGGCCAATATGGCCCTAATTTGGTACTATCGCATATCGCGTCGGAATTCACCTTTCGGAGTCCAAGCCTCTGGCCAGGATATGGCTTCAAGTGGTAGAAAGTGCTCGTCACCCTACTGCACAGTGTGTTGACCGCTTATTCAGCGGCCTTTTCGGCCCGAGTGAACCTACCCTTAGACATGCATTCATCTAGCATCGTACGAAAAAAACCAATTGCCATTCATGTCACAAAGGAAATATACTGCACTCTTTCAACCTGTATTAACGGGCAAATGACGAACTGTCTGTGTATCCACAAAGGAGAATATATTATCCAGATACACTATCAACTCCAATCTAACCCCACTAATGCGCGTCATTGAAGGAGAACCATCAAATCCTTATATTTAGAAATAGAATACCACTACAGTTGGACCCCGCTAAAGACAAACAATAAAAGTCATTCACTTGTCTGGATATACATTTGGAAATTTGAAATTGATAGTCTGTATCACCCTTCGATGTCTCGGACCACACGTTCGACAGGGTTATGAAAGAAACAGTCAGCAAGTCAGCCACTGTTGAATGACGCATGAAAGAAAGTTAAAACTCCTGTTGAATGAAACTCGCATTCAATTGAAGGTGTGTGGGAGGTACGTGTGACATAGTACTTGAAGGTCATGCGAGTTGTTCAAACTGACGACGTTCAATATTGAAACGGCAACAGATAGTATGTAATTTTAAGGCTTAGTGATAGCTATTCGAAAGCCTTCAACTATGTACCTGACAGTGTTCATTGCATTCCATGTCACTTTGTTCCGTCCAAGGATATATCCATGGATTTCCGGATAATTATCTGGATGGTTTGGAGGAGCATCTCGTCTTTGGCAGGTAGTATTGCGAGATACATTCTAACTGTAAATAGTGAGATGGGCTGGAAATGTATCGATTTTTTAAATCGATTTTCCAATCTCGCAGCCAATCAGAATCGAGTATTTAACTAATTCACGCAAAACACACCCAAACACACCCTAACTCACATGCAATTAATTTGGCCAATATTCGGTTAACTTGGCTTCAGTATGGTCAAATCGATTTGGAAATGTATTTGATTTTTGGTCATAAACACAAATTTGACTGAAATTGACAATATTTTAAATAGTAGGAAACTATTTTCTTTTTGTATGTGGAATTGTTTGATTATTAATATTATCAACCACTGGCACGTCCAGCATGATGGGTGCATCGTGAAGTGCTGCCTTCAAATTAATATACTTTATAAACTTATGGAATAATAAATATAAATTGTCATAGTAATGAGCCAGATGCCTAGCGTGAAGTTCCTGTTTAATTAAATACCTCGTTTTATCGATATTTTACCTCTTACATTTGTTTGCCAACTGCCACGTCCAGCTTCATGGAAAGGACTTGTCTCAAATTACTCTTTTTGGACTTGGATAAAGTATTCAAAAATTACTGAATGTATGCAAAAATGGCCCTCGGACTATTTTCTTAGAGTTTTAAGTAATAGATCTCGCAATAACATGTACTACCTCCGTCCGGTCTGATTTGTCCACATTAAATTTTTTGTGTCCGGAATGATATGTCCATTTTCAACGTTATTGGATAAAATTAACACCTTTTCATTCAGTGAAAATGATCAAGACACGTAATTGGTTAAATCAAAGCCAATTTCTGTTTTGCTGCCACACACTCTTGGTGGATTTCTTCCTCCAGAGGCACTGAATTGTCTTTGTCGACACCGACAACTATGTTGCGAGAGCGGTGATATCGCCTCTTCTTGGCTTTCCATTGATACACTCCTGCTCTCCAACCAAGCCAAAATCTCGACACGGTGTACCTCCGTCAGCACGGCCGGCGTGCTGTGGCATTGTTGAGGGAAGTCGGTGAAGCGTTCAATGCTCACTGCTATCCGGAAGGTCTCATTATTCGGAAACTCTGATTACTGTACGTATACTTTGATCAAGTCTAAATGGCTCGAGGTTTTTCTTGATGGCTGTGGTGCCAGCGGCAGGCGCACTTTCATCAGCCAATCAAATTGTAGTTTTCTGTCGTTTTATGCCTTTTACAGATTTTTTCGACAAAATTATCATGCAAAATCGAAAGTGGACAAATCAGACCGGACGGAGGTAGTAAAAAACAAACAAAAAAACTCTTTAACAAACGCCCTTATTTCAGGTAGACCTAACCTCGCACGCCGCGAACGACGTTAGGCATCTGACCAGAAAAATGCTCTCACCGGAGCGAAGCGAAGGTCGAGAGTAAATTTTTCTGCTGGAGGATGGCTCGGAGGAGAGAGCCCCAAACGTGCACCAAAATGGGACTTCTTTATTTTATTTCGCATCGGAAAAAGCGGCAGGTAGGCCGAAGGCCGTGCCGCACCCAGATAAGGCCTGTTTTACAGTATCCAACCTAATTAGGACTGAATCTGGTCAAAACTGGACAGAGTGGCACTGTACTGTAGATTTTTACTAGTAGGCGTTTCAAACGGTAATTGACAGGCTTTACCCGGTTTTCATTAGGAAATCTGTCTGGTCCAACGTGGGATGTTTGTTTTTAAGACTATCCGTTTGGAAAAGAGATTTTTTTATTTGTTTTCTGCATGTTCTCAATAGTCCGCCATGGCGGTGTACGTAGACCGACATGTAGGGGTGCCGCTCTATTAGATTTTCCTCTCTGAATTAATATCAACTGAGGACCCTACAATATAAATTTATGAGGGTATCATTAAATGAAGGATAATGATTTTCTGAAACTTTCAGAGCAAGTTTGCGTTGTCATATCACTTGAATTCTTCCTAGTCATCGAGATTGAGACCAAACAAGAAATTCTTTAATGTGGTGACCATGTTGGTAGTGACCCAAAGCGTTCATCAAGTGTACTACGTCGTATTTGACGCCTGGATATATGAACTCCATAATTAGTAAGTTCTTGGCACAGGAACATTTCTGTGAGAGGAAACATGTTAATGTTTTCCTCATCTGATGGATTCTCGGTATGAAGCGAATTACCCTTGAAAATGTATAATTATCTTCAAGTATCATTTGCCATAGAATATCGAATTGTAAAGGTAGTTGTCCTATCACCCGACGGTTTATTTGGTGCTGGCGGTCTATTAGGTATTTCATGGTATCGGAGCTGTGGGACCCCGGAGGTCTCGTCAGGTCCGAGACTTATCCGGATGAAACCCAAGTTATTTTAAGTCCAGAGTGAAAATATCTTGGGTATTTCTCCTTCGGGTCCCACACCACTGATAGGCTAAAATATAACTTACATTTCCATCCACTGGAGGCATATCAAGATAAAAGTTCACTTCATGACAATAGAATTCATGAACAATCAAGCAATAAGCTACACTAGAGCTACAAATGGAGTTAAAATGAGCAAGATCGTAGGAATATAGCTCAATTCTATATTCTAACGGCGCAATAGAGCATACGTATGCACGCAACCTAGACAGTGTGGCTTTTGTTCTCGCAGCAAGGGCAAGGCCAAAGTCCATCGACAGTAGAAATTAGCCTCCATATGCCATACTATAATAGTATTGAAAAATGAACATGTATTCTGGTTTTATTCATAAACTTCGCAGTGTATGGATGCTTGGTTCATGTTGTCATTTCTCTTGAAATGGAAAATATAACCAATGAAACTTCTCCAATTTCATATTTTCTAACCAATAATTATATTCTTTGTACAACCAATCAAATCGTTTCAAATGCTACAAACGGATATTCGTCCATGGGTCTCAAAATATAAGTTTTTGTATAGGACCCAGGTCAGAACCCCCTGCGAGTACAGGTACAATATCCACTAGTTATTTGGGGGTTCACGAAACACCAACGAAACACCCTAAAAATGCATATTCTATATCTTTTTAGAGGCACACGAAATGAGCTGACTCTTCAAGCTTCTCGGTGCTGTGCTTGTGGTCGTGACAGGTCAACGAAGTCTTGCAAATTGCATCGAAGTTTGAGTGGACAGCTCCGGGCTTTTGAATTGGAAGTCATTCAATCTGGATTCTACCATTTTGTATGCGCTTGGCAGTCATCATCTTATGGCCAAATTGCTTGACAGTGGATGGAGTACGATATAGCCACAGATGATCGTATCACTCTATAGGTTGATCAGCAGCATTGTCTATCAAACGCCAAAGACAGGTATGACGCAGGATGCATATTATATGCCTAAGTATCGTTATTTAGTCTTCCGATATATTGAGAAGAACGCTTCCACAGTACGTCCGCGATATTTGGCCACTTTATTTCGAGTAAATTGTGAGGAATCAGGCTGAAATTGAAGTGGCCAAATGTCTTGGATTCAAGGTACGGTCATATCGCACAAAAAACGGAATCAACGAGTATAGGGCTCTCATAAATCAGTGACATCTTGCAAGACTGCACATTCACGATGCTTTGGGGATCTTGAAGGGACAAGTTTGAGTGGAAACACTAGTGCAACACCATGCAATATTTTCGGCCAAGCATCAGACAACGGAAGCATGTATATGATAAAGCTAGATCATAATCTAAATAGCAACTGAACGGTGGATTTTCAATCAGACTGGGAAGGGCAAACATACTCAATTTAAAGTGACATTAGAATTTCAATAAATCATAGACAGTGTGGCATTTCAAGTCGATATGCCTCTGAGATGTTGGAAACTGTGAGGACATGAGTGAATAGCCACGTTCAAACAATTCATTCCTGGTTGTAGGGCATTGCCGTGACACTTCAGTATCTGTTGTTCCAGCACTGTTAACAACACATTGAATGACAAATTTGGCCTTGGAAAATGATGATTGGTCTCGTCGATGCAAAAAATCATTCCCTTTCAAATGACGAAACGGGGGTAAACCTTCATCTGGCCTACCTGCAAACCACAAATTCCACATGTCATACACACGGACAGTGGGAAATGACTCGAGCTTTTTTGTGCGTGGTTGCAACAAAGAGAGGGACTGTGGCTCACGAGTCGTTTCGTGTTGCACATGTAAATCAGGTTGGCCACCAGAAGCCGGTCGTTGCAGTATATCACGCACCAAACGAGTGTGCATCTCAGCCAAAGCGTCGGCCATCATGCTTAAAGTTACTGGTGCATTGAGCTCGGCCTGATTTCTTGGATCTGGCCTATCGTGATGCTTGTCGAGCAGGTCGATTATACAATCAAGTTTATCCTCAATCGAGTTCATGCGACTTACTAGCGTCACATGAGGGGGAATACCTGTAGCTACCATGTTGGACGTGTTGTTTTTCAAATAGCCGTGCAAGACAGACTGTCGAAGACGAGGTAGCAATTGAGAAGTCCATAAAGATGACACAAAAATTGGGTGTGTTGGGGGGAAATTTGATTTAATCCAATCTTGATGATACACAACTGAAGCCAAGAGGAATGGCACCACAGGTTTGAACTTCTCGTCGTACCACGATGAATATCCAGGCAGGATTCGTTCCCAATCATCACGTGACATAACAAAACAATGAAAATGAGGTGGGAGACAAGCAAACTCCTCATGGTTGACATTGAGACCTACGATATTTTACACTTGTGCGATTTTCTAGAGCAGTGACATGTTGCAGCTCTCCCAACGAACTGATCTCCACCAGAACCGACAAAAATGTACCTGTGGTGTACATTGCCTAGACTCCAACCCGCGCGCAGCCAAATGGATACAGATTGTAGACCTCCAGGATTGTTTGACAATGCTGTAGCTACGCCTTTTCGAAAAGAATGGGAACCAATGTCCAGGATAGATAATCCTATAGATAACATCTCATCGTCGTACTGTTTGCAAGTTCGCTTCAGCCATTGAGCAAACTTCTCTTTCACACCAGGACCAAAAACAAGAGGTGCCGTCGACTTGATTGGCCGACCTCTGGTAAAGACAAGAATTGCTAGACTATTCACAAAAGTGACTTAGACTGATGATCCTAGAGACATGACACAAGACGCACCTCAGCAAAGGGCAAAGAGCAGGCCGCAATGGGTTTGCATATACGTGCCTAGGAAATGAAGAAATTTCCTCCTTGATCGTTCTTGGACCGTTCAAATTGAACGACCATTGCATCACCTAGCAAACTTACAATATTAAGCTTACCATCCCATGAAATGTGTTCAAACCTAATCGAAGCAGTTGAAACGGACCTCGCCATGAGGTTCCAACAAAATACAAGAAACGAGTGTATTGTCGGCACAGAACCCATGTCTCATTCACTGTATAAAGCCTTCGTGCACAGAAATTCAAATCCTATGTTCAATTAAACGTTTCTCCATGAGCAATTACCCATCCAGGAGTGCCAACTTGCCTTCAGCTTGTGGCATCTCACCATCCTCCTTTGCCTTCGCGACGTCACGCTTATACCCACTCGAAAACTCTACATAAGTGACATCAATTGAATAACACAGCGACATACGTGATAGAAGCATGCTGAGCTCGTCAGGTACTTTCTGCTTGGACTCTACGTAGATGTGTTTGATTGCGCTGCAGTACTTATTGATTGTCGAAAATGAGTTGGATTTGGCTGGAGTGAGCTCCAGCCCTCGCGTATTTCGCTTCACAGTCATGTACCCAAGAAACTCGAGGCATGCCCTCTCGTTTAAAGGTAAAACAATGCGGCCGTCGGAGATTTGTGAAGGATAGTATTCAATCGACCAACAATGAAACCGCTTAATGACCCCTTCATACTGCTTTCGGGTGTTTTGAACGATTCGATTTGACATCACTCGAGCGCTGCGTTCTCTGTCGTTCATCTTGTCGAAGAAAGAACAATACGAATAGTTTCGAATATAATTTAAAAATGCCGGATATCGAATTTCGAACAGTGTTTCGTGAAAAACCTTAGTATCAAAGATACCAACACAGACCATACAAATATCAAATTGAAAGAATATTCGAATACTAGAAGTAGTTGTTTTTGACAAAACAATTCAAGAAACTCTTGTTTCGTCTGTCTGTTTGTAACCGGTCCGAAAGTTTCGTGGAAAATACTTATTTTGCAGTATTGTCGTTTTGAGCCAAAATTCGAATTTGCTGTTGATTTGATCGCTAAATAAAATCGATTTGAACCATTGTTATCCTGTAAATTTCCATTCACTCTCCCACCGCTCGTGCTGAAGGACAAGACAATGATACTTGACGTTGTGGCTCATCAGCATGCCTCTCCGAACACTGTGCTCCACGCATTGTTCATGTACTACTACAAGAAAGTCTCCAAGACTCGTCTCGCTGTGTTGTTTCACAAAGACCATCGACAATCGCGAATTGGATCAAGCGTTACGAAGAAACTGGCAATTACGGAGGACAGTCCAAGACAAACTCTTCCCGGTTTTCAAAGGAGCAAAGAGAATGGTTGATATGCTACTTTCAATCGAAACCATTGTCCTTTCTTGATGAAGTGAAGTTTGCCTTCGAACGTGAATATCGCCAGACGATTTCCATTTCAACAATTTGGCAAACCATGCACGATTTTGGTATGACATGGAAAGTTATTGAACGGCGCGCGATACAAGTGAAAGAATGCGATATATTTCGCTTTGTGACGGAGTTGGGATCTATTGATTGGTGTCACTCGAATGTCCTCTTCCTCGACGAGGTGAGTTTTGACAATAAAGGAATGTTGCGGAAAAGGGGATATGCTATGAAAGGAACCAAATTGGTTTATCGTGGAGAGTATAACCGGCGCCCCCGTGTATCGCTTTTGTGCTGGTGCGGTGTAAATGGTTTGGATGGAGTATATCACACTGATGGCACATTTGGCCGGGCTCAATTTATCAAATGCTGTCAAAAACACGCCCGTCGCCAATGTCACGTTTATCCAAGCAAGGGCTCCATTTGGATTCTTGATGGAGCACGAATCCACTGCCACCCCGATATTGTGAATTATCTGCGATCCGTTGGAATTGTGCCGATATTTTTGCTGGCTTATTGCCCGTTTTTCAACCCATTGGAATTTCTTTTTGGGTTGGCGAAGAGAAGCATGATACGTCACTATGCCGAAGGTCATACACACAATTTGCTCTTGTTTGTTTTGACAATAATGCAACAATTCAAGAAGATTGACATGTCGAAGATTTTCCAACATTGCGGATGGACTAACAACGGTTTCTTCGGCCCAAAAAAAGGCATTGGTATAGGGAAAGTGAACGTGTCAAGCGTGTTTGATGCTGCAAAACGCCATTCAATTAGTGCAAATCTTGAAGAGCTTCTCGACTTTGACGAACGGGAGGAATAAAATCATCACGATTAAGGTTAACGCAAATAAATCCAAATCGCCTACGACTTTTTGCAACGTTCAGACTCTCTCATCGTCATAGTTGTCATTTTCATAAGCATGATCAAGATCGGGTAGATTTGGAATTGTGTGCAATGCCAAAACAGCGGTATCATCGCGGCACGGTAAATCTCGGGCAAAAGACTGCAAGCATCGTCTCTTTTTAACCAGTGACTCCTTGATTGCGTCAAATCGCAGCTCCATTGATTCAACAGCAGTCTTCCAATACGAAATGAGTCTTGCATGATCTTCCAAACAAGACTCAACAATGTCCACTGCCATGTTGGTATTTTGTTCGAACTCAGCAATACGAGCACGAAAACCACTTGTTTTGGCTGTAAAGAGATGAAGTAGTTGAGTTGGTGGTGCTCGTTGGATCTCACGAGCGACATTGTGCTGAGCTCGTTTGGTGTGTATGTGACTTGCCTACATACGCCAGGTGGCGTCTAACGCTTCATAGTGCTCACCCCAATACGCACGTAGTTGTTCGACAATTTCTTGTTGTTGTTGCTCATCAGCAGCTCCTGCGCGGTCAACGCTAACAGGATCAATGCATGCCTTTCTGAATTCCATCAAGTCGGAAGTCGATCTGATGTTCAATCCCCATTTGTAGATAAGTACTGACAAGGTCTCATTCTTGTTTTTGAGCAATCGCTTCTTCAGCTTATCTTCTGTCGGTATGACTTGCTTGTTGAGCTTGAACGACACGTACGTGTCAAAGTCTGCAATCGATGGAGGTGTCGTTTGAATCGACCACACCTTCGGAAGACCAGTGTAATGAGCTAGTGGTTGAACATAGTCGAAAACAAAGGACCACAGCTTCTCCTTTAAGGAGATAAAGCTTGATGCTTGGAAGACTTGGAGCCCAAAGACATGTCCCTTGTTGTCCCGACCGCTCTCGGTTTCTTTGAGGATGATTTGTGCAATCAGTCTGTAGCACGCATCGTCAGTTGTAGCTGCAGGGGGTTGCTGGGTCTCGTGGGTGGAAGATCTCGGTGAAGCGTCCATCGTTATCAATCGAAAATGCGCGGGTGAATTCTCATCTAGTAAGTGACTAGTATGTACTAAAGTAGGCTTCTTATCTCGTTCAAAGTACACCAAATTCACACGCAAATCGATTTAAAAAATCGATTCAATGAATCGATTACTCGAATTTCGAATCGAAAGCACAATATAAGCTCAAAAATACCTCTTGAACTTTTTCACAAGGAAATATTTTCCCTTGTGAACTGTCCAATCAGATTGCATTTCGGTGGATAATCGATGACGGAGACATCGCCAATGCGAGCAATGCAAGGCTGTATTCCGCTTGAAGACATTGTCTGATAGACCTTCAGGAGGAAGTCATTCACATACATGCAAATGATTCTCTATACCAGACCCTCTCATTATCTTATCGTAGATCTACTTGTATTCATACACACATGCAAGAATTTATCTTTAACCATTCTACCACGAAGTTATCTATCTTCTGTGCCCCTGAGGAAAGATAACTCACTCAACTTGAAATGAACAATGCATTATCTACTTGAGTTATTCAAGATTGCGACTCTACGAAAAACAAACTATTCGTCATTCGTCATGATCGCAGCGACATCAGATATCGCCCATAGGCTCGCATTTGCCTTCAGAAACATTTGCTGTTCAAATGTGCGTGGCAATGTGCCGCGGCGGCGGTCGGTCAGCGCATACTTTGCCAGAGAGAAAAATCGCTCACACATGTTCGAGGTGGGTCGTATAAAGCGACAATCAATGTAATTCGTACCTTCATCAGACATCTTTTGTCGCTTCTTTGCGCGTTCGGCAATCGTCAAGCGCTGCAAGGGAGCACCTTCGCCGATGCTGGAGGACACCACCAAATGGCCAACACTCTCTTTTTGACCATCACTTAGTGATGACGTTCTGCCACGCAAAATTTTCACCACGGCAGTTTCGAAGTCGACGTTTTCGACAATTTCAGAATTCTCTCCGAGGCGTACAATGGCTTGGGGATAGGTTTCTATTGCTTCATCGAAAATATCACGGACATCAGAAAGTGATATTTGAATCTTGCAGGGCAACAGTGGCAGAATTGAGATCATCAAGTGTCTCAAGCAGATCCGAGATTTCGCGATCTTGCGAGACGGTGGGAAGCATATACTCGACCTCGCGATCATCCAAAAAGCGTAGAAAGCCCTTGATGTCCATGTAGCGTAGGAACATAGCATACGTCGAGCTCCATCGAGTCGCGTTTCGAGTTTTTGGACTCAGGTTTGTCAAGCGTCGAAGGTTGGCCGACAGAATGATGGTCTTCAACTTCCGCTTAAGGTCATTGACCAAATTGACTATATCTTCTTTTTCACGCAAGATATCACCCACAAACAAGTTGAAGCGGTGGCTCGCGCAACCAACCAATGGGATTCCAAGAAGACGAGACAACGCGCGATTGGTGGAGCAATTATCACCAATCAGAACGACAATATTGGATAAGGTCTTGCCAAATACATCCAATACAAATTCCAAGTATTTCTTGTGAGACATCGCATTCAAAGAATCCTCTTCATTGATTGGTGCAAAGATAGTAGGTACTTTTGATAGCCAATCGAATCACTAGAGGGAAAAGATACAAAGACAGCAACGTAGTGTGTAGATCCGAGGGACCATCCATCAAATACAATGGCAAACTTGCCAGGAAGCAAATCAGATATCTTCTTCTCGACACCATCGGACAATTTCTCCATCCATTTCATGAGGGTATTTTGACTGATCGGTTCCAAACGGGAATGTTTTCGAGACATTTCATTTTCACAAAATGAGAAAGGGAGTGATGAATTAACAGTACAGTCAATCCAACCAAATACCTTACGCATACTTGGAGGGATGAGCATGTCGAGGGTTAAGGACACGTTGGAGGGGTTGTTGGCGTCCAGTTGTTGGTATTCGGGGTGGCAGGAAGTAACATGACTACACAAGTTCGTGTAGCCTGAGCTGCTCTGGGTGCGCTTGACACCGCATTTGCATACCCACACGTTGCTCGTGTCAGAGAGACGGGCGAAGTAGAGGTCAGCGAGTTGCTTTCCTCGGAGAATATTGGGAGGGGATTGGACGCGGACCATCGAAATGTTTTATGACGAAATATAGAGTCCAATGGACGTGCCACACTATCTCCAATCGTTTATTGCTCAATGAAACGTCGTGAAAATGCTTGGTCGGGAGTATTTGGAGTAATTCATACGTAACAAAATATTTATTTATTTCAGCAAAAATTAACAATTATTTATTTTGACTAATGTTCAATAAATATATCTATTTCTTTTTCGATGTCTAGAAAATTATTTATTTCTCGATAAAATATAGATATACTTTTTGGAGGATATTTATTTGAGAGGATCTGCTCTATACGGCTAGATAGCTGCGCAATGGTTAGAAGTTGACAAATAGATGTACTTCAAGTGTAGTCCATTTATCGGGAGCGCATCGCCGACAGGGGATGCACCATTAGGTTTTGCAATCTCCTCGTTGAATTCAAGCAGAACTCACTAATTGCTTACTCGTGCATACGTTCGATATCTAGCGCATGCCTGAATGAGCGAAGCAGAGAAAGAAACAGGAAGAAAGTCGTCTGTGTGCCAAATATATCTCCATCTTGAATTTCCTGCTTGCAAAATTTGCTTTCACAAGAAATTTTCGGATTGATTGCAGAAGGAAATTTCACACAGAAATATCGTTTTGCAAAATTTGTCTAACAGTACGGGAAGATCGCCGGGCAGCCATGCCACAACGAGAAGCAGCTCAAGTCTTCCACACTCCTGACGCAGCCATTTGGAACTATTGTTGGGGTCAATTGAAACCGCTCACGGCCTATGCAAACCGTAATATAAATATGAAATATTTTCATTTTTTATGAGGCAAGTATATCTGGTCAAAGCTTGCATTGCACTCTTTCTTTAGCACTATACACGGTTAATTTAGCGCATTGTTTGCCAAAATAATGTCAAAAACTGTTCATTCATATGCCATAGTGGCAGTGCATTGGCTGAACACTTGCTGAAACATAAGTTAAACTCTCCAATCTGATAAGCACATGAGTATAATAATATAACCTGTGTGTTTAACTGTATAAATGCATACTCTTGAAACATGTCACCATAGTTTTGACCAATCATTTCGCTCCGTCGTAAACCTAATCGCCACTTGGCATAGTTTTTCAAATCAATCAAATTGAGAATCATTTATCTTGAAAACAATTGCTTCAATCAACTTGGTGTCAATGAAAGAGTTTTCAGAACGGATTTCGATATTTTCAACTCTTATTTAAATCCGATTTGATTTGACGAAAATACACCTATTTTACTGGAGAGAGTTTTCATTTGACCCCTACAATAATCAATGCTCTGAACGTCAACAATTATAGCGCCATCAAGTCGATGGTGCTTACATAGTTGAGTCGAATGCACCCAGTTGACATTGACCGAATACTCATCCATATGAAGCATGCACCCAAGATTGTCGTCGTCATCACGTAAAACAGCAGGAAAGAGATTGACAAGCGAGTGGCGCTGTGAAAGAGAGCCTTGTTGCTTTGTATGAGTCGGGTGTTCCGTGAGCCCTCATCAAGCTGCTCGACGCCAAGTCTTCACCCATCATGGAAGCCTGTGGAAGGCGAGATGGGGCGATACGCACAGAGAACGTCCCCTCGATGAACAACCACGATGCAGTAGCTGCTTGTACCATGTGAAGCATGCACCCAAGATTGTCGTCGTCATCACGCGAGGCAGAAGGAAAGAGATTGACAAGCGAGTGGGGTCGTGAAAGAGAGCCTTGTGGCTGTCGGAGTGGCATGTTCCGTGAGCCCTCATAGAGCTGCTCGACGGTGGGGTTGAGCTTGGCCATTTTTGTTTTGTTTCAGCATTAATCGTGTGGATGACTTTTTGAAAAAATCGACCAAATAACACTCCGTCGTGAAATTGGCACGAACCTTGAAGTTTGTCGTGGCATCGAGGAAGACCACGTTCAGCACTGTAGAGAACGATGGCGTCGAATCTTCTTCAGTCTTTGTGAAAGCGATAGCGTCGACAGTCTGCAAAGCAAAAGATGTCATTTCACTACCCTCTCTGCGTGCCGTCGTCGCATTCGGTCGGCTAGGATCTCTCCGCCGGCGCTAGCTTTATCAGTCTTGACGGTGCTCAAGTTTGAAAACGCTACTCCCATTTGATCATAATATGATCAAATGGGAGTAGCGAAAATGGGAGTAGCGAACGTGGAACAACTCTTTCTTTGCTTGTTGTGATCAACGAACAACTGTCTTCATTTCCCTCGGTCTTTTCATGTTGCAATTTGCCCTCGGGGAACACTTGACGATGCGTGTTTTCATTCCACTCGCGCTTGCAGCATCTACCATCGTGGCTTTGAACCAACGTCACCAAGACTCGCCGTTGGTCATGTTGGAGCATCCTCCACAAGATCCCATCAACTTCGCAGTCCACTCTCGTCGCGTCCTGAAAGTCCAAAACGGAAGAAAACTTGCCCAGAAAACCAACCGTCTGAGACTTGCTGAGTTGTCGAGTCAAGAAGAGTCGGATGCCTCAGACCCCCATCTACGACAATTGGGGCCGTTTAAAGTGGTAGGCGGCGCATGCGGCGCTGTTGTTGGTGCGGCTTGCGGCGCTGTTGTTGGTTCGGCTTCCGGTGTTATTCAAGGTTTCTCTAAACCCGCGAGAAACAAACCTGGTACTGCACTCTCTACCGTGGTTGCCGGCCCTATCATCGGTACCAAATATGGTGCAGCCGAGGGCAGGAAAGCGGGAGCCAAGTTGGGAGAAAAGCTCGACAAGAAAATCGGCAGGCAAGCAGGCCGTATCAAAGAGAAATTCCAGGGAAAGAAAAGCCGTCGAAAACTGCTTTCCTACTCTAAGCTTCGTTGAAACGGGGGTCGACTTTCGACCCGCTTGAGTTTGTAGACGTTCGACTAAGGTCAAATATACATCTCTTTCATTTTCCTTTTGTATCGAGTCTACACCAAACAAAGGACACGCAGACTTGTTTGATACGACCAATGTCTCCACCACAACACTAATCGGAAGTCAGAGCTTCAAGGGGATGAGGATAAAGTGTCTTGGCCTCCTTTGGCCGAGCAGGTTGTACGTTAGCTGCGATGGACGCTGCTGCATGGGCTCAAGTGCATTTGACGCCCAGTAAATATTAATACGAAAAGATTCTATTTTGGGTCGTGGATGCTTTCGACCACTGTGAATCCTGAATCAATGGCTTAGGAGCTCCATCTTGAGGCCAGCTCTTCAGGCCGAGCTATTGAGCAACTTTGTCGCTGTGAGCCGATTCGGTTAGAATAGACACGGGGAGAAAGCCGCCTAACTACAGCTCAAATAGCATTCGTCCATGCGCCAGCAAGGCAGGCAGCGCGTTGCATGAAGCTCCAAACGGTCTCTCTCTCACTCAAATCCTTGTCACTCTTTGACTGACCGGTCAATTGGAGAATAACCATCCAATAACACATCGACGATGGACCTCCTCGCGGACGAGTACGAGTAGGTACGCTACGGCACGGCTTGCATGTTCTCATCGCTCTTGTAGACCCCACGCCTGATATATGATCGCTCTTCTTGGTATGGTTGCTCGTTTTCCGCGTGGTTGGATCATTAGTGGAGTAGGAATACGATCAATTGTTCTTCGATGGAACTCTTGGCGGATGTGAAGTCAAGTGGAGCCGAAAGATGACGCTCTGCGCTGGCTTATGCACATTCCAGCCTGCTTCTGGCTTTTGCTCCATCCGCTTGAGGTAGTGGAATTGACACCAAGGAGAGAGATGACCTCCTCTGCTACTTAGTGAGATGACCTCCTCTGCTGCTTAGTGAGCCATTGTTACGCCTTCGGCCGCGCCGAGACTTGGTCAATACGTTGCTCGTAAGTCTTCCATCTCGATCGCAGTTAATTGGATCTTTGTAGCATGAAATGATCCACGCCTTTCTCTTCCTCCACGCTTCGGGAATGCGAGATCATGACGGTTTGACATAGAAAGTGATCCAAGTGGATGTCATTTTCGGTAGATCACGGCCCTCAATTCCAATTGCATCAATGCCATGGGTATGCTTTCCTCTCTAGCCGCTTTCCTTGCAGTGTTTCTAACTGAATTCATGGCTAGCAACGACGCAAATCACATACTACTCTGGTCCGGATTATTTGCTGTAGTCGACATTTGATTCGCGGGATTTTTCTAATATTTCCCAGATAAGCAATCTAATTGGCTTAACGGAAAGCACGAATCTCAAACTTTGATTGGGTGTATTTTGCGTCATTCAATTCGGCGGGAAACAAGAGATATGAGCGCTCAAAGTCAAGGATTCAGAGAAACTTGGAGCAGGAGGACCCGGTGAGGGCTCAGTATTAAATCTAACACATCGAATACACATCTCGCTTAAAGAACAACATCGTATCATGCCCCAACCAAGCCAGAAGCCACGGAAACGCTCTGCAACTCGCGCAATCACTCGCCGAAATCTCACCGACGACGAGAGGTTTGCCGCATATCAGATGCTCCTTCAACGATCGTATCACGGAAAACTTGAGCGCGGTGCATTCAGCAAGATATCCCAAATGTTCCAGTGCCATTGGAGCACAATATCTCGTCTTTGGTCTCGTGGAAGAGACTCTCTCACTGATGGCAACCTCGTCGCAGACATCGCCGCCAAACGGAAAGGTAAAACCTGTGAAACCTAATATTTATTCATAAAATATGAATATTCACGAGTATAAATTTCTAAAGGACTACTTTTCTTGGAAATTGTGGAGCCAAAAAACGACGAAGTGCAGAAGACATTGAGAAGACAATCAAGGCCGTCGCACTGGAAGACCGTCAAACGCTACGACTCTTGGCTACGAAGTCTGGTATCCCCAAGACATCCATTCTGCGTCATATGCAAGAAACCTCAAGACTCCATGGACAAACAAGTCGTTTGAAACCCTTGCTGACTCCTCTCAACCAAGAATTGCGAGTTCGACATGCAGTGAACCTCCTTCAACCACAGTCGAATGGAAATCATGTTTTTGCCAACATACATGATTTTGTGCATGTTGATGAGAAATCGTTCTATGCGACTTAAACTATGGTTAAAAGGAGGTTCTATGCTTATGAAAACGAGTCTTTGCCCTTCCGTCCTGCCAAGTCAACAAGGTTTGTCACGAAGGTCATGTTTTTGGCGGCTGTTTCCCGGCCTCGATACGATCCTGACAAGAAGCAACTTTTCGACGGCAAAATTGGCATTGGCCATTCGTAACCCGAATCCCTGCTGCAAGATCTTCCAAAAACCGTACAAGAGGCACCATGGTGACGGCTCCTCAGCCTGTGGACGCTGTCGCGTATCGTGAAATGGTCCTGAAGAAAGTTATTCCGGCAATTCAAGTGAAAATGCCACGAAATGTCACTATCGTGAAAGTCCAACAGGACAACGCCAGCCCGCACAAATGTATCACAACTGATGAACTTCGTCGGTGCGGTATATCGGGCATCGAAATTGCAAGTCAGCTGGCAAATAGCTCTGACTTCAACGTGCTAGATTTAGGAATTTTTAATTCTATTCAATCTCTTCAGCAGCGAAAGAGTTCTCGTACGATCGACGAGCTCATTTCTGCTGTTGAAATAGCTTTTTCTGTATTACCGGCAAAGACGATCAGCAAATCATTTATAACTCTTCAGAAGGTAATGGAATCGTCAATGCAAGATAAAGGGGGAAACAATTTTAAGCTCCCTCATTTGAAGAAAGACGCTTCCAAGATGAAGGATTCTTTCAACCTTCAATGCGATTCCTTAATCTATCGTCAAGCAATTGATCAACTGAATTGTCAACTTTAAGTTGACTTTCATAAAATGAGAAATCCAATTAAATTTGATGAGTGATTTATAAGTTTAAAAGATTCAATACAAACTTCTATATATTTTTGTCATGCTCTAATACTTTATTCAAGTGAAAATTATACAACAAATAATGCGGACCGGAGTAGTAAGTCGGAAAACGTAGGAACACTATTTGATATTTTTATTGATCGTAGGAAAAATATTCCTATTTTTTCCATTTTTCGAATCAAAATTCTAACACATGAACTTGATTAAAGTATAGAATTAGTTTTGACCGAAAATTATAGGAAATCGTAGGAACAAAATTCCTATGATTCATCGACCAATCATACAGCTATAAAATCTCTTTATATTGACCAATTATACTGTTGAATGTCCTCTATCTGAGTGTTTGGAGCCGATGAACGTGTGCCAGATTCATGAGCCTGTCAAAGTAGCACTGGAATCCTTGCACACTTTCTTCTCATGCTAGGATTCAACGTCAGAAGCTTCTGGTGGCAGCTCATGCCCGTTTAAAGGAGAAAGGCTTGAATAGACTAACGTTAGTAAATATTTGACAAGATGACTCCGTCGTATCTCACGTTCGACCATCAAAAGGACTCAAAAACTAAATATCTACACGCTATGTAGGATATGATATATCTAGCGCTCCTTTGTTGCATGAGTAAAGTTTCACCGTAATTCACTTCGTCTACATTCTCTACACAAAGAATGCTTCAAACAGGTTGCGTCCTCAGCCTGCACTGTGTGTCTATATGAGATGAGCACAACATTGGACTCCACTACTTGTATGAGGTGCTTGATGCAATCAAGTGTGTCTGAATCTTTGCCTTAAAACATGGCATCACACGCAAAATCTCGGGTAAAATCGCTGTAAATTCAGTAAATACATTTAAAAACGAGTTCTTCATTAAAACAGTACCCATTTCAATGTGAGCCATACAAGCTTGAAGCTTGCCCCTAGAATCGGGACCATGTTAATTTGGTCGTGGCGCACGAAGTTTCACCTCAATGCAATCGAAAGATCTCAATTAACTCAAAATCATCCAATTATATTGTAGTTTTCATTCGAATTTGTGGGGTAGACGTTCAAAGCGGTACGGATCGTACCGGTTCGACCGAGAAATAGCCAATCCGAGTCCAGTATTCTATTGACTCTAGTACATACTAGTAATTATACTAGTTGCTCCTTGAATCCAGCTACTAAATTATTCGTTTGACTTCTCTGGAATTGGATTGCAATGGCGACGCTTCATCAAGCTGTCTCCTGCCGCCATGCGTCCGTGACTACTATCATGCATGCACTTTATGGGTAATACTACTTGGGCATCTCGAAAGAGGACTTAGCGCATATCAACAACACGGTCCAAAATTTAGTAGATTTTCATTCCTATTCTTACAAATTTGGCCGAAAAAGACAATAATGAAAAGCTAATTTGATTCGTCAAAATCTAAGTGTAGGCAATCCGTTCCTACGAATTCCAATCACAATACAGTCTATCATACCCAGTGATGGATACCATTTCAAGATACTAGTACTAGAAATATTAATAAATTGATATACTAATACTCAAAGTATCATATCATTTTCTTTATGACAGAAATAGTAATACTTAAAATACTAATACCGTAACATCAATATCAATATATTAGTATTTTTACAAATATTTCACTGTTGCCTCTACACACATCTATACTCTGGATTCCTCATCTCAACACAACATTCGTGTTAACAGCAAGTGGTTGAAGGTTAGAGATTGTGTTAAGTGTAAATAGAAGCATAATTTGAAAAGAGGCTCTATAAGAAATTTTTTCGATAAGCTATACGACGCGCATCCAAGATAAGTCATTTTTCAGTCAAAGTCACTGGTATTGTCCAATATTGAGCCATAGAGCATCGTTGAGTTTCAATTTCAAATTGACCGTGTGAACTTCAATTCTCCGTAATCTCGTTGGACACTGAAACAAAAACAGAGTCAGTTGACATAAATTTTCGCAGTTTTCCACCCTAACCTCTTATAAAACCTGTAAAAATTTATCGGGATATATTAATACTCATTTTATTAATAATTATTAGTATTCAAACTCGAGTATTAATATTAATCTTTTATATATTAATATCAGGTACCTCAGTATCAATATCATATTAATATAGGAAAAATGCCATTGATAGCAATCTCTGATCATACCTTTCACGATGAAGTCGACGCGTATCGAGTGCACTGGTGGCAATGCAACGTACTTGAAGAAAATTCATTGGAAATGTTCAAGTCGTCTACTTTCTAGGGACCATGCAGGAGTCGAAAACCATACTTTGGGCTTGTCAAACGAGCTATGAATCGAGCTCCAAGTCCACGAGGTTGATCCAACTAACCCCATCTCATTATATAATCGACGGCATTGTAGATCCATGGTGGGCGCAGCATGCGCGCGATTTCGGCGGGCAGTATACAGTGGTGGAAGTATGGATAGGACATCATGAAAATTTGTCAGGTGTTGAGTGCTAACGTCGATTTGTCAGCTCAATTCAACAATCTAGAGCAGTCGGTGCCTAGATTTGAGCATGCGATAGTGGTGAAATGCACAGATATCGAGCGTAAATGGTTTTGACAGTACATCAGGACGCTGCAAGACTACTTGCTTTTATTTCTGCACAAGGCGTATGGTGGAAAATTTTCTTTTATGCAAGTACTGCGGCAATACACACCTCGAAAGGCACTTTAGAATTCTCAGCTGAGTGTAAAGTTAATATTTTAAGCATCCTACGTTGTCCCCAGATCTCAATCTCGTTGAATATCTTTGGGGGAGATCTAGTACGACCCGTGCATCCCAACGGGAAACCAAACAATGAAATCGAATCGTTGAAAACGGCCATCGCCCGTGAATGGGCGAAAATCCCCATTTCACGCTTGAACGACCACGTAAATTCGATGTCTAGACGCTGTATAGAGGCTGTGAAGGCGAAAGGTGGCATGAAAAAGTATTAGACGAGGTTTGAGGCACTCAGAGTGTCTAGATAGTTCATAATCCATTGATCAATACATGTGTCCTATTCTAACTTCCATGCCCTAATTCTCTCATCAGCTGTTAAAACCATTTACGCTCGATATCTGTGCATGTCACCACTATCGCATGCTCAAATCTAGGCACCAACTGCTCTAGAGATTGATCTGAGCTGACAAATCGACGTTAGCACTCAACACCTGACAAATTATCATGATGTCCTATCCATACTTCCACCACTGTACAAATATCAAAGAGCCACCACCGCCACCACCGAAAGCAGAAAAACAACCCGAGGCGAAGAAATTCAAGCGAGAGTCCAACCAGCCAGCGATTCATTCGTTTTTCACACCGCCAGCGCGTCCAGTCGACCGAGAAGACGTGAAAAAGCCAATGCTTGCGTCGGTGTCTCGGCCACCACCTCCTCCAGCACCACAAGTGGAAGTCATGGCACCTCCGCCACCACCGCGAATCGAGATTGACTTGACCACCGACTCGGATTAACCACTTTGTCCAGCAGCTTAGTCCACATCGGACTCTCTCTCTCTCTCCTATTCGAAAGGTGGTGGTTGTGTTTCAATGTCCTTCTCTTGGTCCCCCCACGGCGCAGAGGTCCCGCTGGTTTGACCACGGCATATGCGACTCAGAAGAGGCAGCCAACACTTCTTGAAGTCTGTCGCAGCTTGCCTGTGACATCTTGCAAAAGACGGCACCCATCTTGCATCTGTCTTTCGCGATCGATTGCCCTACTTTAAGCTTTACGCGAATTATTGCTTGGCATACAAGGAAGTGAGCAGTCTTCTTCGAATGCACCAGCGTCGCCACTCAACTGAACTGCAGCAATTTGTCGCCGCCAACCACCTTTCTTGCCGAGGCTTGATTCCTTTTGTACTCTGCGTCTGACTTGTGGATGCCCAATTGTGAGCACCCAACTGGTTGCGACAAAGCCTGACCACTAAACCACCACACGGCGTGGCAACGGTTGCTCAACTTTGTCACCACCACGAGGATATAAGGCTGCGCATCTCCGCCTTGGACGTCACCGACAGATTCTCGTTTGCCTTGAATTCGAACTCGCAGAGTGCTAAGTGAACGTCCAAGCCACGACACGCGTCCATGACTGCATCCCCTTGGCAAAGATAATATGAATATGCCCTGTTTCGGACACTACCGAGAGGATCGAGATGAAACGCAAGAGTTCGACATGGACAAGCTAGTTGCCGTCTATGAGCGGTGGTGATTGGGCGACTACCTGCTGGTACTTTCTGCGATCGGGACCGCCCAAGCCCCCAGTCAGGCAATCGTCGGGTCGTACCAAACGTAGTACATACAGTAGTACTAACAGTTATACAAATAACAGACAAATTTTGCAAACAGGATATTGTCAATTTCAGTCAAATTTGTATTTTTGACCAAAAATCAAATACATTTCCAAATCGATTTGACCATACTGAAGCCAAGTTCAACTGAATATTGGCCGAATGAAGTGTATGTGAGTTAGGGTGTGTGTGGGTGTGTTTTGCGTGAAATCGTTAAATACTCGATTCTGATTGGCTGCGAGATTGGAAAATCGATTTAAAAAATCGATACATTTCCAGCCCATCTCACTATTTAGAATGTACTAGGGTGAGGCCAGGGCTACGCCCCTGGATGGATTGTAATAAAAGTATTCTCATTGGCTACTCTTGAATGTCGATTTCTTTTTTTCGTGAGGAGATAAATCATGTCCTGCCTGACCAAAAAACCGTTCACTCGTACCAAAAGAAAAATAAAGTATCCAATCAGAGATCATATTATTTTGAAACTAAGGAGACGGCATTTACCTGGCACTCCTTATTCACTTCTTTCATATTTTACTTCGAATTGGCCTCCATAGTTTCACTTATGCTTCTTGATACACAATATTTTTTTGTTTACATTCCGGGCAGTCCATCGTACTGTCCATTTGCGACCAAAACCTTAATGTTCCCTTTTGCTTGGGCTCTTGACATGGCAACGTAAAGCTAACCATGCCAGAAGACAGGTTCTGGAATCATCAGTGAGTAGAATAATATCGACACCGAGTTCGGTACATGTATGGTATGTTCCATGACCAATAGACTTGAGCAATGCAGCAAACTCTTGAACACTATCTGATTTGTTGTTGGTCAAGCTCATGTGTACCGTCAAATGAAAATTTGCGACCTTTCTCCAAAGGTAGCGGTTCCTCATGCATGCTTCGAGAATTAGCCCTCGTTTGCACCTAAAATAACAGGATGCATTTCCTTGAAACCGCCCGAGAATTTGATGACCTTTCCAACAAAACAAAGCGCGTTGTCCATCTAATCTTGTACCATGTGGTCTACGGCCTCAACAGCGTACTGATGCATCATAAAAACATACGTTACAGTTGTCCCTTTGAGCCAAAGAGGCCCACATTCGTTACTGTCGCATATCTCGTCTGAATTTGCCTTTTGGGGCCCAAGCCTCTGGCAGGGGTAAGGCATAAAGTTGCCGAAAGTGCTCGTCACTTTACTGCAAAGTTTGTTGACCACTTATTCAGCGGCCTTTTCGGCCCGAGTGAACCTATCCTAAGACATGTATTCACCTTGCATCGCCCGAAAAAAACCCAGTTGTCTTTCATCTCACAAAGGAACTATACTGGACTCTTTCAACCTGTAGTATCTGACAAATGACGAACTGTGTGTGTACCTTCATTAAAGAATATATTATCCAGATACAGTATCAACCCCCATATTGCGCGTCATTGAAGGAGAACTACTAAATCCTTATCTTTAGAAAAGAATACCACTCCAGTTGATCCCCGCTAAATATATACAATAAGAGTGATTTACTTGTCTTGATATTTGCAATTGACAGTCTATATCACTTGTCCGATGTCTCGGACTACACGTTCGACAGGTTTATGAAAGAAACAGTCAGCAAGTCAGCCGCTGTTGAAAGTTGAAACTCCTGTAGAATGAAAACATTGAATGGAAAGTGTGTGGGAGGTACGTGTGAAATAGGATATGAAGGCCAAGGTTGTTCAAACTGACGACGTTCAATATTACCTTGATGATTTCATGTCCGGAAACGGCAACAGATAGTATGTATTTTAAAGGCTTATTGATAGCTATTCGAAAACCTACATCTAATACATGACAATGTTCATTGCATTCGATGTCACTCTGTTCCGTCCAAGGAAATATCCGTGGATTTCCGGATAATTATCTGGAAGGATAATACAGCGGCTTTTTCTGCACATGCATCTCACCTTGCATCGTCCAAGAAAAACCCAACTGCCATTCAAATGTGTTTGGAAAGTATTATTTTAAATAGTAGGAAAATATTTTCTTTTTGTATGTGGAATTGTTTTAGGGCTCGTCTGGATACCCCCCATTATCATGATAAATCGCAATAATTTGACCATTATGGTATATTTTAAATATTGTATAATTCGCTGTCTGGATCCACATAATCAATAAATTTTATTGCAAAAAAATATTCCAAAATCGGTCGATTATCGCAATAAAAAATATACTACTCAAAGTCGTATATTTTGACCAATATTGTATAACTCGGTCAAATTCTCAAATTTCACTTTATTTTCATGGGAATCCAGACAGTCCAACAATAAAATTATTGTGATAATATAATCCATGGTTTGTATTATTTTTCCAAAATGCAGAATACTCAATAACGAATTATCACAATATTTTTTAATGTGCACCCAGACGGGCCCTTATTATTAATATTGTCGACAACTGGCATCGGGTAGTGCTGACTATACAGTAAACACTGCAAATTTAGTGTACTGCATAAACTATTGTAAGTATAAATATAAATTGTCATAGTTTTGAACCACATGGTTGTAGTGAAGTGACACTCAACATACTGTTAAACTCAATACCTCTATTAATCGATATTTTATCTCTTAAATTAACTGCCACGTCCACCATCATGGGTGCATGAACGAACTTGCGGGGTTGAAATATGTGTTCGAACACGATGCCTTATTGAGTGTGCATTCAATGATGCCCTTTCATGGAACCAACATTAAGCCTAGAGAAATGTCCGATTCTTTCCTTGGTCTCGGTGACATGACAGTGTTCACTTTGTCCAAGGAAATATCTATCGGATCGGAATATCCATGGATGGTATTAAACCTTCCAGATAATTATCCGAATTAAGGTTTAATACAGGCTGTAGGTTTAATATAGGTTGAAAGATTACTCCTTGTTGTACTTGGATCAAGTATGTGGAGATTACTCGTTGTTGTACTTGGATAAAGTATGTGGAGATTAGTCATGGTTGTACTTGGATGAAGTATGTCCATTTCCCCCCCTGCTTGCCTTGAGGTTTGTATGTAGATTTTACTCTCGCACCTATCTGGGTTTTTTTCTTAGAGTTTTAAGTAATAGACTAAGGTGAGGCCAGGGCTACGCCCCTGGGTGGGGTGTAAAAGAAGTATTCTGATTGGCTACTGTTGAGTGAGTGACGAATATTTGTTTTTTCATCAGGAGATAGATCATGTCCTGACCAAAGAACCGTCGACTCGTTCGGAAAGAAAATCATCCAATCAAAGATCATATTATTTTTAAACTAAGGAGACGGCATTTACTTCGCACTCCTTATTCACTTCTTTCTTATTTTACTTCGATTTGGCCTCCATAGTTTCCCAGTTTTGTCGTGCAAAATGCTAGTTCTTGCACAGATAACACGAACGACTTGTCAGTGATAACACAGACGGTCGAGGGACCCAGCCCTATTCACGGCGCATTTGACGGGAAGATAATGATGGCCATGCGCTTAGATGATGCTCAAAGCGACTATGCACTCAGATGATGCGCAAGGCGACTACTGACATGTCGGAGTCATAGTATATCTAGGTGGAGAAAGGCGAACCTTGGATGGTAATCTACAGTTGTGTCCAATGTGAGCGTGGCATATGGTGGGTGGAAGTTCTAGGAGCACGGTCAAGAAGGTCAGTTTAGATGCCGAAGTTTCAGCAGCTGGTTGTACTGCTGGTATAGAGATCTTTCCCGTTGCGGCAACTTTGCGCACGATGTGAACGGCGAAAAGACTCTTTCCAAGAAGCAGACTCTTTGACAATTTTATAGCTTTCCGCTGTTGGATATGCTTCTCCCATTTCAATGCTGAGGTTGAATCTAAGCAGAATGTGCCCAAGTTCAGATTGCACAATCTGTGACATCGATTAGTAGATGGAGGTCCTCGTTGGTTGACAACCACCTACTTCTTCATCTTGTAGTACTGTAACGGTGAATCTAAGACTGTGGTGCGTAATTTCGAGTTGGCTAATCTCGAGGATTTATCGTCCAATTCATCGGTACGATGCAATTCGACTTGATCCAGGAAGTCTCCGCAATTCCACAACAACACAGTGTATATATTTGTACGAACATGTAGTAATGGATGAAGTTTTATAGAGTCCTGACTATTCTAATGCTTCTTGATACACAACGTTTTTCGTGTAGATTCCAGGCAGGCCTTCGTACTGTCCATTTGCGACCAAAAATTTAATATTGCCTTTTGCTTGGGCTCTTGACATGGCGACATAAAGCTGTCCATGCGAGAAGACGGGTTCTGGAGGTAGACGCCCACGTGAGAAATCGTTTGACCTTGAGCCTTATGAATCGTCATTGCAAAGGCAACTTGAACAGGAAATTGTCTTCTGCGTAGCTCAAATGGGTAATTGTTTTGCTCACCATCGTGAATTGTAGTAGTTCGGGGAATGTAAACGATCTTGTTCTTGTGGGAGCCGTTCATAATTTGAGCCTTGATACATCGTGTTTTCAGCTCAAGAACAATTAAACGTGTTCCGTTGCACATGCCTTCCGAAGTACACAAATTACGAAGCAGAATAATGGGGCAACCAACTTTCAAATGCAACTTGTGGCTGGGGAAGTTGTTGATGTCTATAGAATTCAGAAACTCGATGGGGAACTCGCATGCATCGGCGTCTGAGTCGCGTTTCTCAGCAACAGAATCGGCGGACAGATATGTCATTTCGCCGTCCGAAGTGAGTCGCTCAAGAAGTGTTGTGTTGATGTCAGCAACAACACTGTGTTTGGGTGCAAGGATAGCTCGACATCCAAAGTACGGTCTAAGTTCATTGATGCGCAGGTTGTTCATGTCTTGATAGACGCTGTGTAAAAATGACTCCAAATCATCAGGCGAATTGTATGGAATCGCCAAATCATCAGGTAGTCGAATGTAATCGGCACCGAGTTCGGTACATGTGGGGTATGTTCCATGCCCAATAGACTTGAGCAATCCAGCAAATTCTCGAACACTCTCTGAGTTGTTGTTGGTCAACCTCATGTTCACCGTCAGATGAAACTTTGCGACATTGCTCCAAAGGTAGCTGTTCTTCAAGCATGCTTCGAGGATTAGCCCAGGTGTGCCCTTCAAAATGACTGGAAGCATTTGCTTGAAATCACCCGAGAATATGACGACTTTTCCACCAAAAGGAAGCGCGTTGTCCATCAAATCTTGTAGCATGTGATCAACGGCCTCCACAGCATACTTGTGCATCATCGAACACTCGTCCCAAATGATAAGTTCTGTGAGACGTAAAAGTTCCGCAAGATGTGACTGTTTCCGAACGTCGCATCGGCTAAGCTCGTGCAATGATCTTGGGAGACAGAATCGCGAATGCGCAGTTGTACCCCCGATCAAATTCAGAGCAGCAAGTCCGGACGAAGCAACAGCCAAGGCAATTTTGTTCATAGAGCGCACTTGAGCCAGTAAAATGTTTGAGATGATCGTCTTCCCTGAGCCGCCCTCACCTTCGAGAAAATATACTTTGCCTCTTCGAACATTGCTTTCCTTCGTAATCTCGCTCATAACGTCGTTGTAGAAGACCTCGTGCTCTTCAGTCATCGTAGACTTGCCTTCCAAAATGCCTTGGATTTGTTCTTGGTTGTGCGAAGATTCCATAGCCACTAATCGGTTGGATTGACGGCCCCTGTTTGTTTCCTCAAGAGCAAAATATTGTTCGAATTGTACAAGCTATGGAAGCTCCTGAAAACGATCCAAGCGTGATCCATTCGACTCAAGGCATCTTGATAAAGCCTGAATTGCGAAAGCTGTGGATTTTTGAGAGTCATCGGGGTACATGCGGTGGAAATCTTGCCTCATTTCATCTTCGAATTTGTTCCATAGCCCTCGTGCATCCGCAGGTTCACAGTGAATCAGAATACTGGCAAAAAGTGTTCGGAGCTCATAGGGAGTTGCTGTTTCAGTTGCTTCTCGCATGCAGGTTAGCCATTCCTCGTCATTCTCAAGAAAGCCAAGGGCAAGTGCGGCCGACTTGAACTTCGGATGAACCACGCCGTTGACGGTTCGCAAGTCTTCGTGCGATGTCGGACCTCGTCGATAGCACAAGAGCATTCGCATATAAAAACAATCTCCCGAGCGGGGTGACACCGTCAGCATCCTCCCGATCATACGTTTACCACCCCTTTTACGTGAAGTCCACTTGCGGAGATTTGAGTTCCATACGAAATGCTCGGGGATATCATGGTACAGACATTCACGCGCCCGTGCTTGTGAATCACTGTTTTCACGGCACAGTTCAAAAAACGCGGTGAGTTTAGTCCGGTTCCTCCTTGCCAATTCCTGAGGGCTCATCGGGCGGTCGGTAGGAATGCATACAACTTGTTCACCTTCCAAGTGTATTTCGAGGTTCTCGACAGCGTGAGATCGATTGAACATGTCGAAAGAGAAAATGCGTGTGAGGGCCTCACAGCACAATACATAGCGGGCATCTTGGTATTGCTTGATTTCGTCAAGTTCACTGGACTCAAGTTGAAAATTTGAGCGGTCTGAGCCCTTGAAGATGTGCTTGTACAGGTACTTGACTGCAGATATACTTGTACACGCCTCGACATTGATGTGGCAGTCGAACATGGCACTCAACGTTGGGCAGTACGGAATAACATATTGGTTGGTATACTCAGAGGGCCGCTCTGCCGAAGAGCGGCGACGACGGTAGAGTGGATATCCATCACTGCCTATTGATGTTTCGTCGCAGTATGCTTTTGGAAAGTTTTTCTTGCACTTCCCGTTTTCCAGGCATCGGTCACTGCATTTGTGAATCATGCAGGTTGTAACAATTTTGTGCAGTCTTGGATTCTTTTCCTTGTCGGGGATTTCGGCACTGATAATACTGTCAATATCGGCAGTTGTCTTGATTTTGTCGTCCCCAGAGAATATGACCAATATATGGGCATGAGGCAGACCACGCTTTTGGAATTCGACAGAACGAACATGCGCACCTTGTCGACCCAAAATTCCCTTCGTGAGCATGGCTTCAATGGCTAATAGCTTGAGGCGGAACATGCGCGTCAATAAGTCAGGTCGATCAGATGGAGGTCGTTTAAATCCATAGTCCTCTTTCGCCAATTCCAGCTCCCTGTCGATTTCAACCCACTTTGGATTGCATGTCACAGTGATAAAAAGGTCTGGTCGACCGTACTTGCGAACGATTGCCATGGCGTCAAGGTAACGTTGTCTCATGTACCGTGGTCCACCCATGTAAGATGACGGCAAAACAATCCTTTTTCCAATGCTGTTGACGTCTACATCATGCGAAACAGCGTCGTGAACTGCGCGATACGTGTCGCTACGGAGGTTGTTGGTTTGGTCACGAAGAAATCCAAGCCTTTGGTTTTCCACCTTTGCAAAATTGTCGACTGCAAACACTTGAAGTAGAGGTCCGCTGGCATGTAATGGAGAGAATGCACCGCGCTCGTACAAATGGTATCGAGCATAATTGTTCAAACTCACGTTTTTACCATTGAGACCGCTTTTGTTGCCATAAGACCACCCCAAAGTCCCAGTAGGAAAGAGCAAAGGGTATTGAAGCGGGTCATATGCCGAATGAAATTCCTTAATGCGAAATAAGTGGTCTTCCCCAGGTTTTCGATCCAAACACACATGTTTACCAACGCGATAGTTTGGCACAACTTCGCTGAGTACGGGGCCATCAGTACCGTGCAGTAAGATATGACGCCCTGACTTGGACGTTTCTGAAAAAAGGACAGCGATTTCAGAACACGTAGGAAGGTTATGCGTTCGGCTGTTGCTTCGAGGCTGAGCAGTGAGCACTAATCTCATGTCGTCATCCTTTGGAATATCCTTGGCATGCTTGTACAGCTGGGTGAACGCGTTGTGCTGTAGTAGTAGATGCTGGATTTTCGTCACAGTTGACTGATTAAGATTTCCCCCAAGCATTCTTCGTCGTATGCTTGCCTGCGTTTCAGGATCCGTAATGTAGATCTGGGCGTAACTGGCTTGTTCTTCGTCCGCAGGCAACAGTGGTCCAATAGAATGATGCAATTCGCCTTGGATTGTATAAGATCTCGGCCCACCGTTGCCGTGAATAATTTCTTTGGTACCAATAGATGTAAAGGCAAAGAGGGCGTTGTACCGGTGAGTGTTATTGACAAACCCTCTGGTTTTGAACAAATCAATGTATTCGCGAAACTCGGGTGTGTCAGGCCAGGTAGCAACAGGCAGCACTCGAGCGCCACTATCGCAGCAGTCCTTTTCTTCGCCTGGCCAAATCTTCGCTTCGCAATGGGGGCAAATCGAACGCTGCTCAATAATATGAAGAGGCACCAATGATTCATCGAAGTCATCGAAACTGACGCGCCCACTGTTGTGAGTACTCTTCTTCTTCGGGCGACCCTTGGGTTTATTCCGGAGACTTAATCCTTGCTCGCGAGGAGGTACAGCAATCAAATCCACATCCACGTTTAGCGGAGGATCAGCATTTGCCAAGGCAAGCAATTGATTGTCATTGTTGCAATCCACATTTCCATCGGAAATATCTTCTTGCTTGGTTTCTTCTTCACCTCCTTCATTCATACGGTTAGGTTGTAGCGCATAGGTTCTTCGATTGTCAACTCTGCGCTCGTGATCTTCTTGCTCCTGAGCTGCCAGAAGCTTGAGATGATGGTCACTTTGAGCGTGGTAATGGATTCCGTCTTCTCCCTCCTTGGACTCCTCTTCGTTGCTCTGATCCATGTCCGTATGGGCAAAACGATGGCATCCTGCCCTTGGTTCCCAACCTCAGAGTTGCGCTTTTTTTCGCGAGCACGTTTGTTGTCTTCCGCCTTCTTGGATCTTTTCATAGGCACCTCTTCGTCAACTGTATCCACGATAGCATGCCGTTTCTTTCCGTAAGCACGTTTGTTGTACTCCGCCTTTTTGGATTTGTCGACCTCTTTCAGAGGAGCTTCCCGTTTCTTTTCGCGGGCACGTTTGTTGTACTCCGCCTTTTTGGATTTGTCGACTTCATCCAGCAGAGCTTGCCGTTTTTTTTCTCGAGTACGATTGTTGTACTCCGCCTTTTTGGATTTGTCGACCTCTTCCAGGAGAGCTTCCCGTTTCTTTTCGCGAGCACGTTTGTTGTACGCCGCCGTTTTAGTTTTTTCCATTGCCAACTCTTCGTTCGCTTTATCCAGGATAGCCTGCCGCTTCTTTTCGCGAGCACGATTGTTGTACTCCGCCTTCTTGGCCTTTCTCATAGCCCCCTCGTCGTTAATATTGCCCTTATTCAAGGCATCGTCATCCACAGCCATGCCATAAGCTCCAGTTGATGCAGACTCTTGCACTGCATTCCGCTCTGCTTGGTTGCCAGATTCGGAGTTATCGATCGCATGTCCTTGATTGTCATTGTCATGATTGCCATTGCTTTTGCCTTTCTTAGAGGCCGAGTAGTTGTTATTTTCTACGCAGAAAAATACATGGATTATCGGATAATTATCCGGCTTTCAGACCTGCAGAACTCCAAAGTGATACCCCGGATAACTTATCCGGACACATGGAGTGGAGATGAGGTGAGTTTGGAGAATCAACATGTTTAAGCGCTTCTCGGTGGAAGAGCATGTGTCCAACATTAGCAAAGTAAAGACGTCTGTGCAGCGAAAGATCTGCCGGTTTTCGTTGGATGTTTCCATGGACAGGTTGAAAGAGTCCTGGGCTTGTTGATTACTCTTTGTTGTACTTGGATAAAGAATGTCCAGATTACTCGTTGTTGTACTTGGATAAAGTATACAAAAATTGCTGAATGTTTGTCTTGACGTTTGTATGTCCATTTTACTCTCGCATTTATCTGGTTTTTTTTCTTAGAGTTTTAAGTAATAGATACAAAAATTACTGAATGTATGCAAAAAAGGCCCTCGGACTTATCTGGGTTTTTTCTTAGAGTTTTAAGTAATAGATGGGTGCATCGTGAACTCCTCGAAATTAATACATCTTAATATACTTTATAAACTTATGGAATAATAAATATAAATTATCATAGTAATGAGCCAGATGCCTAGGATGAGGTGACGCTCAGGATCCTGTTTAATTGAATACCTCTATTGATCGATATTTTATCTCTTAAATTTGTTTGTCAACTGCCACGTCCAGCATCATGGGTGCATGAACGATCTTGTCTCAAATTCCTTTTTTTGTACAGTACACTCAGTTTACACGACAGTGTTCCATGTCACTTCGTTCCGTCCAAGGAAATACATGGATTATCGGATAATTATCCGGCTTTCAGACCTGCAGAACTCCAAAGTGATACCCCGGATAACTTATCCGGACACATGGAGTGGAGATGAGGTGAGTTTGGAGAATCAACATGTTTAAGCGCTTCTCGGTGGAAGAGCATGTGTCCAACATTAGCAAAGTAAAGACGTCTGTGCAGCGAAAGATCTGCCGGTTTTCGTTGGATGTTTCCATGGACAGGTTGAAAGAGTCCTGGGCTTGTTGATTACTCTTTGTTGTACTTGGATAAAGAATGTCCAGATTACTCGTTGTTGTACTTGGATAAAGAATGTCCAGATTACTCGTTGTTGTACTTGGATAAAGTATACAAAAATTGCTGAATGTTTGTCTTGACGTTTGTATGTCCATTTTACTCTCGCATTTATCTGGTTTTTTTTCTTAGAGTTTTAAGTAATAGATACACAAATTACTGAATGTATGCAAAAAAGGCCCTCGGACTTATCTGGGTTTTTTCTTAGAGTTTTAAGTAATAGATGGGTGCATCGTGAACTCCTCGAAATTAATACATCTTAATATACTTTATAAACTTATGGAATAATAAATATAAATTATCATAGTAATGAGCCAGATGCCTAGGATGAGGTGACGCTCAGGATCCTGTTTAATTGAATACCTCTATTGATCGATATTTTATCTCTTAAATTTGTTTGTCAACTGCCACGTCCAGCATCATGGGTGCATGAACGATCTTGTCTCAAATTCCTTTTTTTGTACAGTACACTCAGTTTACACGACAGTGTTCCATGTCACTTCGTTCCGTCCAAGGAAATACATGGATTATCGGATAATTATCCGGCTTTCAGACCTGCAGAACTCCAAAGTGATACCCCGGATAACTTATCCGGACACATGGAGTGGAGATGAGGTGAGTTTGGAGAATCAACATGTTTAAGCGCTTCTCGGTGGAAGAGCATGTGTCCAACATTAGCAAAGTAAAGACGTCTGTGCAGCGAAAGATCTGCCGGTTTTCGTTGGATGTTTCCATGGACAGGTTGAAAGAGTCCTGGGCTTGTTGATTACTCTTTGTTGTACTTGGATAAAGAATGTCCAGATTACTCGTTGTTGTACTTGGATAAAGAATGTCCAGATTACTCGTTGTTGTACTTGGATAAAGTATACAAAAATTGCTGAATGTTTGTCTTGACGTTTGTATGTCCATTTTACTCTCGCATTTATCTGGTTTTTTTTCTTAGAGTTTTAAGTAATAGATACAAAAATTACTGAATGTATGCAAAAAAGGCCCTCGGACTTATCTGGGTTTTTTCTTAGAGTTTTAAGTAATAGATGGGTGCATCGTGAACTCCTCGAAATTAATACATCTTAATATACTTTATAAACTTATGGAATAATAAATATAAATTATCATAGTAATGAGCCAGATGCCTAGGATGAGGTGACGCTCAGGATCCTGTTTAATTGAATACCTCTATTGATCGATATTTTATCTCTTAAATTTGTTTGTCAACTGCCACGTCCAGCATCATGGGTGCATGAACGATCTTGTCTCAAATTCCTTTTTTTGTACAGTACACTCAGTTTACACGACAGTGTTCCATGTCACTTCGTTCCGTCCAAGGAAATACATGGATTATCGGATAATTATCCGGCTTTCAGACCTGCAGAACTCCAAAGTGATACCCCGGATAACTTATCCGGACACATGGAGTGGAGATGAGGTGAGTTTGGAGAATCAACATGTTTAAGCGCTTCTCGGTGGAAGAGCATGTGTCCAACATTAGCAATGTAAAGACGTCTGTGCAGCGAAAGATCTGCCGGTTTTCGTTGGATGTTTCCATGGACAGGTTGAAAGAGTCCTGGGCTTGTTGATTACTCTTTGTTGTACTTGGATAAAGAATGTCCAGATTACTCGTTGTTGTACTTGGATAAAGTATACAAAAATTGCTGAATGTTTGTCTTGACGTTTGTATGTCCATTTTACTCTCGCATTTATCTGGTTTTTTTTCTTAGAGTTTTAAGTAATAGATACAAAAATTACTGAATGTATGCAAAAAAGGCCCTCGGACTTATCTGGGTTTTTTCTTAGAGTTTTAAGTAATAGATGGGTGCATCGTGAACTCCTCGAAATTAATACATCTTAATATACTTTATAAACTTATGGAATAATAAATATAAATTATCATAGTAATGAGCCAGATGCCTAGGATGAGGTGACGCTCAGGATCCTGTTTAATTGAATACCTCTATTGATCGATATTTTATCTCTTAAATTTGTTTGTCAACTGCCACGTCCAGCATCATGGGTGCATGAACGATCTTGTCTCAAATTCCTTTTTTTGTACAGTACACTCAGTTTACACGACAGTGTTCCATGTCACTTCGTTCCGTCCAAGGAAATACATGGATTATCGGATAATTATCCGGCTTTCAGACCTGCAGAACTCCAAAGTGATACCCCGGATAACTTATCCGGACACATGGAGTGGAGATGAGGTGAGTTTGGAGAATCAACATGTTTAAGCGCTTCTCGGTGGAAGAGCATGTGTCCAACATTAGCAAAGTAAAGACGTCTGTGCAGCGAAAGATCTGCCGGTTTTCGTTGGATGTTTCCATGGACAGGTTGAAAGAGTCCTGGGCTTGTTGATTACTCTTTGTTGTACTTGGATAAAGAATGTCCAGATTACTCGTTGTTGTACTTGGATAAAGAATGTCCAGATTACTCGTTGTTGTACTTGGATAAAGAATGTCCAGATTACTCGTTGTTGTACTTGGATAAAGTATACAAAAATTGCTGAATGTTTGTCTTGACGTTTGTATGTCCATTTTACTCTCGCATTTATCTGGTTTTTTTCTTAGAGTTTTAAGTAATAGATACAAAAATTACTGAATGTATGCAAAAAAGGCCCTCGGACTTATCTGGGTTTTTTCTTAGAGTTTTAAGTAATAGATGGGTGCATCGTGAACTCCTCGAAATTAATACATCTTAATATACTTTATAAACTTATGGAATAATAAATATAAATTATCATAGTAATGAGCCAGATGCCTAGGATGAGGTGACGCTCAGGATCCTGTTTAATTGAATACCTCTATTGATCGATATTTTATCTCTTAAATTTGTTTGTCAACTGCCACGTCCAGCATCATGGGTGCATGAACGATCTTGTCTCAAATTCCTTTTTTTGTACAGTACACTCAGTTTACACGACAGTACTTCGTTCCGTCCAAGGAAATACATGGATTATCGGATAATTATCCGGCTTTCAGACCTGCAGAACTCCAAAGTGATACCCCGGATAACTTATCCGGACACATGGAGTGGAGATGAGGTGAGTTTGGAGAATCAACATGTTTAAGCGCTTCTCGGTGGAAGAGCATGTGTCCAACATTAGCAAAGTAAAGACGTCTGTGCAGCGAAAGATCTGCCGGTTTTCGTTGGATGTTTCCATGGACAGGTTGAAAGAGTCCTGGGCTTGTTGATTACTCTTTGTTGTACTTGGATAAAGAATGTCCAGATTACTCGTTGTTGTACTTGGATAAAGAATGTCCAGATTACTCGTTGTTGTACTTGGATAAAGTATACAAAAATTGCTGAATGTTTGTCTTGACGTTTGTATGTCCATTTTACTCTCGCATTTATCTGGTTTTTTTTCTTAGAGTTTTAAGTAATAGATACAAAAATTACTGAATGTATGCAAAAAAGGCCCTCGGACTTATCTGGGTTTTTTCTTAGAGTTTTAAGTAATAGATGGGTGCATCGTGAACTCCTCGAAATTAATACATCTTAATATACTTTATAAACTTATGGAATAATAAATATAAATTATCATAGTAATGAGCCAGATGCCTAGGATGAGGTGACGCTCAGGATCCTGTTTAATTGAATACCTCTATTGATCGATATTTTATCTCTTAAATTTGTTTGTCAACTGCCACGTCCAGCATCATGGGTGCATGAACGATCTTGTCTCAAATTCCTTTTTTTGTACAGTACACTCAGTTTACACGACAGTGTTCCATGTCACTTCGTTCCGTCCAAGGAAATACATGGATTATCGGATAATTATCCGGCTTTCAGACCTGCAGAACTCCAAAGTGATACCCCGGATAACTTATCCGGACACATGGAGTGGAGATGAGGTGAGTTTGGAGAATCAACATGTTTAAGCGCTTCTCGGTGGAAGAGCATGTGTCCAACATTAGCAAAGTAAAGACGTCTGTGCAGCGAAAGATCTGCCGGTTTTCGTTGGATGTTTCCATGGACAGGTTGAAAGAGTCCTGGGCTTGTTGATTACTCTTTGTTGTACTTGGATAAAGAATGTCCAGATTACTCGTTGTTGTACTTGGATAAAGAATGTCCAGATTACTCGTTGTTGTACTTGGATAAAGAATGTCCAGATTACTCGTTGTTGTACTTGGATAAAGTATACAAAAATTGCTGAATGTTTGTCTTGACGTTTGTATGTCCATTTTACTCTCGCATTTATCTGGTTTTTTTTCTTAGAGTTTTAAGTAATAGATACAAAAATTACTGAATGTATGCAAAAAAGGCCCTCGGACTTATCTGGGTTTTTTCTTAGAGTTTTAAGTAATAGATGGGTGCATCGTGAACTCCTCGAAATTAATACATCTTAATATACTTTATAAACTTATGGAATAATAAATATAAATTATCATAGTAATGAGCCAGATGCCTAGGATGAGGTGACGCTCAGGATCCTGTTTAATTGAATACCTCTATTGATCGATATTTTATCTCTTAAATTTGTTTGTCAACTGCCACGTCCAGCATCATGGGTGCATGAACGATCTTGTCTCAAATTCCTTTTTTTGTACAGTACACTCAGTTTACACGACAGTACTTCGTTCCGTCCAAGGAAATACATGGATTATCGGATAATTATCCGGCTTTCAGACCTGCAGAACTCCAAAGTGATACCCCGGATAACTTATCCGGACACATGGAGTGGAGATGAGGTGAGTTTGGAGAATCAACATGTTTAAGCGCTTCTCGGTGGAAGAGCATGTGTCCAACATTAGCAATGTAAAGACGTCTGTGCAGCGAAAGATCTGCCGGTTTTCGTTGGATGTTTCCATGGACAGGTTGAAAGAGTCCTGGGCTTGTTGATTACTCTTTGTTGTACTTGGATAAAGAATGTCCAGATTACTCGTTGTTGTACTTGGATAAAGTATACAAAAATTGCTGAATGTTTGTCTTGACGTTTGTATGTCCATTTTACTCTCGCATTTATCTGGTTTTTTTTCTTAGAGTTTTAAGTAATAGATACAAAAATTACTGAATGTATGCAAAAAAGGCCCTCGGACTTATCTGGGTTTTTTCTTAGAGTTTTAAGTAATAGATGGGTGCATCGTGAACTCCTCGAAATTAATACATCTTAATATACTTTATAAACTTATGGAATAATAAATATAAATTATCATAGTAATGAGCCAGATGCCTAGGATGAGGTGACGCTCAGGATCCTGTTTAATTGAATACCTCTATTGATCGATATTTTATCTCTTAAATTTGTTTGTCAACTGCCACGTCCAGCATCATGGGTGCATGAACGATCTTGTCTCAAATTCCTTTTTTTGTACAGTACACTCAGTTTACACGACAGTGTTCCATGTCACTTCGTTCCGTCCAAGGAAATACATGGATTATCGGATAATTATCCGGCTTTCAGACCTGCAGAACTCCAAAGTGATACCCCGGATAACTTATCCGGACACATGGAGTGGAGATGAGGTGAGTTTGGAGAATCAACATGTTTAAGCGCTTCTCGGTGGAAGAGCATGTGTCCAACATTAGCAAAGTAAAGACGTCAGTGCAGCGAAAGATCTGCCGGTTTTCGTTGGATGTTTCCATGGACAGGTTGAAAGAGTCCTGGGCTTGTTGATTACTCTTTGTTGTACTTGGATAAAGAATGTCCAGATTACTCGTTGTTGTACTTGGATAAAGAATGTCCAGATTACTCGTTGTTGTACTTGGATAAAGTATACAAAAATTGCTGAATGTTTGTCTTGACGTTTGTATGTCCATTTTACTCTCGCATTTATCTGGTTTTTTTTCTTAGAGTTTTAAGTAATAGATACAAAAATTACTGAATGTATGCAAAAAAGGCCCTCGGACTTATCTGGGTTTTTTCTTAGAGTTTTAAGTAATAGATGGGTGCATCGTGAACTCCTCGAAATTAATACATCTTAATATACTTTATAAACTTATGGAATAATAAATATAAATTATCATAGTAATGAGCCAGATGCCTAGGATGAGGTGACGCTCAGGATCCTGTTTAATTGAATACCTCTATTGATCGATATTTTATCTCTTAAATTTGTTTGTCAACTGCCACGTCCAGCATCATGGGTGCATGAACGATCTTGTCTCAAATTCCTTTTTTTGTACAGTACACTCAGTTTACACGACAGTACTTCGTTCCGTCCAAGGAAATACATGGATTATCGGATAATTATCCGGCTTTCAGACCTGCAGAACTCCAAAGTGATACCCCGGATAACTTATCCGGACACATGGAGTGGAGATGAGGTGAGTTTGGAGAATCAACATGTTTAAGCGCTTCTCGGTGGAAGAGCATGTGTCCAACATTAGCAAAGTAAAGACGTCTGTGCAGCGAAAGATCTGCCGGTTTTCGTTGGATGTTTCCATGGACAGGTTGAAAGAGTCCTGGGCTTGTTGATTACTCTTTGTTGTACTTGGATAAAGAATGTCCAGATTACTCGTTGTTGTACTTGGATAAAGTATACAAAAATTGCTGAATGTTTGTCTTGACGTTTGTATGTCCATTTTACTCTCGCATTTATCTGGTTTTTTTTCTTAGAGTTTTAAGTAATAGATACAAAAATTACTGAATGTATGCAAAAAAGGCCCTCGGACTTATCTGGGTTTTTTCTTAGAGTTTTAAGTAATAGATGGGTGCATCGTGAACTCCTCGAAATTAATACATCTTAATATACTTTATAAACTTATGGAATAATAAATATAAATTATCATAGTAATGAGCCAGATGCCTAGGATGAGGTGACGCTCAGGATCCTGTTTAATTGAATACCTCTATTGATCGATATTTTATCTCTTAAATTTGTTTGTCAACTGCCACGTCCAGCATCATGGGTGCATGAACGATCTTGTCTCAAATTCCTTTTTTTGTACAGTACACTCAGTTTACACGACAGTACTTCGTTCCGTCCAAGGAAATACATGGATTATCGGATAATTATCCGGCTTTCAGACCTGCAGAACTCCAAAGTGATACCCCGGATAACTTATCCGGACACATGGAGTGGAGATGAGGTGAGTTTGGAGAATCAACATGTTTAAGCGCTTCTCGGTGGAAGAGCATGTGTCCAACATTAGCAAAGTAAAGACGTCAGTGCAGCGAAAGATCTGCCGGTTTTCGTTGGATGTTTCCATGGACAGGTTGAAAGAGTCCTGGGCTTGTTGATTACTCTTTGTTGTACTTGGATAAAGAATGTCCAGATTACTCGTTGTTGTACTTGGATAAAGAATGTCCAGATTACTCGTTGTTGTACTTGGATAAAGTATACAAAAATTGCTGAATGTTTGTCTTGACGTTTGTATGTCCATTTTACTCTCGCATTTATCTGGTTTTTTTTCTTAGAGTTTTAAGTAATAGATACAAAAATTACTGAATGTATGCAAAAAAGGCCCTCGGACTTATCTGGGTTTTTTCTTAGAGTTTTAAGTAATAGATGGGTGCATCGTGAACTCCTCGAAATTAATACATCTTAATATACTTTATAAACTTATGGAATAATAAATATAAATTATCATAGTAATGAGCCAGATGCCTAGGATGAGGTGACGCTCAGGATCCTGTTTAATTGAATACCTCTATTGATCGATATTTTATCTCTTAAATTTGTTTGTCAACTGCCACGTCCAGCATCATGGGTGCATGAACGATCTTGTCTCAAATTCCTTTTTTTGTACAGTACACTCAGTTTACACGACAGTACTTCGTTCCGTCCAAGGAAATACATGGATTATCGGATAATTATCCGGCTTTCAGACCTGCAGAACTCCAAAGTGATACCCCGGATAACTTATCCGGACACATGGAGTGGAGATGAGGTGAGTTTGGAGAATCAACATGTTTAAGCGCTTCTCGGTGGAAGAGCATGTGTCCAACATTAGCAAAGTAAAGACGTCAGTGCAGCGAAAGATCTGCCGGTTTTCGTTGGATGTTTCCATGGACAGGTTGAAAGAGTCCTGGGCTTGTTGATTACTCTTTGTTGTACTTGGATAAAGAATGTCCAGATTACTCGTTGTTGTACTTGGATAAAGAATGTCCAGATTACTCGTTGTTGTACTTGGATAAAGTATACAAAAATTGCTGAATGTTTGTCTTGACGTTTGTATGTCCATTTTACTCTCGCATTTATCTGGTTTTTTTTCTTAGAGTTTTAAGTAATAGATACAAAAATTACTGAATGTATGCAAAAAAGGCCCTCGGACTTATCTGGGTTTTTTCTTAGAGTTTTAAGTAATAGATGGGTGCATCGTGAACTCCTCGAAATTAATACATCTTAATATACTTTATAAACTTATGGAATAATAAATATAAATTATCATAGTAATGAGCCAGATGCCTAGGATGAGGTGACGCTCAGGATCCTGTTTAATTGAATACCTCTATTGATCGATATTTTATCTCTTAAATTTGTTTGTCAACTGCCACGTCCAGCATCATGGGTGCATGAACGATCTTGTCTCAAATTCCTTTTTTTGTACAGTACACTCAGTTTACACGACAGTGTTCCATGTCACTTCGTTCCGTCCAAGGAAATACATGGATTATCGGATAATTATCCGGCTTTCAGACCTGCAGAACTCCAAAGTGATACCCCGGATAACTTATCCGGACACATGGAGTGGAGATGAGGTGAGTTTGGAGAATCAACATGTTTAAGCGCTTCTCGGTGGAAGAGCATGTGTCCAACATTAGCAAAGTAAAGACGTCAGTGCAGCGAAAGATCTGCCGGTTTTCGTTGGATGTTTCCATGGACAGGTTGAAAGAGTCCTGGGCTTGTTGATTACTCTTTGTTGTACTTGGATAAAGAATGTCCAGATTACTCGTTGTTGTACTTGGATAAAGAATGTCCAGATTACTCGTTGTTGTACTTGGATAAAGTATACAAAAATTGCTGAATGTTTGTCTTGACGTTTGTATGTCCATTTTACTCTCGCATTTATCTGGTTTTTTTTCTTAGAGTTTTAAGTAATAGATACACAAATTACTGAATGTATGCAAAAAAGGCCCTCGGACTTATCTGGGTTTTTTCTTAGAGTTTTAAGTAATAGATGGGTGCATCGTGAACTCCTCGAAATTAATACATCTTAATATACTTTATAAACTTATGGAATAATAAATATAAATTATCATAGTAATGAGCCAGATGCCTAGGATGAGGTGACGCTCAGGATCCTGTTTAATTGAATACCTCTATTGATCGATATTTTATCTCTTAAATTTGTTTGTCAACTGCCACGTCCAGCATCATGGGTGCATGAACGATCTTGTCTCAAATTCCTTTTTTTGTACAGTACACTCAGTTTACACGACAGTGTTCCATGTCACTTCGTTCCGTCCAAGGAAATACATGGATTATCGGATAATTATCCGGCTTTCAGACCTGCAGAACTCCAAAGTGATACCCCGGATAACTTATCCGGACACATGGAGTGGAGATGAGGTGAGTTTGGAGAATCAACATGTTTAAGCGCTTCTCGGTGGAAGAGCATGTGTCCAACATTAGCAAAGTAAAGACGTCAGTGCAGCGAAAGATCTGCCGGTTTTCGTTGGATGTTTCCATGGACAGGTTGAAAGAGTCCTGGGCTTGTTGATTACTCTTTGTTGTACTTGGATAAAGAATGTCCAGATTACTCGTTGTTGTACTTGGATAAAGAATGTCCAGATTACTCGTTGTTGTACTTGGATAAAGTATACAAAAATTGCTGAATGTTTGTCTTGACGTTTGTATGTCCATTTTACTCTCGCATTTATCTGGTTTTTTTTCTTAGAGTTTTAAGTAATAGATACAAAAATTACTGAATGTATGCAAAAAAGGCCCTCGGACTTATCTGGGTTTTTTCTTAGAGTTTTAAGTAATAGATGGGTGCATCGTGAACTCCTCGAAATTAATACATCTTAATATACTTTATAAACTTATGGAATAATAAATATAAATTATCATAGTAATGAGCCAGATGCCTAGGATGAGGTGACGCTCAGGATCCTGTTTAATTGAATACCTCTATTGATCGATATTTTATCTCTTAAATTTGTTTGTCAACTGCCACGTCCAGCATCATGGGTGCATGAACGATCTTGTCTCAAATTCCTTTTTTTGTACAGTACACTCAGTTTACACGACAGTGTTCCATGTCACTTCGTTCCGTCCAAGGAAATACATGGATTATCGGATAATTATCCGGCTTTCAGACCTGCAGAACTCCAAAGTGATACCCCGGATAACTTATCCGGACACATGGAGTGGAGATGAGGTGAGTTTGGAGAATCAACATGTTTAAGCGCTTCTCGGTGGAAGAGCATGTGTCCAACATTAGCAAAGTAAAGACGTCAGTGCAGCGAAAGATCTGCCGGTTTTCGTTGGATGTTTCCATGGACAGGTTGAAAGAGTCCTGGGCTTGTTGATTACTCTTTGTTGTACTTGGATAAAGAATGTCCAGATTACTCGTTGTTGTACTTGGATAAAGAATGTCCAGATTACTCGTTGTTGTACTTGGATAAAGTATACAAAAATTGCTGAATGTTTGTCTTGACGTTTGTATGTCCATTTTACTCTCGCATTTATCTGGTTTTTTTTCTTAGAGTTTTAAGTAATAGATACAAAAATTACTGAATGTATGCAAAAAAGGCCCTCGGACTTATCTGGGTTTTTTCTTAGAGTTTTAAGTAATAGATGGGTGCATCGTGAACTCCTCGAAATTAATACATCTTAATATACTTTATAAACTTATGGAATAATAAATATAAATTATCATAGTAATGAGCCAGATGCCTAGGATGAGGTGACGCTCAGGATCCTGTTTAATTGAATACCTCTATTGATCGATATTTTATCTCTTAAATTTGTTTGTCAACTGCCACGTCCAGCATCATGGGTGCATGAACGATCTTGTCTCAAATTCCTTTTTTTGTACAGTACACTCAGTTTACACGACAGTGTTCCATGTCACTTCGTTCCGTCCAAGGAAATACATGGATTATCGGATAATTATCCGGCTTTCAGACCTGCAGAACTCCAAAGTGATACCCCGGATAACTTATCCGGACACATGGAGTGGAGATGAGGTGAGTTTGGAGAATCAACATGTTTAAGCGCTTCTCGGTGGAAGAGCATGTGTCCAACATTAGCAAAGTAAAGACGTCAGTGCAGCGAAAGATCTGCCGGTTTTCGTTGGATGTTTCCATGGACAGGTTGAAAGAGTCCTGGGCTTGTTGATTACTCTTTGTTGTACTTGGATAAAGAATGTCCAGATTACTCGTTGTTGTACTTGGATAAAGAATGTCCAGATTACTCGTTGTTGTACTTGGATAAAGTATACAAAAATTGCTGAATGTTTGTCTTGACGTTTGTATGTCCATTTTACTCTCGCATTTATCTGGTTTTTTTTCTTAGAGTTTTAAGTAATAGATACAAAAATTACTGAATGTATGCAAAAAAGGCCCTCGGACTTATCTGGGTTTTTTCTTAGAGTTTTAAGTAATAGATGGGTGCATCGTGAACTCCTCGAAATTAATACATCTTAATATACTTTATAAACTTATGGAATAATAAATATAAATTATCATAGTAATGAGCCAGATGCCTAGGATGAGGTGACGCTCAGGATCCTGTTTAATTGAATACCTCTATTGATCGATATTTTATCTCTTAAATTTGTTTGTCAACTGCCACGTCCAGCATCATGGGTGCATGAACGATCTTGTCTCAAATTCCTTTTTTTGTACAGTACACTCAGTTTACACGACAGTGTTCCATGTCACTTCGTTCCGTCCAAGGAAATACATGGATTATCGGATAATTATCCGGCTTTCAGACCTGCAGAACTCCAAAGTGATACCCCGGATAACTTATCCGGACACATGGAGTGGAGATGAGGTGAGTTTGGAGAATCAACATGTTTAAGCGCTTCTCGGTGGAAGAGCATGTGTCCAACATTAGCAAAGTAAAGACGTCAGTGCAGCGAAAGATCTGCCGGTTTTCGTTGGATGTTTCCATGGACAGGTTGAAAGAGTCCTGGGCTTGTTGATTACTCTTTGTTGTACTTGGATAAAGAATGTCCAGATTACTCGTTGTTGTACTTGGATAAAGAATGTCCAGATTACTCGTTGTTGTACTTGGATAAAGTATACAAAAATTGCTGAATGTTTGTCTTGACGTTTGTATGTCCATTTTACTCTCGCATTTATCTGGTTTTTTTTCTTAGAGTTTTAAGTAATAGATACAAAAATTACTGAATGTATGCAAAAAAGGCCCTCGGACTTATCTGGGTTTTTTCTTAGAGTTTTAAGTAATAGATGGGTGCATCGTGAACTCCTCGAAATTAATACATCTTAATATACTTTATAAACTTATGGAATAATAAATATAAATTATCATAGTAATGAGCCAGATGCCTAGGATGAGGTGACGCTCAGGATCCTGTTTAATTGAATACCTCTATTGATCGATATTTTATCTCTTAAATTTGTTTGTCAACTGCCACGTCCAGCATCATGGGTGCATGAACGATCTTGTCTCAAATTCCTTTTTTTGTACAGTACACTCAGTTTACACGACAGTGTTCCATGTCACTTCGTTCCGTCCAAGGAAATACATGGATTATCGCATAATTATCCGGCTTTCAGACCTGCAGAACTCCAAAGTGATACCCCGGATAACTTATCCGGACACATGGAGTGGAGATGAGGTGAGTTTGGAGAATCAACATGTTTAAGCGCTTCTCGGTGGAAGAGCATGTGTCCAACATTAGCAAAGTAAAGACGTCAGTGCAGCGAAAGATCTGCCGGTTTTCGTTGGATGTTTCCATGGACAGGTTGAAAGAGTCCTGGGCTTGTTGATTACTCTTTGTTGTACTTGGATAAAGAATGTCCAGATTACTCGTTGTTGTACTTGGATAAAGAATGTCCAGATTACTCGTTGTTGTACTTGGATAAAGTATACAAAAATTGCTGAATGTTTGTCTTGACGTTTGTATGTCCATTTTACTCTCGCATTTATCTGGTTTTTTTTCTTAGAGTTTTAAGTAATAGATACAAAAATTACTGAATGTATGCAAAAAAGGCCCTCGGACTTATCTGGGTTTTTTCTTAGAGTTTTAAGTAATAGATGGGTGCATCGTGAACTCCTCGAAATTAATACATCTTAATATACTTTATAAACTTATGGAATAATAAATATAAATTATCATAGTAATGAGCCAGATGCCTAGGATGAGGTGACGCTCAGGATCCTGTTTAATTGAATACCTCTATTGATCGATATTTTATCTCTTAAATTTGTTTGTCAACTGCCACGTCCAGCATCATGGGTGCATGAACGATCTTGTCTCAAATTCCTTTTTTTGTACAGTACACTCAGTTTACACGACAGTGTTCCATGTCACTTCGTTCCGTCCAAGGAAATACATGGATTATCGGATAATTATCCGGCTTTCAGACCTGCAGAACTCCAAAGTGATACCCCGGATAACTTATCCGGACACATGGAGTGGAGATGAGGTGAGTTTGGAGAATCAACATGTTTAAGCGCTTCTCGGTGGAAGAGCATGTGTCCAACATTAGCAAAGTAAAGACGTCAGTGCAGCGAAAGATCTGCCGGTTTTCGTTGGATGTTTCCATGGACAGGTTGAAAGAGTCCTGGGCTTGTTGATTACTCTTTGTTGTACTTGGATAAAGAATGTCCAGATTACTCGTTGTTGTACTTGGATAAAGAATGTCCAGATTACTCGTTGTTGTACTTGGATAAAGTATACAAAAATTGCTGAATGTTTGTCTTGACGTTTGTATGTCCATTTTACTCTCGCATTTATCTGGTTTTTTTTCTTAGAGTTTTAAGTAATAGATACAAAAATTACTGAATGTATGCAAAAAAGGCCCTCGGACTTATCTGGGTTTTTTCTTAGAGTTTTAAGTAATAGATGGGTGCATCGTGAACTCCTCGAAATTAATACATCTTAATATACTTTATAAACTTATGGAATAATAAATATAAATTATCATAGTAATGAGCCAGATGCCTAGGATGAGGTGACGCTCAGGATCCTGTTTAATTGAATACCTCTATTGATCGATATTTTATCTCTTAAATTTGTTTGTCAACTGCCACGTCCAGCATCATGGGTGCATGAACGATCTTGTCTCAAATTCCTTTTTTTGTACAGTACACTCAGTTTACACGACAGTGTTCCATGTCACTTCGTTCCGTCCAAGGAAATACATGGATTATCGGATAATTATCCGGCTTTCAGACCTGCAGAACTCCAAAGTGATACCCCGGATAACTTATCCGGACACATGGAGTGGAGATGAGGTGAGTTTGGAGAATCAACATGTTTAAGCGCTTCTCGGTGGAAGAGCATGTGTCCAACATTAGCAAAGTAAAGACGTCAGTGCAGCGAAAGATCTGCCGGTTTTCGTTGGATGTTTCCATGGACAGGTTGAAAGAGTCCTGGGCTTGTTGATTACTCTTTGTTGTACTTGGATAAAGAATGTCCAGATTACTCGTTGTTGTACTTGGATAAAGAATGTCCAGATTACTCGTTGTTGTACTTGGATAAAGTATACAAAAATTGCTGAATGTTTGTCTTGACGTTTGTATGTCCATTTTACTCTCGCATTTATCTGGTTTTTTTTCTTAGAGTTTTAAGTAATAGATACAAAAATTACTGAATGTATGCAAAAAAGGCCCTCGGACTTATCTGGGTTTTTTCTTAGAGTTTTAAGTAATAGATGGGTGCATCGTGAACTCCTCGAAATTAATACATCTTAATATACTTTATAAACTTATGGAATAATAAATATAAATTATCATAGTAATGAGCCAGATGCCTAGGATGAGGTGACGCTCAGGATCCTGTTTAATTGAATACCTCTATTGATCGATATTTTATCTCTTAAATTTGTTTGTCAACTGCCACGTCCAGCATCATGGGTGCATGAACGATCTTGTCTCAAATTCCTTTTTTTGTACAGTACACTCAGTTTACACGACAGTGTTCCATGTCACTTCGTTCCGTCCAAGGAAATACATGGATTATCGGATAATTATCCGGCTTTCAGACCTGCAGAACTCCAAAGTGATACCCCGGATAACTTATCCGGACACATGGAGTGGAGATGAGGTGAGTTTGGAGAATCAACATGTTTAAGCGCTTCTCGGTGGAAGAGCATGTGTCCAACATTAGCAAAGTAAAGACGTCAGTGCAGCGAAAGATCTGCCGGTTTTCGTTGGATGTTTCCATGGACAGGTTGAAAGAGTCCTGGGCTTGTTGATTACTCTTTGTTGTACTTGGATAAAGAATGTCCAGATTACTCGTTGTTGTACTTGGATAAAGAATGTCCAGATTACTCGTTGTTGTACTTGGATAAAGTATACAAAAATTGCTGAATGTTTGTCTTGACGTTTGTATGTCCATTTTACTCTCGCATTTATCTGGTTTTTTTTCTTAGAGTTTTAAGTAATAGATACACAAATTACTGAATGTATGCAAAAAAGGCCCTCGGACTTATCTGGGTTTTTTCTTAGAGTTTTAAGTAATAGATGGGTGCATCGTGAACTCCTCGAAATTAATACATCTTAATATACTTTATAAACTTATGGAATAATAAATATAAATTATCATAGTAATGAGCCAGATGCCTAGGATGAGGTGACGCTCAGGATCCTGTTTAATTGAATACCTCTATTGATCGATATTTTATCTCTTAAATTTGTTTGTCAACTGCCACGTCCAGCATCATGGGTGCATGAACGATCTTGTCTCAAATTCCTTTTTTTGTACAGTACACTCAGTTTACACGACAGTGTTCCATGTCACTTCGTTCCGTCCAAGGAAATACATGGATTATCGCATAATTATCCGGCTTTCAGACCTGCAGAACTCCAAAGTGATACCCCGGATAACTTATCCGGACACATGGAGTGGAGATGAGGTGAGTTTGGAGAATCAACATGTTTAAGCGCTTCTCGGTGGAAGAGCATGTGTCCAACATTAGCAAAGTAAAGACGTCAGTGCAGCGAAAGATCTGCCGGTTTTCGTTGGATGTTTCCATGGACAGGTTGAAAGAGTCCTGGGCTTGTTGATTACTCTTTGTTGTACTTGGATAAAGAATGTCCAGATTACTCGTTGTTGTACTTGGATAAAGAATGTCCAGATTACTCGTTGTTGTACTTGGATAAAGTATACAAAAATTGCTGAATGTTTGTCTTGACGTTTGTATGTCCATTTTACTCTCGCATTTATCTGGTTTTTTTTCTTAGAGTTTTAAGTAATAGATACAAAAATTACTGAATGTATGCAAAAAAGGCCCTCGGACTTATCTGGGTTTTTTCTTAGAGTTTTAAGTAATAGATGGGTGCATCGTGAACTCCTCGAAATTAATACATCTTAATATACTTTATAAACTTATGGAATAATAAATATAAATTATCATAGTAATGAGCCAGATGCCTAGGATGAGGTGACGCTCAGGATCCTGTTTAATTGAATACCTCTATTGATCGATATTTTATCTCTTAAATTTGTTTGTCAACTGCCACGTCCAGCATCATGGGTGCATGAACGATCTTGTCTCAAATTCCTTTTTTTGTACAGTACACTCAGTTTACACGACAGTGTTCCATGTCACTTCGTTCCGTCCAAGGAAATACATGGATTATCGGATAATTATCCGGCTTTCAGACCTGCAGAACTCCAAAGTGATACCCCGGATAACTTATCCGGACACATGGAGTGGAGATGAGGTGAGTTTGGAGAATCAACATGTTTAAGCGCTTCTCGGTGGAAGAGCATGTGTCCAACATTAGCAAAGTAAAGACGTCAGTGCAGCGAAAGATCTGCCGGTTTTCGTTGGATGTTTCCATGGACAGGTTGAAAGAGTCCTGGGCTTGTTGATTACTCTTTGTTGTACTTGGATAAAGAATGTCCAGATTACTCGTTGTTGTACTTGGATAAAGAATGTCCAGATTACTCGTTGTTGTACTTGGATAAAGTATACAAAAATTGCTGAATGTTTGTCTTGACGTTTGTATGTCCATTTTACTCTCGCATTTATCTGGTTTTTTTTCTTAGAGTTTTAAGTAATAGATACACAAATTACTGAATGTATGCAAAAAAGGCCCTCGGACTTATCTGGGTTTTTTCTTAGAGTTTTAAGTAATAGATGGGTGCATCGTGAACTCCTCGAAATTAATACATCTTAATATACTTTATAAACTTATGGAATAATAAATATAAATTATCATAGTAATGAGCCAGATGCCTAGGATGAGGTGACGCTCAGGATCCTGTTTAATTGAATACCTCTATTGATCGATATTTTATCTCTTAAATTTGTTTGTCAACTGCCACGTCCAGCATCATGGGTGCATGAACGATCTTGTCTCAAATTCCTTTTTTTGTACAGTACACTCAGTTTACACGACAGTGTTCCATGTCACTTCGTTCCGTCCAAGGAAATACATGGATTATCGGATAATTATCCGGCTTTCAGACCTGCAGAACTCCAAAGTGATACCCCGGATAACTTATCCGGACACATGGAGTGGAGATGAGGTGAGTTTGGAGAATCAACATGTTTAAGCGCTTCTCGGTGGAAGAGCATGTGTCCAACATTAGCAATGTAAAGACGTCTGTGCAGCGAAAGATCTGCCGGTTTTCGTTGGATGTTTCCATGGACAGGTTGAAAGAGTCCTGGGCTTGTTGATTACTCTTTGTTGTACTTGGATAAAGAATGTCCAGATTACTCGTTGTTGTACTTGGATAAAGAATGTCCAGATTACTCGTTGTTGTACTTGGATAAAGTATACAAAAATTGCTGAATGTTTGTCTTGACGTTTGTATGTCCATTTTACTCTCGCATTTATCTGGTTTTTTTTCTTAGAGTTTTAAGTAATAGATACAAAAATTACTGAATGTATGCAAAAAAGGCCCTCGGACTTATCTGGGTTTTTTCTTAGAGTTTTAAGTAATAGATGGGTGCATCGTGAACTCCTCGAAATTAATACATCTTAATATACTTTATAAACTTATGGAATAATAAATATAAATTATCATAGTAATGAGCCAGATGCCTAGGATGAGGTGACGCTCAGGATCCTGTTTAATTGAATACCTCTATTGATCGATATTTTATCTCTTAAATTTGTTTGTCAACTGCCACGTCCAGCATCATGGGTGCATGAACGATCTTGTCTCAAATTCCTTTTTTTGTACAGTACACTCAGTTTACACGACAGTGTTCCATGTCACTTCGTTCCGTCCAAGGAAATACATGGATTATCGGATAATTATCCGGCTTTCAGACCTGCAGAACTCCAAAGTGATACCCCGGATAACTTATCCGGACACATGGAGTGGAGATGAGGTGAGTTTGGAGAATCAACATGTTTAAGCGCTTCTCGGTGGAAGAGCATGTGTCCAACATTAGCAAAGTAAAGACGTCTGTGCAGCGAAAGATCTGCCGGTTTTCGTTGGATGTTTCCATGGACAGGTTGAAAGAGTCCTGGGCTTGTTGATTACTCTTTGTTGTACTTGGATAAAGAATGTCCAGATTACTCGTTGTTGTACTTGGATAAAGTATACAAAAATTGCTGAATGTTTGTCTTGACGTTTGTATGTCCATTTTACTCTCGCATTTATCTGGTTTTTTTTCTTAGAGTTTTAAGTAATAGATACAAAAATTACTGAATGTATGCAAAAAAGGCCCTCGGACTTATCTGGGTTTTTTCTTAGAGTTTTAAGTAATAGATGGGTGCATCGTGAACTCCTCGAAATTAATACATCTTAATATACTTTATAAACTTATGGAATAATAAATATAAATTATCATAGTAATGAGCCAGATGCCTAGGATGAGGTGACGCTCAGGATCCTGTTTAATTGAATACCTCTATTGATCGATATTTTATCTCTTAAATTTGTTTGTCAACTGCCACGTCCAGCATCATGGGTGCATGAACGATCTTGTCTCAAATTCCTTTTTTTGTACAGTACACTCAGTTTACACGACAGTGTTCCATGTCACTTCGTTCCGTCCAAGGAAATACATGGATTATCGGATAATTATCCGGCTTTCAGACCTGCAGAACTCCAAAGTGATACCCCGGATAACTTATCCGGACACATGGAGTGGAGATGAGGTGAGTTTGGAGAATCAACATGTTTAAGCGCTTCTCGGTGGAAGAGCATGTGTCCAACATTAGCAAAGTAAAGACGTCTGTGCAGCGAAAGATCTGCCGGTTTTCGTTGGATGTTTCCATGGACAGGTTGAAAGAGTCCTGGGCTTGTTGATTACTCTTTGTTGTACTTGGATAAAGAATGTCCAGATTACTCGTTGTTGTACTTGGATAAAGTATACAAAAATTGCTGAATGTTTGTCTTGACGTTTGTATGTCCATTTTACTCTCGCATTTATCTGGTTTTTTTTCTTAGAGTTTTAAGTAATAGATACAAAAATTACTGAATGTATGCAAAAAAGGCCCTCGGACTTATCTGGGTTTTTTCTTAGAGTTTTAAGTAATAGATGGGTGCATCGTGAACTCCTCGAAATTAATACATCTTAATATACTTTATAAACTTATGGAATAATAAATATAAATTATCATAGTAATGAGCCAGATGCCTAGGATGAGGTGACGCTCAGGATCCTGTTTAATTGAATACCTCTATTGATCGATATTTTATCTCTTAAATTTGTTTGTCAACTGCCACGTCCAGCATCATGGGTGCATGAACGATCTTGTCTCAAATTCCTTTTTTTGTACAGTACACTCAGTTTACACGACAGTGTTCCATGTCACTTCGTTCCGTCCAAGGAAATACATGGATTATCGGATAATTATCCGGCTTTCAGACCTGCAGAACTCCAAAGTGATACCCCGGATAACTTATCCGGACACATGGAGTGGAGATGAGGTGAGTTTGGAGAATCAACATGTTTAAGCGCTTCTCGGTGGAAGAGCATGTGTCCAACATTAGCAAAGTAAAGACGTCAGTGCAGCGAAAGATCTGCCGGTTTTCGTTGGATGTTTCCATGGACAGGTTGAAAGAGTCCTGGGCTTGTTGATTACTCTTTGTTGTACTTGGATAAAGAATGTCCAGATTACTCGTTGTTGTACTTGGATAAAGAATGTCCAGATTACTCGTTGTTGTACTTGGATAAAGTATACAAAAATTGCTGAATGTTTGTCTTGACGTTTGTATGTCCATTTTACTCTCGCATTTATCTGGTTTTTTTTCTTAGAGTTTTAAGTAATAGATACAAAAATTACTGAATGTATGCAAAAAAGGCCCTCGGACTTATCTGGGTTTTTTCTTAGAGTTTTAAGTAATAGATGGGTGCATCGTGAACTCCTCGAAATTAATACATCTTAATATACTTTATAAACTTATGGAATAATAAATATAAATTATCATAGTAATGAGCCAGATGCCTAGGATGAGGTGACGCTCAGGATCCTGTTTAATTGAATACCTCTATTGATCGATATTTTATCTCTTAAATTTGTTTGTCAACTGCCACGTCCAGCATCATGGGTGCATGAACGATCTTGTCTCAAATTCCTTTTTTTGTACAGTACACTCAGTTTACACGACAGTGTTCCATGTCACTTCGTTCCGTCCAAGGAAATACATGGATTATCGGATAATTATCCGGCTTTCAGACCTGCAGAACTCCAAAGTGATACCCCGGATAACTTATCCGGACACATGGAGTGGAGATGAGGTGAGTTTGGAGAATCAACATGTTTAAGCGCTTCTCGGTGGAAGAGCATGTGTCCAACATTAGCAAAGTAAAGACGTCTGTGCAGCGGAAGATCTGCCGGTTTTCGTTGGAAGAAAACACGAGTGGAGATGCATCTTGTGGCGTGTGTTTGGGATACTCGCGTGTTGCTTTCGGGCCACGTTGGTGCTTGGTGCACCACACTACCATGACACCTTTCAAACGTGCCAGACGTGGCAAGTGGGCGTCTGCCTGATGACCCACTTGCCACGTCTGGCACGTTTGAAAGGTGTCATGGTAGTGTGGTGCACCAAGCACCAACGTGGCCCGAAAGCAACACGCGAGTATCCCAAACACACGCCACAAGATGCATCTCCACTCGTGTTTTCTCGCCTCATGACCCACTTGCCACGTGCAGATCTCGACCCCATCAAGACGCCCACTTGCCACGTCTGGCGCGTGTCGCACGATGATCCGTCCGGATAATATATCTTAGTTTCAGAATGTTCTTGCCCGACCAGCCGGGAGAACCGTTGCCTGAACATAGGACTTCCTCGTTAACGCCATAGTGCATAAGAGATTGACCTTTACTGCTAATCTACCGGCGAAGCGGCTCCACCCCAAGCCGCCTACGCCCAGCATCCGTCGAGCCTTTCCCCTCCATCCCATACTCGTCGCGTCCAAATTCACGTGACAACTTTTGGTGGAGAAGCAGGGTAGGAGGTACCGAAAGCGCCGACTACCGAAGGAGACGATCATGCCTCCCAAAACTAAACTAAGCGAACCGACTCCGGCTGATGTGGAAGTCACTCCCTTGAGGAGATCAGCCCGGTTGTCAGGAAGCGAACCAACTCAGCAACCTGTTGAAGAATCCGAAAGAATCCTACGCGAACATCGTGCCGCTCAGCGAGCCGAAGCGTCGAGAATTCGTCCCGACCCAGTCGACGTCGAAATAAATGTTCTTGCGGAGCGGAAAAGAGCATCCGAAAGTACTCCCAACGTTTCGCCGGACTATCCTTCTGGCTTCATTCGCGCGCCGCTGAAATACCTACGCACTGTGTCCGAGGATGACTCCGGTGACGCGTTGATGTCCGACGAAGAGACGAAAGAAGAAATAAGAGACGATATCGCCTTCGAGACAAGAAATGATATGAGAAACGATAGTGCCTTCGAGACGAAAGAAGAGGAAGCTGCGTCAGACGTTAGCCAGGAAGTGATCGACCTTACGAATGACTCGGACGAAGACGAGATTGGCACGAAGAATCCAAGGGATGATGAGAGAAAGTCATCGTCGGAATCAGCAGACGAATACCGTAGTCGAGAAGATTCCTCCGTCGAAAAGATGAGAGAGAAAATTCGGGCTGAAGTAATGGTTGAGATGATCACTCAATTTGAGGAAGCTATTGAGATGGCAAGACGTGCCAGATACGAAGACGAACTTCGATCGTCAGACGAAATTCAACGCTTGAGGGTTGAAATTGAGAAGCTTAAAGATTCGATGTCAGCGGGTTCGTCGGAGAACGCCCAATTGAAAGACCTTGTGTCCAGGAAAGATGACGAAATCAAACGCCTGGAAGCGGAGAATCGTACACTCCGGGTTGAAACGGATAAATTGGTGTTTGCTAATCAAAAACCCTGCAGTCGTTGTTCGGCCTTAGAAGAAGCATTGAATCGAAGCATTCTTGACTCTGAAAACCTGCGGTCTACCGTGGACAGCCTGCAGTCAGGGCGATCGGATCAAGTTTGCGAAGAAGAAGTTGGCTGAAATTGAACAATTGAGACGAGATACGACCGACATGATGGAACAAGCAAAATCAAGCCTTAAACAAAGAGAAGAAACACACCAAGGCGAGGTCGATCAACTCGAAAGCGAAATTGAGTTTTACCGCAATCAATTTGAGAAATTGGCAGAAAGTTCGGACGAAAGGGAAAACAAGTTGCTCGCTGAATTGTTTGATCTGAGGAGACTTTCTGCGACGGAAGGCTCGATTTGTCCAACCCTACGAGACGTGATCCAAATGCTGGGGCAAAACGTGACGAAATTGGGGCATGAAAAATCTCAAGAGGCTCAGTCCTCTGAAATGGCAAAACAACGAGTCTCAACATTGGAAATGCAAGCCCGGACGCAAACGGTCGAAATGGAAAAATTACAAGACGAAATAGCTTTGCTTCAATCGCAACTTGCGTCGTCGAAGACATCTCTGGAGTTGTACGAAGAAAAAGTAAAAAATTTTGGTGAATACGAAGCCTTCGTACAACGAGAATTATCAAGTCGACAAGCAAATTACGACCAACTTATGCGTCTTTATTCGTCTGAATCGGTCAACCATCGCGAGACGAAGGCGAAACTCCATGAGTTGCACCAGGAATTATTCGTCTGCGTGGCCAAGTGCCTTCGACAAACGTACCTCCGAGTGAAACCATGTCTGAAAAATCTTCGATGTGGCCGTCGCACCCTTCGTACGAAATGACTGAGAAAAAGATTTCGCCGGCCCCGGTCGAACACACTCCGAAAGGTAACCCGTTCGTCGAAATGACGAAAGGACACGAAAGTCAAAATTATGATTTTGCGCATTTATCTCACATTTCGGCTCGACCAACAATGACCGAGACCAGAAAGGCCCCAACCAGTTTCCCTGTTCCGGAATCCAGAGAGGACAAGCGCCGCCCCAGTGGACGAAATCCGCCGAGTGGAGGAGGTTCGGATGGAGGCGACGATGGGGGAAACGATCCGTTCGGTAATGATGGTCGAGGTTTTCGTTCAGACTCTGGCTCTCAATTTTCAGTGTCCAGACGAAAAATGGATCCGATGAAATTAGCTCCCGAACTGACGCGCACAGACAACTTATCGTTGAAATATTTCCTCATGGAATTTGAGCGCTTGCGGGAAGATTTTACGCTTTCGGACAGGGACGTCATTCGTCTCTTTAGTTATCGTATTCGAAAATCTGGTGTGGCCGAAATTGAAAACTGGTGTGCCCGACGTTCGAGAAGTCAACATGATACGAATTGGGACGTCGTCCGAGATGCGTTTTGGCAGGAATTTATATACGAGACGAGCAAGAAACAGGTGGACGAGTTACGTCATGGCACTGCCCGAAAAGATGGAGAGTCGATCCGAATGTTTGCGTCGAGATTAATGCTGATCGGCGAGTCGAACGAAATGAGCGATTATCTGGTGGTCAAGATCTTCAAGGTACAAATAAATGATGCAACTTCTTGAAATTAGCCCGCCCAGAGACTCGAACCGTCCAGGCCTGCATCAATTTATTGGACGCATATGAAATCGATACTCGTTCGACGGATTATAGAGGGTCCGAAGAAGAGGGGACTTCTCGAACGAAGAGAATTTCGAAATCTTCCCCCTCACCGAAATCCGAGACGGATAGCTTGAAGAAATTACAAGAAGCTTTTGACGCTCAACGAGAGTTATGGCAAAAGGATATGAAAGCAGTTGTCGCCGCTGTACAGCAGAAATCGATCTCTGGAAATTAGTCTGGTGGAAGAAATAATTCGAGTCAAAAATCGACAGCCCGTCGAATTAGTGAGGACCCGGATACCGTTGACGAGAAATGAGTGACAAAATGTGGCCGATGTACTCGCGGGGGACATGGACGAAATGATTGTCCAAACCGAAATTTTACTTGCCACAATTGTAATGAGAAAGGTCATGCTCGGTACGAATGCTCGAAGAATCCGATTGTGTGTGGAAAATGTCAGAAACGTGGCCATGAAGAACTCCAATGTTACTCGATGGATGCCTCGACTAAGGCCGCCATGCAGAAATTTTATGAATCGCGTCCGAAAACCGAGTCAGCCTGAGGAGGCACGGATCCGGCTCTCGCCGCGAGGAGTGGCGTCGGCTGGACCCGGACCTCTCAAATGACTCCTCAAGTTTGGAATACGAAAGAAATTATGGGAAATGGAATTGAAATTGACCTTGAACTGGAAGAAAACGATAAATTACCTCCGCTGATTGATGTTAACGGAGAAGAAATCACGGGAGAAAAATTCTCTTTTTCTCCTGTGGGAATTGGAATTGTGGACGAAGAATTGAGCGAACACTCAAATGTTTCTAGTCCAAAAGTTAGAATTAAATCTGACGTGACGTCAGAAATTATTGGGCCATTGGAGCCTACCTATATTGAGTCCACTGAAGACATTGGTGTTATGGACGAAGAAGTTAAGAATTTTAAGGTTGGAGTGTCGAACGCTGTTGGTTTCGACCCCGCTGTTACCGTACGAAATCATGAGCCTGTAGACAGAAAATTGAAGGCTACCGAAAATGAAGTCGAAGTCCCCAGCAGGATTTTGAAAACTGGCCCCGCCCCATATCTCGAAACTAAGGAGAGTGAGGCTGTTATGTTGGATACGAGTTATGTGGCTGCTGTGGTGTCCTCGGACGAAAATTGTGAGGAGGTAGGGACCCATGAATTAGGGGAACCTACAATTAGCCAAGTGGTTGGTGGTCGAAATGATCGACTCAGGACCATGACGAATGAAACGATTGTGGTAGGGGAGGACGAAGAAAGTCCATCCGAAGAAAATTCTGAAGCTGAGTTAAATGCTGAACGAAGTGGATATAAAAGTATTATCAAGCCTCGCATGTTGGGACGAAATGGAAAATCGAAACATGAGAAGGCACGTAAGGGAGATGACGAAGTGGAATTAAAGCCTGTGTTTTCGGATGAGCAATTGGAAGCTATTCGGCAGGGAGATTTCAGTGGTATAGAAGAGAACCACTTCGTCGAAATTGAAGATCGATTGTATCCGATATCGAAAAAGGCTATAATTGATCAAGTCTCGAAGATCCGGGCCGAACGGAAAGACCCGACAAATCAAGAAATCATGAACGAGCTTTCGGCAATTCTCGGGCGAAATGTGAAAGCTGAGGAAGCCAAGAGTTAGGCCGCGAACATGATTTAGACGACCCCGATCGTTGAAGCTCGTGGTATGAAGAAACTTTAAAAATGTGTTCTGAGGCACCTCGAGCCAACAGAAATTTTTCAATTTACTCTAAGAGGACAGTCGGTATGGTATCCTCCGAAATGCAAATCGGGGTGGCAAGACGGAATCTCTTTCGATTACAAGAATTGACTCCCAAAAATGGCCTAATAATACCCGGCATAAATAGCAGTCCGAAAGCTTTGGAATACAATCCTCAAATGGTCGAGGACGTCTCGAAGAAGGATGTCCTAAATCCTGAGCCAAAACCACCCGATAAAGACACAATTAATGCCTCCGTTGACGGCGCTGGCACAGTGAAGTTTTGTGAGTGGGCTGATTATTTCTACGAACCCTTGAATGTCACCGCAAAGATACCACTAAGAAGCTTACACTCCACGAGAACGAACGGTCGGTTTTATCGACGACAACAAAGGACGCCAAGGAGTTTGGAACTGAAATTGCTTAGACTCAAACTCCTCCGTCAGGCTTTTAAGTCGGCATTGGGCGAAATTGTCGAAGGAAGAAATCGATGTCTTCCGTCAACTGAAGAGACATTTCTGAATTCAGATACTTTGTCAGTAATGGTGTCGTGCGTTACGAAATCTGAAAATTCGAATATCACCCCTGTGTTCGAAGAGTTGCCCTGCGAAGAATCCATATCAGTGAAATTGCAGGAGGAAGCAGTGACTGAACCAACATCACTCAGCTATCCTAAAGTTATGGAGTTTCGTCAAAATAAAAGCGTTCAACGATTAATTTGCATCTTGGATCTCCCGACCGAATCTCCGAAAATTGTCGTCGAAATTAATGGCACATGTGTTTCTGCTCTTGTCGACACGGGTGCATCCGTATCTGTACTAAGTTCCACCGTCTGGGAGAAACTTGGACGTCCTAAATTATATGCTCACGAAATGAACTTGGTCACTGCGGATACAACTAAAATTAGCACCCTTGGAGAACGCATATTCCTTGTCGATGTTGCGGGACGAAAAATATACTTTCCTTTGTGGTCACGCGGAACTCACTCATTGATTGCATTATTGGCTATGACTTATTGGGTTCGTTGAAAGCAATAATCCACGTGAATCGTAATGAAATGGAAATATTCGGAATTCCTGATCGCATCAGATTTAACTCTGTGCAGGATGATAAGCAGCTTATGAAAAATTTGGCGGCGAGCGTCATGGAGATACCAGATTCAAACTACGCCTGCCCAGTATTTCTGTGCGATCGATTGAAAATTGGGCCTCACCGAAGTCGCATGGTGTCCTGTCGACTTCCGGACAAATCGTTAAATGGTCGTCACGTCTTACTGGAGCCACACCGAGGCTTGGCCGAAATATCCCTGGCTTCGTCACTCAAGAAATGATCGAATATGGGCTCAATTGAGAAACACGACGGACTCAACAATTAGTCTCGCCCGTTCAAGGGTTATAGGAGTGGCGACGGTTTTGTCCCAAAATTATTCCGACAGCACCGTAATGAAAACTAGAACGCAAGATAAGGGAATGGACGAAGGTCTTTTGTCGAACAGATGCAGTTCTGAGGAGTTGGAGACGAAATGACGGGTCATCTCCAGACTCCGCGAAAATGTCTTAGTGCTTCGTCTTTGGAAGGGGATATTTTTCGTACCGAAATTCTATCATTATTACATCGGGCACCTGAGCGCAAAACCTCCACTGACACCTTATTAAGCGAAACAATTAACGGAATTACATGTGCCATACGAAGCGGCTCCGAAGGAAGAAACTCCTATAGATTGGGAAGGATCCGCTCTGAGCTTGAAACAAGAGAAATCCTCCGGGAATTATTGCTAAAATTCGACCTCTTCGTCACTACTTCGAAAGCACCTGGACAGACGAACCGAATTAAATGCCACATTAATACGGGGGATGCGACACCTATACGACAGCAACCGTATCGAATTTCTCAGGCCGAAGGAGAAATTATGGAAGCCTAAATTAAGCAATATCTTGAACTCGGGTTAGTTCGTCCTTCCTCCAGCCCATGGGCGAGTCCTGTCCTCATGATCCGAAAACCTGATGGATCTATCCGATTTTGCATTGATTATCGAAAACTTATTGATGTTACTATAAAGGACAGATATCCCATCCCGCGTGTGGACGATCTCCTGGATGTTTTAGGAAATACAAAATATTATTCTACTATGGACGTCGCCTCCGGTTATTGGAATGTAAGGATAGACGAAGACACTATTGAAAAGACGGCATTTACATGCAAATTTGGTTTATACGAATGGTTGGTTATGACTTTTGGGTTATGTAACGCCGTTCCACAATTTGAACGTCTTATGGAGGATGTTCTTCAAGATTATCGATGGAAAATTTGTTTGGTTTATTTGGACGATGTGATTGTCTTTAGCCACGATTTTGGCTCACATCTTTTACGATTACACAAAGTTTTGACTTGTCTACAGGATGCAGGTTTCAAATCGAAAATGTCGAAATGACATTGGTGTCAGAATTCAGTCGCATTTTTAGGTCACATTGTCACACCTCATGGGATACTTCCAAATCCGGAAAAAGTGAAGGCAGTTCTTCGTATCAAACCACTTAAAAATGTGGCGGAAGTCCGGGTATTCCTAGGAATAGCCGGTTATTTCCGACGCTTTATCAAAAATTTTGCGCTGATATCGAGCCCACTTGAACGACTTAAAACCGCAACACATTTCGTCTGGACGGACGAATGCACGGAAGCCCTTGAAACTTTGAAACAGAAACTGGTGAGTCCGAAAATATTGGCTTATCCCGATTTCGACCAACCCTTCTCCATCTATGTGGATGCTTGCCCGATAGCAGTCGGAGCCGTGCTGATGCAAAAACAAAAGGGAAGAGATCGAGTGATTGCTTATGCTAGCCAAGCGCTTGACGCGTCTCAGCTCAAATGGATTTCGAAGAAAGATGGGATATCCGAAATTGAGTGCTACGGCATTGTATGGGCGACGTCAAAATTTCGACCCTACATCGATCGAAGACATTTCACAATTTACACCGACCACGCGGCTTTGACTTGGTTATACAAAGTTGGGTCGAAATCCGGAAATGGTAAATTAGCACGATGGGTGGTGCATCTCCAAAATTATGATTTTACGGTCGTACACCGTCCGGGTACACAGATGGGATGTGCAGATGGCTTATCTCGACTTCCCATAATTACCCTCGCATCAGAAATCAATGCCGTTACCCGAAGTCGTGCCAAACTTGGTTCGTCCGGGAGTACGAATTCTGACGGGGGAGAGAGTACACCAGAAGTGGACGAAACAAACCAACATATCCAATCTGAAATGAGCAGTGACTTGACTGGGTCGATTGCGACACCAAATGAAGGGGCTACGGAGGACGAGACAAGCGTGAACTATGACACATTCCGTATTGCTCGAAATAAATTGCGGTCAGAACAAGATAAGGATCCCATCATTGTGGCTTTCAAAAGATATCTACAGGACGGACCACTCCCTATGGCAAACCAACTTATGAAGATAGTTACGAGGGATACCGATAAATATTCTTTATCCGAGGGAATTGTTTACAGACGAGTCGTTGTGAAATCTGCGCTCCGAAACCCTCGCCTCCACCTTATACCATTTGTTCCGTCCGAAATGGTCGAAAAGGTTTTGAAACTATGCCATGATTCACCCCTTTCGGGCCACCTTGGAGTCCATCGAACGATTGAACGCGTCCGAAAAATTGGTTATTGGTTCGGATGGAGACAAGACACCACAAGATATTGTAGCCAGTGTATAGCTTGTGCTGCGGCGAAGGGAGCTCGGTCCAGTAAACAGGGTCGAATTCATAGAATGCCCGTCTACAAACTCCGTGGACCCTTCGACTTTATTGTTGTGGATGCATTAGGGCCTCTTCCAACTTCTCCTTCGGGAAAAATTTATATTGGTGTTTATTGATTACTTTACACGCTGGCCCGAAGCCTTCGCTGTACCCGATCTCAAAACATCGACTTTCGTACGAGTCTTGGTGGACGAAGTCGTCTGTAGGTTTGGAACTCCCAGTCGTCTTCTTTCGGATAAGGGGACCAACTTTGTGTCCGAACTGGCGCAGTCAATGTATAAAGTCCTGGGAATTGAGAAGTTGACAAGTGCTGCGGCTCACCCCCAAAGCCAAGGTTTGGTAGAGCGATTCAACGGAACGTTGGTGTCCATGCTGAAGGTTTACGTAAATTCGGTCCAGACGGACTGGGATCTATATCTCCCCAGGGTACTATGGGCGTATAGGACCGCGTACCAAGAAACACTGGGTGATTCCCCATATTTTTGTCTTTTCGGGCGCAACCCTGTCCAACCTCTACACCTAACCTTCCTAAATCAGGACCCCATGTGGGACTCAGACGAAATACTTCAGTGGAGAAGAATGCAGCAGGCTTGGTTCCAAGAGACGAGGAAGATGGTCGAAGCGCGCATGATCCGTGGTCAGAACTCGGACGCTGGAAGAAAACGCCACCGGCGGGACGTATCTTTTGAGCCCGGGGACTTGGTCTGGGTGTACCAATTCTTCAGGAAGACGAACGACCCAAACGACCTTCGGATCAAGAAGTTTGCTAGCCACTGGCGTGGGCCGTACAGAATCGTGTCGAGACAGGGCCAGAATACGTACCGCATCCATCTCCCCACGCATCCCGACAAGATCGTTCTGATCAACATTGACCGACTCAAGCCCTTTAAAGGATACTGGTCTAGACCGCACGACCACGAAGTGCCGTCCGAAATGAACAACCCAGGGGACCAACCGCTGGAGCCAGATCAGCTTCCACCTGACAGTTTTATGACCAAGGTGGAATTTTCGGATGGAGACATTTCGTTTACCAACGTCCCGAGTCCAGTCCAGGGCATCGTGGACAAACGCCGGAATGGGAGAAGAGAAGTCGAGTACCTTGTGGAATACTCGGACGGTCAGAAACAGTGGACTCGTCGTTCACTCTTGAAAAAGTATGGCTCCTTTATTACTGAGTACGAAAATAAGTGGAGAGAGCGCAATGGTCTGCCACTGTTGAGAAGGAGTTCAAGGGTTGCCGATTTGGATGTCGAACCTAACCCTCGGTTGGAATTCTAGCCGACGATGACGGTTTGGGTGTTCCGAAGTCGAGACGAAAAGGTCTCAGCTTCATTGGATTATTACTTGGTTTACTCTTCACTCTAAATCTGCTTATTCTTCTGTACATTACTGATTTCCCTCTCACTTTTAAACGGCACACAATTAATAATTTCTACAAATTAATATTATCAAAATATAGAGTACTTTTAACATTTGAATTCAGTATGGAAGAGTCTGATAGTGAGGGTCACCTCAAACATTTATATACATTCAATTAAATGACTTATGAAACTCAATAAATATCACCCGTTTAAAACTGAGAGGGAAATCAGTATATTATTGCCTATGGATCACATTATAAAATTCGTAAGCGTACCTGGATATGGTGTATGGTGGTATTGTGGTCCGTCTCGTGTCGTTGATTGTTGTATGTAACTACAGAAAGGTCACGTTAGTGATGGAAGAAATTATGATATATTTTGTACAAGGAAATTGATGGTTAAAAGGGGTTCAAGAGGGCGCATTTATATTCCCACGAAAATATACGAAAAATAATTCTAAGTCTGGGAGCCATCAATTTCGCACTACTGAACATACATGCAAAAAAATGTATTAACATGTTAAAGTTATGCAAGGTGGAATACATGCTAAAACAATGCAAGGTGGAAAATTAATTCTCGAAATTTACCTCTTGAATTTCGCCACCATCCATGATCAAGCACTTCGTACGCAGTTGGTATTTCTGACCTCCATAATAACTCGAAGGGATTTCGACGCCCGAAAAATTCAATTGGATGAAGGGGAAAATCTCCGAGATCTTGGGAGCCTGATTGACAATATCCATATTCTTCAACCCGAAATCTCTGATTTGGTTTTCGTATTCGGAATTTCCTTGCTTGTATCGCCCATTCCGCGAAGCGATAAAACGAATAAAGGCTCCAAAGGGTACCGTCCATTGGCGCAACTTGCCCCCTTCCCTGATATCGGGAACACGAGGCCACCAGGAATCGCATTCGTCGTTGAGATATTTCATGGTCACGGCCAATCCATGTGTTTCGCACATAGATTGGAGATCAACAGGGTCGGGTAATATCAAAGGGAAACCTGGCTGAGGGTGGCACAAGAATTCGACCAATTTATCCCCGAAGGGAGAATTTTCTTGGAGTCGTCGCAAACTCAAAATAAGCACGCCCAACTTGTACACCAAACTATCAAGGATTCGATTTTTTGTATCGAAATACCCTGGGAAATAAAAAATCGTTGCCACAAAAACTCGGCTTTTTCAAAAATCTTGGTAAGATTGAGGCGAAATGCGTCGACATCCTCCCCTGAAAACGTATCAGGCAGGAAAAAGGGGAGGTCCATGAATTTCTCCCAAGGTTTTCTTGCCAAAATTTGGCCGTATAGCAAGTGCAATTCCTTCGGCGGCCAGCGAGAAACCTTTTTTTTTTTATGAATACCGACATGGGCATTCGCTCTGGAGTTCTCTTTCCTCGATAATTTGGTAATTCGGCGCAGCTCGGTATCTCATCGTCGTCGTCGTCAGCGAAACTGTCCATTTCCTTTTCTTCATCAGCGCCAAGGAGGTCAATGATTGCTGGTGAGCGGCGGGTGGATGCTAGCAAGGATGATTGACTGGTTCCGGGTTCGCTATTCTCCACAGCTAACATGATATCTGAGTCTCCATGCTTTTGGGGCTCATACACGATGCGTTTTGGTGGTTGAGTATTCAATATAGCAAACCCTTCCAAGTTCACAAGAGATGAATCATCGTCGTTGATAAAAGCCGTCACAAGCGGTATGGGATCCCCACTTACAAAAAATCGTTCGGCTACGTAATTCCAAAAGCTGTAGCATGTGGACTGCTGCACGGAGTTGGCTAAACGGTCTAGTTTGATCAATCGTTTTTCACTCGCGGCATTTAACGCTTTGTATTTTGAATCCATATCCTGCAATCTGCGGTTAAGGAGCTCGTTTCGTTCACGCTCAGCCTGTAGGCTTTCGGTTGCCTCCTTTAATTTGTCGGTATATCTATTGCCTAGTGGTATTGTGAAACGACTTCCAGCTACCGCCTCCACCTGTGTCTCTTTCAGCCATCGATTTGACCTCGTGCGCTGCCCTCATCATAACCCTGTATGATTCATTCTCAAGTTTCAGATCCAAGTTTGCTGCCTCCGCGGCCCCTAGCTGTTCGTTTAACGTTTCGGTCTGTCGGCGAAACGATTCGGCCTTCTCCAACTCCATTCTGCTGGCCATGACATGTTGTCTTACGTTCGCGATGGCGTGGGATACGCCAGCCATTGCCATGGTTGCCTTGTCTGCGGCCTCCTCGAAGGTTTGCTTGAGGTTGGTGAAGTCAATACTAGGGGAGTTCGAATGATCATTCAGCGCGTGGGTCGGGTGGCTGGCGGTCTGACCCTTGCTCGCTTCTTCGTTGCATCGGCGATACATCCCAACGGGACTTGGGAATCTAGGTTGTGGAGGAGATGTCGCACGATGATCCGTCCGGATAATATATCTTTGTTTCAGAATGGTCTTGCCCGACCAGACGGGAGAACCGTTGCCTGAACATAGGACTTCCTCTTTAACGCCATAGTGCAAAAGAGATTCACGTTGACCTTTACTGCTAATCTACCGGCGAAGCGGCTCCTCCCCAAGCCGCCTACGCCCAGCATCCGTCAAGCCTTTCCCCTCCATCCCATACTCGTCGCGTCCAAATTCACGTGACACACGTTCTAAAGGTGTCATGGTAGTGTGGTGCACCAAGCACCAACGTGGCCCGAAAGTAACACGCGAGTGTCCCAAACACACGCCACAAGATGCATCTCCACTCGTGTTTTCTCGCCTCATGACCCACTTGCCACGTGCAGATCTCGACCCCATCAAGACGCCCACTTGCCACGTCTGGCACGTTTGAAAGGTGTCATGGTAGTGTGGTGCACCAAGCACCAACGTGGCCCGAAAGTAACACGCGAGTATCCTAAACACACGCCACAAGGTGCATCTTGACTCGTGTTTTCTCGTCTGATGACCCACTTGCCACGTGCAGATCTCGACCCCATCAAGACGCCCACTTGCCACGTCTGGCACATTTGAAAGATGTCTGGTTTTTGAATCTTTTAATTTCGCGGGCCACATGCACGGGTTTCACTGCGTTATGTTGTGTGACCCACATCGCATGACTTAGCTATAAGACTGGATTTACATCGGGTTAAAGGTATTCGAGTCGTCGAAATATCGCGTGCGCCTATATTTCCTGGACACAATGTATACGATGCTTTACAATTTCTAAGGGGCAATACATGACTACCGTCCAGTGTAGTTGATGAATATACGGCATAACTGTTCACGGGATCGACCAAAGGTATCCATTTGAGTGTTTTAGGACACTGGATACGGTAAATGATTGAGTGAATGCATAGTGACTCAACACCAAGCAGGCGATCTCGATTTTTGGTTTGGACTACGTAAGGTATATGCAGTAGAAAGGCAAGCTCTAAAATCTGGTGTACTTTGAAGCGGAACTTGAGACACGCCGAGGCGTCTAATAGAGAGCCAAGATCAAACCTAACATCGGATACAAGTGGTCGCTCGACGGGAATAGTTCAAAATGTTTCAACATTGCAAGAGACTTGTCAGCGCTGATGTTTTGCTGCCACGCGTACTCTGGGAACGAACGGTCAGTTGATGGAGAAGGAGCCATGATATTGAGAAATGCAATTACCATGAGTCCTTATGAAACCACTCAGTTATTGCACGGACAAACTGCGCCATACCCGTATTTTGTATGGATAAATTCTGGCAACGGCAATGGCAATCACTCTGATGGACTTCCTCTGTTCTACATTACTGTGTACAAATCGAAAGCACACTTTATTATGATGCTCTCTATCATTGGGCTGACTTTGCTGGGGTATGACTTTGACAAGTCCCCGTCGCGCTCGAGTCGTACGAGCAAAGCATGATTACTTTCCGACAAGACGCGACGACTGACGTCTGTGTCCATTATGATATGACGAGCATTCCACCTCTTGACCTACTGAACGCCTCGTTCGATGGGCGATGAGGATTAGCATCTCGAAGACCAAGATGTTCTAGTGCGATGGCCAGTTCCATACACCTTTGGTTCTCTATAAAAGAATACCTTTGGGATAGGATAAATCTGTCAGGTATAGTTATATAGAGGTTTTGCATACCACTGGTTCCCCCTATAGATTTCATTGATCACATATCCTTAGCCTGGCTACATGGATACATTCGCCGCCGATTTTGACCACGAAAACTAACTTTCTGCTCCAACTAGTCAAGGCAATTTCCTGTAGTTTTTATGGTCTTTAAAAATGATATTCGCCGTTATACTGGAAATTGAGTTACGGAAATGGAGGAGACACTGTAAAGTGATTTGTACACAGTAATGCGGAGCATAGGAAGTACACCTTTTCTCGGCCAAGTTGGATTTAATTTCCACCAATGTGGAAAATAACATTATAGAAAACGCCAAGCGAACATAAAAATCAATAAAAAACAGTAAATTTTTATTCAATATGATTTCTGTTTCATGCAAACTGAACATTTTTGCTTCCGTACTGCATGTCCTCAAAATTGAGGGCATTCACTATGTTGCTTTGGCAAAACAAAGCCTCGCGCGCAACTACAGGCTGCGTAGTCGATGCCGTTGAGTGCATGGCGCTTCTTGAAGCAAGCTCATTCGAGCTTCAAGGAAAGTTACGAAGTCGCGATAACCGAACATATCGTCGGTGCTTAGGGCCAAAAAGCGTTTGATTGCAGCCTTCAACACACTGAAACAGCCCTCGATGGGGTTTAGTATGGGCGAATAAAGGCCGGGACGAAGGAAACACATGGCGTCGTGTACGATGCAGCACACTTTAGTCTGAGAGTGGGCAGGAGAATTGTCCAAGACAATGACCACCATTCTTCCTTTGTAATGTTCTTGCCATGTGTCGCTGCTCTTGAGCGAATGATAGATCTTTTCAACAAGAGCAGCATTGTCATCCATGAGGATCGTGCCTCTTTCAAGGTGATGACACACAATACCATCGGCCAAAGAGACAGCGCACTGGACTTGGAGGTTGGGTCCTTGGTTCGGTGGAAGGACCACGGCCACACGTGTTCCTTTCTTCGATCTTCCTTTAGATCTTATGCAGTACAGGTTGAATTTGTTTCGTCGCAATAGACGATGTAATCGTTTTGCCCTTGATGTTCAAGAAGTTTCATAGCAAAAACTTGACGCCTGGACTTGTTCACCTCGCTGTAGCACGTGCATGGCTCTACACGAGCTTGTTTCATGGTGCATAGAATCCCAATGAGATGCCAACTGATCGTCGACACCGATATTTTGACTCCATCAAAGTCAAAAGTGAGAAACTGTTGCATTTGGCGCAGCGTGTAGAGTCAGTTTTCATTGAGATATCTCTCTAGGGCTTGGCGCATTTCGTGCGTAACCCTTGTGCTTGCAAGTCTGAGTCCACCGCGAGGCATGACTTGCACGCGTTGACTCAATACAACACGACGAGTGGTCGATAGAGAAACGCCATTGTACTTGGCAATTCCTTCCAGTCAGGGTCGCCCTGGTTAAAAGCTTCCAAGACGCGGCGCTTCTCTTCCATTGTCGACATCCACGAGCGCCAGAAAAGCAAAATGAGCAATCGCTTTCCTCTTGAGGCGCTCATTGTTGTCACCACGGCGCGAAAACTTGGCGCGAATGCATTTTGGTCCAATGAACCATGTCGTCTGGTCTAAACAACCGTCAGACAGCACATCCTTCGGTTATTTAGCCCTTTCGATAATCGGGCCCATTGGACCAAGTCACCAATCTTTCGCGCTGTGTTGGTATCTACATTGGATGAAAATGATTTCTCTTTGGGTGAAAAGTTTTTCTTTGTTCATCATATTATAATTAATTCTACGTAGTACGAAGTATTTTTTACCAGGTTTACATTTTGTGGAAAAACAGGTCAACTTGCCGGAGAAAAGGTGTAAAACCGTAATTCATAACTTTGTATTGGGTAAAATTAGGTCATCGTATTGTGGTTTCGCTGGAAATTTCCCAATTTGGATTCATTTCTTGTATCAATCTCCAATCGAGCCAATACATTTTATGAATGAAAATTAGAACAGTACTTTCTCCCATGGGAACTGTACTTTCTTTAAAATTTTATTCAGCCAATCACAATCGCTTAAAATATTTATTAGCCACCAATAGTGTCGATTCCGCTGGCGTGATTCGATTGAACGGGGTCTGGAAATTCGAATCAAATCAACAATTCCTTTTTCGACATACAAATTCCATTTTCCCAAAAACTATATTTGGCCATTCGATTTTAATTATATTGCTTTTTGTATGTAGTAATTTTATTTTTCGATTTTCACAAAATACTTGGCAAATCGTATTTCGGTTGGGATACGATGGACAGAGCCGATCAAAGTATGAATAAATAGTGAATATGAGTGAGCTGACAAGATTGACTCCAAAGAGGGCATAAAGCTCATTGCAGGGTCAATCTACTACTTAGAGAGTAACTCAAGGAGAAGCATTTACGGGAGGAAGAACGTGTGGAAAAGTGCTCGAATTTTTTATATAATCACTCAACGTTCATGATTGATTGACCCAGGCGTGAAACTTGCAGAAAAGCGATGATTAATTACGTGATTCTAGGAGCCATAGAAGTCCCAGAATTTCCACACCAGCTACACTACGATGGAAAAAACATGTGTGGGTAATGCGGATATGATCGATCGAGAAAGACGAAGCAATGTCTCTAGATATGCAAGTCTAAGGATAAGATAATTAACTTTTTTAACATGGAATTGAGCTCGTGGTATGTAAATATGCTTCAAGACTATACATGCAGAACGTGATAACATAACATGGGGAACGGAAATCGTCGAAGTGGTGATTTTGTCATAATATGACAAAATCATATGCCATATTATGGCATAGAATAGTAAATTGACGAAGAGTCGCTGTGTTTGAGTCGCTGAATACACAAAATGATATCCTTTCATTAAATATGAACGTCTAGGTGGACGTAGCCTCTATTGTGTTGACCTTAGTTCTATTGGCCCACGATAATCACTTCAAATGGTCATCACTCGACGAAAGTACCAGCGCGGTCACTATTTCCCACACAAGGTAAAGTAGATAGAACGAAATCATTGGTTAAAAAGAAGGAATATCTCCACCGAGATACGATTTCAGTACAGTATTTTCGGTTGACAAGCTTAGTATGATTGGATGAAAGTGAAAATGAATTTCAAAGAATTCGAACCAATGAAACAATATTATTCTGAATTATTTGAGGTAATTTTGTTGGCCAAGTGGACAGTCGTTCCACGAGTATGAATTCCAACTTGTTAATTCGACTGCCTGGCGACCCTCTTGCGCAGCCAGAGTGTCCACAGCCTTCTTTGGTGATGAACATGGAAAGCTATCTTTCTCGAGCCGTGCGTATACAGTGTACATGGTAGCCAAGATTGTAGTTATATGCACAGTAAGGATGGGTTGTCTATTGTAAGTATCGAGGAGAAGCAATGTCCACCAGCGAGGTGGATGATTGAGCAACGATTAACTGGCAAGGCACTTTATCGATAGCTGTACACATGGCTAACGCCCCCCAAAACAACGTCAGCAAACTACAATTTCATCAGGATAAGAACGAACGATGGTGTACAACATACTCGATGTGGACTCGGATAATCGCCGAGTGAAAGTTTGCTTCTTTTTGGCGGTCGATAGACAAGATGTCGAAATGGTGTGTTGCGACGGCAATCGTTCCAAACATTTGTTTGATGCAAGATGCAATCGCAAGTTTCAATTTGGTTGACTCCATCGAGTCACCTGACTTCTTTCCACCAAGCGTTCTACGGTAAGCGTGAGCTGAATGCATGGACGAGAGATTCACATGTCTAGCCGCAAGAAGACTGAACCGCGCTGAGCAGATGATGCTCGCTTCGTGGGCATCACACGAGTCTGGTGACCAGCATCGACTGCTTCAACGTTCATGGCTGGATGATGTCTTGGCTCAATATGATTTATTTATCTGCAAAATAGATAATTTTTCACGCAGAGTTGCAACTTCGCGCCACTTGCGAGAATTCCTTTCCCCCTTAGCTAGCCAACACGATGAAGATATCCAAGGGAACCAATCCAGTTGAGCTCATGCAACGTGGCTCCACCGCCCTCTGCTTGTACTCGCAGCGATTTCCATTGTTGTGGCATTGCTCAGACAACGCGCAGAAACGAACAAATAGGAATTTTCACAGAAGTGGAATATCCGAAAGGTCACATTTCAGCGTGGACCATGGGGGTGGATGGCGCCACGGGGCATTTATACATCTGTGGATCCCATGAGCTATCCAAAGGCGAGTGCACGAGGCACATGGCGACACAAGGTCGAAAAGTCAAGGCTGTATATGGCAACTACGGAGTCTTGCTCGCTCTGTGCGATGGTTGGGAGTTGGAATGGATGTCGCCCGAGGTATGTCGAGTCATTTTAGACCATTCTCACGTTGTAAATCAGGCGACAAGTATTGCAAAGTCTCTCCACGATGTCAAAGTTCACCAGCTAGCCTTTGGGAAAGCCCACACCGCTGCTTTGAGCCTAGACGGTCAGATCTTTGTGTGGGGCGACGGTGAATTTGGTCAACTTGGCATGGGAGCGACAGTCTCTTCAAGTGATCGCCCCCTGAAACTTCGACAATCCAACCATTTGACATTTACATCTGTGGCCTGTGGCGGCTATCACACAGCGGCCATTTCGAACGGCGGCGACTTGTACACATGGGGAAGGAATTTCGAAGGCCAGTTGGGCCACTCGTCGCAAGCAGCTCAATTTGGAGAATGCGAGGTTCAAAATGGAGTTTTCCATCACCCCAAGCACGTCTCGGCCTTCTTGAATACAAAATGCCACCAAGTAGCTTGCGGTGAACATTTCACGGCGGTCTTGTCGCGTCAAGGAGACATTTACGCGTTTGGGGAAGGCCAATCTGGACAGCTTGGCATTGGTACGAAGGTATCAAATCTCGTCATAACTACATTGCCATCGTAGGACGCTGTACAAAGTCGTTTATCCCGCGGAAGACCTTGCCAAGCATCGACGCAACAGACCCATTTGTCGAAATTGCCTGTGGATGGGCCCATGCGCTCGCTGTGAGCAAGTCAGGGCGCCTCTTTGCATGGGGATTCAATCAATATGGTCAACTGGGACTTGGGGATACGACGAGCCGTTTTCTGCCTGAAGAAATTTTATCGTGCCATCAAATCTGTCACGTTTACGCGAGTGGAAATTACTCGGCTGCAATTACACGTGAATCCACGGCCGAAAATATTTTGCTAACTCATAAATAGGTGACGGTAGATTGCTCTCGTGGGGCAATGGTAGCCGTGGAAAACTTGGACACGGCCATGAGCAGCATGTTCTCCAGCCAAAAGTTGTCGACTCTGTGAAGAATTTATACGTGCAGTCTGCTGCGTGCTCTTGGGATAATATGCTAGCTTTTGCTCCCACTTGGGTTCGTTTTCAACGCTTAAACTTGTGAAAATCTAATTAATTTGCATAGATTTCGGACGTGCAACCCAAGTGTGGCCCATTAGAAGGTGGAATTCAACTCAGCATTTTTGGCTCGGGGTTTTGGGAAAGCGACGATTTGACGGTGCGCTTTGTCCCGTTGACGGAAGGTCGTCTACCGCGCGCAGTATTGGCGACGTTTAACGTTCAATCGGGAATCGTAGCGCAGCGTTCGTTGTTGCTGATTTTCATACTCTCAAATGGCTAGATTACATGCGAGCTGCCCAAGTTTAGCGTGCCTGGCATCTTTGCCGTAGAAGTCGCGATGAATGGCAAACATTTCACGATGAACAACCACGAGTTTGAAGTCTACGTGCCACCAACATGCACATTTATTTCACACAATGAATTGTCCCTGGAGGATCACGACGCAATGATTCATCTGCATTTCCAAGGTGAAAAACCCAAATCTGCGTTGACTCCGTGCATTCGATGGGTTTCTGACAACCCTTGCTTTGTCCCGTGCATAGTGCCAGCCGTCTATGATGAGTAAGAATTGATCCAAAGCTCTGTTGCGTAAACTGAAGCGTAGAATCGATGTGGAAACGAATGAAAACCAAGAAGAAAGGAAAGTGGACGATGTTGAACCACGTGAACCATCGTTTATGATGAAATTTCCTCCACCACAATTTACCACCGACAGTACGACAGGGACAAGTTTCATCTCTCACAACGTCGTGTAGTCGACGAACTCGTTGTCTGCCGATTGGAAACGTCATTTAATGGCCAAGACTTTGTCCCAGTGCGTATTCCATCCAATGCGGCGTCGGCTCCGCCTCAAGTTGTCTGTTTCCACAAGGTACAGCAGCAATTTGTCAATGAAATGATTGATGTACTGCGACGTATTAGGCTGCAATCAAGCGTTGTTCGCCAAATTCCATGGCGTTTTCTGACAAGAAGATGACCATGGAGATTCAAATCGCTCAACTGTTTGATATTGGAAAGTTTGTCTGCAAAGCACGCTACAGCGAACCCGAAAACAAGTTAGACAACGACAACTTCACTGCGCTTATCGTCATTTCTAGGGAAACTCCGTACTCGGTCGCGACGGCAAACTTGTCAGTGGTGGCTGTCAAAGTTTCCGACCAAGTTTTGCAATGCATCGTTCCGCCGTTTTCAGAATGGGCGGTTCAAATCATTGCTCCAGTCGTCGAAACCTCAGACACGGAAGAGGATGACGTATGGAGACTTCTGCGATTTATGAAAGCTGACTGGCACTGCAGAAACCCAAGAAACCAGCACCTCCACCTAAAAAGCTATCATGGTATCAATCACAGAAATGGCTACAAGCTGAAATTCTCGTGTCTCTCAATGGTGGATTGACTTTTCTCCCACCAGCAACCCCGTTTGCAAATATTCTCCATGGCTACACGCATGGAGAGCTGGAAGAAGTCCAACCGACATCTGGGCCGATTTCAGGCGGCACCATCGTCCGACTAACAGCTTCAAATTTATTGTTCGACACGGAAGACTCGACAGTCGCCGTGGAATATGAAGGCGACGTCCAAACAGTGAGCTCGTACATTCGAACGATGCCTGAGGTAAGTTCAATGACGAGAGCATTGATCCCATCTCGATCTAGAGCAACTTGCGCTGCGTAACATTTCAAATTCCATCGTTTGAAACCAACGTGGCCACCACCTCTGGGCAAGGTCCAAATCAACCAGCACTTCAACTGAAACCAGCAAATCTTCGGCTTTCCCTCAATGGGCTTTCATTTGGTGAATCAACAGTCTCCTTTGAATTTTACAGTAAATGTCATGCCTTTAAGGGGCAGCGTTGCTCACGAGCTCGTAGAAAACCCATATGTGCGGTCAATTGAGCCACAAATTGCGAATCCTGGCGCGTTGCTGCATATTACGGGCTCGTTTTTCAAGACGACGCCAACCATCAAGGGAAAGCTTGAAAAGGAAGGCGGATCGTATTCTGTGGTATGTTTTTGAGTGCACTACAATTCGAGGTGATGAAATCATGCAAAAGGATGTTATCGTGGACTACCGAGAAGAAAAAGCTGGGCCGTGCTATAAAGTCGAAGTTCCAAAACTTGGCGCGATAGCCGACGGCGAGCTCTATTTCTATGTCGCGCTCAACGGCCAGCAGTATGCGACTTCAGAATTCGCAAAGTTTGTCTATGCAGACCAACCTGAAGCCCCACCAAGTAAAGAAGATAAGAAGAAGCACTAAGAGATGTACATTTCATTTCGTCTCTCTGTTGTCAAGCTCCACAATGCCAATTGTCCACGCAAGCTCAAATATGGCCATCCTCATGCATTATCGTGTGATCTGTTATCACGACGATGGCTGCTGTGAAGCCTATGGAATGAAATTGGAAATCCCTTCGCTACAGAATTGAGCTAGTCGAGTTGGCCAAATCAGGTATATAAAATCAATTTTTAGAAAATCCTCTCAGCTCGAAGAATGCTAACATGAATACAAATCGACGGTCTCAAATCGAGGCCCCAACTTCTCGTTGAAAGAAGATCGCCAGGTATGCATAGAGCTTGAATATTTACACAAATTTTGCACGCCTATGAGTCCTGTACTTGTCGATGGGTAAAGTTAAATTCTCTCATAATTAAATCCATGATCGTGGTGGTGGCGCTCGTATGACTCCTTGTTCCATTTGCCTGGCAGTATCTGCGGCAAATTGACACTTGAACTATCGTCCAGTTTGACTATGATTGCTTTTTAACTTTCAGTTAAGTAACTCATTGAGCTGGAGTTATAAGAATTTATCCAAATTGAGTATGTGATTGGTTAATTCAATATATTTTAAACCAATCATTTGCTTTTATTTTGCAAATGAAGGGATTTATTTCCGTGAAGAACATTATTAGTGTAGAAGTATTAATAAATACTAATCCCGCAACTCGCGTTTGACGACATTGGTCGAGCAATTTAAATGCTCTGCTGTGCATGGAGCATCGAACAATACAGCTGGAAATGATTGCTTCAGAGACTACGTGCATAGTTCAACACTTTGAAGAATTTCAAATTTTAAATGATTTTATGAATTTTTCAATAAAGAGTGATTTATTTTTTGTGAATATGTGAAGTGCACTTTTTCAAGTCTTTTGAAGCGATGGTCTTCCGGGTTGCAGCGCCACACTTGGAAGCGGAAGACAATGACGGCAAGGCGAACAACCGTGTGTTTGACATAATGTCCCACGAAATCATTGAGCAGCGCTTGGAAAACTTGAAGCGAAAACCAAAATTGACCGAGTGGCTCGACGCCTATGTCAATTCGCTTGAGTCGACCAACTCGCGGGACGACGACGACGATGAATGGATGCCTCGGGGAAATTCCAAAGGAAACTATACATCTCGATCAAAGTCTCATGCAGGATTTATCTCCCATCTCTTCTGGTCTATCACGGGCATCGTGCTATCTCCGTTTATTGTGCTTTTCTGTGTGCCGTTCAAACGATTCTATGCTCGAGAGTACGCACCACCACGACAAATTGCAATTCACGCTGCTTCTCCATTGTAGGATGTGGCCACTGGGATGTTCTTCTCCATTGGATTTCATCTATCAGATTGCAATCAATATCACAACGATCGCGTTGATTCTTGTTGTCGCGTATTGGAATCTCTGTGGGGAAATGCCAACCTCCAACTTAGACTTGAACATCTCGCTGATCAAGCAGCATGCTGCGATACTCCTGACCAAAGGCCAGCATTGTGTTTGTCGCGTCGAAGTTGCCAACGATTTCACCACAAAGACTCTTGTTTTAATCCAAACATTCATTGAAGGAGGCCATTATTCACCCGCATCCTGGCCAGTCTCTGTCGACGTTGAATGCTTGGGTCCATTCGTCGAGGCATTTGCGGCACTGTCGTTTGGTATTCTCTTGTTGCAATTCTACCAACGGTGGTCCAGGTACTCCCGATCTTCTTTCAATTCTTACGGACTCTCTGTATCTAGATTTGCCATATTCCTCCTGGCTTCCATCCACATATTCCTATCATCTTCGTACGCCCAACTTTATTTATCGCCACGTCCAAGTATTTCGTCAATCGACGCAGAGTACGCAATGTTGGATGAAGAGCTCGTCGTTGGGATTGAAGGCGTTCATTTGCAAGCCGGTGGCTCGATTGCATGGATTCCATCGTGGTGTGCTGAATCTACCTATGCATCGTCGTCATTTGTGGGCGACTGCACCAAGCAGTTCGAATCAACCTATCAAATGGGCGTTGTTCATGTCACGTTCAAACTTCTCGACACATTTATCCCCTGCTACAAAGCTCCACCGAATCCTCTCCGAGCCCAAGACTTCCATTGTTTTGATGCGCATCGCATTCGCGTCAAAGACCGCGAGAGCATTCCAGGACTTCCAAAGCAGCTTTCCCCAGCACCAAATGAGCCACTCTCTACCCCACCAACTGATCCCCCCCTTGTTGCACCTATTCAGCCTTTTTCCGCAGGTCCAATGCAGCCAACGTCATCAGCACTGATGATTTCTATTTCATCAGCGCCAATTCAACCTGTTTCTGCCTCTCCGGTTGAGCATCTTACTGTCGAAGTAGCTGCTGATGGCGACTTGGAGTCACCTCCAAAGGAGTAGAGGCAGGATATCTATTTAATGCAGGTCATTCATGGCTCAAGGGCAAAAATATCCAAAACTATCCGATAACCCCTACACCCCTCGTGACATAAACCCACGAGATAGGCAAAAATCAGAGGTGGAAAAACCACCTCTGATTTTTGCCTATCTCGTGGGTTTATTTTAGGATTGCTTTTTGGTTTTATTTTATTCGCCAAAAAACCATAATAAAACCATATTCAAACCAATATTTCATTCATGTTTTAAAATTGATGTACGGAAAGGTTGTCTTCTTAGTCGAAACAGGTTTTGTCATTGCTTCCAACAACTTCAAGGGCTTTGTGGATCGTTTTAATGAACACAAGCTTCATGACACTATCTCTAGACAGAGGATTTCTTAGTTTGAGCGCGGAATGTCCCCCAAAATATCTGGTATGATTTTCTTGAAAAATCGACGAAATCACGTTGCGAAGGTCAAGCGTGAAAGGGACTTGGTGTGGGTGATGGCTCTATTATCGTCTCTCAATGGGAAGCTGGATTGCAAAGCAACTACGATGGTAAAACTCATGTCTAGCGAAAATTCCAGAGGATAAACTCGAGTGGAAGTATGTTTTTAAACAACAAAAATGCATAAAACCATTTTCGAATTTAATACTTTTTTATAAAAACTAAAATAAATAAACAGAAAATAAATTTATTTGTGCCACCCCTGGCAAAAATATCTTATAACCCCTACACCCCTCGTTACATAAACCCCACAGAGCAATCCTCGATGATGATGTTTCCCGCGATAGAGCGCGCTAAGAAGCGATTCCTCGAACGAGCGACGCATGCAATAGACGGGCAAGCTCAGCTTTCAAATGCTCGGGCTACGAAATGTCAGGATATACCAAAGACTACGACGCCTCGAGTGATGGGAGATCAGCTCTTGAGTTCGCTGTGGGAAGCGCTCGAGCACGACATGAGCGGTCGATATGCTCAAACGATGCAAGAGATAGATGCCTTTGAAGAAGACTTTCAAGAGATTCTACTCCTGATGGGAAAAGATCCATCTGACATCCAGAAAGAGCCCTTGCCAGCGGGAAAGTCCAGCCATTTGCGATCTTTGCTACAACTTGAGGACAAATCCACCGACACAGTCGAACTGCAACCTTTCTTGGGCTCCAGGTCAACCCAAACGACTTTATACGAAGAATGCGCCATCAAGATTCAGACGACTGTGAGATGCTATCTCTCTCGAACGACTCGGGTCGCGGCGATGCGTCGACAACAAGGGCTGCAGCAGCAATGCCGTCGTTTGATCGAAAAGCTGAAGTGCCGTCAGATCTTTCAAGGTTGGAAGCAAACATGTGGTCGCCTGGCTGCATGGAAGAGTCGATCTGATGCTTTGCATGAACCACGAACTCTCGCGACGCTTGACCCAGCTTGGGTTCAAAGCATTCGACTCATGGACGGGCCGTATGGCCTTGCCAAAGCATTCCACGAGCGCAAACTATGTCGCCAAGTCCTTGCTATGTGGACCGCTTCCATTGCCATGCCGACGTGATTCTACTAAAATCGGCGCACTTTGCCAAGCGAAACTCTTTGATTGGAGCCGAATGGAGGCGGATGCCGCAACGTCTGCGCATGACGCCGTGAGCGAGAACAACGACAGCGGCAATGACTCTGGCAATGAAATTGGTGTCGAGATGAACCCAGCAACTACATCTTCATCGTCAGAAGTCCACCCAAAGTTGGGCAAGAAAGCACTGCGTCGACAAAAGCGCGAGCAGTTGTGGATCTCGGTCAAGGAGCGCAAGAAGCGAAAGAAAGAGGAAGCCAAAGCGTCGCGTCCTCCAGTGGTCGAGGCTCCACTCGACATGAGCGAAGCCGCAGTTTTGATGCGCAAGGAACGCTCCATCATGAAACGTGAGAGCTTTCTCATGCGTGTCAATGAAGGCGCGTCCATTGTCATCGATTGTGGCTTTGACAACGCCATGACCAGTCGAGAAATGAAATCTCTGTCGCAGCAAGTCATGTCCGTCACTCCATCATTCTTCCTCCTCATCGTCTTCATCGTAGGTTCTCATATGGAGCCAACAAACGAAGCGAGTCCCCCGCCAGCGTTTTCTTGACATCATTGCGCGGCGAGCTCGAGTCGAATATGCGCAATATAGCTGGCTTCTCCACTTGGCTTGGAGTACATATCCGTCATGTATTGCTCTTCTCATCTCTTCTTTGTAGTTTACTGCGACGGCTCAATCCTACATGGATGTCTTCCACAAGGACCGGTTGGTTTACTTGACGGCAGATTCGCCCAACGTGATCACCGACTTGGACGTGAACAAAGTCAGTCGATTCAACTCACGCCTTTCACCATCCTCTTTGTCATCTTGTAGGTCTACATCATCGGTGGCATTGTCGATCGAAACCGATTGAAAGGTGCGACGTACGAGAAAGCACAGCAGCAAGGCATCGCGACGGCAAAGTTGCCCCTGGATCAGGTCCTCGAAATGGGCCAAAGCACGCGCGTCTTGACGGTCAACCACGGTGTGCTCGTCAAATTGTCCGAGGTCTGATATGTCTTTCATCGTTTTCCTAGTGTTTCAAATCTTGGTCAACTACATGACAGTGCGAGATTGGACACAAGCGACTCTGAGTGCATTGCCAGGGCGAAAAGGAGCACAAGCCAAATCCTAGTCGTACACAATGTCCCCTTGTTAACGTAAATACTGGAGGGCTTGCTCTAATCGTTGAATGGCCAACTCGACTTCGCGCGTCTACAGCACAAAACGATGGTTCGGACAAGTCACGACACAATCAGACTATACCTTAAGTGCGGCAACTGCGAATTTGGCGCATTCCATGGCATCGTTGACTTCATTTTGCGACCATCCACCCCGACGAGACGATGCTCTACCCGCTGGCGCAGGAGATGGAATCACGGGTCGTTGAGTAGGCGCTTCTGGGAACGAAGAATATGACGGCGGCAGCTCTGGAGGCACATTGTTTGAATACGCTGGTGCCGATGGATACGCAGGGGCTACAAATTCACACAGGTTTAGGTGTGCACGTGGAGCAGCACGTACGAGGCGGTTGGTAAGAAGCTGCAGGTTGCACATGAATTGGTGCTGCAGGAGGTGATGGAGGGGCTGGTGCAGCAACAGGTATGGCGGCCGCAGGAGTCGGTGCAGGAGAAGATCCGCCATAAGAGTTGATGTCGTAGGAAAAGGCAGCCATGTTGGGAAATTCCGAAGCAGGAGGAGTTACTTGAGGTTGCGCTTTTGGGGGAGTGACAGGTGCAGCAGGAGGACTCGGTGGTGGGGCATATACCGCGGCCGGGGGTTCTGCAACTGGCTGAACTGAAGGAAGTGGAATTGATGGACTCTCGTCTTCAGTCGCCGTAGGAATCTGCCAAATAAATGAACATCGTCGAGACGATAAAGTCCAACCTGTTCGGTGGGCGCCCCTGGAGTTGGTGTTCGCCCTTCCTTGATTGCTTTGAGGATATCAGCTGCTTTGAACTTGCTGTACTTGGTCTTCTCGACAATATCTTCGCTCGGAGTGCCAAACTGCTTCAAAATATCGAAAAAGCTCCCTGCAGCGTAAAACGTGCGCGCAGTGTTCCTAGACGAAGCAACAGCGTGATGTCAAGAGGATGTGTGCAATAACTGAGTACTTACTTGTTGGCGCCACCACTTCGATCTTCTTCATCCGCACGCATAAAGATGTCATAGGCAAAATTTTCGCAAATGACGCGACCTTCTTCTTGTGTATGGGTTGGCAGGGCAGCTTTCTCGAGTTCCAACGATTCCATGAGAGAGAGCAAGTAATTGGTCGCTTCGTCGGATGCATCATGTTCGCGGAGTTTGATACCCAACTCCATCGCGTACTGACGGCAGTAATATGCGACCATCTTGCTCTCTGGACGTGTTCGATCACGGTCCAATTCTTCAGCGCGTCGAATGAACGGCGTGATTGCTTTGAACGTTGCAGGGATCTTGCTCGCCATCCTCTTTTTTGGAAAATGGCGACAAGCGAAGAAGACATTCACTCGGGAAGCAAGAATTCGCAGTCTCATGACTGCGTCAGGGTGAAGATTTGGGTGGTGCTTGTCGGGAAGTTGTCCCGTGTCTGTCCCTTTCAGTTAATTAAACTCAAAATGTACTTTATCAAGTGTTTTCAAGATAAAATTGTTAACTTAATCGAAATTAGTGTTACTAGGCTATAAAATTTATTTTATCGAAGAATAGTCGGACTAAATAGCTATCGAACTAATTTTTGAAATAGCTATATTTTTTGACCAGGAATATCTGATTTTGGTTCTTGAAAATATTAAGTTTAAGCGTTCAACTGTGGAATGGGAAAGAATAAATATACAATAAATATTTATTTTAGCAGGATATAAATATCTACTTCTCGACCCCAGTTTAAAGGAAGCGGGCTTTGAATGTGATTTGCATTCTACTCCATGTCAACCCATGTCCTCTGTCTACGTTTATATATCATAGTACATATAAAATTTGTCAATCCTCAGGAGACTGCGCCAAAGCGTAAGCGGTCTTCAATGATGATGGACTTTCAGAGTCCAACGATGGAGGAGAAAAATATTTTGCAGATATATTTTTCGGAGCTATATGGAGTTTTCTCGGTCATGACTGTGGTCATCGTTCATTTTTAGCCTTTTTATGACCAGGATAAAATATTCTGTTTTTTCATTTTCTTTCACAACAATGACACCGGAAATCTTGTTTTAAAGCTTGAATCAGGCATCACAAGACATGTAAACTCTCTCATGACTGCTCTAGCAGTCGAGATGGCTCTTATCATGGAGCATCATAGTTTTGACCTTGGCAGGAGTGATGAAAACGAGTGTTTGTATTAGCTTAAACTTAGTATGATGACAGGAGCTAAATATATCTCGAATATTTATCCAGAAACAGCCAATTTGGAAAATATATCTCTGATATTTATTTTCTTGGTCATGACCCTGGTCATGACCGCAAAATTTATATTTGGCGCGCTATTCACTCGAATAGATGCGCTGACGAAGGAGGATATCCACTTCGTGGTCTTGACGATGAAGACGAGACTATCGTGGTGCTGATGGCAAAAGGGAAAATGGACTGTCTGGTCGATGGAAAGACGTCAAGAAAGTCCACTTTACTTCGTGATCGACATCGATGTTCTCCACGTGCGCATCGATGACGTGAAACACGGCCCACGACAAGAAACCAGCGATTAACTTGAATCATGATATGTGCTTGGTCCATTTGCCGCACATGACAAAGCGCATGCGCTTCGCTCATCACATCCTAAAACAATATGACGATGCTGACTTGGGCCTTCGTGAGGACCGACGAAGGTCCAAACCCGTCGTTCCCGAAATGAGTGTGAACAACGTCAAGACATGTGAAGTGTGACGATGACATGGACGAAGAGAAAGTCTATTGATACCGGGCGTGCCGCTTCTTACTATGCCTGTCACTGTCATCGTCTCGTTTTCGCTTGTTGTATGGCCTCTCGTCGTCAAATCTTTGATGTTTGCCCCCTCCCCGGTTGTTTAACATACACTGGGCGGCAATATGCCCATATTCATTGCACAGAAAGCACGCTTTGCGTCCGTTGTTGCGTCTCGAATCATTGTCGTCGTTGTATCGCGACCGTCCATGGTCTTCATGCGACGATCGGTAATACGAGTTATCCCCTCCACGATTGTCGTAGCATTCCTAATCAAACCATAGGCGGCTGTTCTCGTTGAATGCGGGAATCTACTTACGTCGTGTGTATGTGCACCACAACACTTTGGGCAATATATTCTCCTGTCCGCTGGCCTCGAATAAGGTATGCACGACTGGGTCAACATGGTAAGTCAAGTCGACACAGGGATTCAAGTACCAAATGTCCAATTTCAAAGCAAACCATGCATCGAATGTTCTTGTTGTCGTGATCTCGCAAGGGACATCTCTACCCAAAGCGTCAGCATTTCCCCCACAAGGCAAATGTGAACGTACCCTGCTCTCATGATCTGACCCACCGCAAGTCGAACAGAAGTCAATGTCATGCCGTCCATTTGGACATTTCTATCGTAGAGAATGAGGTTTGAACGAGATGAAAGCAATGTACTCGAACTTCGTGGCCAGGTTGATTGCAACGATGGCAGAGGAGGTGAGGGCATTCGTTGGCTTTGTGATCGCGATATCCGCACATGAAACAAGGTCGCATGACGGTCGTATTGACGCACGCATTTGACATATGGCCAATTTCACCGCAGTTGAAGCATTTCGTCGACAAGTCTTTGCGAAAATAGCGCGATTCCTTTCTAGCCTTGGGATTGTCGCTCTTGCTCTTCTCTGGCTTGTCGTTCTTCGGCTCGGCTTTAGCGACAATCGGCGCCCCCACCACGGTCAATTTTGAATTGTCGTCGTTGTCCGAATCCTCATTGTCATCATCGACTTGCGGCTCTTCACCTGCATTGCCACGAAAGCGTGTCCCAAAATCGTCCAAAATGTAATCTCGTAGCGGTTCCAGCTCGGGCTCTTCAAGGACAAGAGGTTTAGCTCGCGGCGTCAGGAATCGACTTGCCCACTTGGATAAGGTTACTTTGGGCTTGGATGCATTGTCTGGTGCACTTTTTTCCGGCTGGGTCACTGCCTTGCCAAGGTTGATAGACCCTCTGTCGTCCTCGTTGCTTGTTTGTTTCGATTCAAATGCCTCATCTTCATCTGATTCCGTCGCAAGATCTACCGTTTTTCCGACGATCGGAGTCGGCACGAGTTGCTCATCAACTTCAGATTCTTCTGATGACGTCGAGGTGACAGACTCTCTTCGCGGCTGATTCTTCGCTTTCACTTGACCTTGATCGGGTTTCGATTGATTGGACTGGCTTTTCACATGCGCCATGGGGTTTGACATGTCCAAGCACTCATCTTCTTCGCTTTCATCGACGCTGATTACTTCTGGATCCGACATCGGCACGCCAGAAGTGACCATTCAACCAATGATTCCAACTCAAATGATCAATTTTGAAAGGTATTCTGGTTTTTCAAATTTGTCCATATAAAATCTCACAGTATTTTCATTTATTTATTTTCAAGGGCTAAATATAAATTATTAGAGGCATAATATAAAAATATAGAGGCGGCCATGGATTCTCCGCGCTTTTTATGGATGTTTCCCTCCATTTTGCATTTCGCGCGACGAGACAAGCATGGGAATCAAAGGGTTGATGAAACTGCTCACGGATGAAGCACCAGGTTGCGTGAAGGAGCTCCAAATGTCGGCGTTGAGTGGACGCAGCGTCGCTATTGATGCCAGTATGGCATTGTATCAGTTCCTCGTCGCAGTGCGAAGTAACGGCGAGCATGGTGGTGCCGCTCAAATGTTGACCAACGAAGCCGGTGAAGTGACGTCTCATATTCAAGGCATGTTCAACCGAACGATCCGCTTAATGGAAAATGGATTGAAACCAGTCTATGTGTTTGATGGAAAACCTCCCGTCATGAAGAGTGGAGAATTGGCCAAGAGAAGCGAACGCCGCCAAACTGCACAAGGTATACGTCCTCGTCATTTTCCGTTTCTTAACGATGCGATAGAGAATTTGAAGACGGCAACGGAGGAAGGAAATGTCGAAGATATTGACAAGTTCAATAAACGTCTCGTTCGTGCCACTCCACAACACAATGAAGATTGCAAAGAACTCCTTCAGTAAGTTACGCCCTTCCTCATGCACGATTCTTACCATTGGTGTAAAATAGACTAATGGGCGTTCCATTTATCAACGCACCATGTGAAGCTGAAGCGACTTGTGCCGCATTGGCAAAGAGTAACAAAGTATTCGCTTCAGGCACAGAAGATATGGATGTCATGACGTTTGGGACACCAGTTTTGTTTCGGCGATTGACCATAGCTGCGAGTCGCAAGCTGCCAATTTTGGAAATTCGCCTGGACAAAGTACTTCAAGAGTTGGAGCTTACTCACGAACAAGTACGTGCTTTGCAACGATTCTTATCTGACGAGCTATTACCATAGTTTGTTGATTTGTGTATCTTGTGTGGTTGTGACTATTGCGATACGATACGTGGTATTGGACCAAAGAAGGCTTTGTCAGCCATTAAGGAGCACAAAAATATCGAGACGTTTGTAGCCCATTTGCAGCAACACCCGAGCAAAGGCGTATGTAAAATTGCTTTGCTGTCTAGATGCTGAAGTTGTCTGTGTAGATTACTGTGCCTGATGAATGGCTTGGAGAAGATGCCATATACAAACAAGCGCGAGCAATGTTTATAGAACCTGATGTCGTTGATACGTCGTCAGTTGAAATCAAGTGGAAAGACCCCTCGGTAGAAGAACTGCGGCAGTTCTTGGTCGAGAAGCACGGTTTCAACTCAGAACGCGTTATGAATGCCATTGAAAAGCTCAAGAAAGCCAAGACAACGCATTCTCAACAACGTCTCGAAAGCTTCTTTACCGTGCTACCTTCCGATTCCAAATCCTCGGCCAAGCGGAAAGCAGACGACAAGAAAGGCAAAGCCAAGGGCGGTGCAGGGGCTGCAGCTGCAGCAAAGCGGGGCCGAAAAAAATAGCTGGCGATATAACGTTAGTAAAGTAGCACCTTGCATTCAACTTCCCGTTGCTTTTCATGTTTGATCCATTTTTAATATTCCCGTACACTTCCCCTTGGAATGAGGACAGATAATAAAAACCAGGTTTTTAAAACGTCTTAAAACCCAGATTGAAAACAGATCTAGGTTTATTTAACAGGTTTTAATGAGATTCAACAGAATGCCATGAGCGCAAGAAGATGAAACAAAGCGGGAGACTTTGCGGCAAATGATCGAGACAACATAGAAATGGACGTGATGCTGTGGCAGCGAAACACAAACGACAAGGAGAAAGTGTGACCCGTACGTCCGAATTGCAGATTCCGGATGATCGATTTATTTCCAACACAGGGCGACGTTTCGCCAAAAGTAACTGTTCCTTCTTGATGATCCCCATAGGTCGGATATACCAGATCTGTAACTCCATCGAGTGAAATGGCGGCAGCTGCACCGATAGACAATGGTATGCGCGACGTTGATTCACCGACTGGAATCCTTCCACCACCAGCACCAGTAACGGAATCGACCGAAGAATCACCATCGTTGACGACCTCCTCGATTGTCCGAGACGGTGTAATTGACATGCGACTTCTCATGCTTTCTCTTTGGAAACATCGCAAAAATGCCGCATTTACAAATGCGCTCTGTGACGAACTGCGACGCCTCACAAGCACTCGGCCAATCCTGGATCAAGTGGACTTTTATCTGCCTCAGGTAGATGTAAGAACCCATCTATTTGCTGAGATTCGCTCTGTAGTTGTCACACATGGTGCTTCACTTGGAGAAAGAGTTGCCAATGGAAGCAATGGAGCAATTTGTCATGTTGCTGTCATTGAGCAGTAGTCATTTTGCTTTCGAATTCTTTTGGATCATCTATGGCGCCCTGGACGAGCATCGACCCAAGAAAAATGGCAACCCGAGGACATTTGCTCGCTGTGCTCAATTACTCATGATCTTGGAGCAGTGTTTTATCTATGGATCACCCGTGAACAAGCAAGCCAAGGTACTCAAGTCCGTCAGCTGTCTCATTATCTCACGCTTTTCACCTAGGAACTCTTTGCTAGTCAGCGGATCTCCAAGGAAGAAATGGACTTAATTCTCAAAGCCGACCGACGATTCTTCGCCGCACAGAGTAGCGCTAACATGACCCTCTTGGAAGATTCCTTCGAAGGGTGATTTGCCAAAGTCTACAGGTTTGACATTTTTTTGTAGTTGGCTGTACAAAAAAGGCGGTGGAACGCGAAAGTTGGGCCGTCGTAGTTGGCACCGACGCTGGTGTCGCATTGAGCGCAAGATGTTGCTCATTTACAACAATCGATCGGACCAATATGCGCGAAATGCAATTGCGTTGGAAAGAGCAGAGGTTCGGGTGCTGTCAAATCCAAAGCGACAACATTATTTTGAGATTCACCACAGCTTCAGCGGCACGACATTCAAGGTATTCGACGACGACTAATACATTTCGCTCACTCGGGGAATAGTTTGCCGCGCCAACAAACGATGATTTGATGTCTTGGGTTGATAATCTAGAGATGGCAGTGGCTCCACCATGTGCACCGCCGTCGTCGCCATCCAAGGTGGGTCCTTCTAGGGCCATGGAAAGAATGTCGGCAAAGATGCGATCTTTCATCTTGGAGCCTGAAAGAGAAGTACACACCTCTCCAAGCGCCGACAAAGAGCATGAATTGTCGGATGCAATTCCAGTGGAGGATTCTATCGAGTCATCCGACAAATCACGTGCATCGTCCTCGGCAAAACAAACAGTGCAGTTGACGTCCGAAGAACAAATGCGCTATGATTACTTCACGGATCAAATTAATTTTGTCAAATCTATCACAGACGTATGCGAAGAATTGCGCTTGGTAGATGTAGCCAAGCGGAAAGAATTGTTGCCAAAGAAACTCGAAACTCTGAACAAGTCGCTCCCGTCGTTTGTGTACCTGCCACTGTGCCGCTCGGCGGATAAATTTTATCGAGTCGCGTCGATATGCACCAACGAAGGCTTCGTATTCAAAACTCATGTACGACAATCATACCTTGTCTGTTGCAATAACATATTTTTGTAGGAGCGCGCACCATGCTTGCTGCATTTCATGACGGTGCCGTACGAAGGAAATTTAGACGTTTCAAGTGCTCTGTTTGCTCATTTGCACGCACAAGACGAAGACGTTGAGAGCATGAAAAGTGATGGGACGTCTTTGCGAGATTCCAATTCGTTTATTGAGGAGCTACTCAGTGTACTTACAACAATGTCTTGGAGGCTAGTTCAACGATAATTCTTAGGAGCCGTCGAGAAAGGAAAACTTGGGTCAAATCTTTGGTGAAATGAGACCACAAAAGATTGCGAGAATTCAACAATCGAGCAATATTGAGAATTTTCACTTGCAGTCATGTATCGCGAAGGTATGGCAAAGGGTCAAATGCCCGACTTGGCTGATAAAATGGACAGAGCTATGACGATTTGCGCCAAGAAGTCCTTGTCATGCAATTAATTACGTACATCGATGATGTATTCAGACGTGAAAACTTGGGGCTTCAGTTGCATCCGTATCGAATACTATCCACAGGATCAAGCACGGGTTTACTCGAGGTTGTTGCAAATTCCACGTCATTCGATGGACTCAAGAAGAGCCCAGGATTTAAATCCTTGAAAGCACATTTTGAGTCCATATATGGAGGTAAGGACCTTCCAAAGTAATTGATATGAATTGTCCATGGGTAGACTCTACCAGCCTTATCTATCGTCAAGCCATGACAAATTTTGTCCAAAGTCTTGGTAAAATATTTTCCTCGACCCTAATTATTTGACAATTTTCAATAGCGGCGTATTCAATCGTGTGCTACGTTTTGTGTATCAAGGATCGCCACAACGGAAATATCCTGATTGATATTGAGGGCCATGTGATTCATATCGACTTTGGCTTTTGTAAGACTTTGAGCGACGATGTTTCTAAACTTGAAAATAGTTCTTGGCCGAGCGCCCGGTGGAAGTTTCAGCTTTGAAACTGCACCATTTAAATTGACGACAGAAATGGTGGAATGCATGGGTGGAAAAGAATCGGAGAATTTCAAGACTTTTTGCGATTTGTGTACTCAAGCTGCCCTGGCTGTTCGACGGCATGGGGAAACTTTATATACATTGGTGGAAGTGATGAGTTTCAATTCAAAATTGCCTTGCTTCATAGGTACCTATTTCCTGATGAGTACGTCTGCTCATTCTTCTCAGGCAATGTTGCTCACACTCTTAGTTCATTTAAAGAAAGGCTTTTCTTGAACTTGAAGGAGGAAAAAGTGCCAGAAGTTGTTCAAGGGCTCATTGATAAATCGCTGGGCAATTTTGGCACAACAAAGTACGACCAATTTCAAGAATATTCAAATGGCATTGCCAAATAATAGTTATGGAGCTGTTACACGTCTTCAATACTCATTCTCAAGTTCTAACGTCTTGATTGCGATCTTGCTTGCTGTTAAACAAAACTGCAGCAGGTCTTTCTTAGAAGGGCTTGGAATTGCATAATGCCAACTTGGCATGGTTAATAAAGATATTGTGATACGATCAATGCAGTCTTCCTGGGGTAATAGGTTGAGAATTTATAAACGATGCTGAGAATTGAGGTTTCCTTTCAGTGATAATCTCTTTTCTGGAATAATCAATGCGGTGTGTAATTGTTGTACCACCCAACTTAAACTAAGTCAAAATGCAAATAATAATTTGATAAAAGAAGTTCTCTACTGATCGCTCTAACTCTCTCTTGAGTCAACTTGGTGATTAATCTTTTAGATGGCGTCTTTGTATCCCATTTTGAGAGCCGCTGCAAAATCAACCATGGCATCGTGTAAATGTTTCCGTGCAGACAGCATTCTTCCTCTGTACACATAAAATGGAGCAAATGTTGGCATACATCGTAGAGCGTGGCTCAGGCTTTGTAAGGCATCGTCAGCTCGATTTTCCATCTTCATGAACACGCAAGCTCGGTTCGCCCAAACAAAAGCACAGTGTGGTATAAGCGAGGCAGCTTGATCAAAGTACTGTAATGCCTTGTCGTATGACTGTGCAAGAGTGTACGCAACCCCTAAATTTAGGCAAGCTACACCCAACTTTGGATTCAAAATCAACGTTTGGGAGAAAAACTCGATGGCTTCGTCCAATTTCTGTTGATGCAATGCCAATGTTCCCTACAGTTCAATGATACCTTGTCGGGATCGTGAGCCATACCAAATGAAAATAAACATGATAGGATAGTGGGTCAAAGCAGGCCGCACTCAAGTAATCTTCTGCGGCTTTGTCGATTTCCTTGATCTGCTCATATATTTTCCCACGATTTGCCAAATGACCTGCAAGCATTTTTTTCATCTCCACCAGGGATTTCTTGTCTCCAAGCAATTCAGCATAGACTGAGTACCTACGTTTTCCAACTTCGTTTAGGTCTCTAGACGTCCTCCTTGCATGCACTAATACCACTTAAGTCATTGCGTGAGAGCTAAATACCTGAAGTACGCATTTGACTAAGCATTTGTTGTTGCCGTCGCCGATTCATTTCTTGATACGACAGGCCTTTGTTCTTGACTAAAAGGGCATACTCCATTTCAAGGATGGGGCTCGATTCAACACATATTTTCACGGCCGCATCCATATGCTCTATTGCTTCCTTGTATTGACCCTTCTCGAAAAGCATCATCGCTTTATCGTCATGGCAATCTTGGTTCATAGGATCCAATGCCATGATAATTTGGTAATGACGATTCTAACTCGCTATCAGCGAAAAATATGTCTTGGATCCATACCGCATTGACTTCATCTTCCCTTGCCCTAAATAACGAGGCTAAATTTATACGAATGCTGACATCCGTAGGATTGATTCGCGTTGCACGAAGATAGCAATACATTGCTTGCTGCATGAGAGATTTATATGCATCGAGTTTTGAGGAATTTGTATGATCGGACGAGCTTATCGAATCTTTCAAATAGGAAGCCATAGTGAAAAAAGTGTTTCCTGCATCCAGGTAAGCATCTGTTGCCATTGGATTTTTGCTCGATGACGACTTGAATAATCCGATAGCCTCCGTGAATCTATTCAACTTCAAATATACGTAGCCCAGTCCCATTTGTAGTTCCATGTCATCGGGTGAATTTTTGTAGACTTCTTCGAAATCAGCTGCAGCTATTGATTAACATTCAGGAGGTTACATTGGATTGAAATGTTTACCTCCTTGAAAATTCAGCATGTGACATCGTGCAATGCCTCTATTTCGCATAGCATCCATGTTTGCAGTATCCAACAAAATGCATTTCGAATAGTCTGATTCTGCTTGTGCCCATACTCGCAAAGTATGGTATGAAACTCCTCGGTTAAAGTATGCCAATGCACTGTTCGGGTGGTGTTTCAATGCCTAGAGGATACGAAAGGTTATACAGCTGCAACCTTTTCTCACGCTTTCTCACTTGATCGTAGTTGTCGATACTTGCTGCGTACATTGAGAAACGACATTTTAAGACCCCAGCAGCAATGTATGCATGGAGACTTTTCGGATCAATCTTAATCGCAATTGCTAAATCTTTGTACGCTGAATTAAATTCACCACCAAGCACATATAACGCCGCCCGTTCAATATAAGGATCAGACATAGTTTCTGCAGCCTTCATGCACTTTGAGAAGTCATTTAGTGTCTCAATATAGGTTTGCTTGATAAAACTTGTCATGCCAGGAACATTCATTTCATTTTGAGCCAATGTGATCGGCACTGGTGTTTCAGGACGAAAATTGTTCTCATAGTAGCATGGTACTCGCTCTCCTCGTTGCAATGCATAAAGCTGATTCCACGCTTTGTTGAGCAACTGACTTCGACACAGTGCTCGTTCGTAATACATGCGATATAGTTCCTTTTTTTCTGCCAAGGTTATGGCGTAGTCGTAGTCCAAAATCGCTGTCTGAAATGGTTAAGTCGATGAGCACAGATAGTGCACCTACTTTATATGCTTTGTTTGCAATATAACATTGAGCTCTACGGACGTAGCTCTTTGCGCATTTTGGATCCGAGTCTATAGCTTGGTTGATAACGTGAAGGGAAGCTTCTGTGTCGCCCATCGAATGCAATGACTCAGATAATAGACATAAATTTTCCGGGGTTGGGTCGGCATCGACTGCTAGCTTGAACTCATGCACTGCCTTAGAATGCTGGGACAACACCTATTATACAATTTAGGGTCGTGCATATACTTGTGGAATACTGTACTTTATATGCCTTCCCCCTTGTAAGCCGATCGAGTTTACTTTGCTCGTGAGCCAATTCCATGAACTGGACGTATGAATATAGGGCTGGTCGGGCTTGCTCCAATTGTAGAAGAAGTTTACCCTTCATTAAGTGTGCAAATCGATCAGTTGGTTGCATCATAACTAAACGAACATAATCACGGATCTATTCCAAATCAACAACAGTAGGAGGTCTCAATACGTACGGCAGCTTTCAATTCTCCCTGTCTAGCCAAAGCTTCCCCCCGCAAATGTAAAGCCTGAAGTAGCCCCAAGTCATTCTTGAGAGCTCTTGTACACGCTTTAGCACAGGCCTCACAATCATGGTAGTGAGTGAGAAAGACAATCGCAATTTGAATCCAAATTTCATCAAGGGTGGGGTCAATTGTTACAGCTGCTTTGAAGTCTTGCAAAGCATTGTTGAAGCGTAGATCGCCACAATTAACGCCTCCTCGAACAATGTATGCACCAGTGACAGTTGGATCCAAGTGAATCGACCGGTTCAAATGCTGAATGACAACTTTTCTGCTTGCCTCGTCATGAGCCGTGATACTGGCCACAGCTCCACGATAGAAATGAGCTGGTGCGTAGTGGTAGTCCATGATAACGGCGCGATCTAAATCCGATGAAGCCCTTGCGTGTTGTCCAATCTGCAGTGTTCTAAGTCCCAAATGATGACAGCTCACGTGTGTACCAGAATATGTAGTCGGCCTCGTTGAGTGAGTGAGCAGGCGAGAAGCTTTGCGTTTTTATCCTCTTCGGCTTCGAAGTAGCTCTCGTTTGCTTCAGGTTGTAGTTTTCTCTGATCTTTAAGTTTAGCTTCATTTTCGTCCATAAGAGCAATTATTGAAGTGAAACTGCTAATGACCTCCAAGCAATGTTTTGCGTCTTGAGTCCATTCAACAAGACGTATTGTGAGATCCCCAATGGTTTCGAGAATATCTTTCAAATAGCACCCAGTGCGAATTGAATCAAAATAATCGTCGATTGCGAGGAGGATGAGAGTAGGCAAGTTTCTACAATATGGTGATATCAAAATTATCAAGAAGTTACATACTCGACAGAATTTTCTTCGGTCTTTTCTTTCGTCTCATCGCCCATCCCCTCGATCAATTTGTGCCGCAAATACGCTCTCTCGTAGTATGCACGCCAGTATTTGGGGTCATGTTTGATGATCGCTGTCAGATCCTATTTTATCGTGAGAAATACCATTGAGAATTCTTTTTACCTTGAGGGCCATGGATGTGTAACCTTGCTTCGCAAAGACTTTTGAGCGCAGCAAAATAGCATCCGAACTATTGGGCTGCTGATTAAGAACGTGGGAGAGATCGACAATCGCAGCGTGAAAATCTTGCATTTGGGTATGAACATGGGCTCGTTGAAGAAGCAAGTGATGACTGTCAGGACAAATTTTCAAGGCCTATTATTTTGAATAAGGCCGCTGAGTTAATTTTGATTACTTAACCGCAGTGAGATCCTTGAGGGCTTGTGTCCTAATACATCGTGTTCATTAAATTCAAATGGATACACAACTACCAGAGGCCAATACGCCGGCACAATCGAGCTCTCAGTAGGAGTGGTTCTAGCCACTCTTTCTCCATGCTGATGCATGCAGATGCCAACATAGTCGCTCGCCTCCAGTTACGATTCTTCTCTGCGAATATGGCTTCGTCGTACAGTTCATCAAGCGTCAAAACTGCGTCGACACCCGAAAGAAACATTTTCGCAGATTCGCGGTCTTGCCGTCGCGAGTTAGGAGCTCGCTTTCTTGGTTGATCTGGAGTGGTTTTTGTTTCAGAGTATTCAATTTCACTGATAACACTGGCATGATGACGCAAAACGAACTTGGCCCGTTGCTTCTGGATAATATACTGGCAAAACTTTTGGAATAAGTTCAAACTGTTTTTCTTGTGCTCGGACTGGTCGTCACCATCTCGCTTGAGATTGTGCACATCCTTGTACCTTGATTCCAACGATATGATATTTGGCTGATTTCTCAACATCTCGTCATCCACACCTATCAATGTTCTCTGGAATCGAGCAATGTCGCCGCCTGATCTATCTGACAAAGACGGCGGAGTCGTGGGAAAATCAACGCCATTGTTGTCATTTTGAATCGACGATGGGTTGTCCATAACATTAAAGAGGGAGTCGCGTCGCTTGATGGGCGTCTCAATTTCACGAGTAATCACGTTGGGATTCAAATACGCTTTCAAGACGCGTGTTCGGTTGATAAACTTTTTGAGCAACTTCATCTCATTATTCTCGTCGTTTTGGCCTGCACTTAGTGGTGGTAGATTCATTTCTGCTCTTTTCTTGTCAATTTCTTCTGTATCCGCAGAGCGATCTTCTTTTGGGAAACTAGAGTTGACACTGGACTGATGGCGCTTCTGGTGATTGAGCACGGACACTTTTGGAGGCACTTTAGCCGTATCTTCCGTATTATTCGTCAGATTGTTTGATGAATATTCCACACTGTTTGATCTTTCCAAACTTGGCAGCACTGGAAGCGTTGATATGTCTGGATCACGCATGTTATCCATGCTTTGCTTCGGGATCGGGTTATCGTCAAGAAATGTATGAGTAACAGGAAGAGCTATCACAGGTTTGTCAATAGAGTTGACTTGGATCACCTAATAGAATACATGAATGCTTGCACGCAGTTTACTAAGCTCACGGGTTTCATGAGTATGTCGAGAAGCTCTGGATTTCTGTACGTATCATTTACTGGGATTGTCATAGTCACGGTCTGATTCGTTGACGGTCCATCACTTTGCTCAGCTGACAGCATCGATGGTCGATGCATTATTGTAGCGAGACGTCTAGTCGCCTTTTTGTTTACAGTAAATTTACTGACCTTGGAAAGTGCATGTCGTCGCCGGGCGGTCCACGATCGACTTTCCCTATTGCAGTTGCAGTGTTGATGAGATCGTAGGACTGTACGTGTCTGTTCCAGACGCTCCCCGAAGCATTCCATTCACAACCGCCATCTTGACGGGTGTCGTCGGCTGTACTGTGAAAAAGTGCGGACGCTCCGTCATGCGAGATCTTGCGCGACCGTGACAGTTACAAAAATGATAAAAAATAACAAAAGTTTCGCGCCATTTTTTAAATTTCACTCTCGTGAGCCCACGACTTAAATGTGCGGTCGAAACCGGCTGAAACTAAATGCTTCTCATCAGGCGCCATGTCCAGGGACATAACTTTGCCATCGTGGCCCTTGAGGACAGAGAGACAAGTCCAATTTCGACTTCGCCACAGCTTGATTGAACCGTCAAATGACGACGTCGCGAGAAGTTCACCAGATGCTGAAAAGCGAACTGCCGACACCATGCCATCATGGGCAGGGACAACGTACACATTTTGCCTTTTTCGTACATCCCAAATACGAACACTATGGTCGTCACTCCCTGATGCGATTGCGTATCCATTGGGGTTCCAACACATCGATACGATTTGCTTGGCGTGGCCTTGTAAAGCCATGATGGATTTGCCAGATCGCAGATCCCATACACGCCCGACGCCACCGAGATCGCCCGTAGCGCATAGTGCACCGTCGCCTTGGCATGCAATTGCATAGACTTCGCGGTAATGACCTTCTTGTAGCAACAATTCTGTTCCCTTTTCAATATCCCAGAGGCGCCAAGTGTGGTCAAAACTAGCAGTGGCTAAATAAGAGCCCATGGGATGAAAAGCGATTTGACCAAGGCGACTTTGATGGCCTTTAAGCGTCACAACAGGTTTTTGTTCGTCTTGCTTCCAAATCATGGCAGTTGCATCAGCGGAACCACTCGCAAGGCAGACTTTGCTTTGTCCAAATTGTGGATGCCATGCTACACCCGTAATGCGGTCAATGTGACCATGAAATGTGTGAACCAAGGCGGAAGTCTTTGCATCCCAAAGCTTGACATTGGAGCTCCATGATCCTGTGGCGACCAGACTTGCGTCAGGGGAGTACTTGATAGACGAGAGTGGTCGTACATCTGCCAATTGACTTGAGTTGACCACAATATTTTGTGCATTTCGGTAGAGATCGGCAACGTGCACATCAGCCTCGAAGACAGATTTCTCCAGCTGAGCACGCTCTTTTTGTAAACGCTCGTTCGTCTGTACCATCGAGTAATTGAACATTGCTTGACGTGCATACTTGAGGTCATTAGCTTTGACAGGCACGTAAAACAATTGATCCTCGATGGGTATTTTCTTCTCCTTTTCCCATCCTACTTCTTGAGAAGGCCGAGGCTGTATTGAGATTCCGTCCACTTCAAGCGCTGACAGGATATTTCGGAGACGAGCTCGTCGATCTTCAGGCCGCTCGCCAAACAATGTGATCGGATGCCCCAAGCTACGCAATTGCCGAATGATATCTTCTGCTCGCGTCGGCACATTTACGGCTCTTGCTTTCTTTTCAGTCTCGAGGTTTCGAAGGAGCTGGGCATGTTTCTCCTGAGCGCTTCGACTGCTTGCGGACAATTCCAACACTTGACGCTCTGCGTTGTCGCTGATGTTAATATTACCAGCGCGAATTCCTGCAGCTACTGAGCTCGACGTCGAGGACGCTCCCCCAGCCACACTTCCAGCTGAAATCTCGCCGAAGTAGATGCCCTGCCGCTCGGATGCCATCTTGTTGAACCAAAGATTAATGGTTAAACCTTTTATACTTAATATTTTTGAATACTTATGTACAAATGACCTGTCTAAGTAAATATTAAATATTAATTCTTAAGGTCATGTATGACCTTATAAATGAATATATCAAATATTAATTTATAGAGGTCTGCGTCTGATCTGTCAAAGATTGCCAGCTTCCATGCAGGAGATGGAGCTTGGGCAAAAGTGGTTCGAGCAAGTCAAAGCCGAGAAGAAAGCCACTCGCGCCAAGCACATCCACTTTGATCGAGAAGATTTTGTTCGTCAAGTGAAAGTTGCGATCAAGAAGCCTGACGAGCAAAACGATGCTGGGTTTGTGCGTGAATTAAAACGCCGTCGAGATTTTGCCATCCAAGTTGTCAACGATTATGCAAACTTTACGGACGACCAAAAGCTCGATTTGCTCTTGGGACTTGCAGTCGACCTGGGAAGTCAAGACATGTCACTCTTGGTTCGATCGTTGCCCACAATGCTTCAAGCGCACCTTGTTGTGCAAGTACTTTCTTCAGCTCTCGGTTTTAATCCACCCACAGACTTGGAAACGTACAAGCAAGTCAAGCATGGACTTGTGCCTCTCCCTGAGCAATTCTTCTTACTCGTCGGGTATGTCTAACTCTTGTCTACAACTCTCACGAGAAAGATTGTTAAATATTTAGATCGGTCCCATCTGGATATTCCTTTGTCTTGCAACTCCGCAGCGACTTATTCTACTGCCTGAAGAAATTCCGAGACAAAATTCACGAGCAAGAAATGCATGCACTCTCTTATTTGGACAAACTGATGCGGGATCTCTTTGCGACACAAACTGGCGTGCACTTCAAACGCATCGACTTGAAGCCTGAAAATCGAGAAGTTCTCCGCGTGCTTGTCAAGAACGAGCGAGTCCATGCTATGCGCTCTTGGGACGATCTAGCTCAAAGGCTTGCTGGGCCTTCACGTCATGTGTTTGGTGTCTTTCACAGCGCGATCCCACTTGTGATTGTCGAGACGTTCTTGACTTCGTACGTCTCTGAGTAGTCGGCCCACGACTAATCATTATGCTCTTAGATTCATGCCGACTGTGATTGATGATATCATCGCGCCTTGCCCACCAGACGAAACACCAGTTGATCATCCCACTCACGGTGTATTTTACTCGATTTCCAATATGCATGTTGGCCTGCGAGGTTTGAACGTTGCGAGCCATCTGCTCTTCCTCACAATTAACCACTGCTCGAAGCTTTACCCGTCGATTCATACGTGGGTCACGTTGTCACCAATTCCAAGCTTTAAAACGTGGATGAAGCAGCAACTCAGTTTGTCGCTCACGTCGAATTGGTTCACATCTGGTCAACTTGCTTCTATCCATCAAGTGTTCGGCATTGAAGCAGACGCAGCTCCGAAATGGTTTTTCTACCTACTGGAGATGCCATCTTGGATTGACAATGCCATTTTTGTACGTTCTTACTCTCATCTTGTTTAACGCGTCGGTGCAGGCGGCAATTGCTTACACTGTGCTGGTAAAACTCTGCACGACGTACCTCCTCTTTGAGCGTCAGAAAACCAAGCGAATCATTGACCCTGTTGCGAATTTTCATCTTCAAAATGGAGCTCAAGTTGAAAGTGTCAACTTTGCAGCTGATATGTCACCGAGTGGACTTGCACAATCGTTCGGAGTCATGGTCAACTACAAGTATTCCATGAACATCGTGGATACAACATCCATTTCATACAAGCGAGAATCGACAGTCGCACTCTCCCCCATGTTGTTGCCGGTAGTGTGGTACACGGACAATGCATTCTTTCGAGGTATGACATCTTGCAGACATCCAACTAAAAATTTGCAGCGATTCGGCGGATCAACAACCAAGACATCCACGTCTTGGCTCGCCAGTACACCAAAGGAGAAACAATTCTTCGTCGCGGACAAATCCCAGATGCAGTTTATTTCCTCTGGTATTGTTGCCTTTCTTGGAGTGCTGACATAAATGTGGTGATAGCTTTGGAAGTGTCCATGTCGAGACTATACCGAAATGTATTTTGCCTCATGGCAGCACCTTTGGCGATATCGAAGTCGTGCTCGGGGAGCCCGTTCGCTTCAGTGTCATCGCTCGTGAACTGTGCCATGTCCTCTTTGTTCGGAACAAAGACATGCAGAGGTTGTTATCTCTTGCTCCTGAACTCAAGACGAGCTACATTCAATGTCGACTGTAACCAGATCGTATTATTCTTGTTTTTCCTATCCCTAACTATCCACGCATGCCAAGGGGCTTCAGCTGAGCTCAATACATATATGACTCTACACGAGCTTTTCCTTGTCCCCTTGAGCAGCCGCCGATGCCTCGGCTTCTTCGCGGTCCAAAGCAGCGATTTCTTCCTTGGTCAAAAAACGTCCACCAGGCCCACGTGGTCGTCGCATCGCATGCTTGTGTCGCGATGCATGCAAGAAAGCCTTTCGTTGACGCGTATTGCCGAGCTTGGCTTCCAATTTTGCTCGTTGTTGTCTCCGGACCATGATGCGATGGTATTGTTTGGCATTCACATACACGGGTTCTTCTTCGACCATTTCACCACCGCCAGGCAAAGGCATACGGGAAAACATCGCTTGCGAATGCATCTACCCATCTCATTCTTAAAAAGTCGACGTCATGAAGAAAACGTACCATATACGGCGGCATGATCATCATTCCATTTCCATACATCGCTCGGACTTGTTCGCTGTTTGGTTGTTGTTGCTACACAGATAGATCGTCACGCACTCGATTCTTTCGCACATTCGCAAATTCTTACCATCTACATCAGAAATTGTCAGGAATCCATGAAATCGACTCGCGATTCTTACCATTTGGAGATACTGTTGTTGCTGTTGCTGGTACAGGGCCAATTGGGCTGGATCATACGCGGCGGTCGATTGGGTTTCCATGAGCGCACTATCTACGTCGGTCGATCTTCGGCATTATTGGTCGAGACCAGCCAATACTCGCCTACCTGGATGGAGATTGGGTCTTTCAAAGCCTCGCGTCCGATTGATTGGATTGGTCTTACTGCGATATGACTTGCGCAGCAGAACGAAAACTGACGAATGAGACCGAACCTGCCAGAAATGGCCAATGGAATCCAACACCATACAAACTTCAAGTCAAATCCCCCCTCCGTCGATTCGAAATTTATATGCCCTACCCCTGTCGCTTTTAAACTTTTGAACCATCCGGATATATTATCCGGATTTCAATTTGAATTTCGCAAGTCTAAGAAAATTATCCGGATCGATGTTCTTTCTGTGAAACGGCACACTTGAAACTGTTTCCGCGACATCACAAGTAAGAAATGGACATCTTGGACGCCGACGCGCTGGTACAGACATGCGTCAATGGGATGAAGATGAGGTATTTTGGTAGAGAATCCTCGCCAAGGAAGACAATTCAAGTAAATTTGCAGTCGATGCGCATCATCGTGGTATTCAGCGCATCGGAGATTTGTCATCGGTAAGAAAGTACACGACACCGAGTGCTATTTCACCCTCTCGAAAAGATGCCCAAGCTATATTCGCTGGATGTGTCATTCAATCAGATCAAAGTATTGGAGACTCTGCACACCGCAAAAGACTTGAGGGAGCTGAAAGTTTACAACAACAAACTGCAATCGTCCGATGGATTAAAAGCGTAAGCGCTTTGAGGACACGCTTCACCTCTAGAACGTATATGCATAGAAACCAAAACCTCGAAGTTCTCGTAATGAGCGACAATGAAATCAAGGAAATCTCGACAGACTTTACAGAGCTGTTTAAGCTCAAGACCCTGCAGCTACATGGAAACAAATTGACTCGAATCGAACACTTGAAGAATTGTCGACAGCTCACATACTTGGATTTGAGCCGCAATCGTATATCTGGTTCATGGGCAAATGTATAATCTTGTAGGCAATTCAATGTTGACTTGAGGCACTAGGCTTTGCAAGCTTTGGTCGCCCTGGAATACTTGAACCTCAGTGACAATCAAATCACATCTATTGGATCACTTGAGAACCTCAAAAAGCTCGAAGAGATCAATCTTTCTGGAAATATCTTGACAAGTCTTAGCGCCAATTATCCTCCAAATTTGATGGTTTGTGCAATTGCTCCTCTCCAAGCTGATGACCTCGAAGGTACTTCGTGCAGATCGCAACAAAATATCAGATCTGAACTCTCTGCCTGTCATGCCAAATTTGAATGAGCTGTATGTACAACACAACTTTTTGACAGACGTTAGCTGTATTATCGAGCGCACACCCCAGGTAGAAGATGTCCGTTGAAGATGTGTACTCATTTGTACCTAGCTTGAATCATTTGACATTCGCAACAATCGTATTCGTGGCCTCAATGACGTGGTCTGTTTAGCGAAATGCTCGACTTTGGAAGATCTATGGATTCGCGGTAATCCCTGCACACTGTCTGAGAGGTAATTTTTCTCTGTGATAAACTATGCTCATATCAACCAGCTACCTCTCGGACCTGGTCCTTTCCCTTCCATCCGTCCAATTTATCGATGATGTGTCATCGAAACAGATCCAAGAGAGTCCAAATCCACAAAAACTCGTCGAAGCTGCTTCTCAACCCCCAAGCACTGGACGCCCAGCAACACCGCTTGTGAGACCTTCTAGCTCAGGCTCCAGGCCATCAACTGCAGAAGGGCGGCCTCTGATATTCAGGCCTTCAAGCCGAGCTGGTATAAGTTATGTTTCGAACTATATCAACGAAGTGACAAACTAGGATCGCAGACAAAAATGCTTGCTCCGTCAGAAGTTGAGAAGGCACAAAATGAAGTCCGAGAACGCCTTCAAAAGTTGCGACATCTCATGGGCAAAATGTGCTCGTCCACCGAGATTCCAAAGACCAAGAAGACAAACAGCACATCCGTGCAAAGACCTGCTTCAAACCAGTCAAGTTCTGCGGATCCAATCGAGCAAAAAAACTCGATTGAATTTTTCAACGACAAGATCCAACAACGTCCCAAAACTTGTGAAATGGGCACCGATCCACTCGACGACATTCCAATTCGTCCCCAAACGAGTGCTGGCCTAAAGCGTGAGGGTGAAATCCAGACTATAGCGTCACCACCAAAGCTCAACATAAAACATCAAAGCACCGACGTCAACATCATGATAATGGACGATTCACCAACTTTCAAGACGACTGACGCACCCATTGACTTTGGGGGGCAGATGAAAATTCATCTGCTTTCCGAGATCAAATCGGAAGAAATTGCATTGGAAATCTCCACGACAACAATGCCCACGGAGCCCCCACGAGTAGAATCATGGCGCCAAGCGGAACAACGACATCGACCGACAGAAAAGGAGCGCACTGGCTTTCGACTCTTTCGTATCCCTGAAAGTGCCAAACGCTTTATGCACAGCGCAACATCCGCCACCTAGCGCTGCCAGGTCACAAGATTTTTATTTCCTCGTCTATGTCTGTTTGCGCCACTAATAAAATCGCAAGGTTAACAAAAGTTGCACTCTGTCGTATAGTCCACCACGAATATGTCGTCTTAGTGTCTAACCCAAATACCGTCCCTTATTCCAATGATAAAACGCACAGTTAGCAGCTGAAGGACGCGTTAAAGTACCCCAAATCTATTTTAGCGCAATTAACGTCACAGCCATGTCAAGTTGACCTTATCAAACGAACATTCCGAAAATATTTATGGTATTCCATCAAAATTGAATTTGCCATGTCGACGAAACATGCCCATCCAGGAGTGCCAGTGGTCGCTGGCGCCATTGCCGGCGGAATTGAAATGTGCTCGATCTGGCCTATGGAAATGATCAAAACCAACTTGCAGCTTGGTACTATGAAAAGTCATTACAATGGTATGCTGGCTGGCTTCCGATACCACATCGCCACAGACGGGGTCTTGTCACTGTACCGCGGACTTGCACCTGTGCTTGTCGGGTCGCTACCAAAAGCAGGTCTTCGATTTGGGGCATTTGATTATATCAAGAGGCTACTTGCGGACAAAGATGGAAAGTCGAGTACGATGCGCAACTTGGCCGCAGGTCTCTCGGCTGGAGCTCTTGAAGCTGTCTTGGTAACCACACCCACAGAAACAATCAAAACCAAGCTTATTGACTCCAACTCTGGAATGATCCGTGGTATTCAGAACATTGTTCGAACACAAGGCATTGGCGGATTATATCAAGGACTTTCAGCCACAGTCTTGAAACAAGTACGATCATCTCGACTCACGTCTTCTAATTGTCCATTAGGCGAGCAACACTGGTCTTCGTTTTATGTGGTTCACTGAATATAAAGCTCGCGTGCCTGGGTTGTTGGAACGCCAAGGAATTGCTTACAGCCAGTTGAGCGAAGGCCAGCATGCTCTTGTGAGCTTTGTTGGTGGCATGACAGCGGGTATCTTCAGCACATTTGGCAACAATCGTAAGAACCTTTTCGTCATCTATATAACCATTAATCCTCTTGCAGCATTTGACGTCATGAAAACCAAGATGCAAGGTCTAGAAGGCAAACGCTACGCCAACACTTGGGATTGTGCCACGACAATTTTCAGGCGTGATGGTTTCAAGGGCTTCTACTCTGGTGTCGTCCCTCGGCTTGGGCGAGTTATTCCTGGCCAAGGCATCATTTTCATGTCGTATGACACCATTTCTCGAGTCGTATCCAAGTACTTTGATGACAATGAGATAAGCGTGTCGATAGCTGTAAAGTCAAATGCATGAGAATGAGTTCACTTGATAGAATTTTGCAAATTGGGATAAAAGTTTGGTCATTCTTGCATTTGATTGGATGAAAATAGAACAAAATCAAGATTTCATTGGCTACCATAAGTCTCTATAATCAATTTGATTGGATAATAAAATTTGAGTTGACACCAATCCTTTTCCTTAAAATATCAACAGCAGCATGGCCGTGGATGGAGAGACTCGACGAGAGGATGGCCGCTTGGTCCAGGAAATTCGACCGCTTTCATGCGAACAAAGCTTGCTCAATCGAGCCGACGGCTCTGCGCGCTTCAGCCATGGAACTTCATCCGTTCTGGCTTCCGTGAATGGTCCAGCTGCGGCCAAGATACGCCGTCAAGAAAAAGTGTCTTGTGCATCGCTTGAAGTGACGTTCAAAGCAGAAAAAGGAGCTCCGACTGCACGCGACAAGGAGTATGAAGCAATTCTTCGACAAACATTTGAACCGATCATTTACCTCGAAAACTTTCCACGTGCAGTTATCAGCGTGACAGTCCAAGTCGTTGAAGACGATGGATCGCTCTTGTCCGTGGCAATTAATGCCATGAATTTAGCCCTCTTGGACGCTGGTATACCCATGCGATGCTTAGTTGGCGCTGTCACGTGCTCGATCCTGGACGACGGACAATTTTGCCTCGATTCCTCTCTCACTGAAGGCGAGGTAAGATCCCTTGGCAATGATCTTCGCCAAGTTGATATGACACAATAGGCTGCAGTTGCATCAGTCACGTCGGCCTGTGCAGGCAATAACGATGGAATCCTCACTTCGCTCACCACTGGTAGATTCAGCGGATGGATCTGTGCCTTATATCATGCATTGTAGGTGTCTTGAGCGAGTCGCACTATTTCGCGTGCTCTGAAATTTGTCGAAGGTGCCCTTGAACATCGTTTCCTATTCTCACAATCGTGTTCGTAGAGCTGTTGGTAGTGTCCTTTCCTTTGTCCGCATTTCACAAGAGACAAAGTTCCGCTCCAAGTTGGCATAAAACGATTGTAAACAAATGATACCCTCCGACCTTTTTGCAGCCTGCCCCTGTTTCTCTGCTGTCTGATGGCAATGCAGAGTCTAGTCATCGTATCAGACAGACATCAAATCACCAGCAAGTAGCGGAAATCTTCATATCACTGCCGTTAAGCTCATGGATTCCAGTTATCATGGAACGTGTCCTCCATCGCATTGTCCTTTCTCGATTGGTCTTCGCGCCAATTTTGAAAATACACCTTGTCACAACTATAAAATGAGAAAGGTCATTTTCTTTGACATACTGGGATATATTCATTTTCAAAGGTTATCTTGTTTTATCCCAGTATCATGGGGCAATTCTTCAAGCTGTCCTGGTGGTGGGATTAATATGTGGGATGGGATTTACTCTTTTTATTTAATTGCATACTAAATGCAAGTATAACAGACTGAATGTAAAAAATTGCATTCTGGATGGCCGGACAAAACCCATTTTTCCCACCTCGATGGACCAAGTTGGCGAAAAGTCGAAAGGCGGCCGACCGCGCGATCCTGTCTGGAGCGAGTTCGAGATCGTCAATGATCCACAGAAGAAACGTCTCTGTGCTTGCATATGGTGCCGCCAGGAAATGAAGTCGGAGCCCAAGCGAATGCTCCTCCATTTGACCAACAAATGCGTTGGCATCGACTTTGAAACAAAGCAGAAATACCTCGCGCGCACTGGTGACTTGCGTCCTCGACATGCCAAAGACGACACGGTCTTGGCAAACCGCATTACGAAATTGGCCGCACCGGCCTGCCGCAAGATTGTCATTGCCGGCGGCAACTTCAACACGGCATTTATCCACTACATGGCGACGTTGACAGGAAAGCCCCGTCCCCGCGTTTGTTTCCTCCCAACTGCCGCCGCTGATCGAGATACGGCAATCATCAAGTTTTATGACAACTGCTCAACGCTCGACGTCGAACCATATGTGCAACTCAGCTTTGTCAATTCAAGCAAGCACCATCAAAGTTTCGACGAAGTGCTGCTTTCGATGGATGCGATTGTCTGTTCTGGTGGAAACACGTTGAATCAGCAAGCAATCTGGCGCGCCCAAGGCATCGACATAGTCCTGCGACAAGCGTGGGAACGAGGCATTGTTCTCGGTGGCGCGAGTGCTGGTTCTCTCTGCTGGTTTGAAGAAGGCGCTTCGGATTCTCGCCCCAAGGAATTGTCTGTCGTCAAGTGTCTTGGTTTCCTCCAAGGAAGCCATTGCCCCCACTATAGCGAGCCCGACCGTCGTACGTTTTACCACAAATTGGTCTACTCTGGCGAAATGAAGGCTGGCTACGCTTGCGACAACGACGCCGGCATCTACTTTGAAGATTTTACCGTCAAGCACATCGTTTCCGCGCGCGCTGATGCCAAAGTGTACTACGTGAGCCTCTCAGATGGCAAACTCAGCGAGCTTGAGATCCCAACTACCCACTACATCAAGTGACGAGCGCATAATCTATATAAACAGGCCATGCTTCGGTTCCAAACCGAATTCTTAGTTTGCGATCTTCCTTGACGAGCCCGCGTCTTTCAATGAATGCACAACTTGAGCGCCAACAACGTCCTACATTAGACGCCGAGTCCTTTGGCGACGACTTGTGGTGCAATTTCTTTGACGAATCGGGTTGGCAATTCCACAACCAGCAGTAAAGTTCATGTGTCGTCGACTGTAGGTGAATCGGCGACGACGGCTCAAGGAAGCGACGCCCAAGCTTCGACAACGCCGCACGGATGGAGCGACAGTGTTCTCAGCGATGAAAGTCTAGCGCTGGGAGATCACGACGCCAACATGCTACCAGCGCGTCTCGACGAATTCGACACCAGAGCCATTTCCATGGCGAGCGACAATAGCAGCCACAATCATTTCCCAGCGCAATTTGGACCATCCATTCAGTATCCGTTGGTGGTACGACGCCTTTCTTCATGACGTATGAGCTAAAGCTGGCTTGTTTGTAGGCGATTCCAATTGCATCAGCAGGTTTTCATGCACTTTCAAAGCCATGGAGAATTGATTTTGGCATCGTAGCGTTGTCCAAACCACTCTGTCGCTACGATGGATTGTTGCTCGTCGGCACAGAGCAAGTGCAAGAGCCTGGCCAGAATTATCCTCCCGACCAAAATCGCATTTTCACGACAAATTTCCGCGCTGTCAATGCCGCAGCGTCCACGTCGTCGGTTCCAGTGCCTGGCGTACGTGAACTTTGACATGGAAAGCCGTGAAAACTGTGTGTAGGTAGTTCGAGACATGCAGTGGATGAATCCAACATTGGTCGTCTTGGCAGTCGGCAAAGACATCCAATTTCTCCACATTGCATTGAACGCCGGCTCGGAATTCTGTGCTTGTCATTTGCAAGGTACAAACACAATGAAAACGTTGGCATGATGTCCGTGCGGTAGAGCCCATCTCGATCGCACACTCGGATACAATTCGTGAGATTGCAGTGCCACAAGGAGGTCATGAAGGAACAATTTTATCTGGTGGTAGGAACACCATCGGCCCTTGTATTTGCTCGACTTGTCTTTGCGTAGGCTTTGACGAGACGGTTTGCTTGACGGATGTTGAGAACCACGACGTTGTGATGAAATTTGACGCCCGCAATGTCGTCAGCAGTGTTCGATGGACACCCGAAGGTAGCTACGACGCTTTGAAAGTCACGCTGACTTTTTCATCGGTAGCAAACCACGTCAGTTGGACCACGGACGGTGGCAATGTGAGCATTGCCGACACACGCATTCGATCAGCCACCGGACAAATCAATTTTGAAACGCCGACATACTTGGTACGTAAGACGTCTACTTGAGCTTTGATGGCGACGGTCGTCTAGCGCTTTGATCACACGGGAGGCTTGTTTACGCATGACTACTTTTCGATGCATTCGATTGTTTTGGGCTATGAAAGCGGCTTGCTGGCGTTTTTGGACATTCGGAAACCCGGCATGCAGTCTTGGTACAGTCGCTTGCATTCGATTGCAAGCTGATTTATGCCATGGCATTTAGCTACATGACATGCAATAGTCCTCTGGAGTCGATTGGAGAAGTGCGCAAATCCACATCGAATGACTTTGCCATTTTTGGCGCTGGCGGGTATGATGTTCTTCGATGACAACTTTGTTTGATTTCTTTGCTCGCAGATTTAGTCTCTTGGATTTACACGACGCGGATGCTAATAGCGACAAGATGGGCATGTAAGTGTGAATGCTGTTACATGAGATGGAGCTGATAATTTTGCAGAGGGTTTGCACCAAAGTTGATGGAAGCTTGCAAAACGAGCGGCGATTTCGCGCTAGGCAATAACAACTTGATGGCTGTGTCGGACAGGTACAATAACAGGAGACGGCGCATTGAGCTTGAGCTTGGCTAGTTTGGGAATTGTGTCTGTGTATGACACGCAGCATCTCCGTCGAGACCATACCATGTCGTTTTAGCCGCGTGGGCGATGCAACAACTGCTTGAACAGTCGAGAAACTTTTTTCCAGTGAAGGTCATGGCAATTGCAACTCAATAATGTGCCTTCGGTATCATCTTTCTTATGCTTTACGGCCTGACATGACCGCGTTGGAGAGCGAAATAACTCCCGACAGCAACGAAAAGGCGACGCCATCCATCTCGTTCGATGACAACAAGGCTTTTACTGCTTCTGGCGTGCATCCATCAATTGTCAGGTTTGTTTGCTTGACAAATGCAACAGAGACGGAAAGTGGAGGATATGGCGCTGGTGAAAGTCTCTCCCTTTGATGTGACTTGAGAATTCTTGTGCTTTGGACAACTCCATTTCAACTTCTTCACTCCTTAGCATTGAATCAATCCGAGGGGCGATTACGAAGGAAACGCGCACTGCTGGGAGGATCTATAATATATAAATGAAGGCCTTGACGCTCATGAGCAATGAAAGGAAATACTCGACCCCCAGCAGTGTTCTAGTGCACTACGACATGGCTCACAGGTCGATGTAAGGATGAAGAGATTGACACTTTGATGAAATTACGTGAAGCTATGTCAAGTCGTTGCCTTGGTCGGACGAGTCTTGTTGTCGCGACGACTAGCCTAGGAATCCATGAAAAGGCTGTGTAGGAGGCACACGCTGTCGTACCTGCGACTGCTCTCTTTTTTGTCGGAGTTGTTCCTGTCGCTGAATTTGCAGGTCCTCGAGTTTCGATTTTCGCTTGCGCTCCAGCTCGTCGTGTTGCTTCTTCGCCACCGCTTCGGGCAACTGCTCGTATACCCGACGGCTTCTGGGTTTAATTTCTCGAGGTGACACGCACGCCCGGATGCCCCGTCGAGTCGCCACGTCGTTTTGAGTCTTCTTGCCGGGTACTTCTTTGCATCGCGACAGTTGCGCCTGTGGGGAAGGACGACGACCTACGGGCTCTGTCAAAAACTTCACCCACTCGCAACATACTCATTTGCTCTCTCTCGGTGGGTATCAGCACATCATTTCTTCCTAGTGGTCGTCGTCGTGTGAGCTGTGGTCGGTCGTGCGTCTCCTTGCCCAGTAGCCCAATCTTAGCTGTCTTCGCGCGTGGCTTGGCCTCTTCGTGGACAAAGTCATTGAGACGAGCGATATCTTCTGTCTTGGTCGCCTTCCTCGAAAAATTCAATCGGTTCTTTTGCATCACTAAGGCGGTAGGCATTCTCCCTCCATGTCGAGGTGGTGGGTGGACGCACGCCTCTTCACTCCTATCTTGTCTATCAAAACCGTGGTCGAATACTCAAATCACGTACCCTTGTGTGATGGTTTCCAACTTGCCACAAATAATTGTCTTGTCGTCGAATGAGTTGTGTGGCGTCACATCGCAGTTGCTGTCGGGAGTGGATTCTAGATGCGCCTCGCCACTGTAGGGAGTTGTCTCGCTCTCCAATGGAAGAGAATCCAACACATCCTTCTGGTCCATGAGTTCTTGGTGACGAAGTTGGCTTTCGCTGAGTCGGCATTTCGCCTCGTTGAGCTCCGCCTCGAGTCGACCTAGTGCCTGTTGAACTGGATCAAGAAAGAGAACGCATGTCGACTGTGTACCTCGTCTTTCACTTTCTCCATCTTCGACTTCTCCGCGATCAAGTCTTCTTGTAGCTCCACGAGTCTGTTAGCTATCGCAATAAGCTCGTCTCGAGTCGCTCGCAGTTGTTTGATTTTCTGCAAGAAGACAAGTCAACCCAATGAGAACGACACATCGGGACATACGAGCTTGAGTCGATTGACTCGAACGGTGATGGCGGTGGCGTGATGTCTTGGTTTGCTCATGCACGATGTCCCGTCGTACGTAACGATATCCGCTTTCACATCTTCGGTTTGGATCAACGATGTGACCTTCTAGATGGACGACGACGAGTTCATATACACACAACAGCAACATCGTCTTACCGGCGCCTCTACTTTGGTTGTGTGTTGCTCGGTATTTTCCACGCAGATTTGGGCGTCGGGTTCATGAACATCCGTCTCGATCACATTTCTGGGCAAATTCAATTGTGCTCGAATGAGCATGACCGAGGGGGAAGGCATTCTTCCTCCATGTCGAGGTGGTGGGTGGACGCACGCCTCTTCACTCCTATCTTGTCTATCAAAACCGTGGTCGAATACTCAAATCACGTACCCTTGTGTGATGGTTTCCAACTTGCCACAAATAATTGTCTTGTCGTCGAATGAGTTGTGTGGCGTCACATCGCAGTTGCTGTCGGGAGTGGATTCTAGATGCGCCTCGCCACTGTAGGGAGTTGTCTCGCTCTCCAATGGAAGAGAATCCAACACATCCTTCTGGTCCATGAGTTCTTGGTGACGAAGTTGGCTTTCGCTGAGTCGGCATTTCGCCTCGTTGAGCTCCGCCTCGAGTCGACCTAGTGCCTGTTGAACTGGATCAAGAAAGAGAACGCATGTCGACTGTGTACCTCGTCTTTCACTTTCTCCATCTTCGACTTCTCCGCGATCAAGTCTTCTTGTAGCTCCACGAGTCTGTTAGCTATCGCAATAAGCTCGTCTCGAGTCGCTCGCAGTTGTTTGATTTTCTGCAAGAAGACAAGTCAACCCAATGAGAACGACACATCGGGACATACGAGCTTGAGTCGATTGACTCGAACGGTGATGGCGGTGGCGTGATGTCTGGGTTTGCACATGCTTCTTCGTGGATCTGTGAGAGGCGATGTCCGGCCGGACGTACCTGTGTTGCTTGTTATCGTTGGTTGTACAAAAGATCTGGGGAAACGATTGCAAGTCGCAGCGCGGGGTTTGGATTGGCAGGTCTAAGAATAGACTCAACGGGAATTGCAACTTGCTTGCATTGTATCCCGTGTCAACGTCGACGCTTCCTCCATGGCGAGTCCGCGCCTTTTCTTCGTGATGAAAGGCAACACTAAATTTTTTGAACCTTCATCGATATCGAGTTTGGGAGTCTTGCCTAACTTCAACAGGACGCGAGATTGAAACTTTGTCCTTTTTTCCTCTGCGCGAGAAAACCCGCGCGCGTCCAACGAGAGAAAGGCCATGTTAGTTTATGAACCTTACCTGCGCTTCGCTAGAGTTAACCAAGACGTTGATGCTCGCCGGAACACGACAAGTGGAAAGGAATTCGTGTTAGCGCTTTTGAAGATTTAAGATGTGCTTGAAGAGGTGTCGAACTTTGCTTGGATCGTGGTTGGACGCATACGTCTTTAAATGCAAAGCTGCAAAGCGTTCGAGGTCTCGTCCTTCGGTTTCCATCGTTGTCTGCAGTTTGCCTACATCATGAAGTGAGGTATGCATCTTCTCATCTACTGCATCGGACCGCTGCTTTGTTTCGCAATGAAATGACATTCGGCGATGCAGTCAAACCACTCCATTTCCTGCTCGCACGTCAAACTCTCGATAGTTCGCCCATGAACTCACTTTGCATCGAGAAGTTTTCGATCGTCCAACGGCCGCTGTTCCCAGCATGGATTTGACGGCAGGGTGCTTCAAAGTCTAAGACAAGTCAAGGTCAGAAACGAGTGCTATCCGCAGGTTTTGTACATGAAGAAAGATGTATTTCGTGGCTTGGGACATGGGCTGGAGTGAACTTTGAATCCTCTGCAGGGCATTATCCACTTGGTCTGTCAAGAGCATCAGCATTTCCAAGAGGCGAGTTGCAGCCACGCAGCATTCCCGTCCATCTTGTAAATAGACTTCATTGCATTCACCCGAGTCGTACACGCGGATCCAGAGATCCACGAGACGGCCAAGAGCACTCAAGATAGCATTGTTGAGCACTTTTTTCGTCCGGCGATCTTTCTTTTCTTCGCTCAGTAATATCGATAAGCGCGTCTGATGTATCCAGTCTTTATTCGTCGCGGCAAAACGCTCTTGGCAAATTAACATGTCTCGATCAAATAAATGCTCCATAAATTGGAGCACCAAGAGTGTTCTACATAGAATTCCAAGAGATTGAGAGAAGTGACAATTGTCTTACCTTTGCCATTTATCATTCATAGGACTCAGGACAAGATCCTACACATAATTAGAGCTGGATTCACGGCGAGACGGACTTGGAGAACTTTGTCCACAGCTGTCCACTCCATGGGAAACGCAATGGCGATTTGGCATTGTGAGGCTTGCTCCATGACGAAGATAAGAGACGAGTAAATAGCCACAGCACGGCTATACGAAGTTTCGTTCTCTATTTGATCGAGGAGCTCCTGAAACAATAGTGGTGTTGGGTATTCTTTGCCAAGAGCTACTACGCTTCGTAATGCAGAAATAGCAACGTCAGGGTCATTGGTGCTCAGCGATGTGACGATATCAAAAACCTATGAATTATAAGTGAGGATCGCGCAATGAAGAACCCCAAACCAGTGAATTGTTCATGGATGATTTGGTAGTAGACGAAGGAGTGATTGGTTTTTGGTCGAGTCGCTTATGCTGCTGCTGGACAGGCGTGGACAAATCCATCTCGTTGTCGGGCAGATACACATATTTATTTGCAGTGACGGGCGATTTATTGGGTGTTCTTGGCGGTTTGTCGTTGCCACGGGATGGAGTTTGAGCTACATCAATAATTTGGACGTCGTTGAGTCCTTGTTTGCCTTTCTCTGAGGGTTGTCGACCTCGAATTCCATTGCGAGTATCAGAGACTGGGTTCTTAAATTTCCTTGGAGATTCATACGATGATGGCGAGAGCGGCTTGAAGTATGACGATATTGGACGCACTCCACTTGGCGACTCGGACTTGCGCCATTTCTGCCCGGATGACATCCAAATTCAAAATTGTCCATGAGAAAATACGATTTTATTTTGTGCGTTTTATATTTTCTTTACAAACATCAATATTAATTATTGATGTAATTTAATCTATAATTGTATTTTTGGTGAATTATTTGGATTGGTCAAAATCAGTTTATTATTTTCAAAGTGGACACAAGATGACCAAATCGCGCCGGACGCGGCAATGTGAGCACTGTGGCCGTGAAGAAGATGGCGAGAAGAAGGTACTATCTCTGCTTGATGATGGGTGCACTGAGTATGATATTGTAACTTAAGAAGATCTGGAGGAAGATTTTGTGGGAGCAACAACCGTTTGAAGATTGCTACGTCGATTCGTCCTTTCTCGAGCAGCTTCGGACAAATGGTACGTCTCGTCGCGATCTTTCCCAATCGTTGATTCTGATAGAAAACGTTCGTGAGTATGACTATTGGGGTATGTCCAAGGCGTCTGCTGCCATCACGCAACAGCTCAGCCTGGTCTTTATCTTCTTTGTACGTGTGAGGCTGCAATGCTGGATTTCATTTTGTCTTCGGATTAGGCGATATTCGTCAACTCGAGAGAGCACGTTTGGTCATGGCATTTGCTTGCAGCGATAGATGTGTTTGTTGCACTCGTGGGGTACTTTGTCATGTTTTATTGTGCACAGCCCGAGTTTGGTCCGTGAATTACCTCTAATCCATTGAATCTCGGTGTTGCTGTAGATATGTGGCAGGGCGTAAAAGAGTGCATGCTCTTTTCAGCAACTCTATCCATCTTGTCGCCTGTATTGAGGACGCTGACAGAGTCGTACGCTGTCGATACGATTTGGGCGTTGTCGGTCGCGCTGACGGGTATCCACCTCATTACCCACGACTACACATACATCAATGGAACGACGTTCAAGTAAATATGCAAATATTCTCTCGAAGCACCAGACGAGATGTGTAGGTATGCTGGCACGATCTCACTCAATGCAGCGATATTTACGTCAGTTCTACTCGCGTCGCTTCTCCACTCGAACGAACAAGTCTTTTCCTTTGTTTTGTTTGCAATCGAGGTGTTTGCTGTGTGTCCTATTGCCCAACACAATATCAAGGTAATTCCATCAACGATATGCTACGACTCAGCCATGATTCTATAGAAAACGTCCGAGAATGCCCATCTTGCGCTTGCGCTTGTGCTGTTTTGTACGGCGTTGGCGCTCATGTGGCCCATCTCCCCTTCTATTTCCGTCGTTGTTTTCGTCGCAGTGGGTTTTATCACATTTGTCTGCCCCTTGTGGCTCATGCACGCCCAAGAATACAAAAAGTACACTCTCCATCTCGTCCATTTCTTATCTCTCTCTAGCGAAATTCAAGGGCCATGGGATATTGCTAAAGTCGAGCCGCAACAATAAATACAATTCCATCTGTCATGTTGTTGGCCACCCGTGTCTTGTCGGACAGAATCTCCGCGCCGCCCCGCGCCATCTTCTTCAAGCTTGAAGTAGCCGTTTTTTGCCCCTCTTTGTTTCTTTTTTCACTTGATTAATGTATTGACAGAGTCGCGCGATTCGAAATTTCCCCATCGAAAACCATGTGTGGTTCAATTAATCGGCTCGAGTTTTCGACTTCCTTTTCCTTCGTTTTAGCGACATCTTTGCACCTCTTCTCCGGATGAATTTAATGCCCTCCTTCCAAAATCGCCATATATTCACTGTGCTAAACTTAGCTATCACCTGGAAAAGCCATCCTGCTTTTAATGACATTGCCTTTAACATTAGCAAAATGCCATTAAAGCGAGGGAACTTGGGTGTATTCAACATGCCAAAAAAAGAATGCCGTTTGCGACTTTCCCCTTCAAGTTGGGTAATTTAAATACTCGGATTTACAGACGACGACGATCGTCGCCGCGATGATGCATGCTCGAGCGCTGTGTTTCCATGCCCCACAAGAGAGCAAGAGCTCAAGTGAGAGGGCTAGGGCGGGCGCTTCTCGCGAGGGAGGCGTTTCATCGAGCAAGCCAATCACAGGCGATTTAAAAACGTTCGATGGAAATATGGAATGCGGGCGTTTCGATAAAATTGTACAGGCGGAAAAAAAGTGAAACGACCAAGCCATGACCTGAATCACGAGATGGCATGGCATATTCGATCACGCCGCGTCGAGCACACATGACGACTGACGAGTTGAAAATCACCGCGCCTTCGCTGCTTGCGTTCGCGAAATTCAAAGAACGGGAAGCGATGAACTCCCCAACGTCGCCTGGCATGTCCAAATCCGCTGCTGCAACGTCGATGGCGGCACGGAAAGACATGACCGACGCCGCCACGGCGTTTCGAACGAACAATCAATTCGATGACGAAGATAACGACACGAGCGACTCCGACACCCCACGAGACTGCAAAGCCAACACGGGACGATGGACTGATGCTGAACACAAGCTCTTCTTGAAGGGGCTCGAGTGCTTCCCCTACCGCGCATGGAAGAAGATTGCCACGTTGATCAAGACTCGAAGCGTCGTCCAAATTCGAACGCATGCTCAAAAGTACTACCAAAAACTTGCCAAAGAAGAAGCGAAAGGCAAAGACCGCAACAATGCCGACTTTATGATGACAAATGCCGCCTCTTCCTACGCGCAACATTCACCCGACATGGAAACGCGACAAAAGTCCGCGAACAACACAAACGTCAAGAAACGCAAGTTCAGCTTTGACGAGGGACACTACACACGTTTGCCCAAGCGCAAGGAAACCATGTTGGTCAACGAACCAAAGTCGATGGACATGATGCGACCAAACCCGCTTGCCGACAAAGCTCGCCTTCATGAAAATTTGAGCAAGCGTCGACCTGTTGTTGCATTCGACGTTCCCATGATCGTGGAATACCCAGACGACAAACAATTGGACGAGTACGACGACAGCCTCTCACGAATGACGCCTGTCCTTGATGACGATATGCTTCAACTCACGGACGAGGATTGGTTTTCATCCAACTCAGAGACCAAGCTCGACGACGACTTGCTCCCCGAGGAGATGGTCTCCCCGTCGTCATCGCCAAGAAAGAAAAACGCGTTCATGTCGGTCTACCACTGCGATACCTCATTCGACTTCGAACCCGAAGCTGATCCATACTCGATCCTCTTCGATGACCACGTCGCCTCCACCAACACGGATGAGTTCATTCTCGACCCACAGACGTTCCTCACATGTTACTTCAACAAGGACAGCAGTTGAGCACAGAGCTCAGGCACCTCTAATTTTGTTTAACTTATTACAAAGCGTCATGCCATTCCATCTTTGACTTCCATCGACAGTACACTTCCTTCACCATCGCATATGAACAACTTGACCGGCATGTCGGTTCCTTTGCATAAGACAGACAAGCTATCTGTGGATGGCATCGGGTCTTGCATTCGAAACACCACGGCGCAATAGAGTGGTTGGTCCGATTTCTTGGCCCCTGGGGCGTATACGTCGTACGCGATGAAGAGTTGTGTGGCTGACGATACGCGAGGAATATCCACACCATTGTGACCGTCTCGATGTCGTCGTGGAATAAACTTGCGTTCCTTGAGAAAACAATACACTTGACGACACTCCACACTCACATGGACATGCAATAGATCGCTGATTTCTCGCAGTGACAATGCGGTTGCTGATGTGGAAGCCGTGAAAATGTCCAAAACACCGCGGTGAGCCAAGCAGTAGGCTTCTTCGGGATACAAATGCAGCGTGTTGGCCTTGACATGCCCGACGTTGAACATCGCTTTTCCGCGCTGTTTCGTCACATTCGTAAGACCAGTTTCCACGTGAAGTACGCCAACAGATCGGGTTTTCACTGAGTTCGTCTCACTCCTGTCCAGATCTGCGTAATAAGTAGTCAAAGCAGGGGCAGCACCGCCAACGTTGGCGCCGCTTTGCGCCATTCTTGTCCTGCAAAAAGAGTATTACTTTATAAAAAATTGGAAAGTGAGACAAAAAGTCATTTTTGAATTGTTCGGCATTATTGAAAGTGCGCCCTTTCCTCCTCTTCATCACTGAGGACAGTACAAACATGAGGCTGCCGCCGTTCGTCGTATCTGTGGCCGCTACTGGCCGCTCGGTCGTACCATAGGAATGGATTTGTATCAAGGAGCCTCCGCAGTGTTTGTGTCGACGTCTTCAACGCGATCAGCTTGTCATGAGGTTTCTTGGAAGTCTTCAGCATTTCGTCGCACACCTGTTTGTCGGTATTTCACCAGATTGCAGCTTGAGACGTACCCCAACGGTGTGATCCAAGTGTTGGGTGCACACGTCAAGCATATATCGCGTCCACATGCATCCTTCATCGATGCAAGCGTTTGGTGGCCTGTTTGACTCAACGTCAGCTCGCTCATCCTTGCTAAGCTGGCTCAATGACGCAGAATTGGTCGTCGCATACGAGCCACATTCAGATTTGGGCGACTTTGGGCGCATGTCCAGTGGCCGAGTGGCTTTTGAGTCTTGCACTGTCCGTCGAAGCGCCATCGCTTGCCTTTCCCAATCCTGCCAAACTTCAAGCGGCACACACGCCTTTTCACGACGAAGGTAATCAACGTCGGATGGTGTCAAGCGATTCCTTGGTTTTCGGCTCATGTTTTTCGTCAAAAGGACAAGTGTTTTCCGGCAGGGAGCCTCGCTCGGTGGTGGTGAAAGCTCAGGAGCGTCGAGTGACCGAATAGTGCATGGAATGTATTGGCGTTCAAGCATGACTTCTTTGTCACCATCCCTAACATTCGACAGGACAAGAAATACGCATTGCCCTTCTGTCGTGTTCTACGTAGGAGATCAATGAAGAGCAGATATCAAAGTTTACGTGTGATGCAAGCTGAATCTGCACGGCAAGAGATTGTCCTGGAGGAACGATCCCCTTGGATGGATGAAGCCGAAACCGTGTCGACTCTGTGCATTGGATTTTGAAATGTATGGGATCCTGGCCGAGAGATCTATTGCACAGAAGTAGGCACTGCTTCTTCTTCTGGCCTACGACAAAGTCGAACGGCGTCGGCTGTGCTTCCACGGCCAGAAGGTTGGAGCCGTCTTGAGTTTCCATCAAGCTGCCTTTGTGAAACCGCTGGAAAAAGTATCAAGAAAATTCGGAAATTGAATAACATATGAAATTCAGATCGTATTGTTGCAATTATTTGATATTTTTAAAGTTGATTTTTTTTTAATTCACACCATTGAGATGCCTGTCTTCGAGTCACCTCAGCAACATGGAACGTGTCCAAGAGGAGGAATTCAGAGGCTCCTTGTCTGCAGCAAAGATATACCGAGGTACATCCAAGGACCGAGACGACTACATCCTGAAGATTGGACTATAACTCCCCGCGATTCGGCCTCTCCACAGAGATGGCAATCCTCACAAAGCCCAGCATCCGTCCATGCAGTCCTTCTTGATTGCTTCGCAGGTTCGAAGAGCTAAAGCGACCAAATTCACCACACTTCATAGAGAACAAAGGAAATATCGAGAGAGAACAGTGATGTGCTTTGGCGTGGTGAGCTAGAATGTATCTGCGAGCTGACTCGGATTGTTCGAGTCGACTCGAGTCACTCACGGCCATCAAAGCAACGTCTTGTCCCAGGCAACAACTGCAATATCGCAACAAACGGGTTCCTCGAGTTCTGATATCTCCATTCGTCGTGAGGCACGGGCATCATTTCGTCCTTCTTCCCGTTGTGTGCTGGCATGACCAAGTCGGTCAAGAAACGGCGCCGCTCTTTGGCACGAGCCTTGCCAGATGACTCTACCCACGACGCAGACAGCTCCAATACAAAACGTACCAAGAACAGTCCTCCAAAAAGCCGATTCCAGTGCGTTGCGCCGGTGGATTTTGCATTCTCTGCAGTGTCACCCGCTTGGGTGTTGCAAGACGACGAAGACAGTGACGTTATCTACGACGCCCATCTTTTCCAAGTATGTCCGCCCTTGGAACTGAATCCATCAGCTTCAAATGCGTCATCTTCTGGTAGGTCAACTTGGAATCTGGAATGAACAACGCGCTCGTTTTGCAAGTCATCGCGTCGGACGAAGGTTGCTTTGTGTGGCAGCGCGAGTATGACCGCCGAGGTCGAAGAGTACATTCTCTGACCATTGACTGAAGATTTCCTTGGCGTCGTCGTGTAGGAAATTTCAACGAGCTGCTCGGAAGCCATGACGGCAGTCGACGCGGTTGACGAATTCATGGACGTCTTTGAGGAGAAGACGGGCGTAGCATGGGAAGATCGAAGTGCCATGTCGGTCGATCCCCCGACTGGGTTTACGTATGTGCCGATGGACTACCCGTCGAGTTCATCGTGTGGAGCGTCTTCCACTCCACCGAAGAAGCTCCAGGAGCAAGTCCGCTCTCTCATGGCGCTCGTATTTCACGACGAAGACGAGTATACGAGCGACGCAGCGGCTCTCACACCTCTTCAAGTTGCATTGCTGTTCCCATCTCGTCGTCTCAAGTGTTTATCTAGCTACCGTATGCTGCGATGGCATTTGACAAGGCGCATTTCATCTTGGATCAAATTGCCGCCATGCTTGGGGCCAAGAGTCGAGTGCGGCGGCTGAAGCTACGCCAAGCCAGCGAAGCGTTCTACTCTGGTACTTGCATTCTTGTATGCTTTGTTGGACACACACGGTCGTCGCTTAGCCATTCCGCATGATTTTGGTCAGCCGATGCTGGACTGTGTGATTGATTCCATGGAGAAGATTGACAATTGCCGCGAAACACTGCATGAACTGCGAGTGTCTTGTGTACGTCCATGCTAACTTCCATGAATTTCTGAGCTACCTCTGGACTAGAATGGCCGTCCGTTGCTGTCGTTAGACCCGTTGCACCAAAAGTACACTTCGTTGGAATGCCACTTGGAACTCGTCGCCACGGACTCGCTTGAATTCAACTTGGTCACGCAATATTTGAACAATTCAAAAGCCCACGTCCAGTACGAAATGAAGATTGAGCATGTGTTTCGCGTCGCCAAGGAGGTTTCATGCATCTCTTTTCGACAACCTTTCACCTTGTATGGCTCCTTTTAGATGGAAGTTGACAAGTTTAAGCCCTTTGAAAGCTTTGACAACCGCATGGTACGACTCGGCCTTGAGAATAAATTGTCGATTTGATTGTAGTTGTTGTGGCACGGTAGTTCGCTCTCCAACTGGTCTGGCATCTTGAAGGATGGACTGCGCATTGCGCCGCCCAATGTAACAAGCAATGGACATAGCTTTGGCAAGGGTATCTACTTTAGCGACTCTGTACGTCTGGCCTTAAGAAATGGCCTCAAGATGAAATAGGTGTCGAGATCTGCTCCTTATTGCCGCGCGACACTGGATAAATCCAAAGGTATTCTACTGCTGAGCGAGGTATTGTCCGCATTCTCCATGGCCTTTGTGCATCATGTTCAAGGTGGCATTGGGCAAGTCGAATGCATGCACGGCGACGAATTCGAGAGCGATGAATGAAGTGGATTTTGTCGAGTTTCACAGCGTCGTTGGGCTTGGTTCGTTTACACCAACTCCAGGACAAAACCATGTCCTTCCAGGTAGAGAAGTTCACTGAACTCTATAGATTGACACCGAGGAATAGATGGCGCGACAATCCCGTTGGGAGCGTTGAAGCGCCAATCGCTCGAGAACAAACGAACGCATCATCTCCACTTGGGTAGTGGGCTCGAATACAACGAATATGTGATTTACAATCCAGCGCAGACGCGCATGCGCTACCTGGTCGTGGCGGAGTTTTGCTTTGACACCTAAGAAAAAAGCTGTAACATGGACTACAGCAACGTTGTCTTGAGCTGCAGTGCGACTAAAGTATGCTTCTGTGTTATCGAGCGCATCTGGCATAGAGAGGGGAACATGGCGTGTGTCGCGTGGAAGACTTGTGGATCGACATATTCTATTTCTTAGGGAAGGACACTACTTTTCCTCTTGCTTGCTCTTGCTCTTCTTGGTGTATTCTCGCGATGGAGGAATGGGCAATACGTTTGCCAAACCCAACAAGAAAGAGACGCGGTCGCTTGGCTGCGCGCCTACACTGAGCCAATACTTGACGCGGTCGTTGTTGACGCGGAGTTCCTTGACGCCGTCTGCAGCAGCGATCGGGTTGTACGTGCCTAGCACTTCCAAGTGGCGACCGTCGCGAGGGCAACGAGCATCTGCAGCAACAATACGATAGAAGGGCGAGTGGGTGCGGCCCCAGCGAGCAAGACGAAGGCGGACGACCATGTCAACTTGGCGGAATCAACTTATTCACTGGCTCATGGCCTCTCCTGACCAATCTGGCCAATCATCAACACAATTAAAATTAATTGGTTAAAATAAAAATTAATAAAGTTCAAACCAATTAAAATAATAAAATCAGTTTAAAAAGAACTAATTTTGACAAATCAACGAGGTTAGGATATCCAGAAAAAAGAATAAAGATTCTCCTAACCAATTACGTGTGATGTCTTCCAAGTAATCTTTATGTTTAATTAACAGGGTAAACGGGCAATTTCTCATTACGTTCATGCAGCAATTCAGAGTTAAAATTATGGAGTCTGTCATGACACAGATGTAGTATGAGCTTTATTGCTCTCGCAATTGTTTTTGACATTCAGATCATTGTAACTTTTGTCCTTATTGTATCCTCATACCATTATCTCAAAATCTGTTTAGTGGGCATAAAATAATGTATAACTCGACATGCTCGTTTTTATAAATGTTTGATGCCGCACTTACGTTATGCTGATTGAAGTCAGCGAGAAGATATCGTCTTCACTTCTATTCTCAGAGTCATTCTCTCAGAAGACCATTAATCCTTTTAAATGATACCCCCGGCATCTCGTCCATAGTAAACTACATCTTTTTGATATAAACAGGAGTTTAACTTTCAATCCACAATCAACTGCAAGTATTGCGAGATACATTCTAAATACTGTAGTGCGAGGGGCTGGAAATGTATCGATTTTTTAAATCGATTTTCCAATCTCGCAGCCAATCAGAATCGAGTATATAACTAATTCACGCAAAACACACCCAAACACACCCTAACTCACATGCAATTAATTTGGCCAATATTCGGTTAACTTGGCTTCAGTATGGTCAAATCGATTTGGAAATGTATTTGATTTTTGGTCATAAACACAAATTTGACTGAAATTGACAATACTAATTATTAGCCAATCATTTTCCTCTTTGTAGATCAACATTAGCCAATCAGACATCTTGGATTCGCCATATACGGATAATAACCGGATAATGTTTGGTGACAGTCTCCATCCGATTGATTTAGCGCGCGAGAAACAATGCGGCGGTTCGGACAACGGACAATCTGGAAGGCGCATCATGCGTACATTGCAGGAAGGACTCCGCAAATTGTCCGTCTTTTTAACGATGAAGCACCCAAGAAAGAAATCACTTTCAATCCGCCGATCCACAGATTGATCTACCGTGAGGCTGCATCCCTAGAAAAGACATTCGACGTGCTCGAGTCTCGTGTCGCGCCGTTTGATTCGAAAGGATGCGATACGTTTTACCATAAGTGCCTTGAAGAGTCTCTTGATACTGCGCTTTTCCATCGAGTGATTAAGTACTTTGACCGATTTCTCCATGAAGATGAAACTGGACCGAGCAACGGCACCATGTCGTCTGTCGTTGCGTTGTTAATAAAACATGGTACGTCAACTACTAAATGGGTGAAGAAGATGACTGTCTTGCGACGCAGGTCATGTGGAGCTCGCTGAGCAGTATTTGGAGAAACGCCGGGAAAACTTTCCAACATCCACAATGCATTTTCGAGCCTACGCTCCACTCTTAGAACACTACATCAACAGTCCGAATTCATCATACGTTTCTCGCTCACTCCTCGTGTAGCATGTGACTTCAATCGAGCATGGGCTTTTTGGACAACGATAAAGCAGTCAGGTGTATACCTTGACAAAGAAACTGTGGGTCCCGTCTTGGTACCGTGGTAACCTCGCATCGTGAATTACGTTGACATAGGTTTCATTTGCACTTGCAACGTCAAAGGATGGCAAAATGTTTAAATATGTCTTGCAAAGCTTGGCCGAACTGCGATACCAACTTTCAATTGCCGATAGAGACAGCTGGTTGAAGCAAAACAACTCAGCTTGGACTGTTTCCCAAGTGAAAGAGCATGACATGCTGCCAGTACAGCATTTCCAATTAAACTTCTCCGCTAATGCTGCCGCTGTAGGCTTGTTCGTCATGCGGCCACGCGTTGGAAAAATTGCCAATCCAGTCTGACGAGTACAACCAATTGTGTCAAGCAATCAAGCTGATGTGTATGGCAAAGCCTTCGTCTTTGGCAAAATGGACACCTGAAGCGAAGACCGTCATCCTGAACCAGTTTGAAGCGTGGCTCGACCGTCAACATGCCAAAGTTCGTCCCGGAAAGCTCCATTACATCATTGATGGTCCAAATGTGGCGTACATGAACCAAAACTATGAGGGCGGTGCTTTTCGCTTCGACTACATCGACAAGGTTGTGCAAAACCTCGAATCTCAAGGCCACGTGGTATCTGTGACACTCCCAGCCATATATTTCGACGAAGTGTCCATTCTGAGTGTCAAAGCCACAACAGCAACGAGACGATTGGTATGTTCCTCTTGTGGCATCAAGTAATTGTTCTTTGAAGAGGAAAGAAGGTGTAGTGTTTAAAAGAACGCGCACAGAAGCCGACAAGAAGTTTTTGGACAAATGGCAAGGACAAGATATTGCGTTTAAGTGCCATCGTGAGGTCTGGTGCTGCTCTTGATGGGTTTCCCCTGAATTTGGCGATGTCTAGGTGGCGTCGGACGACTTGTTTTGGATGTATGGATGTTCCTACTTAGTGTCGTTGCATGGATCAGCCAATGTCCGCGTCGTCACGAATGACATTTTACGCGATCATATATTTGTCCTTACGGACGAAATGAACATTCAGCGGGATCTCATTGACCGATGGAAAGATTTGACAGTCGTTGGACTCCACATCCTCGACAAGAACACGAAAGCCAACGAAAGATCTGGGGGAAACGACGGGATTACTTTGGAATTCCTCGATCCGCCAAGATATTCCCGCGTTATCCAAGGCGATCAAGACGGCCATCATTTACCTATTGCTGGACTGTCTGAGTGGCTATGCCTCCATCGCTAAGACAAATTCCGTCGAGAGTGTGTGAGGTTGGATGCAAAACGATCCAAGAGTGGTCAAAATAGCGTATCTGTCAGTGTGGACATTAACCGCTTGAGACAAATGTGACAGAATTATTCCTTGGTCAACGATGTTTTACTCATGCTACTTGCTCACGCCGGAACTCCCGCCGAAGCGTATGAAGCGGTCGTACATAGGATTCACGGTCACTCCCCAGCGACGAATTCGACAACATAATGGCGAGATCGTTAATGGTGCAAAAAAGACTCTACCCCATCGACCATGGTACTGTCAATTGGATCCATCTGACTCAGCGACTTCCTCAGGGAAATGGTTCTTGTAGTGTATGGCTTTCCCACCAAGGAATTAGCGCTTCAATGTAAGTCTACAATGGAGATAGTACTAGAATCTAATGGACTTGTTTTCGTAGTTGAGTGGGTGTGGCAGCATCCTTACAGCAGTCGCTTCACAAAGCCAACAATGGGTCATCTCAAAACGGACAAATCCCTTGGCAACATGCGCTGCATCCAACGCAAAATACGAGAATTGCATCTCATTCTCAACTTGCCGCCGTGGTCTCAACTTGAATTGATACTGTCGTACACATCCCAAGGTACGCTGAGTTTATCGTTCTTCATGGACAACCTCATACGCCATAGAGATGTTTGACCTGGGGCAATCGCTGGATGCGTTTCAACTTCCATCGCAAATGCGCATTGTCATGGTTAGCTTGGATGAACTACCGGCAAGTCATGATACGCTCGAAGAAGACCAACAGACAACACACGACTGCACAGAGTGCTCAGAGCCTATTGCCCCTGATCAACCTATGCTGCAATGCTACCACCTTGCATGTCCAATGAAGGCACACGTACCTTGTCTGTCGAGTAAATTCACGCTCCTCGAGTCTTCGGTGCCTCACTTGGGAACGTGCAGTATATGCAACGACGAATTGGTATGGTCGCGACTCCTAGAACTCGCTGTCAATCCAACTGAGTCCAAGAAACGCAAGCCGTCGTGGCGAGAAAGAACCAGACGAAAGAAAGCTAGAGCAACGAGTAAACAGGCAAAGCGGCAAACTCGCACGAAGAATGGATCCGAGGAAGAGAGCACAGATGAAGTGGCAAGCGCCTCACCAAGGTCATCTGTGGATCATCCCAACTCGGATCATTATGGTTGGGAAAATCATGAAGTTGTCGAAATATTGTCATCGACGGAGGAAGAAACGCTGATTCCATCTGAAAACGGCATGGACGAAGCCGATTTGACGCCTTGTGAAATTGATCTTACGCAAGAAGACTAAAGAGCACAGTCGGTTACGTTGACATTTTGGAGTTGAAACTGCTTCGCCAGAAAGGCAATGGGTCGGAGTCAAGTCGGCGTGAACACTTCGTTGCTCAATTTACCAAGTCCAACTGAGCGAGTATGTCCATGCAACCTCCTTGAATCGCCTCACCGAGATTAATGTCCTTCCTCAGGATCACAATGGAACTTTACCAGCTCGACCGGTGTTTCCTGGCTCTCCGTAAGTACACACACGTCGTCATTGCTTCGCTGATGGCAACGACCATTAGAATATGGAACTCAACTGATTCCTCCTCGACATCCCGCGCAAGCAGTCGTCGACGTCGTGCAACTCGGGAGAAACAGCGCCAACCGACCGACTTGACAGGTAAGTTGGTGCAATCTCTGCAGTTTTTGAACCTGTCTAGATGGACACAATGACTGGGAGTACGTCGTTCTTGTAATTGTCGTGGCGTCTGTTTGGACCGCTGGCGTGTGGTTCGCCCTGGGCATGCTTCGCTTCCCTTTTCAAATCTATTATGTCGAAGCCACACTTATCGTCTTTGGCCCTCTTGTTCCATTATATTGGCTTGTGCGTGAACTCTTTCCAAGTGCCTTCCGCGACGCCTCCATCGAGTTCAAGTGAGCAGACCAAAAACAACCTTCCATGCGCATCTAGTCGCATTCCCCTGCTCATTTCATTCAGCCCTCAAGCCACTCAGCCATTTTGACGCGACTGTTCGTTCGAGGCATCACGATATGCTATCGGACGACAATGCCCTTGCTGTGGACAGCGCATGATTTCAGTGTTTGAACTCTCCTGACGTCAATAAATGCTGGTGTCAATGTCAATCTGCAGCAAGTCGAGCTTGAAAAATATGTTCTATTTCGATGGTTACCTGATGCGTTGAACAGATAGCAAGGGACACAAGCAGACATCTTGAGGCACGTCGAGGGACTTTCCACCTCCTCCAGAAAAACTTCAAGATGTGACATTAGCGTGTCATCCACATGAATGTTGACGAAGCGAACCAATCAAGCGCCATGCCGACGACGTTGCTCTCGCCAGATTGCCTTGGCTCACTGTCGATCGTTTCCAGGCAAACAACAGCCGCTCGTTTCCTCACAAAGCTAAATCCGCACGCCGTCGTGCCCATCGAATGCCGCGCTTCACCTCGCTAATGTTGTCCAAGCCTCCATTGCATCCAACCTGTGAAACTTGATATACTTCAACATGTCTATTGCATTCCAAGACGATTCAACCTCGGACACCATGCAATACGAACTTGATACGCCATGATCGTCAAGCATTCTCCATTCGTGTCAGCACAACCATGGTATCTACTCGTAGTTTTCGAACGCTCACGAACTCTCGTCAGACACTCTAGAGCCTGTTGAAACGATAGCTTAATCGCTCACGTGGGGTGTTTGTATCAAGCAACGCTGCACAAAAGCTGCAATTGATGTGCAAAGTTCATTGACGGATATATTTCAGAGAGGAGTATTAATAGAACTGCGCGAAATGGAGACTGCGGTGTTGGTTGATGAGCGAGCTTGCGAAATCCATTGAGCGCGTGGTTGCGCTGTCAACGGGGCAGGTTCCATGAAGAGCCAGCCTATCATTGCCCCTTGCGTCGATTCGTATGGTGGCTTGACGTCCTCTTCGATTTGTAATCAGGAGATCTAGAATATAAAATATAAGAGGTTTCAAGGACGACGGAGAAATTCGACGGTCATTTTTATATTCGCAGTCGAGAGCTCAAGCGAGATGACATTCCAGAAGATTCACGTTGAAAACCCAGTCGTTGACTTGGACGGCGATGAAATGACGCGCATTATCTGGCAATTGATCAAGGACAAGCTGATCTTTCCGTTCTTGGACTTGAAGACTGAATACTACGACTTGGGCGTCGAACACCGCGATGCGACGAACGACGGTACGAATTTCCAATTTGAATGGAATCTGAAAGCGCGCGCTTTGTAGAAGTGACGCTTGCCGCTGCTGCTGCCATTAAGAAGTACAACGTCGGTATCAAGTGTGCCACTATTACGCCTGATGAAGCTCGTGTCACTGAATTTAACTTGAAGGAAATGTGGAAGAGCCCCAACGGCACCCTTCGTAACGAATTGGGCGGCACCGTGTTCCGTGAACCTATTCTTTGCAAGAACATTCCTCGTCTTGTCCCTGGCTGGAAGGAACCCATCATCATTGGTCGCCATGCATTTGGTGACCAATACAAGGCCACTGACTTCGTCGCTCCCGGCAAGGGCACGTTCAAAGTGAGCTTCATCCCCGATGATGCCACGCAAAAGACCCAAGAATGGAACGTCTACCACTTTGGTGATGATGCCGGTGGTGTCGGCATGGGCATGTACAACACCAAAGAATCCATTCATGGTTTTGCCAAGGCTTGCTTGTCATATGCCCTCAACCGCAAGATGCCATTGTATTTGTCGACCAAGAACACGATCTTGAAGCGCTATGATGGCCAGTTCAAGGATGTCTTCCAAGAAGTGTACGAAGCTGAATACGCTGAAGCTTACAAGGCTGCTGGTATTTGGTACGAACACCGTTTGATTGACGATATGGTGGCCCAATGCTTGAAGTCCAAGGGTGGCTTTGTCTGGGCTTGCAAGAACTACGATGGTGATGTCCAATCTGACATTTTGGCCCAAGGTTTCGGCTCTCTCGGTTTGATGACCAGTGTTCTCATGACTCCTGATGGCAAGACGATTGAAGCTGAAGCTGCCCACGGCACTGTCACTCGCCACTACCGAGTGCACCAAAAGGGCGGTGAAACGAGCACGAACTCGATTGCGAGCATTTTCGCTTGGACTCGTGGTTTGCTCCACCGTGCTGCTTTGGACAACAACGACAAGTTGAAAGTGTTCTGCGAACAATTGGAAGCTACCGTCATTGAAACTGTCGAAGCCGGTCAAATGACCAAGGACTTGGCTTTGTTGATCCACGAAGACAAGATGGAACGCAAGCATTGGCTCAACACGTTTGAATTCTTGGACGCCGTTGCTGAAAACTTGACCAAGAAGTTGAATGCTCTCCTTTAAATCTAGCTTAATATCATAGACGCCAACGATCTCATCGTGCGTGCGACCTGCGTGCCATTTGATGCTTGTGATGGAGATAACTGTCAACGAATGTTCAATGGAATTCCAAAATGATTATTTTGACGATTTATGTTTATAATTAGCCCAAATGCTGAATCGATACTTTACCCAAATATAATATTGTCAATTTCATTCGAAATTGTGAGGGGGGTCCGAAATGTATCGATTTTTCAAATCGATCTGGAAATCGCTCAGCCAATCAGAATCGAGTATTTACCAAATTCACGCAAAATACACCCAGACACACGTGTAATTAATTTGGGACGTTTGCCATACTTTTCATTTATACTTGACTTCAGTATAATCGAATCGATTTGGAATCGAATTTGATTTTGGCAAAAAAATACAAATTTGGGTGAAAAAGACAATATTGTTGATGAATATTTTGACCAATAAATTCACAATTAAAAGACAATGGTACTGATTTATCAAGTCATATTTCCATATCTGTAGGCATCTTTCTGCTTGTAATTTTGGGCTTTATAACGTAGAATATCCTTGTAATGTTTTTCTTTGCAGAATAAAGAAGCTGCGCTCCGAATTTGTATCGTAATTGTGGATAGCGACCATTAGCACGAGTGGATAATAGAAATTTCGATGGAATTCCTAAAATATAATTTTTCTATTGGTTATAATAATTTAAATTATAGCCAACTAAAATAGATGGCATTTATTACCCGGTACTTACGACCAGGATTTCTCCAGCTTCGCACTCGTCATGCCAACCTTTCGTAGCTCTACGGTTTGCAAAGTCACCTGTCCTTATTTCGATATATTTTCATAGATTAATATCCAATTCTTAAGCACAAAAACGTCAATTCTTGAATTGATTTTAGTATTTTATTTTTATTTTTTGTGGATATTTACCCGATGTGGACTTTGAAATATCGGGTTATTTCCGTCGGAACCCTTTCTCGTTCTTTCCCCATCCTCTTTTAGCGCCGCATGAGTGACGACGAATCAAGTGATCATGAGATCCTCCGGACGCTCCGGGCGCTCTCAAGACAAACCCAAGACTTACCTCAAGCTCTTCGTGGTAAGTTTTCCCCGTGGAAGTGTCGCCCTCATTCGAATTTACGTAGGATTGCTTGGGCAACTCGGAACGGACTTGCCTGTACGAACTCGAAAATGTGCAGAAAGGACATGGTGCTTATCTCTCTGTGATAGATGTTTGGCGTCCATGCGCAATACCGCACGATCTTGGAGAAAATCAAACCTCCAAGTCCCCCGCATGCTCAAATGGTAAGCTTGTCTCCTTGGTGACTGCAGTGACGAGTTGAATTAGGCCAGTTTGGCAGAGCTATGTGAACTCTTGTCCATGACTTCGGAGGAAGTCCTCACGATTTCTGGCTTCAACGTTGAAGCCTACGTTCCCGTGCTATCGACGATCATTGCATCTCCTCCTTCGATGGATATCTTATTGCTGGCATGTCGATCTCTTGCCGCAATTCTCGATATCTTTTCGTCTCGTGCAGTGATTCAGCTTGCCGTTTCCAACAACCTGGTTGCAAGCCTGTGCGACAAAATGCTCAATATTGAGTACATGGATGTGGCTGAAGTGGCGTTGCGTATGCTCGAACGCATTTGCTCAATTGAGTCTCCTGAGACGAGAGCTGCAGTCCTTCAAGAAAATGGAATTGTGGCACTGCTCCAATTTGTTGATTTCTTTTCAGTGGACGTACAACGAACAGCCGCTCGAACTGCTGCCTTATTGTGCACGGATGTCTCAAACGAGACGTGGTTTCAGCTACAAATGGGCTTGTCGTTGATTCAAAACCTTACTCGGTCATTTGACGCTGATATTGTCTACCAAGGTTGCGATTGCTTGAAACGGTATACCCATCTCTTGCCTCCTTTTAATTTAAAGTACTCTGTAGATTGTGCGAGAGCACCTGTGTCCGTGAAGAGCCTTCCCGTCTTGTTGAAATTATCGACACAGGCCTATTAGCGCATTTAATCCAGCTCTTCTCCACCTACACAGACGACCGATCGCCTGAAAATATGAAGCCGACGACGTATCCTTTGCTGCTCCGTGTGTTTGCCACGTTATGTCGCCATCACTTGGCACTTGTCGAGTACCCCGTGGTGGATAAAGTGTTATGTTCGATCTTTTCAGCACCAAATGGCTCTACAAAGGCGTCCCTCGTGCTGGAATCGCTGCAATTTGTTGACGCCGTGGTCAAGATGTCGATTGAGCGACCAGAGGGCGCTACCCTCGTCATTCCTTTGATCTCCAAACTGCTTCCATTGATGCTAGATTCGTTTCAATGGGTTGATCAAGGCGACGTCGTTGGTATGTACCTCACTGTCATGTATGACATGACGACATTTTTGTCACAAAATGCCCTGCAGCACGACAAACCTCTGTGTAAATTTGTCGCGTCAGCTTTTGATCGAGCGAATGCTCCTGATCAGGAGGTTGCCTTGGCTTTATATATAGTGTCGTTGGCTTTGCAGCACGAACCATCAACCTTTCAACCACGATTCACTCGAGATGGCGTCGTTGAAGCACTTCGTGTCTTGTCGGAGAAGCCCATTTTGACCGTCGAAGTCCAACAGGCAAAACAAATTCTCTCCACGTACTTCTCAACTCCAGGGACGACGTCAGTGCTGGAGGAGTTGATAGCCATAGTTGGCGATATTCAAGCTGACCATTTCGTCGACCCATTGAAGCAACTAGCTGCACTTTTGCGACGCGATTCCGGTGTCACTACGTACGAATTATCCACCAGCAATCTCGTGCCCGCTTTGACAAAACTCTTTTCGTCATCTCCTGATGCAACGAATGCCTTTCGTGAAGAAATATTTCCACAATACGAAGCCTCATGGCTAGCATTGTTTCAAGTACTCCACGGTGTTATTTCTTCGGAAGTAAACAAATCATATCAGGAGCCAACTCCCCTTGTCTCTGGCACAACATCCACTGTTGGAATGGTTGAGTTGCTCGCACAGCACTTAAAAATCAAACTGAACGTTGCAGAAGACTCAACAATCCCGATCGATACCGTCGTGCTGGTCGAACCCTTGGCCCGCGTGGAAACGATGGAAGAGTTTGTGGGTGAAAAAGTCTTTGGAAAGAAAAAAGACGGCGAAGAGGGTGCTGAAGAAGAAGGACAAGAAAAGAAACTCCGCGCCATGTACCAAGGTCAGTTGCTTCCCCCGTCCATGTCTATCCTCGAAACGTTGGTGAAGAGACGGCCATCAACATCCGAGACATTCTCGATCCAACAAATTTGGGAGGATACGCACGAGTTAAACTTCCGCATCGTTGAGGACGACACCAAATCCGACGAGGAAATCAAGACAAGGGAAACAACACTTCCTGATGAACCGTCGCCACTCTTGCGATCATGTTTGGATCTATTCAAACTTGTGTACAACATGTCGCTTCCAGTCTCGACTGCCGTGTTTGTCAACGATGCCTTGTCTGTCCAAATCAAACGCAACTTGACGCAACCACTAATAGTCGCCATACAATCCTTTCCAAAGTGGTGCTCTATGCTCATGGCATCGTATGCGTTTCTCCTTCCTCTGGAGACGAAATTGCATTTCCTCTACGCTTCGGCGTTTGGTCCAGCCCGAGCAATCCAATATTTGTCCAAGACGTTGTGGAAACAAGAAGCTGTTGTCGACTCGAATGAAAACCGAAGTCGTCGTGCTGAAGCCGCTGCGTTAGCTGCTGCTGTAACACGCGTGGCCAAGATTCCACGGCTGAAAGTACGCGTTGCTCGATCCAAACTGCTGCAATCTGCGATCAAGTTGCTTGCAGCTTATGGTGGCCAGAAAGCCATCATTGAAATCGAGTACTTGGGAGAAGTCGGCACCGGTATCGATGCACATTGATGGATGGAATGAGCTGATGACTCTATTTTATAGGACTTGGCCCCACGACAGAGTTCTTCTCCCTTGTGAGTAACGAAATCCAAGCGCAGGCATTAAGTCTGTGGCGGCATGAAGGTCCAACTGCTCCGTCAGCTCTTCAGAAAGAAATACAAGATGAAGATGGGGCGACAGATGATAACGCGGATACATCAACAACCTCAACAGCACATGCGCTTCCAATTCGAGGCTACCATCGCATTGCCGTTGTCCATTGCCCATCCTGTGCGCACATTTCATTCCCTACATGCTCTGAACACAATATGTTGCTGACCAAGAGCAGCGATAAAAGTACAAAACCATCAGCGACGACGACACCACTCTGTAGTGAATGCATCAACTTAGACGTGTCTCCGAGCGAAGAATGGTCACTCGAGTGCCGCAATGCTTCTTGCGAAAGTAGCACAGACGTTCGCTGGCTGTGGTGGATTGTCAGTAACGACGAAGTCGACTATCTGTCCCGAGCTTACCCTCGAACTCGGTCGAGCGTCATGCATCCCGTCTTGCAGTGCGCCCATTGCGACACAGTCAATTTCCCCGGAACGGATGCTGGCATTGTCACAATGGAAGGCGATCGGATGATTTCAAGGACAGGACGACGCATGTACGAGCGAGATTATCGTGCTGTGACCAAACACGTCTCGGCGCTTTGCGAAGGCACGCCACTGACTCAAGTACGTCAATCTCTATCACTTGTGTTTGAGTTTTATCTAGTCAAATGTCGTTTTGGCCCGCAAAGATGTCGATTTCCTCGTCGAAATGGTTCCCAAAAGCCCAGAAGTGCTCGATTGTGAGATCGATGGTTTTGGGATTGACATTTCCTTCAATAGCCAAGTCGAAGCAGTCAATGCACCGCATGGACTTTTTCCAAAACCGCTTGTCCATGACTCGCCACAGTCACAATCCGTGCTGCCATACTTTGAATTCCTTGGCAATCTCGTCGCTCAGGTTGGCCTCTGCTCGACCATGGCTAAAAAGTTTACTCTACTTGTAGGCCCTTCTTGATGAGCGTTTGTTAGATTTGCCATTTGCATTACCCTTCTTGCGCTTGGTTTTGGGCGAAACTCTCCATGTCAATGTGGCAATGGCCTTGCAGCACATTACCGTATTCGATCCAGCTATTGGTCGATCATTGACGTACTTGTATGAAAATCATGCCAACCAAGAAGTAATTGAGTCCATGGCGCTCACATTTGTCTTGGTTGGCGAGCCGTCTATTCCACTTTGTGAAGGTGGAGCTGATCGTGCCGTGACACCCGAGAATGCACTTGAATTTGTATCTCGGACAGTCGAAATGCTTCTGCACACCACTGTCCATGACCAAGTTGAAGCATTCCGACGGGGATTTGCCGCCATTGTGCCGTTGAATATCTTGACCATGCTCTCGGCGGCAGATTGGGGCCTCCTCTTGGCTGATTCCACGCGGCATTTGTGGCCAGGAGGTGCTGTCGAAATTAAGACCTACATGGTTTGCGACCATGGCTATACTCAAGATAGCCAAGCGATTTCTTGGCTTGTGGACATTCTTGTCGAGTTGACCCCAGAAGAACAGCGTCTCTTTGTCCAATTTGTGACGGGCTCGCACCGCTTGCCGCTCGGAGGCCTCGCCAAACTCGATCCTCCGCTTACGGTCGTGCGAAAATTGACCACACAAGACGAATCACAGACCAATGACGCCGTCTTGCCCTCTGCATCAACATGCACCAACTACCTCAAGCTGCCAGACTATTCCTCCAAGGATGTCATGCGAGCAAGACTTCTGTATGTCATTCACGAAGGCCAATTGAGTTTCCATCTATCGTAATCTACATCCTACGTTTTGTTGTAGTCTTCATCGTCCAAAACCCCTGCACCCCTTTCATCCCCCTAACCCCTCGACTTGAGAACCCTAAACCCCTCTTGGCTTGTTCTCTGCCCTACCCCTGAGAAAGAAATCTTTCTTAGAATGGCTCATTTGCCCATTAGTCAGCATGTGCAGCGTCGGTGCCGCTCCTGCGATTCGCGACGTCCTGAGAGAGGAAGATGACGCCCCAGTACCGAAGAGAATGCGTCTAAATACGACCACTCGTTGGGATGCAAAGCCGGGCGATGGATCATCGTTGTTGTCATCGATGCAACAACGCATGCACGACGTGCGCGACGCTTACGCGACGGCGCAGCGCCCCTTCCGTTGCCCGATTTGTCTCGATACGCTAGGCGATATCGTTGTCGAATGCGCGGAATGTGCTCACGTCTTTTGCGATCCTTGCCTTCGTGTACGTGTGACGACTCGGAAGCGTCGTCGTGTCGATCGACCGAATTATTGTAGGAATCGCTCAAGCGCAACGAAAAGTGTCCTTTGTGTCGATGCAAGCCGACACCGCTACGACGCAACAAGCCGATTGAACGACTCGTTGCGGCGTTGCCGGAAACGTGCCCCTTCCTCGAGAATGGATGCTGGGCGTCGTTAACGCGAGCCACTGCGTCCCATCATGCATGTACTTTCCGATCAAGATCACTCCTGGATGGACTTTCTCACGTATCGCTCTGTAGTGACATGTGGCTTCGCGCGGTTTACTTGCCCGCATTGCCATCTTGTCTTCCTTCGGAACGCACATGACGAAACACTTTGCTCGGCGCTGGTAGTTGCCTGTCCTTTAACGCATCTCGGCTGTTCGTTCCGAGCGCGCCTTGTCGACATGGACGATCATTTGAAAGAACGTGTCCATTTCGACTTGGCGATGCGACTCTTACAAGACGAATCGCCCCCAGCATCGTCCTCCCCCTCCTCCACTTCTTCCCCTTCCAGGTATGTTTGTTTGCATGTGAGTTTGCATGTATTCGTCGTGTGTTGCATGTTGATGTGGCGTTGTTGGCAGTGAGTTGTCGAAACAAGCGTTGAATGCGCTGCTCGAGATGGCCACGACCGCATGGAACGAAAAGGACGAAGCGACAAACCTGGCGCGCGTCGAGTTTGTTCAAGCGATGGAAACGCGCGCGCCACTTCCTCCATGATCCTCTCCTGGACTCGATGTTGTGTCGTATTTGTACATGAGCGTGCTTTTAGCATAATAAATAAGGGGCTCCTAACTCTATCAGATGATGCACTTCGATCGTGCATCAGCTGCGGCGGCAGTCGCGATCATTCCTGCTGCTGCATTCGCCGAAAATCGTCGGCGGAATACCACAAGTCCTTCTTGGTCTTTTCGTCAATGCTTGACAGGGAAGGAATCGTCTCGACTTTGACATCGTCATCAAAGCTGATGCGCTTGCTGTGGCTGCATCTCCGGACGCGCATCGTGGACGAGGCGCTGGATGCGGCGTCGTCGTCCCAGTCGTCACCGCTGCTCCATATTGAACTCGACCGAGTCGAACTTGTGCCGCTCAGTCGAACATCGCTCAGTCGGACGTCACTTAGTCGAACATCACTTGGTCTCGTTTCCGCTTCTGTCTCTTCTTCAAAGTATTCGTTCATACTAGACACGCTCTTGGTTCGCGCACGCATACTTGTGCAGCGCAAGTCAAGTCGAGAAATGAATGTGGCCACCCTCGTTTCCGAGAAACGGCTGTCAGCCAACGTAATGCTTGTCTTACTGTACGCTCACATGCAGTAATGGCTCTCCCGACCAGTTGCAAGTCCGCCTCGTACTTGATGGAGCTCGTTGACACATGGGTGATCGATCCTCCTAACAAAAGCTTGTTCATGTCGCCACAAGACTAACGTACGTCTCGCATTGTACGCGCTTCTTCTACCATCATGTCCACTGCCTGAGCTTCTGGCTATGAGATGCTGCGAATTGCGCGCGTAAATCCGATCAGTCTCGTGCACCTCCGCCTCCAACTCGCTGAAAAGTCGCTGGACAGTTCGCCCCCATTTACTCTTTCCCACCTTGCCAGACCCACGCTTGAGATATCTTCTCACTAGGAATAGCCTTCCTTTCCATTGACATGCTTTCAAGCACGCCGATAGCTTCCTCGCCGCCGCGTCGATCTCCCCCGCTGAACGAAATCCGCACTTGAGCGGAACAAGTTCGATTTGAAAATGGCGCAAATCAAATTGCCAATCAAATTTTTATCTTGATGTTTGTATCCATCAACTCGAAATCACACCGAGCGTGTCTCTCCTCCATCTTGACTCCTCTCATGCGCAGTCTTTACACCCAAGACGATCTTGTCTCGAGTGGCGGAAACTTGTGCGCAAAACATTTCCTCGATACAGCGACAATGAATAAACTAGAGCCGGACATTGCGCGGTGTGCCCCGCCACAATTATTAGCTAATTGCAATCCGCGCGGCTGTGTGTTTCTCGAGAGGAATGGCAAGGAATAACGCGCCGTGAAATCGGACCAAACGATGCGTTCCCGCTCTGCATACCAATGGAAGATTTGATAGATACCGCGATCGTCATTGAGTTTGTGAGGACGCCTGTGTGATATGAGCTCGTCAGCCCAAGATATATCAGCAAGTGTCGACGTTTTCTGGGTGCAGAAAAACATTGTCGATCAATTTCCGAAATTTGACAACGAATAATCTCCGATGGGTTTAAGGACAATCGTGCCTGAATGATGGATAAAACAGACAAATTCGCAGAAGACAGCAGATTATAAACTCGACGTCGTGCGTGAGAGCTGATAGTTAGGGCGAGATTTGTACGCTCCAAGTGTATATGCTTGACGAGAAATGGCGGATGCTTGCACTTATCCGCGGACATGCATGCCATGAACTTTATCTTCTCCACTTTGAGGTAAAAGTTGCTAATATGTAAATTTACGTTAAAATTTGCACCAAATTAGAGCTTTTTTCTATTTTCAAAACATTTTTGACCAAATTGTGGCTTTTTTTCGAGGTCTCAAAGTATTTTTTGGAGGCCGTCTCGTCTTGAGCTTCTTGAGCAGAATAACGCAAGAGGATGCGAAGGTGTTGAAGCTTTAGAGTACAGAGAGACATAGCAAAGACTCATCATAAGGTTCGAGCGGTATAGCCTGCATAGCAGCAAATGCTTGTTTATATCAATGAGAAAATCGAATGCCTTGTCACAAGTACAATGAAAATATCGGTGTCATAATTCTTTTTTTCGATGAATACCGTATTTTCGGACAATAAAATCTCGTGCTTTTTCAACACGTTCTTTTTGACAATTTCCACGCTGGGACCACGCACCCTCCATGGAGAAATCGTGCGATAGACGGCCCAGTTTGTGTTGGTGAAGCGATCTCTTTCCGATGCGTTTGTTCACAGTGGCCAGAGGTTCCCCCACTGAAACGAAAACCTTCATAAATTCCAGATGTCCTTTTAAACCTGGTTTGCTTTTTTTATAAACCTGGTTTGAAACAGGTTTTGAATGTAAGAACCTGGCATCCATGTCATGTCAGCCTGTCTTTGTCATTGGCTATCTCCGAGGAAGAATCCTCCAGAGACAGGACATGACGTCACCTTGTCACATCTCAAAGCAATTGCCAAACACAACGACAAAGTGTTGGAAACAAGTCGACAAAATGAAAATGAAAGGGTTTTAGGACAAAAAGAATGAAATCCAATCTATGCCTTGGTTTGGTTGGCGACACCAGCAATGCGAGCGCGAATTTCGTCTTGGTTGCCGACGTAGTGGCCAGAGAGAGGCCCAATGGCCAAAGGATGAGCGACAGGCTTGAAGTTTTCGTCCAAGTCGTACACGAGAGGAACACCAGTTGGGATGTTGAGGCCCGTGATAGCATCAGACGAAATGTCGTCCAAATATTGCACAAGAGCACGGAGAGAATTGCCATGGGCCGCAATCAAGACTTTCTTGCCCTCCTTGATGGAAGGGATAATCACTTCGTTCCAATAAGGAAGAACACGAAGCTTCGTCGTGGCCAACGATTCCGTGAATGGCAATTCTTCACGAGGAACATCGGCATACTTGGGGTCGTTGCCAGGGTAATATTCAGACGATTCATCCAAAGCAGGAGGAGGAATGTCATAACTGCGGCGCCAAACCATGACTTGGTCAATGCCGTACTTAGCAACAGTATCTTGCTTGTTGAGACCTTGAAGGGCACCATAGTGGCGTTCATTGAGTTTCCACGAACGGTGGACAGGAATCCACATCAAATCCAATTCTTCCAACACATTCCACAAAGTCTTGATCGCACGCTTCAACTTCGACGTGTACGCAACGTCAAACTTGAAACCAGCGGCCTTCAAGACCTTACCAGCTTCGTGGCTTTCCTTTTCACCTAGTGAACAGACGAGATGAGCAAAAAGGGCAAGTTTCAAAATGTGGCTTACCAGCAGCCGAGAGAGGCACATCATGCCAACCCGTAAACTTGTTGTCGACGTTCCATTGACTTTCACCGTGGCGAATCAATACGATCTGGTACTTGGCTACAAAGACAGACGAAGTCAACGGCGCAGCTTGGGAGCGATCTTCTTACCAGCCATGTTCAATCCACCAGGAAAATTGAAAAATGAAGGAACGTCAATCGATGGGGAAACCTGTATAAATTGATATTTTCAAGCGATCTCTATGAAGGAACCCGCACCCTTTGGATACACCCAGGCGGTTCAAACAAATATCAGCACAATCCAAGACAGTGTCTACACCTTTAAGCGCGGTCATCATGGCGTCGTGTCGAGGAATAATGGCGTCGCGAACGTGTCTATGTCAGGGTTGTGCAGGGTTGCAAGCCGATACAACATGGACTTTCTACGATAGTCCAATCAAGCTGCAATCTTCAGTATAATTTTAACCAATGAATACCAAGATGCAATATTTAGTCTGACAGGTTATTTCTGGGAGTTTGGCAAGACAGGGAGAAAAACCGCAAGCTGAAGATGAGCCATGACGTGCCGGTCCAATTGGGACATTACCGCCTAGGAGAAACACTCGGAACGGGGTCTTTTGGCAAAGTTAAATGTACGTAGATTGATAAAGCGCAGTGAATAACCTTAGGTGGGCCTTGTAGTGGCAGAGCATGAGATCACGGGACATAAAGTTGCAATCAAGATTTTGAATCGCAACAAGATTCGATCGCTAGACATGGGCGAGAAAGTACGCCGCGAGATTAGTCTGCTTCGAAAGATGCAGCATCCTCATATCATCCGCTTGTACGAAGTGATTGACACACCGACGGATATATTCATGGTCTTGGAATACGTCGCTGGTGGTGAATTGTTTGATTACATCGTGTCGAAAGGACGAGTACGGCCTGCACCTCCTCTAATTCCTCGTTGATGTGCTTATGTTGTAGCTCTCACCGGACGAGGCGCGTCATTTCTTTCATCAGATTGTATCTGGCGTCGAATATTGCCACTTTCATCGAGTGGTTCATCGTGACTTGAAACCTGAAAACTTGCTCTTGGATGCCGATAATAACGTGAAAATCGCAGACTTTGGTCTGTCCAACATGATGAAAGACGGAGATTTTCTCCGTACCTCCTGTGGATCTCCGAATTATGCCGCCCCTGAAGTTATTTCAGGCAACTTGTACGTTTGCACCCGTAAACATACCGTGAATTGAACTCTATCTCCATAGATATGCCGGTCCTGAAGTCGATGTTTGGTCCTGTGGTGTTATTCTATACGCTCTTTTGTGTGGTGCATTGCCCTTTGATGATGAAAGTATTCCCAACTTGTTCAAAAAGATTCGCGGAGGCATGTACAGTTTGCCTTCCCATCTTTCGGAAGATGCCCGAGATTTAATTCCCCGTATGCTTGTCGTTGATCCTATGAAGCGAATTACAATTCCTGAAATCAGGTACTTGGTCACCCTTGCTGTGACAATTTGATATCATGAATCCAGGCAACATCCTTGGTTCCAAACTAACCTTCCACCCTATCTGCAGCACCCACCTGAGAGTCTCGAGCAAGAAGTAATCTTGATTGCTCCTCTAAGACCGCCTTGACATAATTGTGACGTAGGCTCGAAAGATTGACGAAGAAGTGGTGAATCAATGCTTGACATTTAATTTCCCTGGGATTTCCAGAGAAAAAATCGTTCACAGTGTCATGAACAAGGAATACACTCCGCTTCGTGTTGCTTATGATCTTGTCCTGGACCACAAAAATGCCAAAATTCGAATTGATGGTAGCTATTCTTCACCCTTTGGTTGCAATCATTTTCTGTGCTAGAATTGAGGAATGTCAAGAAGCAAGATATGACACCCAAAACATTTTCCCAACCAGACCCAACATTGCTCCTACCAGGTACTATTTTTGCAGCAAAGGTGTCGAGACATACCTGTGCACTGTAGGACGAGGTCCGATTCCAATGGCTGCGTCGCCCATGATTCCAGCTTCCCCAGCAGATGCGCGTCATTTTGGAGGTCGACAGGCCATGCGTATGAACCCAGCGCAGGCGGGTTTGACTCCACAGCAAACACAAATGAATGAAGCGTTGGCTGAAAAGAAACGACGACGATGGTATTTGGGCATTCAGTCGAAGAAAGAACCGGGCCACGTCATGTCAGAGGTATACAAAGCGCTGTTTGTCCTACATTTTGAGTGGAAAGTCATTGCGCCGTACCGCGTCAAGTGTCGATGGCAAAACCAGTCACCTGACGAATCGACGCTAAAAAACATCAAGATTGGTCTGCAATTGTACAAATACCAACAACACATCTACGTTCTTGACTTCCAAAAGCTGAGCGGCGATGCATTCACATATATGAATCTGTGTGCTCGCATCATTACAGAGCTGAAGACGCTTTCTGGCGTCCGACCACCTGGAACGCTCGACATTCATCAAATTCATGCAGGCCAGCCATTTCCCCATCAGCATCAAATGCAGCCCCAGCAGCAACAAGGTCACCATCATCACCAACACCACAATCAAGTAATTCCTTTTCTATGAATCATCTCACTAAGCCCATATAGCATATTAATATTCACGGATAAGAAGCATTCCGGAGCCTTTAGGTCTTATTCTTGGATAATGAATCATATTTCATGTTGAGTTCTGAAAGAAGCATGTTATGGTACATGTGGGCTGATATATTCTACGCTTTGCGACTCTTTTTGGCTTTTTGATATGGTGATCTCGGTTTTGTGCCACCAATAATGATGGATGAGTTGAATGGAATCCACTCGTCTGTGACGGACGCTTCTCCTTTGAAATGTACGCGTAAGTATTTCCCATCGACTGTCACAACTTTTGCCTACGTTTGTTCATGGTCAACTGTGATCAACACGAGCTGCTACCTCGCGAATCGAATCGCCTTCTGATTGAATCCAAAGAATAGCATTTTTGACACAAAAATCTTTCTTGCGAGCAGTAGTTTTTACGGGGGTTGTCATCACTGATGACGGTGACACAACAGGCTTGGGCTCGATAAAGCACCGATGACAGAGTAACGTTGTCGGTAAATCCTCCTCCTACTTATCGATGAGTATGAAGAATGCAATGATTTAAAATACTTTTGTCGACCATAAGTCAGGATATCGACACCATAGATGACACCAAATCTTGCATTTCGAGCATTCAAACCATTTGTCCTAATTGTACCAAAGTAAGTCAAAGTCGACAGGAATAACAAGTACCTCAACTTCCACATGTTCATCGACGCTACTGGCATACTTCTGACACACACAGCTAAACACCCAATCGTTGGGCTCAAGCGCCTTGCTGTTGAGTGCGAATAATTGTGTTAAAAAGAGATCCATGTCGAGCGTCACATTATCAGGCATGCATTTGCACAACTACAATAGCGGGAGGTTGTCAAGCTTGATAAGACTGTATTAAGCGTACCTTCGCATCTAGGCCACGGGGAATCCATCGCAGGGTGGCGAAATTGACTGATTCTGCAATGTTAAAGCCTTGACCAACAGGAATAAATCTTAGTAAGTAAAAAAATGTGCTACCTGTATTGAAGCCCTGATGATATGATCTTGGAAACGTGATGATATATTCCCCCGGCCCTTGAACTGCCTAAAGGAAAAGGAGTTATTGAAATTTATTGACGGATCCGCACTGTTGTGTATGGAATGTCAAATTCTTGCAACTTCGATGGTGAAATCAGCGATGTCTTGTGACGTAAAAACTGATGACACGTCATGTATTCATCAGGAAACATTGTCTGACAAATCCGTTCGACTCGTGAAGCTGCGTGATGTGTCAATCACTGAAAGCATAGGGGCCTCACCTTGTTGTGGTGGAATGGCGTACCAAACTTTTGGTTTTCCAGTGTGCAGAAAGTTTATACTGTACAGCTCCATATCTTCCTACGTGGTAAAGTAATTCCGTGCATATCAAGTGCATGTATATACTGTATGGAGTGCAAAGATGGCGCTCCACATGCCAAAGTAAAGCATGGCTTGGGTAATTCCTGGTAAGTCGACGCTGCGCAAAATTGAATCCAGCTTATTCACGTTCCAAGACATTGCATGCTCATCGCCAAATAGGGAACCCTATATAATGTTTCAAAACAATCGCAATCTTCTTATCAATACCACAATATCAGCGCCATACGTCGGTGGTTCCATTGTTGGACGCAATCCTTTCCAAAACTTGCGCTCCAGCGTCTCGAATGAAGCTATTTCGTTGTAAGACGTTTGAGGAGGCGGTTAAGCCGATTGTGTACCTGATGCTGGATCATCCATTCCTTGAGATGCTGCGGCAGCCAAGGAGCGAAATTCAGCGAGAGGCATGCTTTTGCGTTCGACGAGATCGACATGGAAGACACCTTTCTTTCCTGCAACATGCTGGTTCAATAGCGTCGGAATCGTAAATTCCAGGTCGTCATATGATCTCATAAAGAATCCAGGCGGCGGAATCACCTGCGGCTCAATTTAAGCGTTCCATCGCTGACGATTCCGACTGACCTTGCACAAGCCAATGTGTTGGCATTGGGGCTCGATAACATGGCGAATATACGCTGCGAAAGACGAGAATTCGGCCTCTGTTGGGCGAAACACAGGGCACGGCATTGCCTCGGACACCATACGCACAAAGACACGCGTGAGAAGGACTGGTCTTATGGACGCCCAGAGCGATCTTGCTGAATGCACTGCTCGACCAACCCGAGTTTGAAAAACACGCACCAAAATACACCAAATAAGCACGAAAAAAGGAAAATAGATTAAAATATACAGAAAAGAATTTCGCAAATAAAATGCTCGAATATTCTTCAAGCGACGCGTCTGTTCAGGTGAACAACGACGAAAACTTGTCAACACACCTCTATCATCCCCTATCAAGTCAAGGCTTGTCAGCTCGTGAAGGTCCAAGAAATGATACTGAACGATCGTACGGCTGATATAAACCCTGCGTTGTACAAACACGGCGAAGATTGCGTCATTTTCAAGCTTTCGCTTAGATATCTGGGATGAACAAAAGAGATATTCACATCCCACCAAACAGTCATTGAGCGAGTATCATCGTTCGTGGGGAGTTTGAGCTGTCGCCAAGAAGGATTGAGACACTGTGTGCGTTGCCCACATCTCACCGCACTTGCCTGACCAAGTTGTCTCGATTCCGTTGAGAGGTAATACCAATTGGTGTGCGGATTTTAACCCTTTCAATCGTGCGACGTTCTCCATGGGCTTGCAAGGATTTTCAAGGACTTGCTTCGTGGCATTTGCTGCGTCAATATTTAGACATGAAACGGTGCCCTGCGAACGAAAGGGCAGGTCAGCTCTATCGTGGTCGCAAAATGGAGGCGAAACTCAACTCCCCCGCAAATTATATCCTTTGGGACCCATATACATACTCACGATCTAAGCTTTGGCACATCCATGAGTGTGGCATCCTGAGGTATATTGAAGGGAACCAAGAGCGGCAAAGTCCACGAAACATTGTAACGCTACATTTCCCGCCACATCTTGGCATCTTGCGTAAAACTACGTCCACGCAATCAGTAGCAACAATCCTTTCGCCTTGGCTTCCAGTCCTTGCGAGAGAAATAATGGCTTGACATCACGAAGAAAGGAAATCGGCGTGACTCTCTGGACGCTCTCAAGTGGCTGACATTTTGACACGTTCTGTCCTTTGTGGTGCGAACTTGAAAATGGCGGTAATTTTAGTTTTATTGGTTATAATCGTACTATTTTGAACCAATTATACTTGGCTTTAAAATTAACCGGATTTTGTGCAGTTATCCGGATAGCCCACATAAGGCGTAAAATTGTTGTTTGGTCTCGGATTTACTCTCCATCGGCGGCAGGTTGAGTGGAAAGTCCATGTCGAGGCACTAAAGGTTGACATGTAGTAAGAATTGGCAAGAAGAGAGACCTTGTTGACGTGACAAAGCACAAGTCGTTGACGCACTTCACGAGGTTTTGGACGACGCAAGACTCTACGACTCGATGGAACAGCCCGAAACGCTTTCGTATCGTCAATCGTCCCCGCGAAATTCCACCTCGGGTTTAAGATGCATTTTTAAACATTGTATGACAATCTCTGTAGCGCATAGCAGCTCAAGGACTATGCAGGGACCAACCCCACCGAGCCAAAGTCGTGCCTCTAGCACCAACACATCGTCGTCCAGCCATAGGTACGGAAGGAAATCAACGCTCGACTGTATTTTCTCTCTTAGAGGGACGTCTAGAGGCTCTTCAAGTGCAAACTCGAGCAGCACGAACAACAACAGTAGTAGCAGTAGCAGCCGAAGAGGCGACGATTATCGGTCACATTCGTCGTCATCTCGGGCTCCTCCCGGTGATAACAATCGACGGCCAAGTTCATCGAGCAGCAGGAATGATAGAAGTGATAGAGGCGATCGGCCGATGTTTCTCTCAACTCAAGGCCATCGTCTGCGCGAACGATATAGGTTGCTTGATATGAATCGGTTTCGCTCGTCAGCAGAGGACGGAACGACACTCGACCATTATATCAATGTCTTTGGTCTTGACCCTCGATATGTCAAAGTATACTTTAGACCAATGTACGCGATTTGCTGATTTTACGTAGGATACAACGAATCCCAACATTACTGCCAAATTAGGCGCTCCTGGGATCTCGCCAACCCGACCAGACAATGACGAAGAAAAATATCACTACTTTGCCAAACGCAGAATAGCATACGTTGCTGGTCTTCCGCGTGGTCTTGGTCCGATGCCTGCCAATTGGCACAAACAATATGCTTTCTTCAGTGATAACACTCCGCTGTTTGACACATTGGCGCCGCTGCTTACCCAGGAACTACCATCAGCATCATCAAAGAAGAAGAAAGCGCAAGACTTATTTGTCGAATACTTAGTTCGGCATGTTCAGCGATTTGATGCGAATCGATGTTACCTGTGGATGACAGATTTATCGCAGGGGAGGCATTCTATCCCAGAATTGATCCAAAAGTATGGAGGAATTCCATTTGAGCAATGGCGAGCTTCTCCCGAGAGTAAATGCCCTTTGCTGGACTTAGTTGCGAAGTACGAAATTGGCCTGATTGAAGCAACTTGGTATATCCGCATCAACGTCATCTACCAAGAATTGAATGAAATGCGACGAGATCGAGATCGCCGTTCGGGCGACTGGTTTTATCATTCGAAACGATTTCAACGTCGGGCGTTCGAGTGGACAGAACAGCTGGTTACGTTTCTTCACGTCGCTGCTCGCCAGATCTTTAAGGGACGTCTTGTTGCACCAAAGAAAGAATCAAAACAAGTAGCTAAGAACTGTCACAACGGTGCCACACTGGTAACGGCCGTCCCTGGTGTGAACGAAGTGAAATTTCGATACGTGCTACAATTGTCTGAACTTCAATTTCGTTCACAAATGCTTGATCGCAATCGTTACTTTAATGGCCTTCTATCACTCTACCAGAAAAGCTTGCTCTTGTCTGAGAAGACACAGATTAAAGATGGCGAATATTGGTCGGCCTTACCGATGCCAGTCAGTCAGCTTATCTTGGTTATTGGTGTGATTCAAGGCTTGTTACCAGAAATATTGAAGGACTCGTCCGCTGTAAAATTACTCGTAAAAATTACCTTGGGTCATTTCAAAGTTCTTGTGCCAGATTATGACCACATTCAAGATCACATCACCAACAATTATCAGGAAAGACTTATCGTTGCACTCTGCGACATTCTACGTGATGTATTGCGATTTGGTTCTGATCACCTTGTGCATGTAAAGGAGGAAGGTTAGACAGCAAATTTTGTACTCCACTCATTGTCGTTTGTAGTATTGAAGTTGTGGCCACCTTTTGTTCTGACAGATCAATTTTATCCTGGCATTCCTACTGAATCACGCAATAAATTACTGACTCAAATGAAATCCAAGTTAAAGGAAGTGCATTCTCGAAAAGATCGGCTCTCTGAGGTATATAGGTGATTACAGTCGCATTATAATCTTATTCTCTAGTTTCATTCGATCATATCTCGAAAGCGTGGAAAAGATGCACCCATTGAAATCAAATTTCGAAATGACGTGGATGTTATCGAGCTATTGGACGAGTTCCATGGAGGGAAGTCCAAGCTGGAAGTTGCTGACGTCTACAAGCAGGTTGTGACCGGTATTAATGAGTATCTGACGCTTGACTAGATTTTTGCAGATGACCACCCTGTGTCGGTAGACGTAGACGCCGTTATTGCCATTTGTGAGTGGGCAGTAACTATTTATCGATCGCAAGAATACAAGTATATTTCAGCCGCGTATTTATTAGAAATGAGAAATGATGCTCTTCTGGAAGGGTATATTCTATTGTATTTGCTCTGTGCTCATATAATTGAAATAGAAGCAATTCCCACGTGCACGAGGCAAAGCTCCAAGACGTTTTGACTTCTTTTTTAAAATCTTACGAGCCTAGACATTCGATTGAGCTATCGTCGGTGATTGACTTCTTTTCTCTCCTGATCCGACGGCGATTGTTTATTTTTGAGTCGTTTGTGGAGAGTGTGTCATATTTTGTCAGTGAACGTGAGGCAAAACCATCTTCACTGCTAGCACAACCAAAGTTTCAGTTTGAATATGGCCCTACAAAAGGAGGCTTCAACGTGGATGGGCTGTCGAAATTGACTGTCAATGACCGATTAAGATTATATTTATGGCAATTTCCCCGAGGGGAAACTCCTCTCCCCCATGGAATTGAAATGCAACTGGAAGTCGACAATGAGGAGTATATTGCGTCAACATGGATGGAATTGGTTCAAGTGTCGCCTCATGAAATCAAACGAAGTCGCGCTCTCGAGAGAGTGATGATACTATCATCTCAGATATTTCAAATGACCCCATCAAGCGATTTGATTGCCGCTGAATTAGATCAAATGGCGAAAATCGTAGAACTGTATTCACTCGTCAAGAAATTGTCGTCGCATGATAAAGGACGCTTTGCTGTGTGGTTGATGCGTCAAGTTTACGAAATCCCATCCTCGTTCTTCGTCGTAAATGAGCTCAACAATGTTGAGCATGTTCTGCGGCTATTATGTCTGTTGTTGGAATTGGTAGATGTCCTTTGTCTTTTGGAGGTGTTAATTCACTTTTTGCGGCATGCACCAGTCTACATCGTAAGGACAGTGGTGATAACGATATTGGACAGACATCATATGACATTTTACGCTTGTCAAGATATTTTGGCCTTGATTCAAGCGTTTGAGTACCGATGCAATAAATTCAAATCTGCTGGATTGGACCCTGATGACAAGTATCAGAGTATTGCTATGTTCATTTGCCGTATTTATCAAAGCAACTCGAAGGCTTTGGACAAAGCATTGAAGTCTTTGAATCTTCATAGTCCACCAGAAGTTCTGATGAAAGCATTTTTTGCAATTTTGAAAGAAGACAAGCTGAAAGACAGTAAAGAAATCAGCTTGGAGGGCACTAATCACAAATGTGCATTTCCAAAAGATAAGGACACAATGGGACCAGAATTGCAAGATATGATGCAGAGAGTGTTTGCAGCATTACAAAGATCACCGTCCGAACAATCCGAAGTGCAATTTACACAAATCTTGGGCACTGTCGATACAAATGATGTGGCCTGTCGAGATCCTGGTGTTGACGAAGCGGTGAATGCTATCTTGAGCCGCGGTCAATTGACTTCACAACAACGTATATTTATGTTCAGAGCATTTCTCACCGAAGTTATGGAAAAGTGGATGCATGTACTCCAAGTTGCAACTGCTAAAGCTTCTGGAAATGGATCAAACTCGACGCAACAATCAATTTATGTCTTGGTACCACAGTATATACATCGGTGTGTTCGAGTGCTTCGTGATGTGATTGATGGTCATGAAGAAAGCGAGCGAAAGCTAATTCGAGATACGCTCTTGACTTGGTTGAATAAAGAAGTGATCGCCGCGTTCAACGGAGTTGAGCCACCGCAAAAAGGACAGGCCGAAAAACCAAAAACCAAAAATGTATTCTTGCCGAAGTGCGAAGGATCAGGAAAAGAGTCGTTTGCTGCTAACTTGAAGGGCCACTTGGACAAAATTCAATATGGTTTGAAAATTTTTCTGGTGTCACTCGTCGTCAATGGGATCATCGATCTGACCCAAGTGCTCCGTTTCGTACTTGTTCCAGGATTTCCAAAGGTATGTAATAGATCCTTGGGTCATCAACTTACTTGAAAAGAAAAATGCGGCGGCTGTTGCTCAAAGAAGTGAAAACAGATCTCTGTCGAATCAAATACTGTCCATGACGTTAGCGTTTCATTTACTTGGGGATTCACCTCCTCAATTTGTGAAGCTGGGCCACAACATCTTTGCCAATTTCGAAGATCCGATGGTTTGAAAACGACTGATGGAATATATCTCATGGTAATTAGGTGAAGTACCACTGGCGTTATTTACGGTCGATGGTCCCTTGCACAGTGATGTTTCCATTTCTCTTCTTGTTATGCCAAATGTCTTACCATTGGAGCTTGGAGAATAACTCTCTGATGCCCCGACAAGAGCGTGGTGTCCTAGCCAGCACAATCTTGTTTGATTGTACGAATGACTTGGTTGTTCGAGAGATAATCTTTTCCGACAAGGAAGTCCGAGAAAGACATATTCTCAAAGACAATGACAACATTTGGTTCATGAGCGTGATCATGAAGTTGTTATATCGAGAGATCAATACTGCTCCTGAAATATCGACAAATCGTATTCAATTGTTGAAAGCTGAAGAGATATTTGAAAGCATGAACAAGTGGATGATTCACCGAGGCGGCTCCATCTATCTCGAAGTCGAAATGATTCGTCAGCACTTGAAGGTGTCTAAACGAACTAAAAGGCGGCAATCCAGAGAGGCCTCTGAGCCATCCGTTCCATCCAAACTTCCATTAACTGTGGCAGGCGATGAGTCTGGATTCAACTATCAACTTTTATTGGATACTTTGGAGTCAAGTACATACAAGCCTGACAAAGATGATCAGTCTAGTGCCAGTGAAAAAATTGCCCTGTTTGTGCAACATCGTTTATTCGACCGATGTGTGCGGCCCCTATTTTTGGCACCTTCTGTTGGGATGAACAGTTCGATTGAAATGCAATTAGCGCAACGCGAACGAACGGATTTGTCGTTGGCAAACCTTTACGCTAGTACAATGTGCAGTGTTGCATCCGTCCAAATTGCAACCTCCATTATCACAGCCGTTGTGTCGAGAGTTTTGGAAAGGTTGGAGGAAGATGCCAAGGCGACCTCGGAAGAAGAATACCTTGCCACGTTCAACGGCTCGATTGTGTCTGTATTCCTGCGTCGGATACTGACATGGCATAATGCGTCAAACAATTTGTACCTCCGGTTCATGCGATCTATAAGATTCCAGCTGGAGCTTTTACTCGGCGCATGTCAAGCATATGAAGCAACACCGTCTGATTTTTCACTCGACTATTTAGCTGCACTGCGACGAAAAATTGGATTGCGACTTCAGTTGATCAGTATCACGGCGTCCATTACAAGCTACACATTGCCCTATCGAAACGGCATTGTCAAGTTGTTGTTTTCTCTCTTGGGCACGGCTGTAGTCCATGAAGGCGTGGGCGTGACATTATTTAGCTGGATCCTCGATTTGATCCCCTTGATTCCATGCACAATATTTTCTGAGCATCACCATGATGTAAGTATATCTCTATATTGTATTGATTGCAAGACTCAATGTTGCAACATTTAGGATCTAGTGCGAGCACTGAAGTTGCCAGACCACTTGACACGTCGCGTATATGCAGTTTTTCCAAAATCGCCCTTCGGTGCACTGCCAATTTCGATGGAAGGCATGCGGGAGAAAGTCGATCCTTGGGCTTTACTCGACGGTGTGAGTGACTTACCGAGCAAAGCTGTTGCAACCGCATCAGACGCAATGTATGCCCTCAAGCGCCAGAAAATTCAGACGTAATAGAAAAATATCATTTTATTCTTTTAGAGGCTGAAGCATCTTGGACTCACCGAGTAATTCGACGTCCGACAAGTCGGACCGTGCCAATGGTAAGGCTTTGAAGCTTGATTCGCTGCGCAATTCTCTTTCGGATCCAAGTGCAGCCATACGTCTCTTTGCTTCTCGAAATGTAGATGGGCGCTGCATTCTTGAAAGTCCCCGGCGAGATTTTGATGTCGCTAAGCTAGCTTGAGATAACGTTGCATGACGGTCGCGAAGCTCTCGTATTATGTCTTTGGAGTGCACAATCTCAACGGGCTCCATGATTGGATCATCGTCGTCGTCATCATCGCCTTCGTCAGTCCCAGACGTTGTTGTGGGTAAACTTGTCGGTGCATGCAGAGTTTTGGGTCGAAACACGCCTCTCGAGTCCAACAATCGAGTTAACGATATCGATTCCTGCCAATTGCCACTTGCACATTCATGCGCAATTTTCGATAAAACTTTCCGTGGCACTTTCTCTTCCGTACTTGCTAAATGCTCCAACACGACTTTTGGAGTGGTCTACATCGTCGTTGTCGCTGACATATCGCTGCACCAATGTAAATTTCGACTTACAGGAGGGAGCTCCAATTCAATGTCGTGCGTCAATGCGTAGAGATCATGCAGGGGGCCTTGTAGCTTTTTGTAACTATCAAAATCAAGTCAGGCCAACGATGCAGTAAATGGTCAACGTATTGTCCAAAATTTCAGCTTCAGAGTGGAGTTTTTCAGCATGTGCTCGACTCTTGCGAGCTTGATTTCGAAGATCTACAGAGCTCAATGATCAACGAATTACAAGCGCAACACTACCTTCGCAATATGGATTCAATCCGTCCATGGTGTGAATATCATGAAATTTATTCTTTTCAGCCACGAGTTGACGAATAGTTGCTTGCAACACGGCATCTAGTCACGTCGTTCAGGAGACAATAGTTCGCGGCTTGATTGTCACTTTGACTTGACTGACGTTCGATCTCAAAGCACAGCGCAGCTTTTGTTTCTTCTTGTTTGGTATATTGATCAATGAAGGCTTGAACATTTGGCATGTTGCTTTTCAGGAGCACCATGTCGAGCTTGTCCTTTTTCTGCTCGAGAGTTTCCGTCCGTTTGAGAAGACTCTCCTTGTTGCGCATGGCTCGCTGCTTGAAAATGGCGTCGTGATGCACGTGGTCATTTGGCTTGTTGCAAGCATGCAATTGATCCATGAGATCTTTCTTGTCTGCGAAGAATTTCACGCGCTCCTCGTCCATGTCGAGCTGAAGTTGATAAATTTCCTCTGCAATGGATGATTCCCTTGCTTTAAGCTCTTGAATATCGCCATGAACCGTCCGTATCATGTCTTCCCAGTGCTTTGCTTTCTTGATTTCTTGAGTCTCAATTGCCAATGCTTCATTCCGTACACGTCGCGCTTCATCCACCATCTAGAGCAAATTTAAGAGGCCACAACTCTAGAAAGATGAAGCTCACATGGCGCAACATGGAGATTTTTGCCAAATCTTCACATAAATGCCCTTTTTGGCGCTCCTCATGATGCTGCAAGTTCATCACATGCTTGTGTAAATCCCTATCTAGTGTCATCTTGCGTAAATACGACAAGTCCATTCTTACGTGGATGGAATGATGGGGTTTTCTTGTAGTTTGGCGGCATGGATTGCTGCAATTTGTGCTTTGACTTCATTGATCTCGGCAATCGTTGCTTCCAGCGTCTTCTTCTCCATTTCAATTTTGATCAAAACCCAATCGCCCTCGGCGCGGACTTTTGCCAACTCGGCTTGAGCTCCTTGATGACATTCCATCAACTGCGTCATATTCGTTCGTTTCACTTGTCGTTTCAGAGCTTATAGTGTTGGAACGGCACGAATGACGACGAATGTGCCGGTCACGGACGACGACAATGCCCACCGGTTTACTCGGGATGCTTACGACCGCCACGTGAGCAACATTGTCCATCGTCGGCTCAATCCAAACTCCCTCTACAACGAGGTTACCCTGATCGAAGAACTGACTCTCTACGACATTTTTCGCCAACCCCGTGCTCTTGTTTCCACCACCATTGATGTGCCGCCAACACTTCTCCAAGCTGAACTTCAATGTCCGGTTTGTCTCGGTACGGCGACGTCTCTGTGTTTCTTGAGATTCTGTAGGGATTATTAGGAACGCAACTGTGATCAAGGCGTGCCTTCACCGTTTTTGCGAGAAATGCCTCAAGGAATGCATGCGAACAGGCATCAAGGAGTGTCCAAGCTGTCGTGTGCAGATCGGGCCCAAGCGGTCTTCGCTTGGCCGAGACGAAACATTTGATCGACTGGTCGCCACAATTTTCCCCGATCTCGAGCGATTCGAAGCTGACGAAGACGAACGAATTGCAACGGCGAACACACCACGGCGATCTAAGCAAGTGCGACCTCCAGACAACCAAGACGGAGCCGCGAAGAGGTCCAAGACCGAGTCGCGCGATCCAAATTTCACACAGTAAATCACTTTTTTGAATTCGTCATTCACTACCAGTGCAATGGAGACACCTCAGTCAGTTACTCCAACACCGCCGACTCCTACCTTGTCGCCATGCATTTACTTCGGACTGCCGCCTCCAGATAAGGCGATCTGAGAGTCTCGTTCTGCGAATTTATTGAAAAAAGATTTTCTGGAGTCTCAGCAAACTCTCACATTGAAATTCGGGCTTTTTGAGCTTCCGAGCTCCCCAGTTTGGCAAACGCAAGGGATTGAGAGCTTCAACGTCAGTTAAACTACCCGGTAGCTACAAAGCTGGATTATCGGTGTTGTCGCCCCATGTCTTCGGCAACTTTTTGCATGACGAGTTGTATCAATTTGGGGGTGTTGGGGTTTTATAAATTCATGTTTTATCCAATCAAAATGAAATAAAAATTATTTTTATCCAATTAAATTTTGTGCCAGTTCAAGTCAAAATCCATTCAATTTCAAATTTCCGCTCCATGTTTGTTCCATTGAGCTCGGGCGAAGAGCACTTTCTGCGCCAAGAAGAGACGAAACGTCGACGAAAGCAGCGTTTGATCGAAGTATGATGACGAGAGCACTGTTTTTCTCGCGTGTCTGCATTGTATTAACGTTATGGCGCAGGTACGGCTCCAGGAGAAACGAATTGCGCAAGAACGAGCGAAATGGTACCATCAGCGTTTGCAGGAGTCGAGGGAGAAGAAACGGACCCAGAAAGTCAATCTCGTGGAAGACAAGAAATCAATGATGCTCTCGACGCTGCATTCAAAGTACAAAGCGTCGCTGGCAGCAATTGGTGATGCGCATCGAAGGGCACAAGACTTTCAAGTGGCATTGCATGCTCGCGCGAAGAAACAACTCGAACTCTTGGCAAACAATGATGATGTAGAGGAATCGCGCTTTAATCACGCAATTTATGACGAGCGTCAAGAGTTTCTCCAACGAAACGAACGTGAACGCGTCGTCCGCGAAAATTTGGTCAAGATACAAGAAATCGCCCAACGGCAACGTGCGCATGCTGAAAAGGTTCAACGTTTCAAGACCAGTCGCGAAGTCCACGAGAAAAACCCTCGGGAAGAAATGGCTCGGTCGATGGAAGAAAAACGAGAACACGTCATTGTCTTTCCAAAGGGGACATCACTTCATACGACACGACTTCATGCAAGAGGTGACAACAAGATTCTTCGCCATAATATGAAGCATAAAGCTGCAGTGGACGGATGGGAAGAGGGTATCAAGAAGCGACTGGAAGTTGATCAAGCTGCCCAGACCCGATTCTACGAACAAGAACGACAAAAAACTAAAGCATTCCAGCGAGGAGAATCTGCAGAGCGTGTTGTGTCTTCTTCTAGGGAAGCAAAATCAACTCTTTCATGGCTTGCTGACGTTGACCGACAGTTTTATGATCAGAATATGGAGCGTCATGATCTTTTGTACAGATTGAGCCAGAGGACGAAGCAAGAAGTGACAAATGAAGTGAAGAGGGAAAGAGTTTTCGAATTCATGTTTGAAGAAGTGTCTCTCGAAGAAAAACCCACTCCATTAGTGAAAACTCGTGTGGTTGTCGAGGACGATGAAGAGGAAGCCCCACGCCCACTTCCTCAGGTCAAACCTTCCCACGCCCCAAAGAGAAAACCCCCTGCTATCCCGTCAGAATTATATTACCCAAGAATGGACGAACATAATCTACCGACGAGAACCCCACACGCTCTTGCGACTGAAGATGATGAAGAGGGTTCAAATGACAACATCAGTGCATCATCATCTCTTTCGCATTTTGACAGTGGAGCCTTGAAATCATGGGAAGAATCACTGAGGAATTTTCCTCCTGGCGATGATTTTGACATCAATCAGCCCATAAATCTGCCAAAGAATACAAGCGAAAGTCCCACAGCATTAGATAAGTCTGCTGGGAGATCTACGCCACCAAATGAGTTAACAACAACTGATGCCTCTGAAGTATTAGTGATGCCTGGTATGACTGAAAACAGACAAAATGCCCCAGGCGCCGATATTAACACCTCAGTAAATCTACCATCAGCAACACCGCAGGAATCTCGAGTCCAGTCTCCTCTGAAAACCTCATCAAACTTCGTAAATACCAGTGAAACTGAAGAGATTTCACCAGGGACAATCAATGTACCACCTGTAGTTCCAGTTGGTATGGATGAAGAATGGAATGATTCACCAGATACTCAGTCAAGGAGAATCCAAGATCAACTTAATGTGACCACGCCGATGAACATGACACCTGCATTATCTCCTGAAATCTCCAAACCCCGTAGCAGTTTCGAAGACCCAGTGGCATCGAACTTGGAAGTATCCTCGGTTCAATCTAGCCAACGTCATAAACCAGAGACTTTCATCGAAGTGCCACATGTCCACACTAGAGAGGGAAGTCCACTTGCCCAAAGGGGAGTGAAATCTGGACATGACCAAGCAGACACTGCTGACAGTGCAGACCCTAGCACGTTGGAAAACATTTCCTTCAAGCCAAGTGACTCTGACATGAACATTTCAAGTCCAAGTGGAGCTACCAGCAATCCAAAACAGGATGGAAATACTGATTCATATTCATCGGTATTACTGACCAATGCTTCAATCGGGTTATCAAATGAGACACATATCACCACGTCGTCAAGCCTACAAGCGCTCGCGACAAGTCCTGCACGTAGTAATTCCCCGAACGATTCGACACGACACAATCCAAATATGCATGACCAATCTGTCCAAACCCAAGACATCCAGATTGAAAGCCCAAGTCACGCAAAAAAATCCGTTTCATCCTCCATTTACGATATTCATGAAGCTTATGAGGATGACGACGACTCTGGTTTTAAATATACTGAACAAGGAAGCTTTAACATCACGTTTGATGCTGCAGCGCCAGAAACTTCCCTCTTTCAACAAATCCCTTATCCTAATCCCAACTATCTCGACCTGGATGGTAAAATGCCTCATGTAAGTTGTTTGAAAAAATTTTGTTTACAGTTTTGACAGGAGCTGGAAACAAAGGATCAAGAAAATCCAGAACAGCTTCAATGCTTTGACTTGAATTCTTCATGGTCTTCCTCTTCTACCGATCATTCAAACCGATATCAACCGTCTTCCCAGCCGCCTCTCCGGCAACTGCGGTCACTGTCAAGTAGTAGTAGTTCGAGCTCAACGAGATCATTTCGTCGGAGCAAACAAGAGAGTTCTCGTCAACAAATTGTTGATCGTTTGGGCTCCTCGTCAGATTCCAGCAATTCAAACAAATCAGAAGCGCTGGACTCAAAGATTGACGCGACTCTTCACCGATTAAAATCTCTTATCGGGGAGGAGAGTCCGCTCACTCATCGTCAATCCCTGCGGGCTTTCAGTTTATCCAGTGCCAGCAACAAATCAGCTCAATCAGATGAGGAGGAATTTTCTGCAGGCGTTCGGCAATATCCTCTCACCTCGTTCGGCGACTCATTTAACTCGTTCCAAAACTCGTCCTCAGCTCGATCTACTAAAGTGACGGATATCATTCAAGACAACTTCGAGAACTTGATTGACCCTTCATTCGAAGGGCCATTAGTCGTTCAGTGGATTGCACCTGCTCATGTTACTCCCTACGTTCCAGACGTTGCTGATCTGACCTGCCACTCGATTGACTCATCAGACTTGTGTGCAAGTCCAGTTGCACAGCACGGTTTACTTGAGCCAGATTTGGAAGAGAAGATGAGTTACCGCGCTTCGTGTTCCTCTGCTTCGTCCTCTGCAGACGACTTAATGCAAGCAATCAAACAAGAGCCCCGTGGTTTTTTCAGCAAGGCTCCCATCATTGCTGGAGAAGAGTATTCTCGCCCGTTCTACAATACCAAGCACGATAATGACTATGAGGAGGCAAATTTTGATTTCAACTCGTCAAGTTCTTCGATGGAAGATATTTTATTTCATTTAAGAACTAAAGTAGACACAAAGCGCAACCTGCAAGTGTCTGGGCCAGGGAACGAAGTGAACAAGAAATATGACCGAAATCCAATCGTAGATATTGAAAGCAACGATAGCGTACCTCATCTTGAGCCATTCTCCCCCCAACTACGAGAAAGTCGCAATGAAGGATCGACACAAGTGCGTGTTCCTTTTGTGACGCGTAATGAACAAGTTGGCGAACAGGGTTTATTTTCAACTGAAGCTTTGGATCGACAACATGAAGTAAGCAAACACCAGGGTCGATTGAGCATTGGAATGCTAAGCACAGCAGATAATTTGTCTGCCGCATCACACACATCTGAATTGGAAAGAACGAATGCTGAAATCAAGAGTGTCAACAAGTCTGATAAGTATTCAGAAGTAACAACTGACCAACCCCAAGTTACACATGGCAACAATACTTCTCATGTCGTGTTTGAAGGGCAGCAAATGGATCTGGAGTCTAGCAAATCGTCGTCTCTTGGCGGCATCAAAACCTGCGAAGAAATCAACTTAGTTGACGACATTCATCGCAGCGATACAAAGCAAGCGATTGTTGCCACTGAATGGCAAATCTCTCCAAACGAAGTGGCTGCTCTTTCGTCACAAAACAAAGAGCATGTTCAAACAAGCCACGGTCCAGGCCAATTTCGATCGAGCAGCCATGATGATATTTCGTCTCGTGAGGCAAAGAATACCATTGTATTCAAGCAGCACACAAATGAAGCAATTGGCCAAACTCAGCGACAATCACCCAATGATCCATGGCAAACCCATCAAGAAATCCACATTGACAAATTAAATGTTGGCCATCTAGAAAATGCCTTTGCTAATAATCTACATGGAGAGTTTGCAGACGAAAGGTAGGGAAGTCGCCGCGTGTTTTGTGGTTTAACTCTGCCGTGTAGGGAAGAGCTCCAGATATACGACTTGGAAAGTGATTCCGCAAGCGAGGATGCTCGATCAGAAGCGAGCAGCGTCTCAATGACGTATCCGCTACCGCCTTACCCGTTCCCTCCAATGGACATGTCGAAACCACCTCCACCTTTTCGATACCATCCTGCTGCGACTCCCAGCGACGAGAACACTGAGAAAATGTCGCTGGCAGACCAGCTACGCACGAAAAACCCAGCACTGTATGAACGAATGGCGCTTCGCAAGAAAACTATGCCACCTCCAAGAGTACTCCAAGTGCAAGAGCGAGGTAATTCTCCGTTCTTCCTTGCACTGATGAAGTTCTTAGCCCAACCTGAACATCGCGAGGGGTTGTCGCCACCTACGCATTTTGAAAAACACACTGGCAAGATGAAACCTGACACTACGAATGAGAAACCAAGTTCACCAGACTTCGCTCAAGACGCACTTCTATCTCGACTGAGCCAGGGAGGTCGAGTTCTTATCTCACCTGCAGAAATGAAGGCCAGGAGCCGTCGCATGTACGAAAAACTCCCAGAAGTCGTCGAGAAAAAGCGTCAAGACGAAATGTTGCGCCTAGGCAAAGAGCGACTGCAGAAAATGAAAGAACAAGAGCAGGTACAGCTGTATAAATCCCTTCCAAGGTTGCTCACCAACTATTATTAATATGTAGGCCCGTCGAGAGCAGAACCGTCAAACTCGTCGAGAGTGATCCCACGCCTGCCACGTCATAGTATTAATCAATTCACACTAAGAAATTTAAAATATTTAAAATTAGATGTCTTCCTTCTTAAATATTGTAGTTTTAATTTCATGGATTGGTCGAAAATTCAATTTTATTTCACCAATAAGAGTTTATTTGGTGCGTGGCGCCAAGCCACAATTGAAAATGGCGGCAGAATTCGAAGCGCCATGGGTCGAGAAGTACCGCCCAACGACGCTCTCGCAGATCGTAGGCAACACTGAAACCATCAGTCGTCTACGCGTGATTGCTAAAGAAGGCAACATGCCCAACATCATCATCAGTGGCCCTCCAGGTATTGGTAAAACGACCTCCATTCTCTGCCTCGCACGCGATCTTTTGGGCGAGTCGCTCATGAAGACTGCAGTGCTTGAGCTGAATGCCTCAGACGACCGTGGTATTGACACGGTACAATTTTCTTCTCGTAATATCGGTCATGAAGTCTTTGATGGTTAGGTACGCAGCAAGATCAAGATGTTTGCCATGCAGAAAGTAACGTTGCCCCTAAATCGACACAAGATTGTGATCCTTGATGAAGCCGACTCGATGACGACTGCTGCTCAACAAGCACTCCGCCGAACGATGGAAGTCTTTAGCAGCACGACGCGTTTTGCTTTGGCGTGTAACAACTCGACGAAAATCATTGAACCAATTCAGAGTCGATGTGCGATTCTCCGGTACACTCGTTTGAAAGATGACATGATCCTCGAACGATTGATTCATGTGTGTGAATCCGAAGGCGTCGGCTACAACAACGATGGCATGGAAGCGTTGATCTTCACGGCTGAAGGCGACATGCGAAACGCACTCAACAATTGTCAAGCCACGTTTAGTGGCTTTGGCTACGTGAGCGACACCAACGTGTTCAAAGTATGTGATCAACCGCACCCCACAATTGTCAAGTCAATCATCGATGCTTGCATTCAAGGCAACATTGTGACAGCGGAGCAAGAAATGATTGCTCTATGGAAGACTGGGTATTCTGCGCTTGATATCATTGGCACTGTCTTTCGTGTCGCGAAAAGCGCCGAGATGGACGAAAAACTCAAATTGGACTTTGTCAAACTTATCGGCCAAGCGCATATGTGTGTCGCGGATGGATTGACCACACGGCTCCAATTGCATGGCCTCGTAGCTCGCCTTTGTGCTGCAGCAACGGCTGCTCAACCCGTCAAGAGTTAACATCAATGCAATCTATTATGTCTCTCCAAATCCATCTTGAAACAACGTGGTGAAGGACACAAGTGGAAAGATGATGACTGTGCCGAGCAGTGCGCCGATTTGAGCTAGAAAGCCTGACCATTGGTATGCGGTCTTGGCATAACTTTCATTGAAGCGGACTTCGCGCTTGAGTGTGAGATAGACCATGGTCTGGGAATAGGCAAACAAGAAGACAAAGATGCAATTCGCCGCGACGGCTGCAGCATGACACCGGTGAGTCGATTCGCAATGGGAAAGACGCGAAACTTACGTGCGATTCCACCATAAGGGAGAGTTGAAAAGATTGGATCAGCGCTTGTGGCTGACAAAGTCATGGTAATCTACAGAATACGCAATGATTAACGCCAAGACAATCACCAAGAAAGTACCCCAAGGAGCATCGTCGCTGTGGCCAAAACGGGCACATTGTACCACCGGTAAAAACTATCAAGAAGAGCTGCAATGAGGATCAACCGTGGAGAAAAATGTACCTCGTAAGGAAGCGAGCAAGAGGATCGCACGCCATGGAGAGCACGGACGACCATTTCAGAACTTGAGCGCTGTCCTAGATATTGTCCACAATGATTCTTGGTCCATGCGATGAGGATTTACTTGATATTTGTTGCCGAGGAATGGCATAATGGATGGAATCACGCCAAAGCTCATCGCGCAGAGAAGGACTTGGCACACGAGTGGTTTCCATAATTTACGCAGCACGTAGTCCCGTCGACTCCTGCTACTTGCGAAATGCTACGACCGCATGACAACTCGGTGGACAAATTGACTCTTACATGAGGGCCCGGTCGATTCATGAGCGGCATCTAGAATATAATGAGCTTCGTGGCCAACGTAGTAGTACGCGTACGTTTTCGCTGCTCTTGGTACGACTAGGTTGAATCGGTGGTGTAAATTTGCAGTCGTAGTCGCCAGGGTCTTCATTGTACTAGAATTCATCCTCAGCGAAATATACAAGATTGAATGGTACTCGACTGTGCTGCATCTCCAGCGCAATGGGAGAATGGACGAGGAATGAAAAGGCCACCATAGCAATCGCAAACACACTCGCTACGAGCAACCATTTTGACAAGACAAGAGCAATGATAAGTACCAGCGCAGAGAAAGAATCCCGACACGGAAATGTTCATTGCATTCGAGCCTGGATCTTGAATAATTCCAAGGACACCCGCGACTACACCGCTCAAGCCTTCGCCGGTCGATAAAGCGCTGCAAGTCGTTCAAGATGACCACGGGAGATGGAAAACTACCTCGTAAACACTGGAGGAAAGGACGAGACAAACGGGTAGTACACGACAGTTGTCGTTGCGCTCACAGCGCCCCCAAAGAACACAAGGCCTAACAACGCTGGAGGCATGTCAGCACGGACATGTCCATCCGCATGGTTCTACCTGTGCTATGTTCATGGCCCCAGAAATACGTTGTGCGATCCCAGAAGAGCGCCAACAGGACTAGAATTTACACATGACGGGGATCATCCATGGATGTCAAAGTGTGTACCACAAGTTGCAACCCCAAGGCCGAGAAGGACCCAAATGGCCGATCGAATGCTAAACCATTGCTGCTCACTGTTGAAGATCATGTACAGCGTTGGGAAGAGATTGGCGGCTTGCAATGCAACAATCTGCCGATATGAGCAATTTAATATAATTGACGAGAATACCAAGTAGGCGCTGATGGCTGCGCGTTCAGGGACATGCTAGCGGTCGCAAGGTCATCCATGATGGTTTTTACCGACGAAAGTGTACCTGGAAGAGCGCCGCAGTCTCGACAAAGACACCTACGACGTGTGCATGAGATCTCTGTGATCCGTTGGTTCCTCAGTGTACAATTGGTCATGATCCAAGACCCCAAGCCAAACACGATAAATGCCGCGTAGACAATCGCGACATTCCATGGGCGATTCACAGGCGGCGACGGAGTCGCTTTGGCCGTGGCTTGGACATTGAATTGCTTCACATGGATCTCAATCGTGTCCGTGTAGACTGTCGTGGACATGGAAGATGGCGAGATGATGGGCTCCGTGGCCATTTCTCCGACCGGAATGCACTTGTGGGTAGATGCAATACTCGTTGTGCATTGGTGGCTTTCCAGCTAATCGGAGCCATCCTTCGAAGAATCCATCCACTCAAATGATGGGACAAAGGCGACGCATAGCCAGGAGGAGCTATTTTAAGCCGATGCGTCTCATCCGCAAGGAGCTGCTCGAGCCAGGATTAGCTATCACCTTTGTCTATAACGAGCGCAAAGATCCGTGACATTCGTACCGCGAGACCACATCGTATGGAAGCTAGTTGACGCCAGGTTTACGTGGCAGCATGTGGAGAGTCAGAATTCCAACCCATGTTCGGGAAGGCTCCCGAAGTCGACACCCCTCACAAAACATTCGCGCGATGAATGATGGAAGAGTACTTGGACAAGTCGACCGCATTGCACAGAGAACAGAAGCAAGGCGAGAAGACCAGCAACTTAAAATTGGTGTAAAGGGTGCTCGCGATGAGATCTAAAGAGTCGTCGAACCTTTTGTGGCAAAAATAAATTGAACACATGCAAACCCAAAGCAAGCAGTTCAACACCAAGCTGCCCTTCTGATTGTGCTGGTTCTCTCTAATGTCATTCAACATGGCTAAATGTGGCGCTCAGAGCTTTTTCACAGGACAACAGAAAGCGAAACAGCTCAGGTCTTCGGCTCAGAGCTAATCCATAAGACGACAGAAAGCGCAACGAGACCTGAACCATCAGAATGTCACCGCCAGAAAGAGTAAGATGTACTTTTGAATCATGCAAAGGGTACGACACTACAGATTGAGCATCCTTTGCACCCCGAGGGACAGAGAGGATGCACTTATAACGACGTATGGATGTCCTTTCCAGCGCAAATCTTGAAATGGATCTTTCTGTGAAAAACGATCTCAAAATTTAAAATAAAATTGTTGAAACAAATAATGTAGAATTAAGTGATTTCTATTAAAATTGCAAAGATATACTTCGAAGTAATTGAATTTTTAATTAAAATATGGATTAGATTTTTCATGAATAATTCAAATTTTCTTGTGAATCTTGAATTTCGCGCCTTTTTGCAAGAGGACAGGTGGAAGTACTGACGTTGGAGCAGGCCATGGAGGAAGAGCCATGTCGTTCGCTCGTCGCAAGGTCGTTCTGCGCTCGACGAAGGTTAAGCCAGGATGAAAGCATCACGTACAGAAAGATATCGATCCACGCGTCCAAACAGCGCACTTCACGTCGAGCTTGTCGCTTGATGAGCATCACAAGCTTAAACTCGACGTCTTTGGCGTCGATCTGCATATGCAGCTGCTTGTGGTGTCTGTGAAGCATTCGTTTTGCGTCCATCTTGCGCCACTCAGCATGCTGCTAGGTGAAACAGGATTGTACAACGTTGAACATACCTGCTTCACTTGAACCGTGAGTTGGTCTTGCGAACCAGACATCTTCGAGTTGGTTAAGTGATTTTGAAGTACTTCTAGGTGCTGCTGGTAATCGTCTTCGATCTGTGCAAGCTGCCTTATGTACGCTTGGTCCAAGTTGAAGCGTTCATGACTTGCCCAATGTTGATAGAACTGTTCCTCTTCATTTGTATCCTTGGTATCATCGTTGCCAGCAAGCAGGTCATCTGGTATTTGCATCTCTGTATTTTGCGATTGCCTTACACCACGTTAGGGAATGGCCCAACTTGTACCTACAAGACATGGCGTTGCAGAGCAAGGAGCTGGTTTCGTAATTTGGTTGCAAATGAAACAAGATCGGTGTAGCTAGCCATGTGGAGTTTCTTCCACTTTGCATGAATTTGTGCACCAAGCAAGTCCAGCTGCTGTTTCACTTCATGCTCCATCTAAAGAAAGTGGCCTCAGTAATGAAGCGTGGATCGAGTACCTGGGCGTCAATTCGGTCACCCAAGTGGTCGTAGTCCAAGAACGTTCGGCTCGATGTAAGAAGACACTTCTGATGAATTTCAACGACAGACAATTAAAAGGATATCTGCCAGCACGAAGAGCTCTCAATTCAGCTTGGCGCAACTCGTCAACTTGTGCGGCATCGGGTACTCGGATCGATGACAATGCACTCTCGAATTCAAGTTGCTTGACCTTGGCAGCGAATGCTTCCTACGCTGTGTCAAGCATGACTCTATCAGTACTCCCACATCCATCTCTGCGCGTTCTTGGCGTATGATGATTTCCCATGGGTCGGTCGATGTCATGACAGTTTCGTTTATATAATCTTATTCACTCTAGTCACTTGTTTGGGCGATGGAAACAAGCGTCTGCGCAATTGAGAGCATTTGTTCCATGCTTTCCTCATCCGTTGAACGCAGCCGTGGTGCTAATGGCGGAAGCAAGTACCCAAGAGGCGCTCTGTACGAATCGTAACGAGAGTCGTCGGATGCTGCCTTGAGTGGAAATGGTTCTTTCGGGAAGAGTTTCTGCTCGTACAAGTCATGAAGGCGAGACGTGGACTTTGGTGTTGGTGCTGGGCATATTCGCGGTCGCTCCGTCCAGTCGTATGGATTTAAGCGCGGCAGTGGTTTCTCAGTCGGGGCCGCGTCATCTGGAAGAAGCGGGCGATGTCGCACAGTGACACGCAGGGGTTCTCTCAAGCCTTGCTTTGGTGTTGCGACGACATTTTGGGTCAGCTTCGACAATACCATGAGATCAATTTGTGTTTCTCGGATCTGCTCCAAGCATTCTTGTGTCTCCGTGCTTGAGAGATTGAGCGCTTGTTGAAACGTGTCGAGCGCTTGGTTCAAGTAGTAAAGACGGCTACTGTACAGCGAATCTTGCGTTGGGATCCGCGATGCTGTCGATCGAAGAATCTTCCCCTGCGCCATGAGCTCATCGTACTCGGTCGCTTTCATCTCACTCAGCTTGCGCTTCGCAGCTCGCCTCATGCGTCTCGACAATGACGGGCGATCCATCAATTTTTTCTTGTCTACAAAATGGCCCAATCCACATGCATCCAAGTTGGGAGTATACAAAACTCAAGATTTACCTTCGATGATGGTACCATTACTCTTCGCAGGAATGATTGTCTTGACTGTTACGTGAACGATAAAGAGGAGGCAGAAAACGAGCGGCATAAGAACTGATTGAAGAGAATGGCTGAAGTGCTCAACCACCCCCAATGACATGAGGATTGCCGATAATTACGCCGAATGGCATTGTGCTCTCTGTTTGACACCCGAAGACGAGAACAGTTCAAATTGTTTCAAGGCTTCCGATACACATGGATAATGCAAGAGAAGCTGAGCAATACGAACGATCACATCAATCTGGGAAGGCAGCACATAGTGCAGCAGGAAAATTACGTCAACGAAACGAAGGACAGCGAATATTTGTAGCAAGTTCATGAACCATGTATGCACGACGTGGAAAGCTCAAACAAGCTGCAGTCAAGAATGAAGGTGGTCGGTATATCATCTCTACACCTCAGAACATTTGAAACCCGTACAACGGCGAAGTGGAGAAGCCGCACTTCCGCTGTGGATTTCGAGTTTTCAAGGGCATCCACGAGAGATTAAGTCTTTCGTGAGCTGACTGGAGCGGAATTTTCAAGTGGCTAATTGGATAAAAGCGTGGTGGTGATGTGGGTGCATTTGGTTGATCGTGACTTGCCAAGATGCCTCGATGTAATCTGATCTGCAAAATGACGCGTCCTCCTTCTTAAACTGGTTTGTCTGAAAACAAAACTGCGTCGTCGCGACAGCAAGGTAGCAAATACCGCCACTAATACAGCATTATGGCGACGAATGGCCCAAAGTTTGAGCTTGAAAGTAATCTTGAATCGATCTTCCTCAGAATTTGAGGCATGAAATTCAATTGGCGTCGCCATCGCCATGGTTGTTACAACGACATACTTGGTTCTGACAAGCATCTCCACCGAACTAACCTTCCCCCGTCAAGTTAGCTCCACGCCAAAAGGCGTGCCGTCCCTAGCTCTTCCTGCCATCGCCTCGAATGAATTGCGAAATGCAAAGCTGCCGTCGAGTCGTGTACAGTGAGCATCTGACATCTTCCGCGATGGGATCAAATTTGCCGTCAGTTCCTCTTGGTGGTCGCGGGTCAAATTCAAACAATACACTCTTGAGATTTGAACTTTATGCTTCGACTAATTGTTCATATGCATCCATTGAAAGGAGACTCAAGAGGTCTGCATCAATGAGGATGTAAATTGGGAGAATTTCAGCCGCCACAAAGAGAGCCACGAGTAGCATGGACTGAGTCTATGAGTAGGAGCACTGTAAAATCAATCCCGACGGAAGGCACGTACAGTCATGTTATTCTTGCCAACGTTGAACCATCCCTACAAGATGATTGTTCCAGAGAGGCAAAATGTGTCGAATTACCCTGGTGAAAGTTAAAAGCATCATGACGCTGTACAAGATTCGTCCCAAACTCCATGCCATAGCTAGTCGTCCAACCTAAGTGGATGAAAAATACATAAGTGGTCCTCGAAGCATGGCAATACCTTGGATAATTTCGCCTGAGCATGCTGGCTCTTGTATGGAAATCCAGACAAAGTGAGCGTCAAGTATATCCACGTGCCAAAAATGATCAAGGGAAGGAATAGATCGGCGGCAGCAACGCAATCTGTCCATGACATCTTCAACGGTCAAGATCAATATGATGATGTACCAAATATAAGCGTCGGGATTATAGCTAGTTGTGTTCCTTCGGCATTTTCGTAAATGCCATCGATAGCAGTCGGATCAGCTCGCAAGAATAGGAGTGCATACAAGATGACTTGGGTCATGTAGAGTAACGCATTGAAGATCAAATAAAAGATCATCCAGCGTCGATGGAATTGCTCTGCGGAAAACCAATGGCGTCTGGATGACTGATACGTTTCTGCCCACAAAAGGACGACCAAGAGATACGACGACACGAATAGATAATCGGGCAAATTGAACAGAACAGCCACAACCTAATAACAACTCCATCGTAATTGTGCTTGTCACCAGCGAACGTACTTTGTTGTAAAACGATAAATCTGTTTCCTCTGGGGGCGTCACGACTGGGACGCGAAGCGACGAGCTCAGTGGCGAGATGCCGGATTCGATGTGTTGAAAGTCCAAAAAGCATAAGGTCGAGAACGTTGACGCGCGGAAAAGGCAGCCCAACGACACACTCACCATGAGAAGCTGCGTCGTCCGAGAGAACGATCGTGTCTTGGTGCTGCATAGCTTAGATATGCCCATAAACGTCATGAGCATGTAACAGAGCGCCAGAAAGTACGACGCCATCGCCAGACCGGAGAGGAAGATCAGTGCCATCTTCGTGGAAGATTTTCAAATGACCAGAATCGATGAAAATAGTGCAATTTTATTGGATAATTTTTATCCAATTAAATTATTATTGGTGGTAAAATCCTCATATTTAGACCAATTAAGTTATGCTCTGTGAGCTCCTGCCGGCTGAGCTCTTTATCAAGATCGACAGCGTAAGAAGAATGTGAGAGATATTGCACTAACAACCTGCTCCTTCAAGTATATATCCCATGCCTGCTTGTGGGTCAACGTGAGGTTGCTTTGGATGAAAGCAAGCATTTATCCGGATAGCGACATTTCAAATATGTGAATTTATGTCAATCAGGAAGAGATTTGATTCCTTGGTGATGGAAGGGCGGGTAGCGTTCGTGGAGGACTTCGCGGTCGTGGTGCTGGAGTAGAAAGTGCCTCCTTGGGCTCAACAGATGCCAGGTTGCTCGAGTGTTCAAGCTCTGGGGTGCTTTGAGTCTCTGGGATTGTGCTCGCTGGTGACTCAGCGCAAGCGGATGGATTGCGAGGCGAAGGAGACGATGCTGGTCGGGGAAGTTGGGGCAGCAGCGTCGATGACGAGTCTATCTGGATATCATCGTCTTGTGATGTTGGTTGATTGAGGTGGGCAATCAGGTCAAGGTTCAAAGCTAACGGTCGCGGGCATGTCCAGCTGTCAACCAGCTGTCGTATTCGTGGAAAGAAAGATTTTGCCGACACGGCTGAAAGCTGCAAACAAGCCATGGCAGTACGTCCAATGAGTCCATGAACAATGGCTGGATCGTCGACATGGGCTAGGAATGCCTTGATGAGGTGGAAGACGCATTCAATTGTTCTCAACGTAAGAAGTGGCAGGGCATCAAATGCATTGGTGTCTGAAAGGACTTTGGCATCTTGGATAAGTGGTTTGTCAAGGTGCTCCAGCCAGTCAAGGAGAAGTCCACTGAGGCGTTCCGGCGGCGGTTCTGTAAAGTCTCCCATATTCATCTTGACTTTGTGCGGCCACAAATCGTCCGCGGCGACGACCATTGCTTGTCCAAGGGGAACATCGTTTGTATCACCAAGAAGAAGCTTCATGTGCTCATAATGCGTTGATACGCTGTGGTCAAATGACGCAGGAAGATGTGTGATGTAAATCATGCTCAACTGCCGAGCTTGAGTCGGTGAGGACGCTATTGCAGCTTCCAAGCACTGGCAAAGAAACGATACCTTGCGTCCTGATGAAACCAAGCCAAGTTCCGTGTAGACTTACGACTTTCGGAGGTATAACTCCATGCGAGCCCGACGATGGCGGGTTCATGTACTGACTTTGTTCCCTTGCGACCATTCTTTCCAACGTAAATCGATCGTGGATTGTTGGCATCGCAAAGACTAGACAGAGATAACGATTATGGCTGGTAGACAAAGGTGACGTACCAAGCTTTGCGCCGTGGACATGTTCATAGAACGCCCGAATAAAATCCACTTGGCCGGTCGTTTGGATCGATCCAGGTCTGCCGCGACGGACGATGTCGATCACGTTGGTGGGCGAAATATCATGCTGAAAGACTAGCGCGCATGCAATTGCAAGACCCGTTCGCCCAAAACCTGCGTGGCAATGCACAGCAAGCTACATTCGATATGCAACTCACAGCACGAAGAAGTACGTCAGCTTACCTTTTGATTCGCATGGCCCAGAACACCAGTCATGACTCGGACAAGGTCCACCATGAAGCCAATCGTTGGGGTCGTCATGTCTTCCCATCCAAAGTTATAAAACTCTACTGCACGGTCGTCAAGCACAAGGAAATGTGGCTGTCGTTTACTGTTGTGCGCCATCCAGTCTGTTTCAGGGTCGTATGGAAACCCACTGGCAACGAGACCATCGCCACAATGAGGATGTTCTCCTGGTATTGTTAGGTTGAAAATGGCTTTGATGCCGAGCCTACAAGTTCATGAGATCCAACTTGGAATGAAAGACGCACTTGTGGAATTGCTCGACGAGTCGGTACGTTTGAATAAGTCGCGTTGATGGCCGCATCATGCCAAGCATCGAGTCGGTCACCCAATCTGCGTGGAGTCCTGTCACGGGGCTGTTTGTCTTGAGTATGGCGGCTGACTCACTACACCTTCGACACTTTGAACCACCACAGAGACGGCATTTGACAGTCAGAGACTTTTCCCACTCGCGTGGCCCGACGACTCCAGGCTGCTTAGGTGGACTTGAGCTACCAGCCGTCCTTGTGGGACTTCGTTTTCCAGGAGATCCCTGCGCCGGCCGCGTCGGACTCGACGACATGAGGTGAACCGTCACGACCTTAACTGATTTTGATGGGTTTGTCGTTTCCAAAAATATATCTGACATCGCAAACGAGTTTTACGTTTGCACTCATATTGCGCTTGTCTGTGCGCCGCGATCTTATCCTCTTTGATTCCTTAGCTTTGTCGTCCAATACGACTTGCCATTGACAACGAACTACTCAATCATATACCCATCGACGTTGTCCTTGCGAGTAGAATGAAGTCGAAGTCAAACATCACCAGATTATATGAAAACACTCGAGGCAATACCCACAATACGCGACTACGATGTTGTAAGTGGAGCTTAGTTGATGGCTCCGCGTCGCCCACTTCTCTCCTCGCTCTTGAAGTCGAATGGGCTATACTGTGAGATATTTATGCTAGGAGGTAAGTCGAACTGTCTCCATATCGTCAGAGCTTCCGCCATTAGGCATATATACTCGGCGAAAGCACTTGTTCACATCTATGGCGAGATCACCGTGATGGGACGAAAAGGTTCAATGCTGTTCTGTCTTTCACTCCGACGTACAATGGACAAGAAGCTCGCAAGATGCTGAATCTGGCTGACCGTACGGTTGCTTTACTCATTTACATGAGCGAACAACTCGATGGCATCGTTGATGTCAATTCACATCACGTATGTGTACGATGAGGGAGGCTCAGAACCCTGTATTGCCCGCACAACGCGGCGATCAATGACAAAGATATCCGGATACACTCATTGTTGTCCGGATACAGTTCAAGGAAGTTGGATCTCTTTCTCACTTTTTCATTTGGCGCCAACTTGACAGCGGAAAGGACACCATGGAGTATCACAGCTTAAGCCCAAGGAATCGAAGTCAGTACACGACGCAGCGCATTCAGCAGCTAGATTGCGTTGAGAAACCACATTGGCGATTGGAGGAGAACAAAGATGACAACACTCATGCCATTTCCCTGACAATTCTCTCCACGTCTGTTCGCATGGTTTGACCGAAAGTTGCTGACTTCTACCCCTAGGTATACAATAACCAGTCTCCAGACTGCCAAGTATCATCATGGATTTCATAAAGCAGTGCTTTGTGTTGAAGTGTTCAAGCAACTTCTGTACAACCTTGATCGAGAAGCCCTCTCACCGCTCTTCATATTTTGCGAAGATATGGCCAAGTTTATTGACGGTGTCAGCAAAACGCAGGCTTTGACTACTAATTCGAGTCAAAGTGAGGCCGACAGCATAGGAAAGGTAGTTGTACCCCCGAAACGCCACCAGACGGTCGTCGCACCAGTTCCACGAGCACCGAAGCGCTTTATCGAACTGCCGAAGCAAGAGCGACATGTTCTGCGAGTTGCTCATTATCTGAAGGAGTTCATGAGCAAACTTGTCAGCGGAGGCAGTCCTAGAGCTGGGGGGAAGCTTCAATCACGTCGAGTACCACTCATTGTGGAGTCACATGATGACGATGTGCCTCCAATAAAGCTTCACACAATCAAGACAAAGCTGAGAAATCATAAGTTTTTTAGCGAGCTACCTACTGTCCTACTTGCGGATTCGGGTATGTACACTTCTTATCAAGTATATGATTGATTAGATATGTAGGTGGTGCCATCAACACTCATCAAGCATTTGCGAGTTATTTCTTATGCCTTCACGAAGTCGTTCGAAGTACTTCATATCACAGCGCAGAGCTGGCTGCTGGAGCATTTGATTTACTTGGTGAAATTCTTCGTGCCATCCAAGCCAATGTCATTGAGGTGGATTGTATATCTCAATATAACTTAAGGTTCTGGCAGGTTATGGGACATAGAAAGAAGCTTCGAGCAGATATTCGAGAACTAAGGATACAACGCCAGACACTTCGTTCAGAGGTTGCAGGAATGGATGCTGAAGCTCAAGCAATTGTGGCCGAAGCTGTGAAACTGTCGACTGTCCTGAGTTATATTGAATTTGAGTCTTCAGCTCTTGTTGAAGAATGCAATTGGCACGATGTATGTAAGGATCTTCTTCTTAACACTGTATGATGACATCTAGTTCTCCCAATTTGACCCATATTTGTAGATTAAGAAACTCCGTGAAGCTGTGAATCAGCCACCTCTTTGGTATGTGACCCCAGACGGCTCAACCAAGGCCTTGGAGTTTGGCACATCCATTCTCCGCGCACACAATGCTCAACACATTCAAACGCTTGTCCACTTGCTTGTGCTAAGTCGAAGCTATCATCACGTCCGAATGTCTGCGCATGGCATCGTGATGGAGGCATTCCCTGAGCGCAAGCTCGCCAAACTTAACCATAAAGACCGAGCCAAGACGCTTCGAATGCACCTCATGAACCAACGCCCCATTGAAGATGGCAACTCTCAAACATCAGTTGCAGTTGCCCCTCCAGCAACGCCTTCAACACCAGCATCAGCTTCTTTGCATCAGGTTAGTGAAGCTGAGCTTGTGGCTCTCGCGTCAATCCAGGAAAGCCTTAGAGGTGACACGCCTCCCTAAATCTTTGACGAATGTTGCATTGCTAGCTGTTGAAATATTTATGCGAGATCAAAGTTTTCGGGAAATGACTTTCATCACATCCGGGGTTCAGACCCAAATATCTGAGCCTTCGAAACCTGCGACTCAGAAGTAAGAAAATGATGAAACACAATCATATTTTCTGTAGGAGTGACCCTACACGTTTATCATTACCTAACGAAGTTGCCAAGTTACCTCTATCTTGGCAAACATCGTTTTCTCTTCTTGAAGATGAAGAGCCCGTAGTCCCCCTCACAAAGGATGAAATGCATGCAATTGTGTCTGCGATGTATGGCCATTACGAGAATGTAATTGTGATCTTGAGAAACCAGTTAACTTTTCCACAGGTTGTCTCGACAGGCACAACACTTTCGTTTCGAGACTTCGTCGTCGTCTATTTTTTTGTTCACGGTTCTGCATTGGTTGTTCATCACCCATTCATATTTAATTAGATAAGACAGGAGACCAAACAACCCAAGAGGGTTATAGTGCGCAGCGCGCATGTGCGCGATTTCTAGTGTCCATCCAATATCACGTCGAAAATGTTGTTGCTCTTGACTGGCTTGGGTGCTTTGCTGCATTTGTGGGTATATCTAAGAATTTGACCTTGCCAATCCCACGTGCGATGGATGCATTTCTCTCGGCTCGACGATCCCTTCTCGCGTCAGCTGTGATACGGCAAAGGGTTCCCTCAGCGAACAGGGCTTTGTGGGTAATGGCCAATGATATAAACCACTCAAGTGGTTACACTCTTCACGACAGCGTGAAGACAGTCCTATCGAGTTTTACTCGTTCCTCTGGTGAGAATAAGTTCACTACATGTCAATTGATGTGATTCGTAGAGGCCTACACCAATGTGCTTTTAGACAAGAGTACAGCCGTCGAATTGCTTCTTGAATTAGACGACGGCGGACGCGATATTCAACGAGCTCAAGTACTGCATATCGAAGCAGCGCTAGTTATTCTAATGCAAGCTTGGATCCGTGAGCACCACCACACTCGCTCGACTCTTGAACGTAAGATATCACATCAAATACTGACTTCTAGTCGGCTCAATAAAATCGTTAGGAATTTTTAGCGCCACTCTTTCTAATAACGATGACAGAAAGACACTAGCATACGACGAATTTGTGGTTACGATGGGATTTCTTGACGCAACATTTACACCAGCACGGCTGACTACCATCTATGTCCAAGTACGAATAATCCAACGTGATCTGTTGAAACGACTATCCCAGGCCACTGACGGCGACAGCGCCAATGATGTAGGTGAGGCTTCAGTGGATCGCCTCATCGACATTCTTTACGAGAGCGACTTATTCTCCGAAAGTAAAAAGCCTTGGGTAGTCACTCAAGCAAGATATTGAAAAGCTTACACATTTTGTAGCTGACGCTGTCGCCCATGCAATTGGTGACACAAAGGAATTGGGAAGAAAGCATTGATGGGCTTAACGCTATGTGGCGACACAATCGCGAACGTATTCTCGACCGTCTTGGAGAATTGAAGACGAATCAAGTGAACCTCACAAGGGTGCAAACGTGCTTTGATCGCCATGACAAGTTTGTACGCCTTCTTGAGGCTGCATCCGACACCAATGAAGTTTCTACTGCCGTTGATATGGCTTTGTATGCATTTCATTTTCTCCAACAAGACATAACTGCCACTATGACGTTTGCTAAGCAACCCAAGCAGACGAAGGTAGTGAGAGTTGTGTGTTTTCGTACTAATATCCTCTGGAAGAAATACTTCGCATCTCGACGACCATCGTTTTGATATACTAGTAGTAATTACAACTCGGAGACGACTTCCAAATTGTTCTGCGTGAAATATGCCGACCGCTTGCGCTTCTTGGTGGTCATGAACGAGAGAATCGATTGCGTTCCAGTAGGTTTGCCGTCCTACCATCCAGTTCACAGAGTTAATGGTGCAAATGTCTACCTCTTTGTCATGAACCCACTCAACGGGCACCAACCGATCTTTGTAAGATTCTAATGTGCCCCAACTAAACCTGACTATGTTGGGATATCCAAAGATTGGGTCAATGTTGTCGGCAAGCCATTGCTTGCACTTTGGGTCACTCGGGTAGCCGGACCCAAAATCTGTGTTGAGTTTGATGGCTGGAGCCTCCCATGTCCACGATGAGACCGAAGCATCTCGAGTAACTTTGGCACAAATACTCGCAGCACTGACGACTTTGAAAAGGCTGTCTGCTTTTTTTTCGACTGTAAACACAATCATGCCTTGGAAATGCTTGGTGAGAAACGTTTGATACCATTTCGGGTCTCCGACAGTGTCGACATATACATGAACAACACGCACACCACGCTTCTGGACCGCATTGATCATCTCAATTGCAGCGTCACGCGACATTTCGTTGAGGTTGCGTCGGCGAGTCAACATATTATGTGATATCTCAGTCGCTGGAATCGTCCTTGTCACGTAGCCCATGTCAGTCGTCGCTTGGATTTTCGCAAAGAGTCGCTCTCGCACTTCATGCGTAAGGGCTTTCGAATCATCAAATCCTTGAGCGCTCATTGTAGCATCATCTTCCACGCGCCAATACGCAGCACCATAAACCATTGGACCTAATATAGGACCGCGACCAGCTTCATCAATGCCGAGCATGACTTCGGCGCCATCGAGGCAGCATGCTGGCACAGGGCTCTCGACCAACATGGACAGAATCGAAAAATGAGTCTGATTGGTCCGTTCAAAATCCATAAGCCAATCAACTTTCCATTTGGCTCAGATTTGGCGCGAAAATCCATCTCATTTTAGGACTTTCTGCTCACATTGCCAAAGATGCGTTTGTGGATACGGTGGAAAGGGTGGAGCAGACGCAAGTCGTTCTTGTAGCGCAAAGCTGTCTAGCGCGATACTTATGATCTGTCACGCTGGTTATTCTAGGATTTGTAACTGTTCCATTATGACGCGGTGCGATGTCTTGGAGAGCGAGATTGCCGAAATGGAATCACGTCTCTTCCAGGTTAAAATCACAATGGAAGTTGAAAAGGACAAATGGTTGCGTGCAAACAAGCTCAATAAGAAGAGCGGCACTCACTGGCGTAATGCCAAACTCCCGTCTCAATCACCTCCAATAATTGAAGACCGTGATGAAATATCCAAGAAGTTGGCACATCCAAAGAAGTCTCTCTCTGCACTCTTCCGAAAATCCATTGACAGGTGGTCGACCTCTGATGTAGTCTCATGGCTTGGGCATCTGAAGCACGAGAGCTTAGCCACAATGGCCGACAATTATGAAATCACGGGTTTGACGTTACTCAATGCGCACGTGGGCCTGAGCGATATCAACCTTCGCCAATTGTTTCGCATCAGTCATCCAGATTCACACTGGAAAGATTTTGTGCGTGATGTTGCAGAGTTACATCGCGAGCATGTCAAGCGCTCTAACCAAGAGGATGAACAGGTCCCAGTGGTTTCCCAGGAGAAATTACCAGCTTTGACACCTCAGAAGAAAAATCGAAGAGTGAAAGGAGGAGCGAAATCGTTGGCCTCAATGGTGACGTGCTGGGGATGTGGCAAGGTATGTTTTATTAAACGGTGTCCAACGGGCTCATTAGCACATTCAACGGTCGGAATGCGGGCAAGCCCAGAATGGCAAGGTATTCTGCTCCACTACATGCCAGAAACAACAGCTTAATGTTTCGCTGGGTATTTCCATGTGCACAGGCAATGACAGGTAAATGTTAGAATCTTCAGCGAAATAATGATTCCGGCGAATAGGCCTGAGATGTTGCGAACGAAGACACCAATCACTCCGCATAAGACGCGAAAACCGATTCGAGCTGGTAAGATTAGAATCTGAAGAGTGATTTTATCAATATAAGTAGCTCAAAGTGGAACTGCTGCGTTTGTGCTACCTATGACAAGACCAAAAACACCACAAACAAACAAAAATATCGACGTTGTGGGGCTTTTAGGACACTCTCTAATCACGCCTGTTGTCAATGGCAACTCGCAAGTGAAATCACCGACAGCACCACCAAATGCACGTTGCAACAAAACTCGCCCTAGAGCTCCGCAAGGGGAGCTCAAGTCCTTACGTCGACAAGTCGCTCAGTTGCCTCCATCACTCGTGGTGACAAACGTACTCCACACTGCGTCGACACTTGGCTCATTCAATAAATACCGAATGGAGTCCAGCCCAGCTGCCATGACACTCACCTCTGTATTTGTACACACTTCGTCTGGATCCCTAAACGGTATAATTACTGCTCGCCTCGCTCCTTTTCTCCGCCTCTCAGCATGGAGTCGTCTAACAATCGTGAATTCCATGTGGTACCAAGCCAGTCAACAGGATGATGCTGACGAACAAGTATGGAAAGTATTCTTCGACCAGTTATGGAGAAACGATCCAACTGCTCAAGCTGAATGGGTTCAACAAGGACATAGCTGGAAGCGTGCACTAAAAGCCCTTAGCAAGCGTGTTTCTCGCCTAGCTATGGATAACGCAAAGCGTCTCCTCGCCCCTGAAGCTTGGCAGCTCGCAACTGAAACGCTGCCCGTAGTGGACCGACTTTCAGTCGTTGTGACTGTCTTGGGTGAAATTGTTGCTGTCATACAGGAGAATACGCAGCTTGTTTTCACGCTTGTCCAAGAAGTTTCGACCATAGCAGTTCTTCAAGGCTTGCACACCGGCAAGTTTTATCAATTCCAATGCCACCGACTTAAGCTCTTCAATCCTGTGCGAATTCCTCCGCTGGAGTCATGGTCATCTTTTCCGGGGCAAAAAACGTTTTGTATTGACGGAATCGAGAGTCAACGCGTTTTTCAAGCTACGGTTGTGAATGCAACAACTCGAAAAGTTCGGTCCAAATTGCGTTCAAACAATGATATTTATGAAAAGTTGCTCAAGCGTGCTAAAGAACATCCAGAAGCAGTGGCCATTCTCGACGCGGTATTTATCTAATTATTTTACTCCTCTCTATGGATGCGGCTCTCGCTCGATTTCTTCATGGTGGCAATCGCCGATGATTTTCTGAAGAGGCGGTGACAAGGAATGCACGGCGCACAGGAAATACGGATCAAGTCCGTTTGCCAAATGCTTGGGAAGACTCAAGAGGGCTTTCAGTATCGCTGCGGTGTCATCGTCATCAACGTCGGCCATAATTTCATCGGCGTGGACAAAGAGAAGCCCAGCGTACAATTGAAACATGGCGATCCATCCGTCTTTGAGAAACGCATCAAGGATGTGCATGCATACGGATGGCGGAAGCGAGCGCTCGTTGAGGAAAAGAGATAACACCCAGCTGCTAGCAAACATCGCGGTTGAAATGCTGTGCTTTCGGAGACACTCTGCCAACTGGGGAACATAACAGTCAAGACAGAGCTGAATTTGATCAAGTCGATGTTGGAGCCCTGGGCCAAACGAAGTGGTTGATCCATGCCAGAGTCCTTGCATATGATTGAGCAACGCTGAAAAGACAAGAAAGCTTGTGTCTTCATCGTACTCGAGTGCTGAGAGCAATGTCGCGCCAAGGAAAGTCATGCCATGGCCGTAGCCGATGGCTGGATATTTTTGGGCAAATCGCATGAGAAGATTCCGCAGCTTGACGTGCAAGTTATCAAGTGTAGCAGACTGGGTCGAGTCTAGCCCAAGTCTTTGCGAGGACTGTTGGGAGTACATCGCTTCTTTGGAAAAGAAAGTCGTGCGTTGCACTTCGACTTCAATTAGCTCGTCGAAGGTACTTATCTTGTTGGCGCTTCCTACCCATGTACCATGATTTCCAATGAAATGTAACATTCCTCCCTTACCGCTGGTGATGGGATCTAAGCGGATGAATGCCTGCCACATGAGCCATCTTTGTGAAGCATGACGGATAGATTTTGACAAGACACAATGGCTCAAGAGTTGGGATGACCATGCCCGTGACACACTATGGCACAGGGCAACATCACGAGGAGATAGAAACGAAAAGGCATGAAGAAACCCTGAAGGCAAGTCATTGATGAGTGCTCCGCGATGTTGGCGGCAAAACATCTCCTTGCGAAGGAGCAAGTTGAGTTGATCGAGTTGTATTCCCACACGAAGCGACTGTTCGCGTGCAGTGTCGAGCTGCTCCTTCCTATCTGTCCATTCTCGATCGACGCTTGCCAATGCATCAAGCAGAGATGTGTAGGCAACTCTGCGCATTTCAGACGATGAGCTCACGGCAAACTGGTCCACGTACGTAATTTCTCGGAATGACACACGAACCGATTGGCAGACGCTGTTCTGACCATGATGCAAAAGAGACAAGAAGTGCAAACTCTGCTTCAAGCGCTCACCCTTCTTCTTGAAGCATGTCTAAGTCCATTAATTTCAAGAAGTCAAACAAAGCTGCACCTGTGTCGCTCGGTGCAAAGCTTGACATTGTTGTTTGTATTCGATCCAGCTCGATTCATCGTCGTTTGCAAGAAACTGCCTCGCATAGCGCATGTCCTACGAATAGAGGTTGAGCGCATGGGCCAGATTTGCGATACCGACGTAAGGAAATCGCATCACGGGGTCTCGATGACAAATAACGTCACGTCGGTTGAGTTGGTCAAACGTTCGATCAAGTGTCGTCTTCATCCGCTCCGTGGAAGGTTAACAAGATCGCCAAAAATTCATCAAGTTCAACTATCCGTATAATTATCCGGATGTTGAAGTCATTGATGTCAAAGGCGATGGCGCCACGACGCGAAGCCGCTAGGAACTATAACTACAGACTTGTTCGTAGTCCAGTCCAGAGCAACAACTCATCACGCTCACTAGCAGTGAATAAAGCTCGAGTTTTACATCGTTTTTTTGTGTCTGAAATCTGGGAAAAGCATGACTTGCTACTCAACACTTCGTTCTGGAACAAACCGAAATGTTCGAAATGTTGTTTTCACGCTCGATCGAATCGCACGGAGACAATTCGCATTCGATGTGGCAGAGATTGGTGTTCATTTTAACGGCTTCATGAAATCCAACGTTTGCAATTGACCAACGCGAAGTGTCAACAATCGTTTGCTCTCAAAGGAGTTCTATGTGGTGACGTTACCTTTCCAATTTTGACCCTGCGTAAATGACGCTCAAAACAAGAGCGAAAAAGCGGACACGGACAAGAGAGCATTTTTCGATGCTTCTTGCTTCAATGGAGGTTGTGCTTTGCAGGAAATCCTTCATGCGTACAACCTCGCATGGCTCCATATTGTATTCAGATCTAAAATCATCCGGATAAGGTTGGATTACCCGGTTAATCCACGACGAACCCAGCATTTGGAAACCTTGTCATTTTTGGCTTTTCTTTTCCTCCAAAGTCATGAATAAAGCGCGGGTACACTTTCGGTACACGAGTCCAAGTGAAGGTGGATCTTCGAGCCTGGAGCTCTATGGAAATTCAAATGATTGCCATCGAGTAAAGCTTGTGGTTTTGATCAATACTGACTCAAGTATAGTGTACGCTGCTGCTGCTACGTCCACTTGATTGCCCCTCAACAAACGCAACATGCACCAAACTGTTCCCGAATACGACGTATGACTTTGACGTCAATGGGGTGTATCCAATGCGATTGGATCTTCGTTCTGACGAAAAAACTACGGTTTACTCCCGCGTCTTTTCCACTCACCGTGATGCATTTTATGATTTAGGTGTGGAGTGGAAAGTACGCATTTGTTGAAATGTCCGACTATTCCATGCAAGCGCAACAACTTGAGTCTGGTGAAGTCCACACCACATTTGCACTAAACAGCGAGGGATCACCGTGGTTGATCCTAACAATACTGTTCGTTTTCATTGGCCTTTGGCTTACCAGTTGCTTGGGATGGTTCTTTTGGAAGAAACACTTAGTGTCCTTGAGGTACGTTTCTTCTATACATATTCCCTTGAGAACATATCCTGGGCGCTTAGAAGCGATGATGAAGAAGATTCATTGGAGCCTTTATTGCTAACTGAGACAAAAGTTGCTTCCCGGGTGGAATCTCTGGATGTCTTTCGTGGCATTACAATTGTCACGATGATTTTCGTTAACTATGGCGGTGGAGGATATTGGTTATTCAACCATAGTACTTGGAATGGTATCACGATCGCGGATCTTGTGTTTCCTTGGTAAAAATTCCAGATTGTTTTGTATCACTTACATGAATTTAGGTTTGCATGGATCATGGGTATGTCCATGTCCATAGGATTTGCCAAAAAACGCTTTAGCCGATTGAATCATTTTCGCATCGCATCAATACGTGCGCTCAAACTGTTCGCCCTGGGCCTGTTTCTCAATAATGGTTACGACTTGACGTCGTGGCGCATTCCAGGTACACCACATGGCTTGGATTGACTTTCGACATAACCAAAATCACTATCAGGCGTTCTACAGTCATTTGGTGTAAGTTATTTCATTGTATCGAGCATTATTCTTGGAAGTAACTCGATTTGGTTGATCCAAATCATTTCCATGGCATCCATTGCAGTCTTACAATCTCTTGTCGTCTTCTTTCTACCCGTTCGAGGATGTCCCACAGGCTACTTGGGTACCGAAACATCTTTGTTCATTTTCTTACATAACGTTTAGGTCCTGGTGGAATTGGTGACTATGGCAAGTACCCAAATTGCACTGGAGGGGCACACAGAGCTGTAGATTTGGCTCTCTTCGGTCATAACCACATCTTTGGAGGCCCTACGACTAAGGATGTCTATTTGACGTCCTCGTATGATCCAGAAGGATTTCTTAATTGGTTTATGGTCGCGCTTACAACTTTTCTTGGCTATGTCGCTGGTTCTGTCGTCTTGACACAACCTCTTCATTGGGTACGACCAGTTTTGAATTGGTTCCTGGAATAACTTGACTTCTAGCGACGCAAAACAATCATCATGTCTGGGAGCGGCCTGGTGCTCCTTATCTTGGGTCTTGTGCTCTGTCAAGGGCGAGTGAATGATGGATGGATTCCCCTCAACAAAAATATATGGAGTCTCTCGTTTGTGCTTACCACGACAGGTCTCGCTAGTCTTGTCTTTACTGGTGTCTTCCTCTTGGTCGACGTTTTTCACATTTGGACGGGTGGGCCTTTCATTTATGCTGGCATGAATGCAATTTTACTTTATTGTGGGGTTCGTAGATTCTTCTTAAAATTCTCTGATCTTTGACCGTAGCACGAGCTTTTGCAATCTTTCTTTCCGTTTGGGCTCAAGCATGACGAGACTTCTCACGTTGCCACAACGCTGGCCAATTTACTTGGTGTTTTCAGGTGCGACAATTTTAGTTTACACATTTAATTGTTCCTTCCTAGCTGGCTCTGCATTGCGCGCTTTTTGCATGCAAAGAAGATTTTTATCACTGTGTAGAAGCTCGATATGTCCACACAGGTGCAGAGTTTGCTTGCAAATTCGGCATATGTGATGACTGTATGATGCGTTGTGGCGTCTGTGATGTCAGTGGCACACTTCAGTATCATAGTCAATAATGTGCATGAAACTCTGAGCGTGTCGACGGACGAAATGTTCACCCTACCACGTGCTTATTTCAGATCGTCGGGCTTGTGTGGTAAAATATTCGTGCATCAGTCTATCTGAAAATGTGGAAGATTGGATCATAATATATTAAGGCTGATGAACACAGACTATGTCATCCCATCGGAGAGCATACGCACTTCAGTCTTGTTGCAATTACTGTAAATCAAACAAAACAACACTCATGACATCAAAGCCAACTCGACAAAAGACATCCAAATTTCTGAGCTAAGACCAACGGCTTGTTGCATTAAAACTCAAGCTTGAGTTATCGCACTTGCTACCAACGCATCATGTCAAACCATGAATTTGATATTGCTCCCAGATTTTAGAACCCCTAAACCCTGGACGAAGGGTTGAAGGGTTTAAAACTTGTCATGGCAACTGGTGTAAATGAGAACGAGTATGCGCTCGATGGAGAGTCCAAGGAAATCCTGCTAAGCAGTCAAGGTCAGCAAGTCATGATGGCTTGGGAAAAAGATTATATGGAGAAATGTGTCGAGGCCTTAGCGATCTCATCTTCGTCAGACGTGTTGGAGATTGGATTCGGCTTGGCCTACTCAGCAAATCGAATCCAATCGTACCAACCACACTCGCATACGATCATTGAATGTGACCCTGTATCGTTGAAACAGCTCCGAGCGTGGGCTACAACACGTCCCAATGTCCGCGTCGTGGCTGGCACCTGGCAAAATATGCTAGCATCTCTGGGAGGTCTGTTCAATCTACCTATACCATCAGTTTTCGTTAATAGTTTGCCTGTAGAGTTTGATTGCATCTTCTTCGACGACTATCCACTACCTCAGACTGAGCGCGATGAGTCCATCTTTTCCATTTCAAGGTTCATTTGAGCTCCAGCTGTTGTTTGTTGTGTTAATGGTTGGTGTTAGATGGCATGAATTTCTCGACCTGGTGCTCAATTGGCATACCAAACTTGGTGGTCGAGTCACGGGGTATTTAGCGCGAGAGATCGATCTCACTCGAGAAGGCTGCTCGGTCAAACTTGAGCCATTCAAGGTATTCAAGAAGCTTTTTCGAATTGCTTCATATTTGTTGTGCTTTGTAGGTGGAGGCGCCGTCCAATTGCAATTACTTTCCCTACTCCCATGCCCTTGTTCCGCTTGTCACTTTGATCGAGCCCAAGCATTCCATTACAGCATTTGCATTGGATCAGAGTATGGTGGTCCCGTCATCAAGCAATGAACCCAAATGCGTCATTACGCATCCTAAACTGGTTGAATTACGACGCAAATTGCATGTTCAAAAATATCACGACCACGAGCTAATCGACTCAACACCAACAGCAGCACCAGCACGAAATAACCTTTCACGCCAAGAATGGATTCGCCAGCTCCAAGTCGCTCGGGCAAAAAAGCTAGAAACCCAAGCCATGCAGTAGCATGGCCATGTCATTCAAGAACACTGCAAATGCATCCAAGTTGAGCATTATCAGGAAAAGAGAAACCATTACGCTGTCATGACAGTGAGAACCTTGACGGTGTCGCCAACTGCGATCGGGCCAAGCTTGTCGCACACGACGTTTGATCCGAAAAATACCTATACAATAAAAACCATGAGCCCATGAATGTATTCCCAAATTACTTCATCGGCTTTCTTGTCAAGGAATCCCAAATCTTCGCCATTGCTGCAGAAAAACAAATTTGTCACGAATACTTCCTACAAAGGTAGACTTACCGACTAGATTTAAGAACATCTTGAATGTTGCTCAACGAGTCGTCGTCTTTCACCCCCTTTTTTGGATCAACAGACGGTATGGCACAGCGGGAGCATGGTTTGACATTTCGGAAACGTAACGAACCAATTTCAAAGTCGCGCCAAGTATCGTCAGCCCAAGCTGGACAGCCCGAGACCACAATGCTACCACATGAATTTCAGAGATAAAGATATTGAAATACGTACTTGGGACGAAAACGCTCGATGGAAATGGGTCGCTTCAATTCGGATTGAATAGCTTCGAGCGATTCCTTTGCAACAATCAAAATGGGAAAGCCATCGGCAAATCCTACTCAAGATAACATCATTGCAATTGAATAACCAAAAAGCTCAACCGGTCTCATGGTCGGGGGCAAACTCGATTTCGCATTGACGACGAAACGATTCCTTGAAGTAGACCAAACGGTACGTTGGATTGTCCAAAAACTTGGCGATCCATGCGGCCGCAGCGTCGCCTTGATCAATCGAGTCGATGCGATCTTTCCAGACGCGGACATTACGCTCAATGCCGCGGGTTGTCACCGGCACGACCAATGGCTCCATCCCTGGCCCCGTCAATGTTATTGACTAGACAGCAAGGTAAGTTTGAATGGAAGAGATGGATCGGCGTTGTACCTCTGGCTTGTTGACATCGAGAACAGGTTGCAAGAGTGCCATTTTAGGCTGCTTGCGCTGAGTCACAAAATCGTTCTTGCCATCCACGATGAGCCATTGACGGTCGTAAGCTAAACCACGCTCTAGGCAATGCGGAGCTCAAACATTATAAAAAGGATGGAGCCAAATGTACTCAAGATGTCGGCGGTCTTGAGGCGAATGCTACCACAAGACTTGATTGGATAGATAAACAAATCCACGACACGTGTCGATGGAATCTGCGCAGCTGTTACATTTACCACCTTGCCTTGGACATCTACGCTGTACATAGCACGATCCGCATTGTAGCTTTGAACCTACAATAGACCTATAAGACGAACAGCAAGCTGTGTGAATACTTTGCCAACACCCTTGGGAGTCACTACTGGACATTTCGCAGGGTAGAGATTTGGACGACGGGATTCAGCATTTAGGCGTGCGGTTTGAATAGCTTGCTCCAAAGCTTCTCTCGTCTTGGTATTCTCGTTCGACAATGTTCGTGCAATGATTGAGTTGACAATGTAGGGAACGAGAAACGTCACAGTGAGCGTCAGAGTCCCGAGAACCAAAACTGCATACTCGATGGGCAGTAAAGACGCCTATGCAGAGTGTCAGACGGTCATATAATCGGCCACGCGATTGATGCGCACCAAGAATGCTAGGGGTCGGCCGAAAACAATGTTCAGCACTGGATGGTCATTCAAAGCTTCAAGCCAGGCATGCAGTTGGCTTGAATAGTCGGGCTACGTTAAAATTCAGCTCAGGCAAGGATTACATCGTGGCTTTCTCACCGTCGACGCTTGGGCGGCGGCCAGGCCAGCAACAGCTAAGATCACTCTCATGGTGAAAATGATCAATCAAGTCAGTATTGGTGATGCAGATAACCCCCGCACCCCTTAACCCCTTAACCCCTTATCCATCAGCCTCAACAACTGTTTCGAGGCTTTGATATTTCGGTCATTGAATAACTCAAGGGCAATCTTCATTCCATTTGGTGTAATAAAGGGAACGATAAAACAGTCATTGACCCCATTTTGAGGAATACAACCTCCAGGTGACGTCAAAATGTTACCGCCCATTTGGCCCAAGGCAATGAGATGCGCGATTTGGCTGGTTCACATCGAGTTTTGAAAGAATTGGATGTTTCTTTCACCTCTTTTCAATCCCTTCTCGACCACAAACTCATTCAGAGGATGAGGATGTTCTCAGCTGAGATCACTTGGCTTGATGATTATTTTATCTTTCATGTGGATAGATTGGCAGTAGGGTTGAGGGGTTTCAGGGCTTTTAGTGTCAAGCCAACCTCGTATCGTACTGACAATTCTTCCACAAGGTTCAAAGCTTGTTTGCGAGAGCTTCATGGAGAAGACTACAGTGAATGAAGAGGGTTTGCCTTGGTGCTGTCGACGTCGGATGTGTCAAAACTCTAGAATCCAATTGATCATGCAGCTCACAAAACCCTGAATCAGTTCTACGGCGCATTCAAGAACAACCACCACCATGCCAAACCTGGGGAAAGCCATTGGGATATGGCCAAAGTTCCCAGCAATCAAACTTCTTGGCCTATTCAGGCTATTGCACTGCCATAACAATATTGTGGACTCCCATCTAAATCCCCCCCAGCTAAGGATGAAATATCCTAATATTCGAAACCGCGGTGATGAAAATAAAGACGGCCTTCTTCAAAAATGCAATAAAATGTACGGCATCACATCACCATGATGGCTTAGAAGACTGTGAGCACTTTGACAGGATCGCCAACTGATACTGAGCCCATCGTATCGCAGACAACGTACGTGCCAAAGAATTTCTAAGCCCCGAAGATGACAATCAGAGGAAACGACTGGTCTTACTTGGTGGGCACTCTTCCCAAGGAAGCCAAGACGTTGTCCATTTCTACGCATTAGTGCTGGTAAGAAAAAAGCCCTCCAGCATGAGAGCGATACCGTTGGGCTTTGAGTACTTCTTGGATGTTGCTCAACGTTTCGTCGTCTTTGATCCCAGTTGCAGGATCAATGGAGGGCTTGATGCATCGAGGGCAAGGTTTGACATTGCGAAAGCGAAGACCTCCAATTTCGAAATCACGCCACGTATCATCAGCCCACGCTGGACAACCAGAGACGACAATACTTGTCATATCAGTCGAGGAAAGCAGGAGCTTAAGCCACGTACTTGGGACGGAAGCGTTCAATCGTTATGGGACGCTTTAATTCAGTTTGGATAGACTCTAGCGAGGCGGCTGCCGACAGAAGGATGGGCAATTCATTCGCAAAGGCTACAACAAACGTGATACGGGTGTTCTTAGTGCCTCAACCCGCCTGTTTCATGCCCAGGAGCAACATTTGGATCGCATTCACGGTGATACGAGTCCTTAAAGCGTACTAGACGGAAGGCTGGTTCGTCCAAGAACGTGGCAATCCATGTTGCTGCTGCGTCGCCTTGATCAATGGATTGAACAATGTCCTTGAAACAGCGGACAGTTCGTTCAACGCCACCGCTCTTCACCACAGGCACAACGAGCGGCGCCATTCCTTGTGCAGTGAGCGTCAAGACATCCTAAGTATCAGTAAAATCAATTGCAGTGAAACAGGAGGTGTACAGGCTTGTCAAAGTCCACAATGGGATGGATGAGGGCCATCTTCGGATGGGTTTTCAACGTCACAGCTTCATTTTTGGCATCGATAACGAGCCATTGCCGATCACAAGCCAGGCCACGCTCTACGTGCATTGAGTCAGGGCAGACAGTGCACCAGAGTTACTGAGGATTTGAGCGTTGTCAACGTGAACACCCCCGCAGGATTTGATCGGATATACCAAGAGGTCATGAACACGGGGAGTTGTAATATCCGACGCTGGAATCTCGGCGACGACACCTTGGATATCCACAGAATACGCATCACGCTTAACATTGTAGCTTTGAACCTACAACGAAAATTACCATGGAATTCCTCTCGATTGGATATACTATTCCATTTCCATGGGGAGTCACAATGGGACAAGATACGGGAAATGCATTCGATCGACGGGACTCGGCATCCAAACGAGCTGATCTACTTGAGAGAAATTTCAAACTCTTGGCGACGGCAAAAGATAAAGTCAAAGAGAGGAGTAAAAATGCCGCGACGGAATATTCCGTTGGAATAATATTCACCATCTGCATCAACCGTGAGGTGAGGAACAGACATGAGATTTATGTACCAAGTAGTCCAGACGTTGGTGAATCCACTCCACCAAAGCCGACGGAGTCCATTGGAGAATGAAGTCTTGGAGGACCTCAACCATGATAAACGGTATTGAAATACTAGAAGTGAATTGACTACAGTATACTACTCTGGTCCGAAAAGATTGTCACGTTGATTATTTTATGGAGTACCATTTTTGTTGACTTTGTTTTAGTATGTAATGGTTTGAAGAATTTATCACATTTTAACATATTTTAATTATAATATTATGTATCAAAGATAAAATTGGCATACAAAATGGTAAATATGCATGTGACCTAACGATATTGGGGACCTCTTCGAAAGGCTTGAACCACAGCATACCGTGGTGATGGGTGATGCAAAGGCGCATCACCAGGAATCCTTCCAGAGTCGGTATATCAGTGGTCACTTTAGAAAGGTACAATCCACGAGTCAAAACCTTGTTGTATTACACGTTTGATAGTTTCAACGGATAATACTGGGTTGCTTGATAGCAAAACTTCCCGTGAGAAAAGTGTGCATCCAAATCGTGACTTGGAAATGGTTTGATCGCTTCATTGTGGCTTGTGTCATCTTTAATACGATCATTCTCGCCTTGACGGATTACACAAACGCATGGGCCGAGGGCCCAAATGCTACAATTTGGATCAATAGCTTTAACGACATGTGCAATTCCGTGAGCTTTTACATCTTCTTGATCGAGGCGCTTGTGAAGATTGTGGCCATGGGCTTTTGCTTTGGTCAGGGAGCATACTTGAGCGATGGTTGGAATCGATTCGACTTTCTGATTGTCATCTCGGGGTATGTTACCCAAGGCTGTTTTGAAATTGACGTTCTCCTTGATAGATTGCTTTCAATCATGAATATCAAAGGAATCAAAGTGAGTTTTATTCGAGTGCTGCGAGTCATGCGACCGTTGCGTACTTTGCATTCAGTTCCAGGCCTCAAGATCCTTACCAACTCACTCCTTGCAAGTTTGCCAGCGCTAGCCAATGTTTTTGTGTTGCTCATGTTTTGCATGCTCATTTTTGGTATCTTGGGAATGGAAATCTACCGAGGAGCATATCACTTCCGCTGCCGAATCACGCCATTCCCCGTGGTTCTACCTCCATGGCACTTTGAATTATCCACCAGATCAGTCTTATATTGACCTGGTTCAAGCAACGCCAGAGCAGTATATGTGCCTTCTTCCAGACGGAACACAAATCGACCAAAACATCGATGTTTGGGATACACCACAAGATTGCTTTTGGCCTATTGATGCGTCCGAGACAATTCCTCTTGTTTGCAACGAGCAAGCTGGCGTTGGCCGTCAGTGCGAGGCTCCTGGAACGGTGTGCGGCTCAAACTTTGACGAAGCGTTACCCGAACAAGCTGACGTCAACCAAAACCACTCGCCGTGGAGACATTGTAATTCAGTCGGCATTTGGACGAACCCTCCTTACATTTCGTAATCATATTCAAAAATTGGTGGTTTCGCCCATGTTTATTGATTTGGGTCTTGTCGTCACGTTGGCAAATATCCTCGTCTTGGCGATGGACTATTATGGTATTGATCGCCAGACAAAAAACAACTTTGAAACTTCAAACTTTGTTTTCATGATCTACTTTGGACTGGAGTCAGTACTGAAAATTATCGGCATGGGCTTTCGCTCTTTTTGGAAGTAAGAAGTTTGACTGAATGACATTTCATATTGGAGTAGGGACAACTTCAATCGATTTGACTAGCTCACGGTAGTTATGGTATGATTGAAGCGGGAATTAACCCCCCAGCAATTTTTGACGGCAACCCGGGAGGTGGAGGTTTCTTCACAGCATTTCGCGCCGCCAGGGCATTTAAATTAGCGCGCATGTGGAAATCTCTCAATCAACTCTTGACAGCCATATTCAACTCGATGGGGGAAATCTTGAATTTTCTTTTATTTCTTCTTCTTTTCATGCTCATCTTTAGCCTGATTGGCATGGAGGTATGTGCATATTTTGTTTGACCCAAGTTAAATCATCCTTTGTTAGCTATTTGCAACAAATTATCAGTTCGACCCCAACAATTTTTACATGCCATTCAACAATTCCAATCCCCAAACAAGACTCCATCGATCGAACTTTGATTCCATTGTTTGGGCAGCATTTACAGTGTTTCAACTGTTGACCTACGATAATTTTCCAGCAGTCATGTACGATGGGTGGATATCTGTGGGGGTATGGTCTCCCATTTATTGCTCCCTTGTACTTGTTTTGGGAGTCTTTGTCGTGATGAACATGTTTTCAGCCATTTTGGTGCAGGCTGTGATGGAAGGCAACGACGATGATAATGAAGAACATAAGGATGAAGTCGATGTTGAAGAAGGATCACCTCGAGATTCAACATCCAACAAAGGCATTATTAAAATAGTTCAGTCTAGAAGCGTCAGAATAGCACGACGTGCCATGAGGCTTCTTTCGAGGATCCACGCTGGAGTACCGTCGGATCCAGCCTCTCCACATCCAATAAACATGGGGAACAGTCTCCTAATTTTTTCACGAAACAGCCCAATTCGACGCGTATGTACATATTTACTCGATCGTCGTGAGTTCACATGGTTTATCGGTTTGACTATCCTTATTTCGTGCATTGACACCGCTCTTGACTCTCCGCTTTTGGATCCATCGTCAACACTTGGAATTTACTTGGACCGGTCCAATCTCATTTTCGCAATTATATTCACTTGCGAGATGGCGATTAATATTATTGCCCGAGGATTGATATTTGGACCTGACGCCTACATCAAAGACGCATGGCGTCTCCTCGATGGTTTTATAGTATTTGTCTCGATCTTGCCTTATTGCTTGGGTAGCTCAAAAAGTGGTACATTCACAGGTCTCCGATCCCTTAGGGCTTTCCGCGCATTGAGACCCCTCCGAGTGATCAACAATATCCCATCACTTAAAGTTGTCGTGAATACACTCTTTCGGTGCCTTCCAGACGTTGGTCGAGCACTACTCTTCTTGCTCTTTATGTTGTTTCTCTTTGGATTGATGGCATTAGCACTCTGGAAGGGAGCCAACTACACATGTTCGGTTAGCCCTTACAATTATGGCTTGGGCACTGGCACACCAAACAATCCACCTTGGTTTCCTTCTGACTACACCGGCGATTTCAACGTCTACGACGTTCCAACATTGCAATTGATCGATGTCATGACTTTTCCTATTCCTTGGAACAATATGTCGAGAGCTCAGCGCGATCCGTTTTTACCAGTATGGAACCAAACGGGATGTGGGCCTTTTGCCAACGACTATACACCGACATCAAAAGAAATATGTCTTTGCTTCGCAGCGCAAAATGGAACATCTTGGGATACTCAGACACCTCAACGTTACGACAACATCTTTTATGCAGTAGCTGGTTTGTTTGAATTGACAACAATGGAAGGTTGGACAGCTACGTGTCTTGCGACTATCGACGCAGCGGGTGAAGATATGCAGCCTTACCAACAATAACCCAGGCTACATGTTTTGGTGGTGGATCTTCATGATTATTTGTGCGTTTTTCATTACGGGTCTTTTTATCGGTGTCCTGTGCGACAGTTTTGCTCGAGAAACCTATGGCTCAATGGTGACGGATGAACAAATTTCATGGATCAAACTTCAGAACAAAGTTCTTGCGCTCTCCCCATTGCATGTGTTTCCCATGCCGAAAAATCGGTATCAGGCCAAATTGTACAAAATAGTCACTCATGCTTCCTTTAAGCCTTTCATTACATTTGTGATTTTGCTCAACACAGCCTGCATGGCGCTCAACTCATTTGGCCAAAGTCGGACTACTGACATAATTTTGAGTACTATCAATACCGCTTGTTCGTGCATATTTATCATTGAAGCTGTTATGAAGCTGCCAAGCTTTGGCTGGGCGTACTTCGAAAGTAATTGGAACCGATTTGATTTCATTATTGTGCTCTTCACAATTGCTGGGTTCATGATGGACGCATCTAACGTTGGGGATGGAACCACCGCTTCGATCACTAGGGTCTTTCGAGTATTTCGCGTGGGTAGAGCAATCCGCCTCATTAAGAAAGCCAAGGTGATGAAAAGTCTCTTTGACACTCTAATTGTTTCACATCCCGCTGTCTTCAATGTTGTCAGTTTACTCAGCTTGCTGTATTATATTTTTGCCGCAGTGGCTGTACAGTTGTTTGCCAAGACAGCATTCAATGACGATATGATCAACGAGAACCAAAACTTTCGCAATTTTTGGACAGCTTTTCAGACCCTCATCGGCTTTTCGACAGGAGAAAACTGGGACAACTTCACTTGGGAAATTTTTAATCAAGTGCCAGAAACAAACCCTACGTGCGAGGACCGTCCGTACAACGTATCCATGTGTGGCTTCAATGATACTTATGATTGTATTCCGTTGGACGGTTGCGGAAATAGTTTGATTTTACCGTTTATGTACATCTTCTTTTTGATCATAGGTTACATTGGCATTAATCTATTTTCTGGTATTGTCGTGGATGCGATCGGTGATGCGTCGAGCGATTGTCCGGTGAACGTAAATACTCTGGCAGAATTTTCTGACCGATGGGCTCAATTTGATCCATCTGGATCGGGACTGATCACAGCGGAAGACCTTACAACGTTTTTGTACACAGTGTATCCACCGTTTGGTTTTAAAGGTGTCCCTGGATTTACAAGACGACGAGTTGTCATTGCAATTGATATCTCCTCCTGAGTTTTATTTTTGCTTATTTTGGTGTAGGTGAATTGGATATCCCTATTTACGACAAGCAATACGTTCATTTCAAGGATGTTCCTCGTGCACTTGTTCAGCGTGTTTTGGCTGAGGTTGGAGCTGTCTTAGCTAATGATTTACGATAAGATGCATAGGGTGACAAAACAAAATTTGCTGAGATTTCCGCTGTAATGGAAAGACTCGGCATCAATAGGCAGTTTGACGAGATGTGGTTTCGGAATCACGGAAAGAGAAACCACGACAAATTAGCTCAACGTGACAAGCGACCAGCTAAAGAGTATTCGGCAACGATTGTCATTCAGCACTTTTTTGAGAGAGTCAAGTTGGAGCGACAAAGAAAACGTGCGTTAAACGTTGCCACAAACGATAAAAACCACACCAATGCACAATCTCCAGCTAAAGCGATGATTGCGAGGGATATGGATGTCGAGTCTGTCGAATGTCCTTATCGTTCTGTGGGCGGCCATCAATCACCATCAGAGGATACTGTGCAGCCGCATTTGATAACTGCAAAGAATCAAATAACTTATGATATAATCTCGGTAGACAAATGCTGAAGACCACAACACCCATATATAGAACTGGCATCTACACAAGCTGGTGCACATGAAGACAAAGGGACTTTCGCATGGCTTCAAGTGATTCAAGTATTAGCGTCTGAACGAGAAGGGTCTCCGAGATTCTGCCACAATATTGAATTACAGTGACGGCCTCATACATGGAAAAGCATCACATTGATCATTGGCCTTTGTAAATGCAACACATATGTTTAAAAGAAAGGATAATTTCGAGAGTATTATCTCGGAACCAGTGGTATACTAGCTGGAGTCATGGATCGTCTGGTTGTGAGATAATGCATTCATCCGGCATGTTATCCGAATTGAAGGTGGAAATTATCAGACTCGTCATCGTCATTCGGGTTGTCCAAGTTGAACATCTCAAGGATGGAAGTCACAACACAAATGCAAAGGAAGTCGCAAGGAGTAAGTGTGCATTGTATTCAATCGTTAAACTAAATTCTGATCTAGTTTCTTTGATTTATATCCCTCCATGCCTTGAGATGGCTTGCGCTTTCTTTGTTTTCGTCCTGGTTTGGTGGAAGAGCCTTCGTCAAGAAGGGCGTTTGAAGCTTTTGATTCTTCGTTCGGATGCAAGTCAACAGGGGTAGGGGGATAGAGGAATCCAGAGTACAACGCTTTAAACGTAGATACTTTGTAGCATGAGTTGTATCTGTCCAAGGGGTTGATTCCAGCCAAGTTAAGACAAGCGGTGGCGTGAATACAAGGACGCATGAAATCAGACCAACTGAGGCAATCACAAAAACTTTTGACGATATCGACACCATGCCAGAGATTACTCGAATCGGGTGAGGGGCTGTTGTATCGAGCCAAATACGATTTTTCTGGCTCACAGGGTAATATCTAAACATTGAAAGGGCAATAAACATTATAATAATTTTGAACACATACATCAATGAACTTTGAGCTTTCGTTTATCTTGTCGAACAAGCGCTGGTGGTACGGTGTTAAAGCACTATCTGGCCATGGCGCGCACCGCTTCCTACACTTTAATTAATATCAACGTAATTGATTCAACATGTGTGGTCAATTGTATTCATACCTGCGTTCGTTAATGTTTGACAGCAAATGCAGCAAATACTTAAAATGAAGTTCGATGACATTGGAACTGCGTAAGTCTTGGCCAAGCCACTGATTTGCGGACTCAGCAAGATTAGATGTTGTATTGCCAAAAGTTGGCTTGGAGAAAGCATACGTGACCCAGGAACTATGAGTCAAAGCCTCTGGGTTCGTCAGATATGCAAATGCAGCTATCCAAAGGTTAACAGCCATAGCAATGAATATTACCAGGATTCCGAGTGCGTAGTTTCTCAGCGTAGCGAGCAAAACTATCCCTCGAAGAAGCATTGGCCATTTGATAAACTATATTTTCCTCTGCTGCAGTAAGCCACATTTTCTTGTTCGCTCGGATGCTCGCTACAATATGACGAAGGCAGAAGCGATGGGGGTTGTTGGGGCATATATCTTTGCATGCTTTCATTAGTCCTAGTGTTATATGAGTTGAATTGATACAGACTTGTTAACCTTTATCTCTGCCAGATATCAAAACGATGTCATCATGTATAACACCTGCCAGCTTTAATTGCTTTATAAACCAAGACCAATTGTCGTAGTTTTCTGTTGGTACAACAGCAAGACCTAACGTGTGGTAAGACTGCAAACTCATAGTGGTGCCACACCCAAGACAAGTAAATGATTGTTTGGATCTTTGATGGAGGCCACCAAAAGAACGCCTCGGGAGTTCATCAAATCTTTTAAATGAGTTCCTACATGAAATGATATTAAAGACAATGGATGGCGATGAGAATACCATCTAGAGCGACTACTGGTTGGCAATGTGCTATGGATGAGATGCAAAATTTCGGCACAAGCACACTTCTGTGAAAAAACCCATTAATCGTCTCAACCTCTGCAATGGTGCCTGGGTTCTTCTCTTTGACAAGAGAGAAGTAGTGGCCCAATTTTTCGAAGGCAAGATCAATATCCCCATACAGACTCTTCACCAAATGAGTCTTCACACGGCTGGCAGCAGACGACGAAACATCGTGTCCCAAAGACCACTTTATTGTGTCTTGAATTTCCTTCCCCGTGAGATCGCGAGGGTTGGACATTGCCTTTGAGCTATTTGACAGTAGAGTATCAAGAATCTATGTTTTGCTTTGAATATACGTCAATATGCATTGTGTAGTACTAACCAAGTTGTGATTTATTCCCGCATGACGACGAATTGGTTCTTTTTGATGCAAAGGGTGATTATGAGTGAGATCCATCGAGGATATTATGATGTTTCCATTCACACGCTTGGAGGCTGCGACAGAAAAGCTGCAAGTGTCTCGTATACATGTCCATTTAGCACCTGCTTTTGTGAAGTAGCGTTGTTTGACACTAAAGCCATGAGTCAGAGCAAGTTTGTTCAAGTCTCCTCGTAGAGCAGACAAGGAACCAAAACAGTGGTCAGTTTGCATTGACAATATCGGGAGTGATATACTCTGGGACTTCGAGAGGTGGTTGAGTCAGTTTGAGCTCAATTGCCGAGAGGAGGTACTCCCTACTGACCAGTGACCCTTCGCCGCTCATCTTGAGAATAAAGGATCCTGAAACAGATTATATATAGATACCAGTGGAAACGCATTGAACAAAAATATACCAATAATTAATGTTTTTCACCAATCATTAACCCTCTCGTGTGGACCGCCATGAATTCGCAGGTTGGTGGCTAAGCCAATCAGAGACACACACTGTAGGATATTAATGTTTTTCACCAATCAGTAACCCTCTCGTGTGGACCGCCCTGCAATTCGCAGGTTGGTGGTTAAGCCAATCAAAGACACAAACTGTAGGATAAATCCTTAGTAATTTGTCCAATCAATAACCTTTACAAGTTGAGCAGGTATATGCCTTAGTTTGCCGTGTTGTCTAGTGGTCGGCGCGAGTTTAATTCTCTCGTTTTGCGATGCGAACGACGGGCCGCCCACAAGGACTGTATTGGTAGCCAGAAAGAATCTGACCTTGCACCAAACTGAGTAACAGCTGTGGATACCACGACAAACGTAGGAAGCCAGAAAGGAGGGGAAAGTGCTAAGTCACGTGATTCAAAAGGCAGTCCTGCACCAAATCGACCCACAACTTGGTCGCCAGCAGATTCGTGCCGCACGTAGGTGTCTTTCACACCAGGTAAGCTCCAAATAGCGCGGAAGCAAATAGGACGAGGATGGACCAGACCTTTGGGTCTTCATGTAACCAAACAGAATGGTCAAGGCATCTTCATGCCATGTCATGCGTGCAAAGTGTATTGTTTCGCCATAGCCCGCTCGGCGCATGAGGTTGCCTGTGAGAACCATAAACAACTGGCAAATTATGTATCTTTTCCACCGATGCGATGCATTTCCAGACAGATCATTTTGAAAAGCGAGAACGGCAAAGGTTCTTTGCCATTTGTGAGTCGACTGCCACTGACATGCGAAGCTTGAGCAAGTGAGCGCTTCAGATCATTGTAAAATAGTGTAAGCTTAGCAGCAAATTCGACTCCCAATGGAACTCCTCACATGATGTAAAGATACATCAAGGTTGAACGCAGATTGCGATAAACCGATTTGGCAGGGTTTTGGTCAACGGCCATATTTTGAGAGACAAGAAATCCTTCGAATACTCTGGGTTCGAGAGTCGCTAGATCGATGGGTGGGGCCAGAGGGGAGTAACCGAGAGCCATGTTACGACAAAAGTACAGTTAATGCGGCCACGACAATCAGGATGCAAGAGTTCAGGACTGTTTTCATCGAGCCATGCCATGAAGCGGGTAATTCCTCGCGCGTAGATATCCTTTGACTTGCTCCCAATTGTATTACTTCGTACAAGAGCAATGGCTTGCTCAACGGTGCCTCTGTCCATGATCCAAATTTACGACCTCTCAAAGATCCGAACTTAAGTTGAAAGAGGCACACTACTAATTGCAGATTTGAGGTGGATGTCGTCCAACAATATCGTAGTAAGCATAACTACTCAAGCATATCTCGACTTCTGTATACAAGAAAAAATCTTTCTTGTTTGGTTTTCGTAAAACTTGGACAATCCGTCCAACTTATCACTGAAGAATTGGAAGAAACGTCCCACAAAATCAAGAGAAATGCGAATTTACAAATAACAATATCCTCTATAAATCTATCTTTGATTGAACCTCTTGTTTGATTATTGGGTCTATTGTGGAGCAGAGGAAGTGTTGGTAAATGACGAGCAAAATATATATGTACTTGAATAAGGAAATTTCCACCTTCAATTCGGATAACATGCCGGATGAATGCTTATCTCACAACCAGACGATCCATGACTCCAGCTAGTATACCCCTCTGGTTCCGAGATAATTCCTCTAATTTTGATCCTTGACTAACCAACCACCCTGACCACTTTTCGTGTGTTCTATGAAACGAGTGGTATTTGCAGGTGTCAACAGTGTAAGATGGTTGCCTGATTTTAACTCCTTTTCTCACCAAGCAACTCTCTTCAAGCAAATTATTTCTTCAAGCTTGCTTCAGAATAATTGTAGCTCGAGCAGACGAAGTGACAAAAATTTTGCGGACTGCATTTGAGAGAGTTACCTTTAAGTTTAACTGTAACGTTCAACGGCGTGATAAAAAGTACTAACAAGGTGACGACTTGATCTTGATGTATTCACAATGCATTACACCGAGATAAGCTTTGTAGATGTATAGCGTGACCTCTTGAAGCCTTATTGCTACCACTGCTAACTTAGTTAGCCTGTTGATTGTCACCAATTAACCCCCTACCGGCCTAATTGAGCAGTTACGGCAGTTTCACTCGTGAGATTGGTTTCTCAACAGTCGCGAAACTCAGCCTAGTTACTACCGCAACAACGAAAGGCTACGCTCAGGGCCTACCGTTGCGATGGGCGACGACAAGGCCCACCACCAGGATTCCTTTCAGAGTCAACATATTTATGGCCATCTCCGAAAGGTTGTATTGAGATAGCTCACCTCTTAATTCGTTGTTCTCTATAGTTTCAGCGGATATCACTTGGTTGCTTGACAGCTAAACATCCCGTCAGAAAGGTGTGTATCCACATTGTGACCTGGAAATGGTTCGATCGCTTCATCGTGGCTTGCGTCATCTTCAATACGGTCATTCTCGCTTTAACAGACTACACCAACGCGTGGGCTGAAGGTCCAAACGCCACAATTTGGATCAATAGCTTCATCGACAAGTGCAATTCTATAAGTTTCTACATCTTCTTGGTGGAAGCCTTCGTGAAGGTTGTCGCGATGGGCTTTTGCTTTGGGGAAGGGGCGTATTTGAGCGATGGCTGGAATCGACTCGATTTCATCATTGTAGTATCTGGGTACGTGCAGCAATCGTGCAGCCATTGAGATCATCACAATATGATGTTATTCGATAGGCTTCTCTCTATTATGAATATCAAAGGGATCAAGGTTGGATTTATTCGAGTTCTTCGGGTCATGCGGCCGTTGCGCACACTGCATTCGCTACCAGGTTTGTTGCAGGAAAAATCCATATTCACACCTCTGGATCAGGGCTCAAAGTACTCACGAATTCACTTCTTGCCAGTTTACCCGCGCTTGCCAATGTCTTCGTGTTGCTCATGTTTTGCATGCTCGTGTTTGGCATTCTTGGTATGGAAATTTATCGTGGGGCGTATCACTTTCGCTGCCGAGTCACACCATATCCAGTGGTTCTACCGCCAAATGGTACCTACAACTACCCTCCCAATGCATCGTATATCGCCATGGTTCAAGCTGCTCCCGACCAGTTTATGTGTCTTCTTTCTGACGGAACTCCAATCAATCAAAGCCAGTCTGTGTGGGATACTCCACAAGACTGCTTTTGGCCAACTGATCCCTCAGAGCCGTTCCCGCAAGTTTGCAACGAAGAAAGTAATACTGGACGACAATGTCTGTCCCCTGGTACAATTTGTGGCTCAAACTTTGACGATGTTGGAAATCCTCGATTCAACTACCTTCTGCAACCACCATGGACTGGCAATGCCAACGATGATGCTCTCTTCAACTCAAACTTGAACTACGGCTTGCCGAGTTTTGATAATTTGGGACGAACATGGCTCATTTTGCTGCAAACAATTACAGCGTCGGGATGGATGGTGCTTACGCAAACGGTAAAATTACTTCGAAAATAAACTGACTGTACCTTAGACCCAAAACACGGCAAGTCCTGTCGTCGCAGCCATATATTTTACAACGTTGATGTATATCGGCATGTGTTTCCTGTTGCAACTCAACATGGCCGTTCTCTTTACTGAATTTGAAAAGGCGAAAGACCAACAGAACAAAAAGATGCGACAGGAAATGTATGTGCTTCCGGCATACTTGAAATTGTCATAAACTTGTAGGGAGCGACGATCGGTCGTTCTCGCTTCCATGACAAAAAGCAGCAGAGCCGCAGAATCAATGACAAAAAAGTATTTGGCAAAACTTGTCGCCGCAACGGCAAGTCGCCGTGGAGATATTGTGGTCCAGTCAGCATTCAGCCGAAACATCTTTGCTTTCAGAAATGGAGTGTATAAACTCGTGATATCACCTGTGTTCATGAACATTGGTCTCGTGGTGACCATGGCTAACATCCTCATTCTTGCCATGGACTATCACGGAATCGACGTTGAGACAAAGAGCAATTACGAGACTGCTAATTTCTCTTTCATGATTTACTTTGGAATTGAATCCGCACTGAAGATCATCGGTATGGGCCTTCGCCCATTCTGGAAGTGAGTCTTTATCTCCTGAGATCGTGTACTCATTGTTGCATAGGGACAATTTCAATCGATTCGACTTGTTGACGTTTGTTATGGGCGTGATTGAGGCTGCAATTAATCCACCAGCTATCATTGATGGAACACCTGGTGGAGGCGGGTTCTTCACTGCATTTCGGGCTGCTCGAGCATTTAAATTAGCGCGGATGTGGAAGTCACTTAACCAACTATTGACCGCCATTTTCAACTCAATGGGCGAAATTCTAAATTTTCTGCTATTCTTGCTTCTCTTCATGCTCATTTTCAGCCTGATCGGCATGGAGGTATATATTTTTATGTGTTCTGACACCTCTTAATTCAATCGTTCGATGTAGCTGTTCGCGACTCACTACCAGTTTGATCCCAACAATTTTTACATGACATTCAACAATACAAATCCACAGACGCGACTCCACCGATCGAACTTCGACTCAATTGTATGGGCAGCATTTACTGTGTTTCAGATTTTGACATACGACAATTTTCCTTCTGTCATGTATGATGGTTGGATATCAGTGGGTGTGTGGGCTCCTATCTATTGTTCGCTTGTCATTATCCTCGGAGTTTTTGTCGTGATGAATATGTTTTCTGCTATTTTGGTACAAGCTGTCATGGAAGGAAACGATGAAGACAGTGAAATTGACAATGACGACGACGATGGTGGTGAATCGTCTCCTCGAGCGGCAATGAGAAAAGATAATCTCTTAAATACTGTACGAACAAAAAGCGTTCGACTAGCTCGCCGTGCAATGAGACTTTTATCGCGATTTCAAACAGCAATGCAGTCCGATCCATCCTCACCACGTCCAATAAATTTGGGTAATAGCCTGCTCATATTTTCACCGTCGAATCCCATAAGGCGTTTGTGCACCTTTGTCCTGAATCGTCGAGAATATACATGGATCCTCAGTTTGACAATCCTAGTATCATGTATTGACACAGCTCTGGACACACCACTGTTGGATCCATCTTCAACACTCGGAACTTACTTGGATCGATCAAATCTCATCTTTGCAGTCCTTTTCACATCCGAAATGACCGTTAACGTCATTTCCCGTGGGTTGATATTTGGACATGATGCCTACATCAAAGACGCATGGCGTATCCTCGATGGTTTTATCGTGTTTGTCTCAATCTTGCCATATTGTTTGGGCAATACCAAAAGCGGTGCATTCACAGGTCTCCGATCACTTAGGGCTTTCCGCGCATTGAGACCCCTCCGAGTGATCAACAACATCCCATCACTTAAAGTTGTCGTGAATACACTCTTTCGGTGCCTTCCAGATGTCGGTAGGGCCCTGCTCTTTTTCTCCTTTATGCTCTTTCTCTTTGGATTGATGGCATTAGCACTCTGGAAGGGAGCCAACTACACATGTTCGGTTAGCCCTTACAATTATGGCTTGGGCACAGGCACACCAAACAATCCACCCTGGTTTCCTTCTGACTACACTGGCGATTTCAACGTCTACGACATTCCAACATTGCAATTGATCGACGTCATGACGTTTCCTATTCCTTGGAACAATATGTCGAGAGCTCAGCGCGATCCGTTTCTACCTGTTTGGAACCAAACGGGATGTGGGCCTTTTGCCAACGACTATACACCGACATCAAAAGAAATATGTCTTTGCTTCGCAGCGCAAAATGGAACATCTTGGGATACTCAGACACCTCAACGTTACGACAACATTTTTTATGCAGTTGCTGGCTTGTTTGAATTGACAACAATGGAAGGCTGGACAGCTACGTGTCTCGCAACCATTGATGCAACGGGAGAAGATATGCAACCCCTTGCTAACAACCATCCGGGTTATATGATCTGGTGGTGGATCTTCATCATTATTTGTGCGTTTTTCATTACGGGTCTTTTTATCGGTGTCCTGTGTGACAGTTTTGCTCGAGAAACCTATGGCTCAATGGTGACGGATGAACAAATATCATGGATCAAACTTCAGAACAAAGTTCTTGCGCTCTCCCCATTGCATGTGTTTCCCATGCCAAAAAGTCGATTTCGAGCCAAGCTGTACAAAATTGCGACGCATGCCTATTTTGAACCGTTCATCACATTTGTGATTTTGCTCAACACAGCCTGCATGGCGCTCAACTCATTTGGCCAAAGTCATACATCGGAAATTGTACTGACCACAATCAACACGGTTTGCTCATACATCTTCATCGTTGAGGCTGCAATCAAATTGCCCAGTTTTGGTGTGGGGTACTTTGAGAGCAACTGGAACCGTTTTGATTTGATAATCGTGCTGTTTACTATCGTTGGTTTCATCTTGGACGCGATGGATGTCAAAGTTGGATCTGCAGCGTCAATCACGCGAGTTTTTCGAGTGTTTCGAGTTGGCCGAGCAATTCGCCTAATCAAGAAAGCCAAGGTTATGAAAAGTCTTTTTGATACTCTGATTGTCTCGCTCCCCGCTGTCTTGAACGTCGTGAGTCTACTCAGTCTTCTCTACTACATTTTTGCCGCTGTGGCTGTTCAATTGTTTGCAAAAACCGCGTTTGACAATGATATGATCAACGAAAACCAAAATTTTCGCAACTTTTGGATGGCATTTCAGACACTCATTGGTTTCTCCACCGGTGAAAACTGGGACAATTTTACGTGGGAAATGTTCAAGCAAGTGCCAGCTACAAATCCAACGTGTGAAGATCGACCGTACAATGCATCCATGTGTGGCTTTAACAATTTTTATGGGTGTATCCCTCTAGATGGATGTGGAAATTCACTCATACTGCCCTTTATGTATCTCTTCTTTTTGATCATGGGATACATTGGCATTAACCTGTTCTCTGGGATTGTGGTTGATGCAATTGGTGATGCGTCGAGCGATTGCCCTGTGAATGTCAATACACTAGCTGAATTTTCAGATCGTTGGGCTCAATTTGATCCATCTGGATCGGGACTCATCACTGCCGAAGAGTTGACAGATTTTTTGTACACGGTGTATCCACCATTTGGCTTCAAAGGTGTGCCAGGATTCACTAGGCGGCGGGTTGTCATTGCCATAGGTACGTATGTTTCACATTGACAGAATTAAGCAATTGTTAGGCGAGTTGGATATCCCAATTTATGACAAGCAATTCGTGCACTTTAAAGATGTTCCTCGAGCCCTTGTCCAGCGTGTCTTGGCAGAGGTTGTAGTCCCAATGCACGGGTATTTAATATTTGTTTGCATAGGGAGACAAGACAAAATATGCTGAGATTTCTTCTGTCATGGAAAGGCTTGGGATCAACAGGCAATTTGATGAAATGTGGTTCCGAAATCATGGGAAAAAGCATCAGAATAATTTAACTCAGCGTGACAAGCGGCCCGCAAAAGAGTATTCAGCGACCCTTGTGATCCAGCGATTTTTTGAAAAGGTCAAACTCGAGCGAAAGAGGAGGCGGTCCGTTATCATAGGCACCACCGACGGTCTTCACTCGAATCCACAGTCCCCTGCCAAGTCTACAAATGCTAGAGATATGGACGTTGAGTCAGTCGAAGTACCGGATAGGCCCCCCGATGGAGACCACATTCCGCCAGACGAAACAATAGGAGATAGTGGTGTATAGAGATGTATGTAGTCTTCGTAATAGATGTCCAGCATCTATCGTCGTCATTTGTGCTGAACCTTCTCGCTGAGCTTGATTTCACCCTATTATCCGGATACTATCCAGTTATCCGGACGTTTTCCTTGCCAACTTCAACATACTATCCGGGATTTGGCATCTTTATCCGGATAGTTTCATGTTTCCATTTCTACAGCAAGAATGAGTCGACATCCAACGACGACACTCTTGACGCGATCTGTGGCCTTGTCGACGCGGTTCTGGCTGTACATAACTGGTCTAGAAGTACGTGTTAATGTGTTTGAGAGTTCCTAATGTAGTGCATAGCGTCAAGCGCGATTGTTTCGTCATATGCTGGCCGATTGGAAACGACGTCCATGGACAAGGCATGGCATGGTGATCCTCGCACAAAATGCAATCAACTTGGCGTGGCATTCCATACGCCTTCTTTTGGTTCCAGATGTATTTCTCCGCTTCTTCGTTGCTACAGTGTCGTTGCAAGCTTTGTTTGAAGTCTGGACGATAACAAAGCGATTCGGACTTCGCCTTGCATTGCAGTGCACAGCAAACGGTCGCAAACGACTCAAGCTCCACACAGCAATGGAAAATGCAAGATCATTAGCAGAGCAGCGGGTACGAAGTGCAAAGCTTGCTGAAATAACTCTAGACAGGCTATTGGACAAGAGCTGGATGTGCTCGAGGGACATGACAAATGGCGAAAGGATCCTTCGTCTGGTCTCTTTTTATACGAGCGAGTGCAATCGAAAATTGCCATGTATCAGCGTCTTCAACGTGAACACGATGTCATGGGAATCATGTTTGCGTTGCGTGCAGGTCTTTTGCGCAAGCATTGGGGACTCGGAAATCCTCGGCTCTATGGTGTCAGTCACGGTACTTGAACCGTCCTGCAATATTTGTACTAACTTCGAATTAGTCGGCACAAAGCATGTAGTGGATGAATATATGGACACTGTATTGAGCTCAATGGACATGGTTCTACAAAGTCGACATGATTCCATGACTCTCGATGTCACCAAGGAAGAACTGAGTGTAGACAACAAATTGGCCTTTTTCAGTGAAACTCGACACGCGTACGGTAGATCCGCACTCATGCTCAGCGGTGGTGGTGGTCTTGGTCTATACCATACTGGCATTGTCAAAACGTTGTTCGAAGAGGGGATGCTGCCAACTGTTATTTCGGGTGCATCAGCTGGTTCGATCGTTGCGGGCTGCATAGGGGTTCGCACTGACGAAGAATTGGCTGAGGTGTCTCTCTCCATCGAAAATGCACCACTGACGGATATGTAGATCTTTCGGGACGGGTACTTGGATTTGTTCTTCTTCGAGTTCAACGTGACTCCACGGGATCTTGAAATGTACACTCCATCGTGGCTTGCTGCCTTGGAAGGCATTTTGCCAACTTCCACATTTGAATCACTTCAGGAATATTGGGTCATTGCGGCACGATTTCAGGACCAAGGATATTTCTTGGACACAGCCCGCCTTAAGGTAACGATTCTTTCGTTTGGTAGTCGGTGTTGATGTTGATTTTTAGCAAAACTTAAGAAATAACATGGGCGACTACACGTTTCGGGAAGCGTACGATCGAACTGGTCGCATTATTAACATAACTGTCACCCCGTCTCAAACAACGTTAGTCAATTTCCACATGGTAAACGTAATCGTGGCCTGTAGGGATTATCCTCAATTGCTCAACTACCTCACTGCACCTAATGTGTTGATTTGGTCAGCGTCGCTAGCATCCTGTGCGATTCCACTCGTGTTTGCCCCCGTAGAGCTGTATGGAAAAGACCAGGTACTTTGATTCCAAGGCGTTTGAATTAGTTGTGACTTTCGCTGGTAGCATGGCCACATTGTACCGGTTTACCGTGAGGGCTTAAAATGGAGCGACGGCAGGTACTCGAGAATAAACCCCATCCATTCGTTGACGCCAGTGATAGTGTTGAATGTGATTTACCCATGGAGCGTTTGAGTGAACTCTTCAACGTGAATCACTTCATTGTGAATCAAGTGAATATTCACTACAAGTTTATATCTGGTTATGAATCGCTGGGTGGTGGTGATCTCCTTGGCTTTTTGAAGAAACAAATGAAAGCGTATATTAAAAACATTGCTGAGTTTGGACTCAACACTTCCGTGTTGAAACTCTTCGGTGTTGGGCTCGTTCCGCTCCTAACTCAGGTAAGACTTATATTATTGTCTTTATCATAACTTGATGTGGAGTAGACATACGAAGGTGACATCACGATTTCGATTGCGTCGCAGGTTTCGTTCTTGCAAATGGTAAAGCAAGTGCTTACGAATCCATCACCAAGCCATTTCCACGAACTCGTTTTGGCCGGCGAGCGATCTGTTTGGCCCCATCTTTCCCGCATTCGCGCAATGTGTCGAGTTGAATTTGCCCTCGAGCGTGCAGTCCGGTAGATGCCATTTGACGATATTTTATGGAGATTAATTGTGTCTAGGTATCTCCGAGGCGAACAAGCGTTGGAAGATGAGAAACGAACGGGCGTTAGCAGCCTTGGCCGCGTGCCTTCGTTCTACACGTCACCAAGCAGTATGAATTTGTCGAGCATGACGCAATCACCATCGACATCAAGAAAGACAATGCCCACGCGAACCGAGCAACCCATTCGTCGCAACAAGAGCATCAATGTAGCTGGCGCCGTAATGAACATGGAATCCGTTCTTAGCGGCTTTGGCGCGCGTCACGGAGCATCGTTTGAGTAACTGAAATCACACCTTTGCTGTTGTATTCAACTTAACGGTTTCACACAAGTCGAAACGTCAGCGACCTTTAAGGTCACACACACGCTTTCATCAGCGGCATGAGCCAGGATGTCCCACGATCTCCCCCTGAAATATGGGACGATCTAGAAGCATTTAAGCCTGTGTCTAGAGGTCCTGAAGCGCTCAATAGCCTGCGGCGATCACCTGTGCGCAAAGTACGGCTTAATATTCTCCAGAGCTCCATCGCGTCACGGGTCGATGAGACCAAGAAAGAGAGAATCAAGACACCGCCTTTAGACCTTGGAGATGTGCCAAATACGTTAGCAGCTTTGGGTCCACTTGGGTCGTTCCATGGCGGTGGTCGGCGACCAGAATCTCCTACTGCTGCTTTGAACTCCTCTGACCAAGATCGATCCTACAGCACGCTCAGCGATCGTATCGGTTCGCATTACACGCCGACATCACGAACATTAACCAAACAAGTGGTTGCACGTCTAGCAGTCCAACCAAGTCCCAAGGCTGGGAAAGCAGCTCCAGGTTTGTTTGTATCACCGTCAAAGCGGCCAGTGGTGGCGAAATCGCCCGCACTCGAGCGGTCCTCGAGTCTATTTTCCAACACTAACGAGGACGACTACACTCTACCTCCAGTTATCGAGCTAAAGCAACAAGTGCCACCACTGTCCGTCTATCCTGATGGCTCAAGAGCTTTCTCCCGGCACGTTCAGTCATCTACCCACTCTTTTAAAGTACCAAGCCCAACACATAGCCCAACGAAGAAGGACGCGATTCGCCTCAACGTCGGTACAAAGCCATTGTCTAGAAAGCAACCTTCCAACAAAGTGCTCACCCCACTGACCCCTCGAACTCTCCAAGCCGATGCTCACTTGTACCAGACGTCTCGAGCAAATTTTATCAAAGCAGTCGAGTTAGCTCGAAGTAACACCGCACCTATGAATCCCCACTGGCCTGTAGCCATTCTCCATCGCCTTCAGCTTCCACCACCGACCTTTCGCCATCTTCCTGAGCTCATGGAACGCCATTCAAATATTTGCCAAGCCATGTTGGCCGAAATGATCGATCAAGTACATACCGACTACGCCACCGCTGTGGGCAAGGCCATGGTGCAGTACGATCTGCTCGACGAGCGATTAGCGTCCAGTGCTGGAATCGTGTCGGCTTACTTGGCTGCTTCTCCCCAATGGTGGACCAGCGATACGTACACAAACTTTGCGTGGCGCGTGCTTCGTGAGACGCACGTGAATCGCACGACTGTTCGTGAAAGCTCTGAATACATTGAAGTGTTTCTGCACACTGGAGATCCCGCTGTGTTGGCCCTCCAGTCTCAATGGCTTTTGGACGGCCCTCCACCTGAATGGGAGGTAAGGATTGCGTTTTGTCAACGCTTATAACTCCATGGATAGAGTGGTCGCGATGGCGTGGCTTGGGTGCCTTATGCACAAATGCTCTGGACTGATGTTCAATCTCGAGGATTCCGCAAAACATTGCCTCGTACAATCACGAGCTTTGTCGAGCATACGACTCGCCGGGTCGAAATGGTGAAGGAATGCCTTCGAACATACTGGATTACAGCTAGCGCCAAGAAAGTGGATGCGTTCTTGCCCAGCGTTGCAAAACCACAGGCAAAACCGGTGAGCCCTGAGTAGAGAGTAAGTCTTAAGTTGGAGTAGTCGCCCGAGAAAACAGCAACACAATCCCGTCATGAAACTAAAAACAACGACAACGATGATGTCCTCGTAGAAGAAGATTTGTTTGCATACAACCACCATATTGGCGTACTCAATGCCGCCTCTGTGCTAATGTCTCGCCAATTAAGAAGTCTCGTGGATGCGTCCGTGAGCTCTTTTGCCCAATTTTTCCGCGACTGCGTTGTGGATTCGACAGCTGTACTAATATTGGATGTTGTTTGTACATCGGGAACGATATCGTCTCCACTGGTTCGTATGGAACCTCCTGTTTCGACAGTCCAAGAGCGCATATTAGCTTGCGTAACACTTTTGGTCGAAGGTAGATATATATTTATTGTTCAAGCTCATAGATTCTGCACGTAGCTGCAAGTGTATTTCCCCGTATCGACGCCCAGACGAGCATTCCCTCTAGAATCCGCAACAAAGCCGCCCTTGGACCATGCACGCTGACATCCACGGATGCCTTTGTTACAAATACCAAAACTCAAATTGCCTCCGACATGGATCGTTATTTGAATCGAGCGACCAGCGTCATGGATCATTTTGTTCCCTTTCACTCGCTCTTGAATGGCCTACTTGAATCACGACTGGAAACTCTGCTAGAAGGCCCAGTTGATCTTGGTGTGTACCACATGGAGCTAAAAGCACTTTCAGATATGGAAGCCGCTGTCCGTAAGGACATTCAAGACCACTACTACTTCCCTCTATTTGCTGTTTCATGTGTCGAAGCCAAAGCATATCTTTGCCAGCGGACCAAGGATTTGAGCCACTTGATTTTGTCCCGTGCGTCGGCTGACAACATTCGACACATGACAACGATGGGCCAACAGTACGAACAAACGGTGCAGACTTTGATGGCCGACCCTGTGGATTCATCCGAATTGAAGTCACTTCAGCAATTTTATGAAGCAAGCATGGCGACACTCATGGCACTCGAAGAAGAACTTTATTCACAAGTGTGCGTGGCTGTCCGCTTTTTAAAGCTCCATGATTTTGCCATGACTCGGGAGGAAATCCAACTTTTCTTCATAACGTTCAGATGGCCCGAAACCGTGGCGAACTTCCAACGCAAGAGTCTAGAACGTCAACGAGAGCGCAAGAGAGAGCTAGAAATGGTAGTGGATGCTCGCCAAGAACATTTGACAACGGCATTTGGGACGTGTCAAAGGAAGATTGAAAAACTTCGCGAAGCCGGCAACATGGCTGATGCCGCAGCCATTGTCAAGAGAATCGAAGCAGTCACAAAATTGATTGCTGATATCGACGACGAAGCGCAAAAGATTCGAGACCAACAAACTATATTGGATTTGCCCCAGAGCGACACCAATGACAAAACTATCAAAGAATTGCAAGATATGCTCATGCCCATGGAGAGACTTTGGACGACAGTGTCTCAATTCTCGGAGCAGATGAACCAGTGGCGTGGGTTGCCTCTTTATATGGTCAACGCCGAAGACGCAGAAAAAGAAGCAGATGGCTTCCGTCGCACGATTGTCAAGGTGATCAAAGAATGTGAAAAGATTGGGGAAGTCCTGGACGCTCCAGTTGGCGTCGCTCGTACAGCCAAGAAAATGCTCGATGAAATGCTCGAGAGCCATGTGCCACTCATGCATCTTATCTGCACGCCTGCTTTGTGTCCTCGACATTGGGCAGAAATTGAAGCGCTGACAAAACTGGAGTTGCATGCGACGGAGGGCGCACCAACTTTAGCTCAAATGCTCGAAGCTGGGCTACAAAACTTTACTGCACAAATCGAAGATGTTTGTGTCGGTGCCGCAAAAGAATACTCGCTAGAGCAAGCACTGGACAAGATGGAGCGCGAATGGGAAGGCGTGGAATTTCACACCAAACCGTATCGAACAACAGGTAAAACGAATTATCCACAAGCTCGATGTAGTCACTATCATGTTTAGGCACATCTATTTTATGCTCGACAGACGAAATGCAACAGCAATTGGACGATCACATGGTCAAGATTCAATCGATTCGAGGCAGTCGGTACAACAAACCTTACTTGGAGCGTATCAATCGATGGGAAAAAATTCTCGTCGCGATTCAAGACATTACGGACCAGTGGCTTAAAGTCCAAGCAACTTGGTTGTACTTGGAGCCGATCTTTAGTTCGGATGATATCATGCGTCAAATGCCAACAGAAGGTATACCTAAAAGCTCTTGAATGGGGTTGAGTTGAGCGCCTAGGAATGCTCTTCAAGCGCGTAGATAGCACGTGGCGACAAAATATGGAAGAAACCATTGCCGTACCTGAAGCGACAAAAGTCGCCCAGCGCGCTGGTTTGTTGGAAACATTGGTCCAGTCAAATGAAGATCTCGAGACGATTCAAAAGGGTCTGAACGAATATTTGGAGACCAAGCGGCTCTACTTTCCACGCTTCTTTTTTCTCTCGAACGACGAATTACTCGAAATTCTTGCAGAGACGAAAGACCCACTGCGTGTCCAGCCTCATTTGAAAAAAGCATTCGATGGTATCAATCTCCTCGAGTTTCAATCGAATCTGGACATTACAGCCATGCTCAGTCCTGAAAATGAAAAAGTGCCATTCTTGTACGATCAAATTGCCCAGAATCAAATTAATCCAAACACGACTGGAGGCAATGTTGAAATTTGGCTGCAAGAGGTATTCTATTACCATTGAATCCTCGACGAGTAGACTTATTTGTCATGGAGGTCGAAGTAACGATGCGAAAAAGCGTGGCGTACCATGTTGACTTGAGCATGGCTGATTATCCCAAGAGAGATCGGCTCGATTGGGTACAGCAGTGGCCAGGCCAGGTCGTTTTGGCTATCAATCAAACGGTGTGGACAGCCCAGACTGAAGCTGCGCTGGTTGGAAAACTAGACCCGCTCAAAGCGCATTTACAAGTAAGATCAAGTATCTGTGGATTTCATTCATTGCGTGGGTAGATGCTCCGCAGTGAACTTCTTCGTACAGTCGAATTAGTACGTGGTCAATTGCCGAAGCTAACTCGCATCACTTTGGGTGCTCTGGTCGTAATGGACGTGCACAATCGCGATACGATTGCAGACCTTGTGGAGAAGAAGGTGTCAGACAAAACCGACTTTGAATGGCTTGCCCAGTTGCGGTACTACTGGGTTGCAGGGGGAACGTCAGCACAGACGGGCAAACCAGGTTCGATGCAATGCAGAATGATAAACACATTGGCATTGTATGCCTTTGAATACTTGGGCAATTCTATGCGACTTGTCATCACACCACTGACGGATCGTTGCTACAGAACTCTTATGGGAGCAATCCATTTGAACTTAGGCGGCGCACCAGAGGGACCTGCTGGCACCGGCAAGACCGAGACAACCAAAGATTTGGGCAAAGCCATTGCCATCCAGTGTGTTGTTACAAATTGTTCCGATGGTTTGGACTATCTTGCTATGGGTAAATTCTTCAAGGGCTTAGCATCGAGTGGTGCATGGGCATGTTTTGACGAATTCAATCGTATTCAACTCGAAGTGCTGTCTGTGATTGCTCAGCAAGTACTATGTATCCAAATTGCTAAAGCTCAAAAGGCTGCCACTTTCATGTTTGAGGGTACACTGCTCAACTTAAATCCAACATGCTGTCCATTTATAACTATGAATCCAGGTACACCACACATATTTGCAATCGATTAATTCTTGTCGTATCTAGGTTATGCTGGTCGAGCTGAATTACCCGACAATCTCAAAGTGCTCTTTCGCACAGTTGCTATGATGGTCCCTGACTATGCTATGATTGCTGAAATCATGCTTTATTCATATGGATATATGGACGCCAGTGCCCTCTCAAAAAAGATTACAACCACATATACTCTATGCTCTGAGCAATTGAGTTCACAATCGCATTATGATTACGGTCGCTTCATGAATATTTGTGAGGATTCTTAATGTTACTCTAGGCATGCGAGCTGTTATGGCTGTATTACGTGCTGCTGGCAATCTCAAACGAAGTGAAGGTCATCTAAAAGAAGATACGCTGGTCTTGAGATCGATCATCGATGTGAATCTGCCAAAGTTTTTGTCTCCCGATGTACCGCTCTTCAATGGCATTGTATCAGACTTATTCCCTGGCATCACAGTTGATCCGCCTGACCGTTCGGATATGCTCAAGGCAATCCACGACGCATGTCACGAAATGGGACTTCAAGCAGTGCCCAATTTTATAGAAAAGGTCATTCAGATTTACGAAATGATGATTGTGCGCCATGGATTTATGGTGGTTGGGATGCCATTTTCGGGCAAATCGAGCTCATGGAAAGTGCTTGCAGATGTATTAGACCGCTTGCACAAACAATTTCCCGACGATTCACGGTCTCTTGAATTTTGAAACTATTGCAGTACTAACTTTGTTGTAGATATACATCGGTGGTTGTCTCGGTAATCAATCCCAAGTCTGTCACGATGGGCCAACTCTATGGTCAATTCGACGATGTATCGCACGAATGGACTGATGGCGTGTTGGCCATCAACTACCGCAACTTGGCGACATCTCCCACACCAGATCGCAAGTGGCTTTTGTTCGATGGTCCTGTCGACGCTGTGTGGATTGAAAACATGAATACTGTTCTCGACGACAACCGAAAGCTATGTTTGATGAGCGGAGAAATTATCGCTATGAGTCCAGTCATGAGTATGATGTTCGAACCGATGGATTTACTTGTGGCGTCACCCGCTACTGTGTCTCGATGTGGCATGATCTATATGGAGCCCGAGCAGCTTGGATGGCAACCATTGGTTGACTCGTGGCTTGATGCAACATCAAAAACAACAGAGCCGCCGAGCCTGATCTTGTCGGATGATCAACGAGCCTCCATTCGAACTCTCACTAGCTGGCTCGTTGAGCCATGCTTGTGTTTTGTCCGAAAAGAATTGATTGAGCTCACAACGACAGTTGACGCTAATCTTGTTCAAAGCTTGCTACATATATTTGAATCTCAGATGAGTCAAGTCAAGACAGTGGAAGGAAAACTCGGTCAGCAGCACTTGGAGAGCTTATTTCTGTTTGCACTCGTAAGATACAAACAACTTCTTTTGCCATCATCTCAACTCTTTATAGGTATGGTCCATCGGTGCTACCTCGACAACAGACGGTCGTACGCGCTTTTGCGAATTCCTTCGAGCTTATATGGACAACATGCAAGTGCTTACAACAAAATTTGTGGTCGTGGGCCGCGCCCTGCAAGTGCGCGGATGGACTAAACCATCGTTTGACTCATATTCGATGGCTCTAGCTATCCCGACTAAGGCAAACCTGCACGATTATCTCTACTCTGTCACAGACGCTAAGTGGATGAAATGGGAAGACACTCTCAAAGAATATGCAATCCCACCGAATAGCCCGTTTAGCACGATCGTCGTACCCACGACATACACGGCTCAGTTAGAATGCCTGGTTCGGCTTCTCGTCACGTCAAAGCGCAAAGTTTTAGTTTGTGGACCCACAGGCACGGGCAAGAGTTGCTACTTGAATGCAATTTTGAATGAGAAGCTATCGGCAGATGCGTACTCCGTCATCATGCTGAGTTTCTCGGCAAAGACGTCGGCCCATATGACACAGAATATCATTGATGGCAAGTTGGACAAGCGGCGTAAAGGCGTCTATGGTCCTCCTGTTGGCAAAGGTATGTACGTCTACTCTACTAATTTTGACGCATTTTAGATGGAATTATCTTTGTTGACGATCTTAACATGCCTCAGATTGAAACCTACGGTGCCCAACCACCTATTGAACTCATGCGTCAATTTGTTGATTCTGGTGGCTGGTACGATCTCAAGGAAATGACGTGGCAAAAGATCATTGATACAATTGTCGTTTCCGCCATGGGTCCTCCTGGAGGTGGTCGCAACACCATTAGCCCTCGTTTCCAGCGGCATTTCAATGTTTTATGCTTTTCCGAGTTTGATGATGCGACTCTTGTTCGCATCTTTTCCACGATTGTGTCATGGTACTTCAACAGCGGTCCATTTCTCGCAGAGATTCGTAAATTGTCTGACGCAGTCGTCGCAGCAACTTTGGAAACATACCAAAATGCAACAAAGGTACGCCAATCGCCACAGCATCATGGCGTTAAATACATTCTCTTCTTAGGTGCTTTTGCCCACACCAAAGAAATCGCACTATACATTCAACTTGCGTGATTTTTCACGGGTTATTCAGGGCATGATGCTTGTTTCCCCAGCTGACGATTTCAACACAACAAGCTTGGTGAAACTATGGGTCCATGAATCGCTCCGAGTAATGGGGGATCGATTGATTGACGACGAAGGACGTATGTGGTTTTGTGATTTCCAAAGGAAGATGGTGGCCAAGCACTTCAATACTAACTTTGACAAAGTTTTTGGTCCTCTCAAGCGAGGTCGAGAGGGACCTGTGCTTCCTCAAGATATGCGTAATCTCTTTTTTGGTGATTATCGGTACGTTAAGCTCTAGACATTAGGCTTATTGTAGATGTAGTGATCCTGATGCCAATCCCCGCTTATACAAAGAAATCGATGTCCATTCAACCGGTGAAGTCGACGGAATTACCCAATTGATTGCTTGTTTGGACGGCTACCTGACCGAGTTTAATGCCGTGTCTCGCAAGCCGATGAACTTAGTCATGTTTTTGTTTGCTATTGAACATTTATCCCGAATTGCACGGGTGCTAAAAATGCCTCGAGGAAACGCATTGCTTGTTGGTGTTGGTGGCAGTGGTCGACAGAGTTTGACGCGACTAGCTGCATTTATCATGGATTACGAAGTCAAACAGATTGAAATCGCCAAGAATTACACCATGACAGAATGGCGTGAAGACATGAAATACGTTCTCAAGACGGCAGGCACTGGAGCTCGTCCTCTTGTGTTCCTTTTCAGTGACACACAAATCAAATATGAAGCTTTCGTGGAGGATATTAACAACATGCTCAATGCTGGTGAAATTCCCAACCTTTTTCCATATGACGAACGCGTTGGACTTTGCGAGGGAGTACGACCTCACGCCAAGGAAAAGTATGGCAAAGTTGCAGGTGATATGACTCCGACACAACTTTACGCCTTCTTTGTCCAGCGGGTAATTCGTGTGGCCATGTTTCAGGTTTAATATTCGCGATGTCAATGTGTAGGTGCGTCAGCAGCTTCACATTGTATTAGCATGCTCGCCCATTGGCGATGCCTTCCGTGATCGACTTCGCAAGTTTCCTTCCATGATCAACTGTTGCACAATAGATTGGTTCACTGCATGGCCATCGGATGCTCTTGTGGCAGTTGCTGAAAAATTTCTGCGCGACGTCGAGATGGAAAGCAATGCAATTCGTCGGGGCATTGTCGATACATGCCAGTACTTTCACGTCCAAGTGGAAGAACTCAGTGCTGTATTTTTGCGTTGTTTGAGACGACAAAACTACGTCACGCCAACGTCGTATTTAGAGCTTATTGTTGCATTCAAATCATTTTTAAGTCAACGTCGAGACAGTGTCATGAAAGCCAAGTTGCGATATCAAGTGGGCCTCGAAAAAATTCAATTCGCCGAAGCAAATGTGAGCGTCATGCGCAAAGAATTGGTCGATATGCAGCCCATTCTGGATAAATCGACCAAAGACACAGCGGTAAAATGTACGAGGCTTCTACTTGACAAGTTATGTTGCGTAGGCATTGATGGAGGCTATTCAAGCACAATTGCCTGGCGTAGAAAAAACGCGAGCTGAAGTGAAAGCTGATGTCGCAGTCGCTGATGCTTCAAAAGCACAATGCGAGGCACAGAAGGCTAGTGTGGAAGCAGATTTGGCAGAAGCCGTACCAGCACTCGAAGAAGCACTGAAAGCTCTGGATACAATTAAAGCGTCTGAAATCAACGAAGTCAAAGCCATGGCAAATCCCCCAGCTGGTGTCAAGTTAGTCTGCGAAGGCGTGTGTGTCATGCTAGGGATCAAACCGAATCGTATCCCAGATCCAGGTGATCCTAGTAAACGTATTATGGACTATTGGGGACCGTCCGTGAAAATGCTAAGTGATTCGACGTTCATCCAGCAGTTGAAGAAGTTTGATAAGGATAATCTTGATCCAAAAATCATGAAGGTGGTATACCTTTCAGTATATATAGACTGAATGTGCATAGGTCGTCGTGTCAAAATATATCGCAGACGAGAATTTCAGTCCTGAAAAGGCTGAAAAGGCATCCAAAGCTGCTGCAGGGTTATGTAAATGGGTTCATGCCATGGCTTTGTACGACAATGTGAGCAAGGTACCAAAAGACATAAGCTACGGTGTAATTTAGTTTTGTTTCAGGTCGTCGCGCCGAAACGAGAAGCATTGGCCATGGCTGAAAAGCAACTACAAGAAACGATGGCGAGCCTAAATGAGAAACTTGCCCGTCTTAAAGAAGTTGAAGACGGTGAATCGTGATGTGAGTGCGTTATTCACCTCTTAGTAGGTTTGGCGAACTTACAAATATCGTTCCAAGATGCGACGGATTCGAAACTATCATTAGAAGCACAGATCGATTTGACTGGAAAGAAGTTGGTTCGCGCTGCAACTTTGATTGATAGCCTGGGTGGTGAAAAGATCCGCTGGAAAGAGTTTAGTGCCCAGCTTGCCATTCAATACACAAAGCTGACTGGCGATGCACTGATTTCTGCTGGCATTGTGGCTTACTTGGGTATGTGACTCGACCACCATCAATCATCCATGTTGTATCATCGTAGGCCCGTTTACGTCAGTGTACCGCAGCCAAGCCGTCACTGCATGGGTCACTCGATGCAAAGAACTAGCTATTCCTTGCAGTGACCTGCCATCATTAAGTGGGACTTTGGGAGATCCTGTTCAGATTCGCAAGTGGAATATTGATGGCTTACCGACCGATTCTTTCAGTATTGACAACGGAATTGTCGTGTTTAATGCACGACGTTGGCCATTGATGATTGATCCTCAAGGACAAGCCAACAAGTGGATTCGAAATATGGAAAAGGAAAACGGACTTAATGTCATTAAGCTCACAGACGGCGACTACCTTCGGACACTTGAAAATTCGGTTCAGTTTGGTCGACCCGTGCTTCTTGAAAACATTGGAGAGGAGCTCGATCCAAGCTTGGAACCTCTCTTGCTCAAACAGACCTTCAAACAAGGTGGCACTCTATTCATTCGACTCGGGGATGCCAACATTGAATACTCGGAAACCTTCCGCTTCTATATCACGACTAAATTAAGAAATCCACACTACTTGCCAGAAGTGTCGGTCAAAGTCACGCTTCTCAATTTTATGATCACGCCACAAGGGCTTGAAGATCAGCTTCTTGGCATTGTTGTTGCTCAAGAACGCCCAGATTTGGAAGAGCAAAAGAATAAATTGATTGTTCAGAGTGCCAAAAACAAAGCGCTGTTGAAAGAAATCGAAGACAAGGTAGAGATAATTAAAGTCATCTTCATCGTCTTATCTTGCCGTAGACTTTGCACATCTTGTCAGCTTCTGAAGGCAATATCCTTGAAGATGAGACGGCAATCAATACCATGAACCAAGGCAAACAGGTGGCTGACCAGATTAAATCTGAACAAGTTATCGCTGAAGCCACCGAACTGGAGATTGATACCGTTCGGCAAGGCTATCGTCCGGTTGCTTATGCATCCCAAGTTCTCTTCTTTTGCATCGATCAGCTTGCCAACATTGAGCCTGTCTACCAGTACTCGCTGTCGTGGTTCATTGCGCTCTTCATCTTGAGCATTCAGCAGAGTGAGCCGAGTTCAGAGCTAGCTGAACGTCTTCGCGTGCTTGACGCTCATTTCACGTTTTCGCTCTATCGCAATATTTGTCGCTCCTTGCTCGAAAAAGACAAACTCATGTTTTCATTTCTTTTGACGATTAGCATCATGCAAGGTCGCAATGAAATCGATGCTTCCGAGTGGTATTTTTTCCTCACTGGCGGTGTAGCTGTCTCAGAGACTCCACCGCCTAATCCCTGTCCAGAGTGGTTCAGTGAAAAGCAATGGAACGAACTCGTACGTTTGGCCAACATCCCCAGTTACAATGGCCTCGTTGATGAGTTTAAAACACATCAAGCTGCATGGAAAGCCATTTACGATAGCCCAACGGGGCACTTGATGCCATTCCCTGGCACATTTGCAACTGTCTCTCCGTTCCGTCGACTCTTGGCTATTCGTGTACTGCGACCGGATTTAGTGGTCGTCGCTGCCCAGCAGTTTGTGGTGGTCACGATGGGTGAAGCATTTGTAAAACCTCCCCCATTTGATCTAGCTTTGTGCTATGGCGATAGCAGCGTGCAAAGTCCTCTCGTATTTATCTTGAGTCCAGGAAGCGATCCAATTAGCTCCGTGCTCAAGTTTGCAGACGCAAACAAACAAAAGATTGATACAATTTCACTTGGGCAAGGTCAAGGACCTATTGCAGAGCGTATGATTGCGCTGGCCATGGAATCTGGGAGTTGGGTTGTGCTTCAGAATTGCCACCTTGCACCATCATGGATGCCAACCCTTGAACGTATTACAGAAAGCATCAAGGTACCACCGATGGACTTCGTAAATGATGTCTAACCATGTTTTAGATTGATACGACGCATCCAACCTTTCGTCTGTGGTGTACAACATATCCCTCGCCAGTTTTTCCGCCATCTGTGCTTCAAAATGGCGTGAAAATGACAAACGAACCGCCGCAGGGCCTTCGTGCAAATTTAATGGGATCGTATCTTCTCGATCCTATTTCTGAACCCGGATTTCTTGACACTGTAGCTCACAAGGTAATGTTGAACCCTCTTGGCAAACCATAAGTCGTCTCCAGGGAGCGGAATTCCGCCGTCTTCTGTACGCTCTTTGCTTTTTCCATGCGCTCGTCCGCGAGCGTCGGCAATTTGGACCTCTGGGGTGGAACATTCAGTACGAATTCAACGAGTCGGATCTACGCATCAGTACAAGACAACTCGCCATGTTTATCGATGAAAACGAAGCAATTCCATGGGGTGCAATTCGGTGCACTGCCTCAATCTCCAAGTCATCTAACCTTTCTTTGTTTAGGTACTGCACTGGTGAATGTAATTACGGTGGGCGTGTGACCGATGACAAAGATCGACGAACCCTTGCATGTCTACTGAGTCGTTTCTACACGTCAGAAGTTCTCGGTGAAAGCTATAGCTTTGACGAACGTTCGCAATACGTCGTCCCAATTGACATGCCATACGAAGGTTATGTTGCATTTATCGAAGGGCTTCCCCTCGTGGCTCCCCCAAATGTATTTGGTCTTCATGACAATGCTACGATTACAAAAGATCAAAATGAAACTGCGCTGTTGTGTGCAAATATACTGCGCACGCAGTCGTCCGCAGGTGGATCGAGTGACTCGAAGGGATTGAGCCAAGAAGAAACCGTCGATATGATGGCTGGTGATATCCTCGGTCGCCTTCCGGAGAACTATGACATGGAACTGGCGGCAATTCGATATCCCGTCAAGTGGAATGAAAGCATGAATACGGTGCTTTGCCAAGAACTTGTTCGTTTCAACAACTTGCTCTCCGTCGTGCGGCTATCTCTCAAGAACGTTAGGAAAGCAATCCAAGGTACGATAACTTGATCCATTTACGTAATCTCGTCGATGTCAGGGTTGGTTGTCATGTCGGCGGAGCTTGATAACTTGAGTTTGTCGCTCTTTTATGGCAAGATTCCAGCTATGTGGATGGCAAAGTCATATCCATCTCTGAAGCCACTGGCGAGCTATGTGAACGATTTACTGGAGCGCATTGCATTTTTTAATGCTTGGCTCCAGGACAAGCCACCACCAGTGTTTTGGATCTCGGGTTTTTTCTTCACCCAGGCCTTCCTTACCGGTGCTAACCAAAATTTTGCTCGTCGGTATACTATTCCGATCGGTACAAGCGCAATTTGATTATGTGTATTGATTCTATTCGTTGTAGATCAAATCGCGTTTGACCATGAGCCTATGCCACGGACTGAGTATGACAGCGGACCTAAAGTAAAGGCTAGTATTTTCGTGGAACTGACGATTTTGTTTTAGGATGGTGTGTATGTTCGAGGTCTGTTCCTCGAAGGTTGCCGTTGGAACAAAGTGGAAGCACAATTAGCTGAATCAATGCCCAAAGTTCTCTTTACAATGGGACCAGTTTTGTGGTTCCGACCGACAAAGAAAAGCGAGCTCGTTCCAAAGAAATCGTACAATTGTCCAGTCTACAAGACAAGGTAACTTTGTCATTGACATGAATCGCATTTCATGGGGAAAATTTAGTGAGCGACGGGGTACATTGTCCACAACAGGCCATTCCACCAACTTTATTTGCTACATCCGGCTTCCTACCAATCTCCCCGAAGCCCACTGGGTCGCTCGTGGCGTGGCGATGTTGAGTCAATTGGACGATTAGCGTAACCATGGTGGTCTCAATGTCGTCGGAGGCGAGACAAAGCAATCACATGCTGGCTCATTCGATCATATCACCAGGAAGAATTGTCTTGGTATAAATGTTTAAAGATGATAGAAGTGTCTTCTTTGTCTTTCCATGTGAATGTCATCAACCAATTGTCGAGTGTCAAGATCGTGTAACTGTCAGGTCCAACTGTCAGTTACAAGTTTCAAAATTTGTTCTTACAGGTAAAAAGTTCAAATATCCATTTTCAAAGGTTCGTCGTCTACACCACAACCATCTTCCACCATCGCAACTCGTGCACGACTACACTACCAAGCCATTTTCAAGTTCTATAAGACTTCATTCTCCATCTATATCCATCCGTGATCCTTTCTTTAGCTGTACTGAGGCTTCCTTGCCCTTATCTTGACTGATTGAATTATTGTTTCCCACAAAATGCCAGCGTCTATACCACATCAAACACTAGAAACCACGATATGAAGACTGCATCACAGGGATCAAAGGCGCAGACTTGCAGATATCCCTCGATGAACCCAAGAACGAGAATTTACTGCTGGAATAGCCGAAGCGCCAACTTGATGGCGCGGAAGGACGCTCTTTGTCGTCTGATTGGATGTTGGTGTCCCGCGAAACCGCAATTTGAGAGGGAAGGGAGGCGATCCGGTCCGCTGGCATAAATAAGCCAATCATATCACGACGTGGGCGATTGGCGACCCGTGATTGGACTGCGAATCGACAATCGATCGAGTCGCGTCCTCCCAAACTTGATGAGCCTCCAGCCCTGACTTGCAAACATGGCGACGACCGAACTGCTAGCATGCAACGAAGCTTACGACAGCGGTGCCATGACGGTAGGACCGCCTCGAGCCAATTTTCAAGCTCAATCGTCTTTGCTTGTGTAGGCAGAGCTCCCCGACGACATGGAGCTCGTCGACGACATGTATAGCTCAATGCTAGCCCAAGAACGGAGGCAACACGTGTACGCGCCACAACGACACTACCTCAAGGTACTTTGTCCACTCCCCAACCATTTCCAGACTCTTATTACCTTGGCCTAGATACGCCTCATTTTGGTCGATTGGATTAGCGACGTGGGCGACGAATTGCAACTTCCCAAGGCAATTGTCCACTTGGCAGTGTCGTACTTGGATCGCTTGCTCAATGTACGTCTGGCCGCCGTTTGAGGCCCTAGATGTTGAACGAGATCTTGAATAGGTTTCGACACCACTGCCACCTCAATCCAAGCTGCAACTGATCTGCCTCGTCTGCTTAATGATTGCCGCCAAGTTTGGTGGCATCGACTGCGAAGTCCCTTCCATGGAGGAAATCTATGCGTATGGTCACCAACAGTACTCGATTGAGGACATTAAAGCGTGTGAATTGGCCACCTTGACAGCGTACGAATAGCAACTTAAAAGACGGTGGGCTGATCGGTGTTTAGATTGGAGTGGCGTCTCTCAGCAGTGTTGCCGATCAACTTTGCCGAATTCTACTTGACGTGTGAGTCGCCCGTGTATGCCGACGATGAATTGGACAACCGCCACCAAGTTGTTGATCCTACCATGTACTTGAATCTCTTGGCCAAGCACGTCGACTTTGTCTCGGAAATGGTTTTGCAAGAGTTTGCTTTTCAACAATGGCTCCCTTCTGTCTTGGCTACAGCCATCATTTGCGTCGCGCGACGGATCCTCCACATCTCGTAGGACTTTGATCTCTCTACTTTTTGCTCACGATGGGTCTTGCTTAGATCTGTTTGGCGAGATGAGCTTGAACTCATGTCTGGTTATGTCCCAAGTGATGTCGAAGGTTGTTTTCATGCCATGTGGATGCACTACGTTCACCATTTTGCCAACTCAAAACAAAATGAAGAAGAGGAGCAATCGCCTCAGTCCGTTGCATCCTACCCATCATGAGAAAGCAGCAACTTACGTGGTCGTCATCGTTGTCCTATTTAACAATTTAATTATCGTTATGATTTCTCAAACCACGAGAATCGCTCCCTCAGACATTCAACGCTATCTTCAGGTGCCCCCTTGAGTTTTCTACACGCGTGGTGTTCTATGGCGCCAGAACAACCAGAATTCATTTGCGGCATGCTCTGCTTGAAAATACACAACCAACTCGATGAAGCCCCCCAACCTCGTTGCAACCTATTTCAACAAAATGTGGACTTTTTAATGGCCAAATAAGATGAAGCACTACTCTATCTCGATAGCTTGTCGTCTTATCGTCTTAGAGACATGGTGTTAAGGGCAACGTTGGAAGGGGGGATTTCGCCTTTGGGGGATTATTGCTTTCAACTTGTATCAACATCCCTCCACTTCTCTACTTCCTCTGGCATGTACTAGTACCTGCACACTAGAGACAAGAGTTCTATGCTGCAGGAAGTCCATCAATCACTCCTGCACCTCTCTGTCTTCCCTCAAAGGCGGCGACTCGGAGCAAAGTGGGGATAGAAAGTCGCAAGTAATTTGGGCCAATTTACGGGGCAAATACTTTGAAGCGTGCTGATAATCTAGGTCAATTTCTATATCATTTTGCTCTGTGGGGAAATTGATCCGAGTCATTCCAGAATTTGGCGATCACGTCACTCTTTTCACATTGTCTTCTTCATGGCAAATGTATCGACGCACAGCTGATCGCCAGAGTGAAGTGGAACGCATTGTCTTCGAGCTAACAACTTCTTGTGGTAGTGAATAAAGTATCACTCTTTGTATCAATATTTATCTCGAAAGCACTGTACTTTCGTTCAAATCGCTTCTTGATTTGATCGATTTTACTGTGAGTTTTTTCGTGTATTTTAGCATTACTATACTCTTTAGTAGCTACTATTTGCATTCCGATGTGTGAACTACACCTATTATCCGGATATTGGTGTAATTATGCCCGGATAAGATCTAAACTCCGGTTAAAACAAATAACCGTATTTTTGTCGATTCAAGTTATTGCTCAAAAAGACAATATCAATCAATAGTTCTGTATCACGAATAGGCATATGAGCTCCTTTGTTTCGAGCAAAATGATATAAAAATTCACCGAGATTATTAGCACGTTTCAATATATTTGCCCTGTAAATTGGCCCAATTTACTTGCGACTTTCTATCCCCATTGAAGATCACGCCCCGAGTCTCCGATTTCACCGCCTTTGACATTCTTCGTCAAGTCCTTGACGTCGTAATGACCAACGCCTGGCGTAATACTCTTAGGGGCGAGGAATCGAGGCGTCTGTGCTTGTGGAATGACTGCGCCTTTGGTCGAAAACGAACTTGGCAGATTCAACGTGCTGGAAAATGCTGTTGTGTTTAGCGGCTTCTTGGATGTCAGTCGTCCGGACGTCGCGGAGACTTCTGACCGTTGCTTGTTGCCCATCAATTTCGACTTTTTAAACGCCATGCGGTCGATCGAGCATGTCGATGTGAGCGATGACACAGACGCTGTTGATGATAGCTTGAGTTTGCTGGGTGTGGACGACGGTGGCAATCGCTTTTGAACGACAGATGACGAAGTTGAAGTACCCGAAATGACTGAGCCATTGGTTGAACGGAACGGATCGACACCGTCATACTTGCCGAGAGCAACGCGTACAGCTGTAAGTTGCTGTGTGTATTCGCGAATGCGCTCGACAATTTCATTCAGTTCGCGCTTCTTCTTGTAAAACGCTTCGTTGAGACTCTTCAGACCTTGTTCAAGTCGAGCTTCGTCTTCAAGAGTCGCAGATGGACGAGATAATGGATCACTGTTGTCGTCAGCTTTCAAGTCGAGTCGACGCACTTTGCTTTCGATCGTGCCGTCATCATGAAACACGACGGGTACAGGCAAACTAAATGTATCGTTAGGGACTTGGTTCTATTGACTGAATGAGATATTAGAGTGAAAAGATATCTCCATACCTCGGACGATGACGAGGTGGTTGATGGTAGTGGTGGTAGTGATGGTTTGGTTGGTGTCTGTTCGGGGAGCGTCTCTGTCGTTGCTGGGGTATTTTTCAAGTATTCGATTGATTCGCGCGTCGCTCTGAAGACAATCGTGAGAGGAAAGACGGAATTTGCCATCGTTGTATGGAATTCGCGAAAGTCCATGCCAGTCAATTTTGCACCACCGACGCTCACGACTTGCATCCCTGGCGTGAGTCGTCGGTAGCAATTGAGTTCCTTTTTCTTTGTTGCCACAACGTACGTGCCGTCTCCTGCTGGTTTCATCGTAATGCCGAGTGGATTGTTGTAGAAGACGACATGAATTTCTTCGTCCAGGTCAAGTGTGGGTGCAGTGGTTGTTTTCGATGCCTTGTCAACAAACAAGAGATCGTACAAGTTACCTTGCACAAGTACTCGCGTCGCTGGGTCGGCCAGAGCGACAAATTTGCGCGTTTGGTTGTTGCGGATTGCATTGCACTCTGGAACTTCTGCATGTGGGTGCAAGTTGCTTGAAATCTTGGCCATAAACTTGATCAAATCACCAACAAACCAGCCTTCCTGAACGACAATCTTTTGGTACAGTCCTGCGACGTTGAAGAAGACGCTCAGCTCTTCCTGTGCGTTGTTGTTTCCATCTTGGCTTGATCCGTCCTTCTCCATGTTGATGGAAGCATACAAAATAGTACCACAGCAGAGTCTAGTCACAATATAAATATGATATTTAATTTCATCCAACAACTCGCAACATATATTAATCAAGTTAAATTTTGGAATAGCACTTTAAAACCCATCGAAAATATTTATTTAATTCTCATCATACAAAATTTAAGACAAAGCCTGCACTCTGAAAATTGATCGAGTATTCCCATCTTGATGCGCTTTCCAGACACCTGTAAGGAATTTCAATGTAGTAAGCTGCTAAGGACGTGTGTGCGCCAGCAAAGCTCCTGCAAAGTTTGTAGATCTGAACGGATGATGCTCAGAGCATTGTTGTTAAACATACCCTGCAATCGCAAATGTAACCTGGAAACAATGACATTTTACGTCAAAGTCAAGAATTTACATATTATTGATAAATATAATTCTATGTCAATAGTCATGTGTGTCACTAAAACCAGGATACAATCTCCCGGTTAATTATCCGGAATTATACTGACGTGGCAACATGGCAGCACCTGGCGCCATTTTCAGAATTGACATCTCAAAAGACTCAAGCAGATTGCGCGCCAAACAAACGACCAAGGAACTCGTTACGTTCGCGGAACTTCGGGGCTTGGAGGATCGAAACAAGCGAGACAGCAACTACGTGATGAAAATTATGATGAACTGCTCCATGGATTCCCTTCAAGGGGCAATTCGCGATGTTGAAAGTGTCTTTTCTTCGTGACGGATGTTAGACCTTCTCATAGAGAGGCCTTGGTGTACTGAATCACGTAGATTGCTCTTAGAAGATGCGCTAATTCCACCGACATAGAGCTGGAGATATTCAAAGAGAGACTCAAGCTCCGTGACATAAGAAACATATAAGTGGCAACTAAATTACTTGCTGCCTCCAATAATCAATTCAAAGACCAAGATGACACTGAGTACCAAGATGGCCATGTAGAGTCGAAAGTTGCTGCTCTTCTTGGCCACGTATTCCGCGCGATCGCCTTCAGATTCGAGTCCAGAGGTCGCACGATCAACGTCAATATTGATATCGTCGAGCAATCGAGCATGCAAGTCTGTTTCGTTCTTGACAGCTAGGCTGTATTGCTTGAGATTTGACACACCTTGGCCTATTATGTTGAGCTGTTCGTCTTGATCTACAAATCGCCTTGTGAACATCAATATGCAATGAAACTATTCGTGCCTTGCATGATCTGGTTTTGAACACGAAGCATTTGGGCTCCAGCTTCCAATGTCGATGCCCTACATTCAATCCTTGTGAGTCATACTGTTCAAGTCCAAGTACACGAACCCTTTCGTGCCTTGTGTGCGGTTGTTATACGTTGCCAGGAGGATCTTGGTTTGGTGTTCAAGACTCTTCAAATTGTCGTCACGTCTACGGATTTCCTGCGGCGTCGCGATTGAGTTGGGCGTTGGGCCGCTTGTCATCGAGTCGAACTCACGACGAAGGCGGGACACACTCTGTTGTAAAGCGAAGACGCTTGTGCCCAGATTGGATACGTTTCCAGAGCGGATTTTGGAGTTTAAGTTTTGCTCAGACGACCTTGCATTATCAAAGCGATCCAACCACGCGCTCCATGAACTTGCCGAACCTCCCGACATGTCCGCTGCTTGATCCGGTCTTCCGTTGAAGAATATGCCCTTCCCTTTCGACAAATAATTTTAATAAATATGTTCTGTATGTTGATATTTCATACAAACATTCAATGAAAAAATTATTTTATTATTTTGAAACCTATCAACGTCCTCAGTATTACCATTTTAATTGGATGAAATGATTTCCAATTTGAGACATAATTGGTCAATTTCTTGAATTTCTCCTTTTGTATCTTTGAACGAAATGAATGTCGACGGTGGCAACTTCACAGCCATGTCGGGGTGCAGGCGCGGATCAATTTGGCCATTTTATCATTCTTTTCATCTGTAGATCGAATCTCAAGTCGAGATCCTTCTAGAGCTGATCGCTCTCTCCATATGCTCAAAGCTTCAGTGAATGTGACTTCTGGTGCATCCTATTCACCTTTCAAGTGTGGGTGATCCTTGCAATAAGATGCTTGCAATAGGCTCCTTGTAGATGACGACCATATCAAGCATTTAGCAGCTAATTAACAGCAATCAGCAGTGCGAGTACCAACGAAGCGGAGATGTTGATCCCTCAGACTTTCTCCGGCCAATCTATACTGCAACTAGGTCTCCGAATGACATACTCGAGCGGTCGAAGTCATTTGGTTTCGACAGTACATCATATACTCAATCATTTGACGAAAGACTGTCGTAGTGCTTCATGAAATGCATCCCCTTGGTATTTTCAGTATCATTCATGGTCTATCAGAAATAATAGATCACTATTAGCAAGGCAGAGCTGAATAAGATTCAAATGTCGTCGAAGTAAATAAATTAGTCCGCTGAGAGCGCCTTACAATGGTGGATTTAACACACTGGTCTCAAGCAGTTTTTCTTGAATGGATGGTGTCCCACTGGCCTCATTAAGGCCAAAATTCTTGCCATTTTGCGAATCCATCGTCCGTTTCGATAGCTCACGCTGGCGATGGAGGCGCACTTTGGTTAGAAATCGCTGGATCACGACCGAGCTCGAATATTCCTTGGCGTGGCCCTTTTCTCGCGTGGATAGGCAAGTTTCATGCCTCCTTCCATGATTTCGAAACCAAACTGCGTCGAATTGCTTGTTGATGCCGAGTCGCTCCATCACTTGAGAAATTTCAGCATGTTTGTCTTTGTTTCCCTACGACATTTCTTAAGAGAGATGAGACTCCTTAGAGCTACCTCGGCCAGCACTCGTTGCACCAATGCACGAGGCACGTCCTTGAAATGGACGTATTTCTTGTCATAGATGGGAATATCCAGTTCACCTACAATTTTAGCCGTTAGAATGCAAATGAGGTACTTAAGTACCGATGGCTATCACAACCCTTCGCCTTGTAAATCCTGGTACGCCTTTGAATCCAAATGGCGGATACACCGTGTACAAAAAGTCCGCCAACTCCTCAGCAGTGATAAAACCAGTTCCCATCGGGTCAAATTGAGCCCATCGGTCAGAAAACTCCGCCAGTGTGTTGGCATTAACAGGGCAATCGCTCGAAGAATCTCCAATTGCATCCACCACAATACCAGAGAACAAATTGATGCCAATATAGCCCATGATCAAAAAGAAGACGTACATAAACGGTAAGATGAGTGAATTTCCACACCCATCTAAGGGAATACATCCATACGAATTGTTAAATCCGCACATCGACGCATTGAATGGGCGATCTTCGCATGTAGGATTTGTCGCTGGAACTTGATTGTATACTTCCCATGTGAAGTTGTCCCAATTCTCTCCAGTCGAGAAACCAATAAGAGTCTGAAATGCCATCCAAAAGTTGCGAAAATTTTGGTTTTCGTTGATCATGTTGTCGTCAAAAGCAGTCTTGGCAAACAATTGAACAGCCACTGCGGCAAAAATGTAGTAAAGAAGACTGAGTAAACTCACGACATTCATCACCGCTGGAAGCGAAACAATGAGGGTGTCAAATAGATTTTTCATGATTTTGGCTTTCTTGATAAGTCGAAGTGCACGACCGACACGAAAAACACGCACCACAGTCGCTGCAGATCCCAAGTTGACATTTATGGCTGCAAGGATAATACTCAGGACTGTAAACACAACAATTACAAAATCAAATCGATTCCAGTTTGTATCAAAATAATGAAGGCCATAACAAGTCAATTTTGTCAATGCTTCTCCAATGAAGATGTAAGAGCAAACTCCATTGATCGTGTACAGTGCGACTTCAGTCGCCTCACTCTCACCAAACACTTGTGACGCCATACACAACGTATTTAGCAATATCATCATTGTGATAAAGTGCTCAAAGTATTTGTAATTTACAATTTTGTACGCAATAGCGCGGAGGGGATGCTTTGGGACAGGAAATATACGTTGTGGCGAAAGTGCTAGTACTTTGTTTTGAAGTTTGATCCATGAGATTTGCTCATCAGTGACCATGGAGCCGTAGGTTTCTCGAGCAAAGCTGTCACACAAGACACCGATAAACAAGCCCGTGATGAAGAAGGCACATATGATGATAAAGATCCACCACCAAAGCATGTAACCAGGATGGTTGTTTGCTAGAGGTTGCATATCTTCTCCCATAGCGTCGATCGTGGCGAGACATGTTGCTGTCCAGCCCTCCATTGTTGTCAGTTCGAACAAACCAGCAATTGCATATAGGATATTGTCATATCGTTGGGGTGTTTGAGGTAGCCATGTTGTTCCATTTTGGCCAGCAAAACAAAGACATATTTCCTTCGACGTCGGTGTGTAGTCGTCGGCAAAAGGTCCACACCCAGTCGTGTTCCAGACTGGTAGAAATGGATCGCGTTGCGGATTCGACATGTTGCTCCACGGGATAGGAAATGTCATTACATCTAATATCTGAAGGGTAGGGATGTCGACAATGTTAAAATCTCCGTTGTAATCCGATGGAAACCAAGGAGGGTTTACTGGAGTGCCTGAGTCTAGGCCATAATTGTACGGACTGACTGAGCAAGTGTAGTTGGCCCCTTTCCAGAGTGATAAGGCCATCAATCCAAAGAGAAACAGCATAAACAGAAAGAAAAGAAGGGCCCGGCCAACATCAGGAAGACACCGAAAGAGCGTATTCACGACTACCTTAAGTGACGGAATGCTGTTGATGACACGGAGTGGCCGCAAGGCTCGAAATGCACGCAGCGATCGAAGTCCTGAAAATGCACCGCTTTTGGAATTGCCCATGGAATATGGCAGAACAGACACAAACACAATAAAACCATCGAGGAGCCGCCATGAGTCTTTAATATAGGCATCAGGGCCGAAAAACAACCCGCGAGCAACAACATTGACAATTAGTTCGGTCGAGAATACAATGGCAAAAACGAGGTTCGATTTGTCCAGAACCTGCCCAAGACCTGACGATGGATCAAGCAATGGTGAGTCTAAGGCAGTGCCGACGCAAGATGTAAATATGATTGTACTCAATATCCATGTGTACTCGCGACGGTGTAAGACGTAATTGCACGCTCGACGTATTGGGTTGGTGGGCGAAAACAAGTGGAGGCTTTTTCCACCCTGTATCAAGGTAACGGATGGGCCATGCCTTAATGGTGCAACGCCAGCTCTTGAAGGAAATATATTTGTGACGTGCAAACGAAGAAGTTGATTCATGGTTCGGCGAGCAATTCGTATGCTCTTGCTGCCGACAGTTGCCCGTCTTGTGACATCTAAAGTCGCTGGACCCTCATCATTTTCTTTGATTTCGTCAAGAAACCCTATATCATCGTTGCCTTCCATGACAGCTTGCACCAAAATAGCAGAGAACATGTTCATAACGACAAAAACGCCCAGAATTATGACAAGCGAGCAATAGATAGGTGCCATCACTCCAACAGATATCCAACCATCGTACATGACAGAGGGGAAATTGTCATAGGTCAAGATCTGGAATACCGTAAATGAAGCCCATGGTAGAGAATCAAAGTTTGACCGATGGAGTCGAGTCTGTGGATTTGAATTGTTGAATGGCATGAAAAAATTGTTGGGATCAAATTGATATTTCGTTGCGAAGAGCTACACATTGAAAATTTAATGCAAAATTGAGCGCGGTCAAATTCCTTACCTCCATACCCACTAGACTAAAGATGAGCATGAAGAGCATCAGAAACAGCAAAAAATTGAGTATTTCACCCAATGAGTTCAAAATGGCAGTTAACATTTGATTAAGGGACTTCCACATGCGAGCCAATTTGAACGCTCTGGTAGCGCGAAAAGCTGTGAAAAAGCCACCACCTCCTGGTGTCCCATCAATGAAAGCTGGTGGATTAATTGCAGCTTCGACCACACCCATAACAAATGTGAGCAAATCAAAGCGGTTGAATTTATCTCTACACACAGCACGATGATCAAAACGGCATGTAAAATGGCCTTACTTCCAGAATGGACGAAAGCCTAATCCAATGATCTTGAGCGTTGACTCGAGCCCGAAGTACAGCATGAAAGCAAAGTTAGCCGTTTCATATTTGTTTTTTGTCTGAAGGTCGATCCCATGGTAATCCATCGACAAGATAAGGATGTTGGCTACTGTTACCAAAAGTCCAAAGTTTGTAAAGTATGGTGAGATAACCAATTTGTGTATTCTCGTGCGAAATGTAACGAAGTGTCGCCAAAGACGGGATTGAACGACCACAGCACCTCGCGATGTTGCAATCATCGTTGCCCGAGAAATAAATGTGACACCAGCATTGTGAAATCGTCCATTTGTTCGTGGCTTTGTCGTCGATGATAAGGCAAGTTGGGCAGCAAGTCGATCCCTAGAACAAAAGTAAATCCAGTCTACAACTCTTTGTTTAGTCGTACATTTCGTACTGCTGCTGTTTGGCTTGCTGGTCTTTCGCTTTTTCAAACTCAGTAAACAGCACGGCCATATTCAACTGGAGAAGAAAACACATACCAATGTACACAAGTGCGGTAAAATAAATTGCAGCCACAACGGGACTGGCAGTGGCCTGTGTCTAAATCCCGTTATTAGATCAACAAACTGGGAGAAGCTGATATACCGTTTGGGTGAGTACCATCCACCCTGACGCTGTTATGGTTTCTAACAGGATAAGCCACGTCCGGCCCAGGTTGTCAAAACTGGCGAGACCATAATTTAGATTTGAATTGAATAAGGCGTCATCATTTGCACCGCCCGTCCAAGGAGGTTGCAATAAATATGTGAACCGTGGATTGCCTCGACTATCAAAATTCGAGCCACAGACTGTCCCCGGGACCACGCATTGCCGACCGACATCTTTTTGCTCGTTGCAAACTTGTGGAAATGGTTCAGTCGTATCGACAGGCCAGAAGCACTCTTGAGGTGTTTCCCACAAATGTTGACTTTGGTCAATTTGGGTTCCATCTGGCAGAAGACACTTATATTGTTCTGGGGATGATTGGACTAAGGCTATATAGGAGGGATCTGGAGGATAGTTGTAAGTGCCATTGGGTGGCAAAGCCACCGGATACGGTGTGATCCGACATCGGAAATGATATGCGCCTCTGTAGATTTCCATTCCCAAAATGCCGAAAACCAGCATGCAGAACATGAGCAGCACAAAGACGTTAGCGAGCGCTGGTAAACTTGCAAGTAGTGAGTTCGTGAGTACCTTAAGTCCTAGAAGATGACATCAAAAACAGAGATATCCCGTCAATCAAACCTGGAAGCGAGTGTAGTGTTCGCAGTGGTCGCATAACTCGCAGTACACGAATAAATCCAACCTTGATCCCCCTGATATTCAATATTGAAAGGAGCCTATTCCATGCATCAAGATTTCACTCATTTGACAAGAACGCACCCAGAGATGACAATGATAAAGTCGAGCCGATTCCACCCCTCACTGAGATACGCGTTCTCTCCGAAGCAAAACCCCATCGCAATGATCTTCACGAATGCTTCGCCTAAGAATATGTAGAAGCTGATTGAGTTGCATTTGTCAATAAATCGGTTGATCCAAATTGTGCCGTTCGGTCCCTCCTCCCACGCGTTTGTGTAGTCTGTGAACGCGAGAATGACCGTGTTGAAAATGACACAGCTCACGATGAACCGATCAAACCATCTCCACGTCACTATTTGGATACAAAGTCTGCGAATGGGATGCTTTGAAGTCAAACAGCCGAGAGATATCCGCTGAAACTAAATCGTATTGAGTAACACGATCCGCGCCTGGGCTTACCTTTGTGCCATTTAGCTCAGCAGACTCATCGTGGATTTGGCCTGCCATCGTGGCGTTGGCATATTAATTTGTTACGCAGTCGTTTCTGTGACGGTTCAGAGCTCGATGTAACTCCAAGGCTCGAACCGTTACGTGTCAATAAACTAGAGTCCAAGTAAATCATACATCATAATTTAGGAATATCTATCTCTATAATAGTTTTCGTTGTATCATTGTCGATGATGATTGTGAGCATCATCGCCATTGACTTCCATCGATTCGACTTGTAAATCTCGTTGATTTCCGATGAGAGATGCCGATTGGCGACGACTCAGGTTGGTCTTCCTTTCTCGCTCGAGTCGCACCCGAGCCAAAAAGCGCTGAATGATTAGAGTTGCAGAATATTCTCGTACAGGAGTTGTTTTTCGATTCTCAAGTACATTTTGATGCTTCTTTCCATGGGTCCGAAACCACATTTCATCAAATTGCTTGTTGATACCTTTTTCTTCCATTACTCGGGTAATTTCAGCGTGCTTTTCACGATTTCCCTAAAGCAGAATCTAAGTAATTCCTAATAGCGAGAAACCCAAACCTCAGCTAGAACACGCTGAACGAGTGCACGTGGGACATCTTTAAAATGTACATATTGTTTGTCGTATATGGGAATCCCCAAATCACCTAAACAAGATGTCATCAATCTTTCATTTCACAGCTCATACGTACCAATCGCTATGACAACCCGCCTTCTCGTAAATCCTGGCACACCCTTGAATCCAAACGGGGGATACACCGTGTATAAGAAATCAGTCAGCTCTTCAGCTGTAATAAGACCTGATCCTGAAGGATCAAATTTCGCCCATCGGTCAGAAAATTCGGTCAACGTATTGACATTGACAGGACAATCACTTGAGGAATCACCAATCGCATCCACCACAATACCAGAAAACAAATTGATGCCAATATAGCCCATGATCAAGAAGAAGAGATACATGAACGGCAAGATCAAACTGTTCCCACAACCATCCAAGGGAATACACCCATAGGAATTGTTATATCCACACATCGACGCATTGAATGGGCGATCTTCGCATGTAGGATTTGTCGCTGGAACTTGATTGTATACTTCCCATGTGAAGTTGTCCCAATTCTCACCGGTCGAGAAACCAATAAGAGTCTGAAATGCCATCCAAAAGTTGCGAAAATTTTGGTTTTCGTTTATCATGTCGTCGTTAAATGCTGTCTTGGCGAACAATTGGACAGCCACTGCGGCAAAAATGTAGTAAAGAAGACTGAGTAAACTCACGACATTCATCACGGCTGGAAGTGAAACAATTAGAGTGTCAAATAGATTTTTCATGATTTTGGCTTTCTTGATAAGCCGAAGTGCTCGACCGACGCGAAAGACACGAATAACAGTTGCAGCAGATCCAACATTAACATTCATGGCGGCCAATATAAAGCTTGTGAGTGTAAACACAACAATCACGAAGTCAAACCGATTCCAGCTGTCCTCAAAGTAGACTTTACCAAACGCTATGAGCTTCACAGCAGCTTCCAGGGTGAAGATGACGGAAAATACCGTGTTCATTGTGCTCAAGGCAGTTTCCGTGGCTTGACTTTGTCCAAATACCTGCACCGCCATACATGTGGTGTTGACTAAGATCACAAGTGTGATGAAGTGCTCAAAATACATGAATGTGGCAATTCTATAGGAGAATGCACGGATTGGGTGTTTTGGACATGGGAATACTCGTAAAGGTGACAATGCAAGAACTTTGTTTTGTAGCTTGACCCATTGAATTTGCTCGTCAGTCATCATTGACCCGTATGTTTCTCTAGTAAAGCTGTCACATAGGACACCAATGAACAGATTTGTGATAAAAAATGCGCAAATGATCATATAAATCCACCAAAACAGGATTACGAGGGGGTTGTGGTTGGTAATTGGCTGCATGTTCTCGCCCACAGCATCAATAGCCGCGAGGCAAGTAGATGTCCATCCTTCCATTGTAGTCAGCTCGAAGAGACCAGCTATTGCATAAAAGATGTTGTCAAAGCGCTGAGGTGCCTGAGGAAGCCACGTTGTTCCATTTTGGTTAGCAAAGCACAAACAAATGTCTCGTGAAGTTGGTGTGTAGTCGTCTGCAAAGGGGCCACAGCCTGATTGATTCCACACCGGCAGAAATGGATCTCTCTGAGCGCTTGTCATGTTGCTCCACGGGATTGGAAATGTCATCACGTCAAGCGCTTGCAGCGTTGAGATATCAATGACATTGTAATCCCCTGTGTAGTCTGAGGGAAACCATGGCGGGTTAGCGGGATTGCCAGTGCCCAAGCCATAATTGTAAGGACTAATTGAGCAACTGTACGTCGCTCCTTTAAATAGTGATAGGGCCATCAATCCAAACAGAAACAACATAAAAAAGGCAAACAAAAGTGCACGACCCATATCTGGTATGCATCGAAAGAGAGTATTCACGACAACCTTGAGCGAGGGGATATTGTTGATGACACGCAGTGGTCTCAAAGCACGAAAAGCTCGAAGCGACCGAAGACCCGTTAGCGCCCCACTCTTTGACGTGCTCCAAAAATACGGTAACACCGACACAAATACAATGAAACCATCCAGGAGTCGCCATGAATCTTTTATATACGCGTCGCTACCAAATATCAGTCCACGGGCAATGACGTTGATCGCCATTTCAGTGGAGAAGATAACAGCAAACACGAGATTTGATTTGTCCAGGACTTGCCCGATGCCTGATGATGGATCTAGCAGCGGTGAGTCGAAAGCTGTACCAACGCATGAGACAAAGATAATGAAACTCAAAATCCAAGTGTACTCACGGCGATGAAGGATAAAATTGCATGTCTGGCGGATTGGATTTGATGGAGAAAAGATCATGAGACTTTTTCCATTGTTGGGGGGCGGATCATCTATCGTTGGAATGTCATCTCCGGGCTCTGGTATATTGAGCCGCAGTAGCAAACGCATTGCTCGCTGGGCTACACGAAGGCTTTTCGCCCGCATCGTTACTGTGCCAGATCGAGATTTTCCGTGACTCATGGGTATAATATCTTGGTCATCCATGTCGTCATCTTCGTTGTCCTCGTCATTTCCGTCCATTACACTTTGGACAAGAATTGCCGAAAACATATTCATCACCACAAAGACACCCAATATGATGACAAGAGAGCAATAGAATGGTGACCATGCTCCAACAGATATCCACCCATCGTACATCACAGCTGGAAAATTATCATACGTCAAAATCTGAAATACCGTAAATGCCGCCCAGACAATTGAATCGAAGTTTGATCGATGGAGCCGAGTTTGTGGGTTTGAATTGTTGAATGGCATGTAAAAATTATCTGGATCAAACTGGTACTTTGTTGCGAAGAGCTAGAAGCAGCATGTCAGATGAACTCAGAACTATATGAAAAACCCACCTCCATCCCAACGAGACTAAAGATTAGCATGAAGAGAAGCAAGAACAGTAGAAAGTTCAAAATTTCGCCCATCGAACTAATAATTGCGGACAGAAGTTGATTCAGCGACTTCCACATTCTAGCTATCTTAAAAGCCCGTGCAGCTCGAAATGCAGTGAAGAATCCGCCTCCACCTGGAGTACCATCGATAAAAGCGGGGGGACTAATTGCTGCTTCGACAACACCCATCAAGAATGTGATCAAATCGAATCGATTGAATTTGTCCCTATTAAAAAATCTCAGTGTCAGAACATTATACAAGTGAGAGACTTACATCCAGAAGGGCTTCAGTCCTAGGCCAATGATCTTTAGAGCAGACTCAACTCCAAAGTAGATCATAAATGTGAAATTCGCGATCTCATATCCAGTCTTGATCTCGGCGCGAATGTCGTGATAGTCACTTGCAAGGACCAATATATTGGCCACCGTTATAACAAGTCCACTATTGGCGAAGATTTTGGAGGCTACTATCTTGCTGATGCATTGTTGGAGCGCTTGATATCGCCTGGCCATCGCAGACTGTACAATTACATCGCCATGGCCAGAAGCTATGGCGCTCATTCGTTTTATCATGCTAGAGCCCGTGAGTTCGAACGAGCGTTTTCGGGGAACCACTGGCATATTTGAAAGCATTCGAGACTGCCGCTCCCTGGAGTTCCCATTGATGGTCTTGTAGAATTCAAGAAACTAACCTTTCTTTTTCGAGTAGCCTGGCTTGGTGGTCTTTGGCCTTTTCAAATTCCGTGAACAAGACGGCCATGTTTAATTGCAGCAAAAAGCACATTCCAATGTACAATAAACCTGTAAAATAGATGGCACCGACGACAGGACTTGCTGTGGCTTGAGTCTAATCTCACAATTACAACAATCAACATCAAGGAACACACCGTTTGAGTAAGGACCATCCATCCAGAGGCTGTAATAGTTTGTAATAGGATGAGCCACGCGCGGCCCAAATTGTCGAAACTCGGGAGGCCGTAGTTCAAATTGGAGTTGAAGAGTGCATCATCGTTGGCGTTGCCATTCCAAGGAGGCAACAATAAATAATTGAAGCGGGGATTACCTCGGTTATCGAAATTCGAGCCGCAAATCGTACCAGGAACAATACATTGTCGCCCAATATCTTTTTGCTCATTGCAAACCTGGGGAATCACTTCAGAGTCATCAATGGGCCAAAAACAATCTTGAGGAGTGTCCCACACAGCATGATCCTGGTCGATTTGGGTTCCATCTGGTAGACGACAAGGAAATAGCTCTGGATTCGCTCTGACCATGGCAATGTATGATGGGTCGGGAGGATAATTATAGGTGCCGTTGGGAGGCAGAGCAACTGGATATGGTGTGATCCGGCATCGAAAGTGGTATGAGCCTCGATAAATTTCCATGCCCAAAATACCGAAAACGAGCATGCAAAACATAAGGAGCACAAAGACATTCGCAAGTGCCGGCAAACTAGCCAGAAGGCAGTTGGTCAATATCTTCAAGCCTAACTTGAGATTAAGAAGAGAAACTTGTCTTGCTAACCTGGAAGAGAATGCAATGTTCGCAAGGGTCGCATTACACGAAGTACACGTATAAATCCGACCTTAACTCCCTTGATGTTCATTATGGACAGGAGCCTATGTACCGTTATAGAACACATCACGTTCACAATACATACCCAGAGGTGACGATGATAAAGTCGAGTCGATTCCATCCCTCACTCATGTACGCATTCTTTCCAAAGCAAAACCCCATCGCAATTATCTTGAGCAATGCTTCGATCAAGAAGATGTAGAAGCTGATAGTGTTGCATTTGTCGATGAATCCATTGATCCAAATAGTGCCGTTCGGGCCATCTTCCCACGCATGTGTGTAGTCTGTCAGTGCGAGGATGACCGTATTGAAGATGACACAACTGACAATGAGACGATCAAACCATTTCCAGGTCACTATCTTGATGCAAAGTCGGCGAATTGGATGCTTTGTGGTCAAACAACCAAGCGAAATTCGCTGAAACTACGCACTCATTAGCATGTATCAAGACGATATTCGGCATTACCTTTTTCAGGTAAGCAGGCTCTTTCTCGGCTTTCAGCTTGCCATTTGTCTCGTATTTGTCGGAGCCCATGATTTCGATAATGGTTTCGTCGATGCGATCTTACTGCCTCTCTTGTCGAGAAAGCAGTGGCCGTCGCACAAGCGCTTCGAGGGTCCTTGCGATTTGGCGGTTGCACCTTTTCGAGATGTACCTGAAACCGGCCTAAGTCGGTTTCATGAAACAACTTAAGGACGCTATCACGAAATCCCTCAACCTATTGGGCGTTCGTGTCATCTGAAGCTCACAACAAACTCCAAGAAGATAAGCTTTGAGTAAAAAAACTTATGCTTGCTTACAACACATCGTCCTCCTCCTCCTCTTCCTTATCGGCAAAGAATTGATCCTTGATCGCCTTGAGTTGCTCGTCCAAAGAAGGCAGACGAGAGTTGGCATTGTCCATGCCACTGGCACCTAGCTTGTTGACAATATTGACCAGCTGAATCGCCTTTTCGCCCACGTGAACTGTTGCCGATGCTACATAACAGATTCAGACCACATATGCCAAGCGATTTTTAAATACCTCGAATTTTCTTGGCTCGCACAGTTCTTTCCAAAACATGGAGCTCCTCGTAGGCAAAGTCAAGTGCAGCATTGGCCAAGATTGCTGCAGCATTAATCAAGTCGTCGCCTTAGCAAACGATAATAGTTAATAAACTAATTTGCACATACACACCGTGTTTGTCATATTGCTGCGGGATCTGGAGGGAAGACATGCGCGTAAGTTCTTCTTGGTATGTTTTATTCTTAAAAATCTTGTGTTTCAATTTCACCTAGCCATAACCATGTCACCACGAGTTGACTTCGAGGACTCATACTGCATCCTTCAGCAAGTTGGTAAATTTGTCAATAACTTCCACTTTATTCTTCGTTTGGGCTGAAAACGTGACTGGAGCGTTCACAATTTGTTCATATTTTTGAATCAATTGCGTCGCATCGTTTGCAAGCGTTGAAAGGGACCACAAACGAATATAGGCGTTGCCTGCATCAAGTCTTTGCTGCTCATTGAAGTACCAATCGCGAGTGTCCTTGTTCTTAATAAGTAAGCTGTAACACTTTGTCAACTCTGTGCGGAAAACAACGTAGTACGCACCGAGCTGACCATGTTTGATTGGCATCAACACCAAGGGTTAATCCAAAACCTTCCAACTAAAAAACATAATGATACTGGTCGAGACACTGCAAAGTACCTTCTTCGATACTTCCCCGGCGTATTTTATGGCGTGCTGAATCCATGATCAAACCTCATTACAATAATTGCACTCACCGCCTCGTCCTTGAAACGAATTGTAAGAAGTTCCTTGATTGTGGCGTTAATGGCATCAAGATTATCCACCAGTTTCTTGTTGGACTCTTTTCTTGCCTTCTTTTCCAATTGCTCCACCATTGTCATACCCCCGCCACTTGCTTTAACAGTATCTTCACCAAAAATGTCATTTACAGCGTCTGAAGCTGCGGCTAATTCTGCTGCCATTTGATCCTTCACTGATCGCACTGGTGCATTGCTGGCGGCAACCTCACCGCCGAAATGGCCTACTTCCCCATTTGGTGGAGTTCGCGTACTTCCACCGCCGGCCACGGCTCCTGTGCAAATGCCATTAAAGACCCTCTGATGAAGGTGACAGGTTTTACCAGATTGAATCATTTGATGATGTTGCATAACCATTGCAAACAATTGCTCCATTGACACTCCACTCATGCTGCCACTTCCTCCACTGATAGGAGCAGGTGGTGGCTAAAAGTGATTGTGAGATGTGTTCATAACGAAGGCGATACCCCGGGATCGTTCGGCGAGACACCATCAGGTGTATCTAAGACTTCTGCTTTCAAGCCCTCTGCTTTCATTTTGAGCGCAACTTGTTCCTTTGGCATGCCCATGGACATGAGCTTAAAATATTTCTTAAAGGCGGGATCGTCTTTCACCAACAATGGAGTGTATGGGGCTGCTGCAGGTACTGGAATAGTATCTGGCTGAGGAAATACAAGCGCACTGGATGGAACTTGCAATGGGATAGGATTTGGTGGCTAAAGAATGGTTCAGAAAGGCATAATGTGGTGTTTTGAGTACTCCTGGGTCGTTTGGCGACACGCGCTCGGGATGGTCCAGAAGCTCAGGGTCTACTCCTTCAGCTTCCATTTTCATCTTAATTTGATCGACTGGCATGCTCATCGCGAGCAACTTGAAGTACTTTTTGAACTTAGGATCCTCGCCGACAGTCATGGGAATATAAGCTCCAGGTGGTGGCTAAACATCACAAAGGTTAATGGGCCAAGCTAGTGAAAAGTTTGAACGTACCCCCGGATCGTTCGGTGACACCGCGTTTGGCGTGTCCAAGAGTGATGCTTGCACACCTTCGATTTCCATTTTGGCTTTGATTTGATCGGGAGGCATGGCCATATTCAAGAGTTTGAAATACTTCTTGAATTTCGGGTCATCCTTTACAAGAAGAGGTGTGTACACGACGACAGGTGGAGGAATAGCCATTGACGCAGCCATCTGCGGAGGAAACGAAGTCGCAGACTGGGTTGACATCGGTCCATTGAAATTGGCACGTTTTTCAAGGGCTTCCAACTTTTGCATGAGAGATTCGAGCTCTTTTTGCTTGATGGAAGACGACTTTTGCAAGACCTGCGCAGGCTGAATGTGTGACACCCGCTCTGCCATCTCTTGCATAGTTGCTTGAGATTTCATCATCTCATCGATTTGCGCTTTGAGACTAGATATTTCTTTGGAAGATTTGAGAACATCGGTCGATTTCGTGCTGAGTTTGATCAATTGAGCGATTTGCTCTTCCGTCAAACCTGGGATCATCATGCCACCGCCACCTACAGACAGTCTGACTTCGCATAGAAAGCACCAAACCTGCAAAGGCTTGCGAGGATCCACGGTGTAGGGCTGATCCGCGACCGCTCTTGCGTCGAGCGAGAGATGGGTCCATCGTTTCTTCGTCATCTTCATCATCGTCGTCGTCGTCATCCTCTTCTGCCTCGCTCTCACTCTCTTCCTTCAAATATACTTTAATGCATTGATCGCGATGGGCTCTGAAATGGCGACGCAGGCATTCCTACAACACATGACATCACTCAAACTCATGGAATCTCGTCACAGACATTGTCACAATAGACCACCGAGTTACACTTGTTGCATGCAAAGGAGGCTCCTTCAGTTTGGCAATAGGCACATTCTCCAGTTTGGACATGGCCTCGCAAAGCGCGCATCAGTTCATCGTCGCTGTCGCTGTCGGCCATGTCTGTTTCGGGTTTTGATGCAAAGTGACGTTGCGTGATCGTTTCCTGTCAAACCTCCCCTTATATTTATGAAGTTTGATATCAAATTTGTATAAATTCAGTGTTCGAATTCATGACAAATTTCATGTCCGAAAGAAATCTGGATGCGGGTGACAAAGTTCTCGGACACGATTGCCGCCTTTCTTTTGATTACTCAAGCCAATGGATCTGCTCTTCATGTAGGCCTGTATCTTCACGTATAGATGCGAAGCCATCAAAGCGTTTTTACCTTCGCAGCGAGACAGAGGGATTCCGTAGTGGTGTGCTGGAATGTCATGGGACTTCTCCTTGCAGCGTTTCCGACAAGGATCGTACACGCAATGCCATGTCTTGCAACTAATCGGCGTATTCTTCTTGCTCACCAAGTTTCGCCAGACAGTTTCACCGTTATTTGAAGGACGGCCGCTCGGCCCATTCATGCATTTCGTGGATGTCCGAGACGAATTAGAGGACGTGAGCTCAACTCGTCCATTGAAAACGACTAAACGGCAGCGGTCCAAACAACATCTCGTTCCTGGAAAGCTCTTGGCTGCAGGGGACCAAGAACTCCGTCGCCAACGTGCTCCTATTGCAGGACATGCAGTCATTCGCCATGAACCGGTCGATTACTTGGCATTGCGACGCACAGAATTGAGCAAACGCGCGTTGCTTCGGAATCGCGAAGCTGTGGTCCAAGAAATTCTCTCACCTACGACTCGAGTAAAGCGCCGCGCACCTGACTCCAAGTCAACTCAACTTCTTGATCGTATTGCCGCACTGGAGCATTCCGAGCCTTCCTTTCTGCGGCACGAACCAAATGTTGTTGCGTGGCAGCCGGTTGCTACCGACTCAATAGAATCACAGCATTTAGCATCGTTGACATTGCAAATGCATAAACTCAAGCAGGCTCAGGTCGAGGCTGTCCAAGCACAAGATCGTCAAGAAGACAAGGTAGTTCCTGTACTTGGTAATAGTTTTTCAAGTCTTCTGGAGGTGCGTGGTGCACTGAACGAAGTCCGCAATGCAGTCTCGAGCATGTACACATTTACTCCAACTTTTCGCATTTGGTCACGAACGAAAACCAAGTCGGCTCTTGAACTGTGGCAGAGGTAAATACCACGAGGGGTTTATCAGTCATTAGCGCATGTGTAGATACGTCGTGTGGCACCGAGAAGAAGAAGCGCGATTGATCAAGCTCACTCACTTTGCCGTACGTATTCAACACGCATTCCGTTGTCGCAGGGGGCGATTGTTGGGATTCATCGAACGAGCAGCCATACGTCAAGCAAAATGGGCGGGGGCGGTACAACACTTCTCTGGGAGTGGCGGGAATGATCATGTCAATTACAGACTCGACTGCAATGCTGGATTCGTGGTGTGTTTGCCCGTGAAGAGGCGCAACGCTTGCGTGAGTCAGTGATTGCCACACGACTTCAAAGAGTGTGGCGAGGGCGCGTTGGTCGACGTCGTGTCAAGAACCGTCTGCGAGATATTCTTCGAACTCGTCTAAGGTAGATACAATTTCCTGGATGAAATATTTTGAAGAGTGCAGATATTTATCTCCGACGGGGTCACTTCATCGGCTGCGAGATATTGCCATGTATGACGAAATGATGCGAGAGATGCTGGAGCGAATGCTTGGACTTGTGGAAGAAGTTGAAGTGTCATTTGATGGAATTGCTTTTGCCACTTCAGACAACTCCAAGGCTGAACTCAAAATAAGCGAGTGGTATAATGCTATTCGAGAGCTGGAAGCATTGATCGAGGCGCGACAAGTAGAGATTCAGCAGGTTATCGTGAATTTTCAGTGCTGTTTTCATGTGCATGAATAGGCTAAACGTCACTTTGAAGCCCAGCGAGCATTGAGACTAGCAGCTGTACGCATTGCAGACGCTAAAGACAAAGCCGATGCCTTAGAAAAGGCTTGTGAACGTGTTCACCGCGCAAACGAATTAATTGCGATGTTCTTCACTTGATATTGACCTGGAGAGTAATTTCAGCGTAGGTACCGGGAAGATTGTGAAGCACATGAGCGGGTGCGTACGGAGAAAGCAAATCATGTCGACGCAGCGTATCGTGAAGCCTTAAGAGTGCGGCGGGCCGAAAAGGACGCGTGTATGGCAATGCAACGAGAAGAGATGGAGACACGGCATATCGTTGCCGAACTGGTGCGGATATCATTGTTTTGATTGTTTCATCATCACAAAATTTAGAGATGGCGAGAAGCTGATCGTCGATTACGGATGGGTGAAGTCGACAAAGTTGAGTGGCATCGTCAAATGGAAGAGGAAGCGGCAGCAGAGCGAATGAAAGAATGGATCACTCTCATGATGAATAAGCAAGCTGCCATGATCAATTTGCAAGAAGAGCAGAAAATCAAGCGTGCTCAGCATTGGAAGATCAAAACTGAGGTAGACTAAATGCTGGTCAAACGTATATTTAGCCGCTGATGTCTGCAGGAAGAATATGCTGGGTTGTACGACCGTATGGAGGCACGTCGACTGGAGAAAGAGCGCCAAAAAGCGATAAAAAAACAGCTCAAGCGTCAACGACAACAAGAGGAGCACGAAAGGTGCCGACAAGAGTGGCCAAACTCTAAGATAGTTATAGGTTTGCTGCATTGGAGCGAACTCGGCTTGAACGATTAGCCGAATTGCACAAACAGGAAATCGAACGGTACCAAATGGAAAACGAGGATAAGTAGGATTTGCTGATTCTGAGTGAGTAAAATCTTCGTCACAGGCTTTTGCGAGCTTTGATGAGTGAGGCTAAAAAGGCTGAAGAAGCAAAACTGTGGGAAACCATAAGAATCGAGGCAAACAAAGCCAAGCCAGATCCGATGATGCTCGAAGCTGATGTCGTCGCAGAAAGGCAACAAATCGAGCGCGAACGGCAAAATTGCATCATGTTTGTCAATAAAAGCGTACAAACAATAAACTTGACTGTAGGATGGCATTTGAGGAGAAGCGCATGAGAATGTACATGGCGCAAGTTGCGAAGGAAATGTACTTGAAGGAATGCAAAGATCGAAAACATCGGTTTGATGCCGAACGTAAAGCAGAAGCCAAGGCTAATAATGCTATGCAAGCTGAGGAAGCATACGAGCGTGGTCGACTAAAAAAGTTGGCTGACAAAGCAGTCTTCGAGGAAACACTCAAACGAATGCAAGCTGCAGACGAAGGTAATTCACAAAACTGGAACTTTGTCACGGGGTGTTAGCATTCAAAGCCAAACAAGCTGAGAAATTGTTTGAAGCTCGCTGTCGAAAGCTGATGCATGACGAAGAGATGCGCTTACATCGGTTATATACCGAAGTGCTTCATCGCGAGCGCCTAAGAGAACGCAAGGAACGACATTTGATGCACAACGACGAGTTGTACATGCGGCATATTCTAGACGAACGAGAGCGATTGAGACTACGGCGGTTGGAAAAGACGCACCGGGTCGAGATGGCTGTAGAAGATGTTCGGAGTCACCAATGGCATGCTTTGGAGAAAGACGGGACTCAAATTGCTTTGGTGTTAATTGTACAATCGCGATAAGCTCATGGTGTGGCTAGGCAATATGGTCCGCAAGGGAGTTGAAAGCTCTTTCTGCAGACGTGGTCCACTACCCCACAATGTTGCGCTTAAATGTAGTTTTGCTGGCGCAACTGACAGGTCGTCAAGTAGACCCACCCTGGAAAGGAGTGCAGTGGGTACCACCTGGTAAGTCTTGAGGTGTGTTTTGACTGTCAATTTCTCGACTTTGCAAAGAGGCTCCCACAACCAACAAGACAGTGACAACGCGAGCGCAAGAGCTATGGGATCGCATTCGGTAGGCACTGTCGCTAGTTTGAGCCACTGAAGTACTTGTAGCAATAAATACCTCAAGCGGACTATAGCTGCAAATGAAGCACGACGAGGTGCACAAGAATTAGAAGCTGGCTATCTGATCCAAGGTACTCACATTGCGCTGCTTGCCGCTTTAAACGAGGGATGATAGCCCAGCGAACCCTTCGAATGGCTTTTCGCGATGAATACAAAGGGGCAAGACTTGTGCGAAATATTGCTAAGTGCTACATCAAACTTTACGAAGCATATTTGAATACCAATGATCTGAGAATGGGCGTTGTTTGGTACCTGAAAGCCAGTGATCGGCTGGAATGCCAAGGTTCGCCATCATTTTTGGACGAAATGGCCCATGCGTTGTACCTTATCGGTCGATTTCAGTATGCTGCTGAAGTTCTTGGGAGGGTAATTTGGAACTTTGTTTTCGCGTTAAATTTTGGTAGATCATATTTAGTTTTCCCACGTACGCTAACATGGCCACAGTGATCTTCCGATCAGCCACGCTGATGTGGCATCTGGGTCTGTATGAGCAAAGTACCGAGTATCTGCTGCATCTCCTGGAATCTCCGCCGCCACCTTGGAATGACCTGGACATTATGTTCTTCATCGCGAGGCTGTACATCCTTGACGACAACAAATCTCACGCTGCTTTTGCCTACGACGATGCTCTTCGCCGTTATCGCTTGCATGGAAACCGTTTTGATTATCCATCGTGGAAGTCTTGGGCGTCCGATGCCGCTGTGTGGCGACACTTTGGGGCAAAAGCCCTGGCCGCGGGAGAATATCTTATTGCCAAAGATATGTACCAACAAGCTATCAAAAGGCGCCATGAGGAAGTATATTTTGCTCATCGGCAAAAGGTAACGTCGTCAACTTGGATACACACATTACATCTTTGCAGGAGCGGGAACTAGATTGGTTTTTCTTGGCGCAATGTCAAGTCATGCTTCATGAAAATGTTTCTGCAAATGCGACCATGGTCCACTGGCTTGAATCAAAGCATTATGTTTATAGAGTGTTGGAGAGGTTGCAAGAGTGGCCTAGTGAAAAATGGAAATCGATTGGTGTTGAGCCAATTATGTTGAGGAATCAAGAAACTGGAGGAAAACGATCCGCAGAGGTACTGTTCGCATGAGCAACGCTTTGACGTGTTCCATAGAAGACAAATGAAACTCCAATAATGAAGAAAAAGAGGAAGCAACTTGGCAAATTGCGCAAAAAACGCATTCGTCGGCAAAGACGGCGTATAAAGTACACAACAACTGCAGAATTGCAGAATTGGGTTCAGCTTGAGGACCTGAATTCGGGCAAAATATTTTTCTTCAATGAGAAGACATTTGACGTGACTTGGACACGACCAACTTAATATGTTCTCATTGCAAAACACCTTAACGAAGGCCAGCAATCTTATCCAAAGAAGAAATATCTTCGCGCGTCCGCTTTCGTCTTTTCGTCAGATCAAATCCGGGCCAGAAATGTAGGGTTTCGTCTGCGCCCAAGGTGGCCACAGTGGAGCCATCCGGGGACTCAGTCATGGTCAATATCCGACCCGTATGACCACCATATACTTTCAGCAATGTCATTCCCCCCACATCCCACAATTTTAATGAATTTACGTTCGGGCCATGTGAAGACAGCAATTGCTTGGCAGAGTGAACACCTGGCCGAGACCATAATAATCCAGAGATTTGTGCTTCTGTATCATGGGAATGCTGTAATTTGCAAGTACGCTCGGTGATTCGCCATCGTTTCACAGTCTTGTCGATTGCTCCACCACCTGTCGCAAGGATGCCGTTGTCCCATGGACTCCAACTGACTGCTTTCACGGCTGCTTTGTGCGAATTAATTGAATGCCATGGGTCCCGTCGAGCCAGATCATTGGACCACACACAAATTGTGTGGTCGCTTCCACCAGATGCCAACATACGTCCGTCAAGTGACCAAGCCAGCCCACATACTTCGCCTTTGTGCTGACGTAAAGTTGAGAGACGTGATGATTCCATCCGTGTGTCGTAGTGAGCAATAGTATTGTCCAGGGAGCCCGTCGTAAGGATATGTCCTTTCCATGCAAGGCTACTGACTCGAGCAGCATGTCCAGTGAACTTTCCACAGCACCTTTTCGCTCTTGTGTCCCAAAATTCGACATTGCCATTACTTGTTCCGACAGCTAAATTGTTAATGTGGGTGTTAGCACCCCATTTCAGCGACGTAATTGTTTGACTCCGAAGCGTGAATAGCTTGGAATGCGACTTTGTCTGTCGGTTCCACAAATAAATCGATTTTCCCAGCGCAATTGCCAATACGTCATTGGAGCCCCAATCCATCAGGTTCAAGTAAAAATCATTTTCTACATTTGGTGCGTCCATGATTCGAATCGCTGACACTGGTGCCACAATATGGTTCAAAAGAGCGTTTGGACGACATCTTGTAGTGTTTGTACGACGCTCATTGCTTGCTGTGAGATTGTAAACTGGTAATGCAGACATGTCTGAGACTCCAAACATCGTTTGAGCCAGCGCTTGGTGGAAAGTCGTCGACCTCGCTTTGGATTTGTCATGTAACCCTTTTGATTGCACTTGAAGTGACGCAATGTCCATATCTTGCGTTGACCGGCGCGGGATGAAGCGATCTGTCCCGTCCACCTTCTTTCGCTTTGCCATCCGTGCTTGAAGTGTCCAAATGAAAAGTGCGCCAAACTCAATGTGCTTTCATCTTTATTGGGTAAAAATCTTTAAAAATTCCAACCAATAGAAATATTGAAGTTCACTCGAACTTCGAATATCTTTATTCGGATATCCGGATAATCTCATGGGACCACAGTTCGAGTTGTAAATGGATATGGCAGACTATTTGTCTTCCACTAGAGGATGATGCTTGCTGAAAAGCGTCTATTGAGTTTATGCTGGAGGTGAACTTGCTGGAAGTGAACTGCTGTTGCTCAGAGCTCAATTTTTCGGTAGAAGTGGCAGAGTTGAAAGGCAAGTTTCATCATCTTCAGAAATCGTGGGATATCAGGGGCTATGTTGGAGTCCAATATGACATATTAAGAGAGTAACGTGAATGATTGGGATGAACCCTTTGCTTGTTATTCATTCAAACACTTTCGTTGCGTGTGATCGCACAGTGTCGAACATGTGATCATGGAGACGTCCAACGATAGAGCAAGGGATTTCCCATTTCTTCTCAAGCTTGGTTTTGTCTCCATTTTCATCCGCGGAAAGCTTATCAGGGTAGACAAATGTTTGGATTGGCATGAGTACACGCGATGTGCTCGTGATGAATGCCCCGGTCCATGAATCAATCTCGTCCAAACTTGGGGATCGATAATCGATGGGAATGTTAAGCGCTGCGCAACTCTCAATCACAAGATCTCGCATCGTGCCCTTGAGGATTCCCTCTTCAGCAGTAACAACGCGATCATCCTAGACACGTGTCAAGCACACTATCGTACATTTCTTACTTGTACAACATAAAAGTTGGTTTGAGAACCTTCATAGAGCAATTGCGTCTTTGGATCCATCAATATGATTTCTTCCGTACCAGGAGTCATGGCGTCATACAAGGCCTGTCGATCTTTGGCCCATTGCAAGTCTTTCACCTGGTCAAATACAGTCAAATGCGATAAAGTTAAGAACGCACCAGAGGGTTATTTCGAGGTTGACCCGCGACTTCAACTTTGACATTGTTAGCTTCTTTTGAGCCCAGAATGCCAACATGACAAAAAATATCTCCTTGGGTCTACGGCAGTAAGAACGCACTGAGACTTGGGATGGACCATACCGACACAACTTCGGTCATTTTAGTGGCTGTTGGGAGTGGCTGCATAATCATTGTCAGTTTGAATTCCTGCTCATCAGAGAACGAGGTGGAACGTTTGAGGTCCTCCATGGCCGCTCTGAGTGTTGCAAGGACTCGTGGAGCCACAACTGGACAACGAATGAATCACTTTGTGCAAGGCTGCTTACTTTGAGTTAATTCTTCATCGCTGGCATCCTTCACAATGGTTTTCGTTGGCTGGACTACAAGCCACCATTGAAACGAGCACAAAAACCAGTGTGCGGCGTACCGAGTCGCTTCAAATGGCTTTCCCAGGAAAAGATATACTTGGATTGCACAGTTCTGGCCGAGCTGTACACACCTGACAATGTTTTACTGACGACGGTCATGAACAGCGATGCATACCTTGTGGGCACGACAAAAGTAGCGCAGAGCTTTCTTTTTCATATGGGAATGCAACGCCATTCTTGGCTGCAGCAACGACACGTCGCATTGAGATGGGGTGGTCGAGTTGGAGAGTGAACTACACGAAGTCCTTGGCCGTTATGATGGTTTCGAACGGCCCATGACATTCGTCTAAACCCCACACCCCTTATAAATAGACATTTCAGACTTGTGAAATATCTTAGTGCCAATGACAAGGCGATCTTTAAAAAGAACGGCACGCTATTTCATTCGTGATAAGAGAGAAGGCTAGAGTCTATCGAGATGTTGTAGTTGAGCTAAATAAAGATCGGAAGAGTTCATCGACATCCATGTCGGTGCGGCAGGCGCTCGGATTGGGAAACATGAAATGCTGCAGCTTGGGCATGACTGTGTACTTGATCACGCGGCCCTTGCTCGCTTTGCGGTTCACTTTCTTCACCTTGCGCTTCAGCTTGAGTTGCGTGGCAGCGCCATCAGCTTCGAGGTTTGACGAGCCCGATTCAATGTATTCTTTGAGCAACTGGTGGTAGAAATCCTTATCATCGTAAAGGGACTCATCAAGCTCTTCGTCCTGAGTAGAGTCTTCCTTCAGTGGATGAGCCTTACGCCCCACACGGTGGATATCAGCAAGCATGCCATCAACCTGAACAAGGACATCTTGATTGACAGCCTTGAACTTCTTTGTATCTGCTTGTGCCGCGTGCTTGGACAAAACTGGTCCATAAACAGCCAAGGCTGCATCGGACTCAGTAGAGATCGACGACCAAATGTCCATCGCATCAAACGAACGCTTCTTTGACTTGGCAAATTCTGGTAGAGTGTACAGCTCTTGTTGCATAGCATGAACAGCAGCCATCGACGTTTTGATCGCAGTGGCAACCGTAGCGTTGGTATCAGAGGACAATGCACTGCTCAAGCCGTTCACGTCGTTGAGGATTTGTTTAATGGATATTTGGAGCTCAAGGCATCGTTCGTAGATGATCTTTTGGTGGTAGACGTGTTTGGCGCGTTGTTGTTGATTGTCGTTTGAAGATCGCATCAAGATAGCTTCATCTTCTTCCTCAAGCGAACGGATCATGTCATCGACATCGTCTTCGTTTTGAACGCGACGATGGGAGTGTCCATTGGATTCTTCACCCTCTTCGTCGTCGCCTGAGTCGTTGACATCACTATCATCATAGTTGGCTTCGTCGACAGAATTGTCATCTTGCTCATCGTCATCAACCTCCTCTTCAACGTCCAAATTGGCACCTTCTTCGTCATCCGACTCGGCAAATGGCTCGCCTTCTGACCATTCCTCTTCCATCGCACGTTCCATATCTTCGTCTTCATCAAGCAAATCTGCACGCTTGACGACCTTTCCTTTGTATGTTGCATCTAAATCGTCAAAATTACTGGCACGAATGCGTAGTGACGATGGTCGCATCTGCTCTACTTCTTCGTCAGATACTTCTTCATTCGACAAAGGCATGGATGCAGCAGTTCCATCATCGTAATCGTCGTCATCCACGGTGAAGACCTTGTTCGCCTTGGCCATGCCTTTGAGTGGTCGACCCATCTTTTCAAGTTCAAAAGTGAATGAACCAACCGATTTCATACATCGAAATTTAATTGCAACCTATACTAACTCTAAGATTTAATTAAATCTAAGTATATTATTCAATGCACCTCAGTTCTGAAGGTCGATCAAGGAAGCAACAACCTGCAAGGAACGAAGCTCGCCATGAAGCCCAAAGTAAGTTGCGGGGGGAAGCAGCAGTTAGTAAGATAACGAAAGGAATTGAGACGAAGACGAGGATTTCGTTTTGCTCTCTTATTTTAGTGTTCCAATCGATCAAACCAAAACTCGGCCTTGCACAAGTCATCCACAAATCCCTTAGTTGTCGGCGTTGGCCTTTTCGGCGGCCTTCTTCTTGCGGAGACCCACAAGGCGGGCATCAGCACGAGCCAAGCGGAGAGTCTTGACGACAGAGTCGTTCTTCAAGGCTTCCGTGATGGTGGCGGTAGGCACTTCCTTGGAAGGACGGGCAATGGGGAGGACAGCACCGACGTGTTGGGTCACGTTTTGGGTTTCTTCCACCTTGGAGTCACCAGCCTTAGGCTTGGAAGCACGCTTGCGAGGGAACAAGACCAACTTGGACTTGTACGTCTTCAAGCGTTGCACATTCGCTTGGAGCGATTCGACCGACTTGTTGGTGCGGCGGTAGTCGACCGAGATACCAATCGACAAGGCTTGCTTGCGCGAGATACCGGCTTCCTTCAATTCGTCCAAGGTGAAACCACGGCCAGCGCGCACTTTCGAGCCATACTTGATCGTAGGGCAGTGCACGGCAGGGCGCAAGAGACCAGCAGCAGGACGAGGGGCAATGGCGGCAGCCTTAGCCTTGCGAGTCAAGCGGCGGGACTTCTTCTTCGAGGCTTGGTCAAACCACGTCTTGATGCGGTTTTGCCAATCCTTATGGAAGTGGCCGTTAGGGATCACGTTGTTGTGCTTCATGGTGACTACGAGACACGAGTGTGAGGATTCCAATCCCAATGCCAAATGCCGCTCGGGACTGTCTCTCTCGCTGCTGCTGCGCACGTCTGCCACACATCGTTCAACCTAGCGGATTCCCTGCTTCTTCTCTCTTTCTCCCTCTCCTTCACGACGTGTCACCCATCACATTGAGAGAGACTTTCCCTTCGACCATCTTCATATGCATCATCGATCTTACCTGATCACAAGTTAAATTGGAACTTGGTGCGGCATCCAACCAACCCTCAAGGACCAGTCGTCACTGCCTGCCAGTAAAACATTCTGACCAATCGCATGCGTATCCGTATAAATCAATTATTATCCGGATAGTCAATGTTGTGTTTCTCGCTTCTTTGACATTTTATATTTATGTATTGAATATTCATTTTCAGAGTATTGACTTGTAATTTCACCAAGCTCAAATGTCCGATGTGCGTGCACAGAGTTGCATGAAGAGTTGTCGACTTGCACACGATAACCTTGCGCTTGTTGTCAACGATGATGATTTTGCATAAACATCGCTACAAGTACACTGGATGAAGCACTGTGTGCTTGGGCTTACGGCTACCTCAGTCATACCCTTAAATCCAGCGGTATGCTTGGGGAGGGCGTGCAATAATCCTCCCTTGCTACCGTTGATCTGTCAGACTTCAATTGGGGGACAACGCCAATTTGGTCTTTGTAATCGCCACCAATTCCAAACTTGCCTTCATGGTCCGGATGGAGCATTGCGATCCCACCTATGATACTGTTGCTGCAAATAACAACCTGGGGGCGACAGTATTGCGCTAACATTTTGACAAGTTTCAATGAGCGTGAAACAATCGTATGAGTAATTTGCATGCATCTGTAGCCCAAAGCTACGGAAGGGGGCGGGAACATTTTCCCCTTCGGGTCCTTTGATTTTGATGTATCCGTGGTTGATTGATCTATGGCAATATACTGCAACAAGACGGATAAGGCTTGGCCAAACGGACAGCTTGTGCAGACGACGACTGGAGTAACATGGTCGAAAGACACTCATGCTTCAATACAACTTATCTACGTAGTACGTATTCCATAGCCTCGTTTTGGACGAATTGAGCTGTCTTGCTGTTGTATCGACTTGAAAAGTGACACTACAGTGTTCCATATTAGCCTTGTCCTTATGATTGTCCAGGCTTTTCACTGTGAGCCCATTTGCGTTTCATATGTATGATGCTTCATATCACGCCTAGCAAGGACGATTGTCCACATTGTACCAGCAATGTGGATGAGAGGTACCGCATGTGATGAACAAGTGGCTAAAGCTTTGCCGTCTAGCGAATAGCTTTGTCCTGTCTGTCGTACACGCTGACGGCTTTTTGGGGGTTGTGGCAAGCCTTATTGATTCTACTTGAGCGTGCTTGTCCAGTGTTTACACCGTCGTGTCCTGTGTCTGTCGTGTTGGGGCAAACAGAATATTTGCCTCTTGCAATTGTTGTCATGATGGGCGCACTGCTTTACTCTTTGGCCTCACAACAAAATGCCTCGTGACCTTTCTGATTTCAATGCAGTGTCACACACCACGGGGTGAAACCGAACCTTCCATGTCCTGGCTGGGAAACGTCAAATAATTCGTGCAACGAGATGGTCCTTTCATGATGGACTTTTCCCTTGCTTTCTGCTATGACCACCACGCTTGTCAAACCCTGCGCGCCTCTTTTTGACCCCCATGGGAGCGATTGTTGAATGAAAAGTGTCTTCTTGGTGAATCTGCACCTCGCTTGAACCTCGATTGAATCTTGGAAGCGAAAGCAAAAAATCTCTGAAGATATCATCGAACGAGAGCATACCGTTGGAACTTGAATGCATAGAAGGCAATGATGTGGCACTCGCGTCGTGTTTTTTGCACGATCCACGCTGGGGTTTCGTCGACAGCGTCTCGCCACGACTAAACTTGCTTGTCTCTTCATCTTGGTCGATGTGGGTGCATCCAACATTTGAATCTCTGCATCTCTAATCGCATCTTCAATCATTTCACAGGACATCGATGAAAAGATCGCTCAAGGGGGACGTCACGATGGCCATGCTATCAAATCTGGCCAAAGTTTCCAACACCAGATTTCACTTTTCACGACTTTGCCAGCAGCTCTGACGTCTTTCCTTATGTTAATTCAACCAATCCTAGCTATTATCATAAAATAAACACATTTCATTGGTTGAATCTACTTCAATTAAATCATTTCAACCAATCATAATTGTTTTTTTAAGTACTATAATTTCAACCAATCAAATATCTATTCTGTCTTTGCCGTGGATTCTTCAACATTCAACATTTTTATTCTATGAAAGTTTGTATACTGGCCGCAGGGATCAACATTCCAATGTGCACTTTGACTGTCTCATTGAGGTGAGCTTTTGTTTCGATTTCTGACCTTCATCAAGCCGTTGCGTGCGTATACAAGACGACATCGACGCGCGGATCTAATTCGCCCCTCGTTGTGTGCCGCGTTGTAAATCCAGCATCGACAGCGGATCGCGCTATTCTACAGTGCAAGCCATGGTCGGTGCAGCCACACTTTCAGCTTCTTTTTGCGCTTCTGCGACACTTTGCAAAGTTGCTCTATCCGTTGGTTGACCACATCAATACAGTGCTCCCTCAGTTTTTGCTCCCCTTATAAATAAATATTCTTGTATAAACTAAACTTTATACTCATATAAAATTTCACGATGCATGCACCATGGATAACACTGTAACTCTATAAATGCATGTTTGAACTTCAATATAACCTTTTAGAACTTATATTTTGGACCAGGAGCAAAAACTGAGGGAGCACTGTACCACAATATCTGTACGCCAGCTCACTTTTCTTTTAACCATCCAGACCGACCGGCTATGTTTATCAATTTGACTGCGCTCAAGCATGACTCGAACGACAAGTCGCAGCTCGTTCGTGTCAAGCCCTCGCCCCTCACGAGCTGGCTGCCCATGTTTTCCAAAAAGGCGTCGACGCAACCACGTTCGAAAGGCGGCAAATTGTCCAAGCTCGCCAAACTCACCGTGAGCCAAGAACCCTTGCCAACGATTCCAGACTGCTGTCGTCGACTTGTCAAAGCTGCTATGATGTCCTCCTCGTCGTCGTCATCGTTGGACGAACGCGTCAAACACCGCTTTGTAGACGACGCGACCCTCTTGTATAGTCAATCCACGCTCGTGGGAGGCCGTCGTGTGCCATTCTTTGCCACGCAGACGTCGCGATTGCGCCGCGCGCGACCCTTCTCGACAGCTCTGATGTCCATTGAAGAGGAAGTGACGGTCTGTGAAAGCTGCCACTCGTACAAGTTTAGCAGCCAGGCGAAAACGATCACACTGACGAAACTCGTCCGACGCAACTATACCCCCGAGCCCGTCGACTGTGGCGTCGTTGCGAAAGCCCAAGAAGCGTTCATCTAAGTGTAAACTCCAAGCCCTCCTATTTAAACAGCATCTAATGTATGTCTCGCTTGTCAAGTCAACCGTGTCAACTCCAGGTGTACTGCGATTGAGCTTGAGCCAGTGCTGCGGCCAGTGCATCCACCACAAACGCTGCACTGAGACTCTCCTTTCCAACGTTGAAAGTGGTAGAAATGGCTCTGAACAAAATTGAATGCTCGTGAAGTCATCGATGCTAAATCGGACAGGCACAGTCGGTGGAGTTTGAAAGCTTCCTCTGTGGTTGTAACCACGCAAATCCGCCACCAAATGCGAGCTCCTCGCTCTGTAGACAGAGCTCATCTTGGCAAAGATCGCCGTCTTCCACACGGATCGTTGCCTTGACATTGCTTGAGACAAGTGGACTCCATGACCCACAATCCACATACGTTACCAGGTGACACGGTGAAAAAAGGTTGGTTCGTGGCGGCCAAGGTCTCGTCCAATTCCACCATGCCAGGTGATTCCATCCTGGTGGTTCGATTAAAACCACACGACGAGATTGTCCGATGAAACCCGTCCATAGGACAGAGCAAAGAGAACAATGGAAGGGATGGATATTCGCTGTCGACTGCGGCTGTAGCGGTTATACTCTCAGTTCTAGAAGTGCAAAATGAGACTGTGTGGCTGGTACGTTTTGCTTTTCTATGCTCGAAAATCCACGATCGCCGCGGTGTGTGGCACGATGGAACTTGATTTGGAACAATCGATTCTCGTGAGATGGAGTCGATTTTGACCGCCAGACGAATGTCGTGTGCTGACGGAGATCTTCCAACGCTAGTCCGTTTCATGTTGCAGTAGCTGCTAGTCTGACGACTCGCGTCAGGGTCGAGGTTCGAAAATAGACCACGAATGGGACGACACCGCCCAGTTTCTCATTTGAGCCGTTGATGCCAAGCATGTTCTCGAGTGTCCTGCGCGCCGCGACGCCACGACCATCGTGGATGCCATTTGTGAGCCGGTCGAACGAGAAACTCCCAGACTGCTGTCGACGTCAAACGCCTGTCAAACCGTCGACGCATTTCAACGCATACGATGGGATTAGCTATCGCTTTGTGGATGGTTCGCTCAAACGACGGCTGTCCGCGACGGTCGGTGGCATTCGAGTGCCCGTCTGCGTGGCTCAAGTCAAGATGCTCCGACGCAAGCTGGAATACACTGCGGCTTTGAGTCCGATCGAAGAAGAAGCAGCAGCCATGTGTGAAAGCTGCCTGTCCAACAAGTTTAGCCGAATGTCCAAGACAAAATGCATCACACTGACCACCATCATGGCGAAAACAAAGTCGAAAGGCCAACTCGCCGCCGCTGTCCATGTCTCCTCGAACGACACGAGCTCGTTCAAAGCAATGGCATCCAACATGGTGGCAACAACCGCCTAGTCTTTTAATTTTAAGTGCTCTCTTCATCGACAGGATCGTGTGTTGTTGCTTCTTCGTCCTCCTCCCGAGTGCTCCGTGAGTCGTATATAATAGTGCCACAGGTGGCCACTTTTTTTTCAAAAGTTCTCACCCCCACCAATCGTCCCATCTGTATGCTGATTCTGAGTCTGGTGATGCTATATCGAGGTTTTTCATCCTTTTCATCAGATGCTGGCATTCACCCAAACAAGTGTATTACGATGAAACAAGGGCATAAGCTTACTCATTCTCGACACATGGAAGGGGTTTTATAAACTATCGAATGACTCATTCGCGAAGCTATCAAAATTGTTGTCAATATATGGGTTGATCTTGATATAAGAATTATTAAGTATAATATCAAGATGACTAAAAATGAATTGTATTTAAGTTATGAAAATAATTAAATCAATCTTGATATTTTTTTCTTATATATATATACATAAGGTGATTATGGGTAAAACAATTTACAAAACAGATGAAGAACGAATCGCGGCTCAGCGTGAATCATTGAGAAAATATAGAGCTAAAGTAAAAGATAAACTTCTTGCTTGGCAGAGAGACTATGATAGAGCTGATGTGGAAGAAAGAAAAAGCCGAAATCAATTGAAGAAATATATTAAAGAATTAAGTAATATTGAAGTATAATTATTTAATTTTTCTGTATCATATAAAAAATTTCTATCTTGATATATAATTTTAATATTATAATATAATATCAAGATTTTAAAACTTTCAAAATTTTTATAATTTGACAAATATATCCAATGACTCCTGAAGAATTTAAAGGATTAAAATTTCTAAAAGTTCCATTAAGACAATGGGGAGATGGTGGATACAGATTTAAAATTCGATCAATCAATGGGCGATATACATACGTAAGCAAATTAACTCCAAAAAATAAACGAGCATTGGTTGAAGAATATAAAAACCTATTTCCAAAATCATCTACCGAAGCATATCGCTTAGAAATTTTAAATAATCATACATATGTATTAAGGAAAAAGAGTCCGGCTATAAATTTACTCAAGGAACAAAAGCTGATACTCATCATTTCTTTAATTCAAACCAAACACATGTAATTAATAAAATTAAACAAATTTGCTTATCTAAAACAACTGCATACAAAGTTCAAATATTTCTTGACTATATCTTGGTTAACATCACTACCGGAGAAGAACGAGAATTTAGAGATGGTTTCAATACAAGTATATTCCCGAGAGCAATATTCATTAATAGTCGAGATGATATTCAAACTAAAATTATTGACTTCTTCAATCAAAATGATTTAGCTGATAAAATTTCATATCCAAGCTCTTCTTGGAAAGTAAAATCAATCATTGGATTTACAATGAAGATTATTAATAGATCACACCGTTTAGGGGAAGAGATTGAAATACCACATAAGATAAAAAACAATAATTACATTATCTCTAATTTCGGTCCAACTGAAAATAAATGCGTATTCTATTGTATTGCTTATGATCTAAAAGGAATCGTAAATAATTCAAGAAGGCTAAAATCTAATGTTAAAGATGCCTTCAAGAAATATTGTGAATACAAAGGAGAAGAATTTACCCTAAAAAAATTCCGAGAAACAGACCCGATTGATTTAATGGAGTTTGATAAATTAGAGCAATGTTTTAAAATCAATCTTAACGTTTTTGAATGGGATATGGATAACAATCGTTTAATTTCAATTCGTGATTCTAAAACTGTATTTAAACAAAATAATGAAAAACCAGCTTCGTATATGGCTAAATGTGGAGAAGTTAATAATTATTTAAGAAACGTTAATATTCTTAGCTACAAAGGCCACGCAAGGATATTAATAAACTTGATAGTTATTACCCATGTCCAATATGCAAAATGATTTTTAAGACATCAAATCAACGAAAGTCTCATAGACAAAATGTTGAGTGTAAATACGAAACGATTGATTCATTTTCTAAGAATCCAAAAGTATATAAACCTCAAGAAAACTCTATTAAATCTCTATTGAGAAAATATGATATTTCTGATGTTGATCACTACATTGATCATTTTATTTGCTACGATTTTGAAGCTATCCTTGAAAAAATTTCTGAGAAACACAGAGAATCAACAGAATATACAACGAGACACAAACTAGTTAGCGTATCAATTTGTGATAGCTTGACTAAACAGACTAAATTTATCACAAGTAGTGATTCAAAACAATTATTAACCGATATGTTTAAATACATCAATGAGGTGTCAAACCAAATATCAAAATACAATTTCAATAAATTTAGAGGATTAATAATAGCTATTTTAGAAAAAAAAAAATATTTGACTGAAAACAGTAAGAATGAGATAAATGAACTAATTAAAGAAAAAGAATACGGAGATGATGTCAAGAATTTGTTTGACTATCTCCACGAGGTTAGATTTGATATTTTAAACAATGACTTTAACAGAGACATCAAGAGTCTATATAAAACTCTATACCAAATTCCGTTAGTTGGATTTACTTCAGGCCGATATGATTTAAATGTAGTTAAAAACGAATTATTTTCAATCATTGGAGATTTCATTAAAGATGGAAAGCAATTAGTGATTAAAAATCCAAATTACATGTGTATCACTACTGATAATCGAAAAATGCTTGATATTAAGAATTATCTTCCACCTGATGCTTCATTAGATTCATATCTAAAAACGTATCTCGGTGGATGTAACTGCCCAAATAAAATTCAATGCACTTGTTGTTTAGGAAAAGGATTTTTTCCGTATGAATATTTAACGAGTTATGAAGTTCTTGATGAAACTAAATTACCTCCAATTGAAGCATTTGATAGTGAATTCAGACAAACTAAAATGAGTAAAGATGATTACGAACGTATTAAATGGGTATGGAAGCATTATAATATGAAATCGGTTAAAGATTTACTTAAATGGTATAACAATCAAGATGTAAAGCCATTTGTAGCAGCAATAATTGCTCAAAGAGATCTCTATAAACGATTTGACTTAGATATGTTGATTGATGGAGTTTCACTACCTAGTTTAGCTGAAAAAGTAATGTATCAAATTTCTAATAAAAATATGCTACCTATTCCGAAACAAAAGGGAGAAGCATTTGATTTTCCAGAAGATAGATACAACGGATATTACGATCAAGATAAGAAAGCTAAAACAGAATTTGGTTTAACAATTCAACATTTGAATGATGAATTGAAAAAGCAGCAATATTCTTGTAGTCATTGTAAATGTGCTCTAAATGTAAAAAATGCTTCAGCTGATAGAATCAACAATAAAATTGGACATATTGATGGGAATATTACAATTAGTTGCATCGCTTGTAACGTAGCACGTAAAGATATGAATATGAGTAGTTTCAGAAGAATGAAGTTGATTGAATATAATTCTCATCGTTTAGTTTATGAGATTGATGAAGAAAACAAGGATGTTTTCTACAAGATGAAACAAAACATTGCTGGTGGGCCTTCTATCATATTCAAGAGATTTGCTAAACGCAATGAAACATATATAAGAAACGGATCTAAGATTTGTAAGAAAGTAATTGGATTCGATGCGAACGCTTTATATCTTTGGGCTCTTGGAAATGATATGCCTTGTGGACGATTAACATCGATTGATATTTATGACAGTATCATTGAAGATATCAAATCAGATAAACTGTTTGGATTTCTTGAATGTGATATTGAAACACCTGATAACCTAAAAGAATACTTTTCAGAAATGTGTCCGATATTTAAAAATGCAACGATTATTCCAGAAAAAGATATTATTGGAGATCATATGTATGGATTTAATCAATCTCTTGAAAATAGCAAACGTAAAGAGTCAAGAAAATTGATTTCAAGCTACTTTGGAGTTAAAATTTTGGTCTATACACCGTTGTTAAAATGGTACTTAGAGCATGGATTAGTCATTACAAAAATGTATTCATTCATTAAGGCTAGTAAATTTCAACCATTTAAAGAATTTGAAAACAAAGTATCAAATGCTCGAAGAGGAGGAGATCAGGAAGAAAGTGAAAGACAGCAAAAATATAATGATTGGCAATATAAATCGATAAAAGCGGAAACGATGAAACTCATTGGTAATTCAGCTTTTGGAAGATCTGGAATGGATAAATCAAAACATAAAGAAGTTGAATATCATAACGATGATACTAATTTAGATAAACTAATTGAATCAAATAGATTTTACGATCTTGTTGAATTAGATGGGTCTTATGAAATCACTAAAGTAAAACGTCGAATCAAAATGAACAATTTGATTCACCTAAGTATCGCGATTTATCAGCTCGCTAAATTACGTATGCTTCAATTCTATTATGATTGTGTTTATAAATATATTGATCGTAGCGACTTTGAATATTTAGAAATGGACACAGATAGCGCTTACATTGCGTTTAGCAATGAAGAACCATTCAAAAATCTAATCAAACCAGAGATGAAAGAACATTTCGAGGATCATAAATTTGATTGGTTTCCGAGAGATGATACTAAAGAAAATGCAGCTTTTGATAAACGTAAACCAGGGTTATTTAAAGAAGAATATCGATGCAATGCAATGATTTCTTTAGCCTCTAAGAATTATATTTGCTATTTACCTGATGAAGTATATTCAAAGAAAGATAAGAAAATGGTAATACCAAAGATTAAATTGTCAGCTAAAGGAGTTCAAAAGGGTCGCAACAAAGACTTGCTTCAGCCAGAACGCTTTGAAGAAATCATTAAAAATAAAATTACGCTTAAAGGGAGTAATACAGGCTTCAGAATGGATAAGGAGACTAATACAATGATAACTTATAAAACATTTAAAAATGCTTGTAGCTACTATTACGATAAACGACAAGTTCTTGAAGATGGTATATCAACAATCCCATTAAATATTTAATATTAATAATATAAATTTCAGAGCTTATAGTGATAACGAAATGAATCGTTTTATATCAAAATTATACAACGATCCTTCAACAGGCTTCATTTCAGCGGAAAAACTATATCAAAAAGCAAAAGCTATTAGACTGGAAATTACTTTGAAACAAATAAAAGAATGGTATGCGAAACAGGATATTGTTCAACAACATCAAACTACAAAGAAATCCAAAGAATACTTTAAAATCACAAGTAATAACCCTGATTCTTGGCAAATGGATCTTGCTTTTTATAAAAATAAGGCAATTTTCATAGCGATAAATATAAATTCACGAATTGGTTTTACTAAGGTTTTAGATAATAAAAGAGCTGAAACAATAATAAAGGCATTAGATAAATTTATTAAAGAGAATAATGTTCAAATAATTACGAGTGACAATGGGAGTGAGTTTATATCGAATGCAGTTGAGAATTTCTTAAAAAAGAATCAAATTGAGCATTACAATAATGAGGTCGGAGATCACACAGCGCTGGGAAAAATAGATCGTTTTATTAGGACTATCAAACAACGTTTAATTAAAATTAACCCGAAAACAGTAACACAGAAACTGATAAATTCAGTTATTAGCAACTATAATAACACTTACCATAGCTCTATAGGAAGTACACCAAATGAAAATAAAGGTCAAATTATCGATTCAGAGTTAAAACATAATGATAATTTGCTAAAAGACATATCGAATAAATTCGAAATTGGAGATCACGTTCGATATAGATTAGAAAAAGGAACTTTTGAAAAAGAGAAAGCTCAATGGTCTAAGACAGTTTATGAAATTATTGGGTTAGATGGATACAAATTTGAACTGAGATCAAAAAATGGTCATATTCTCTACAAATCACCAAATGATATTAAAGTTGTTAAAGCAGCTCTAACAGATGTTGAGACTAAAAACAATGACATTTTCGAAGCTCAGAAGATTCTTGAACACAAAAAAGTTAAAAATGGTTTCAAATACCTTGTTAAATGGAGTGATGGGACTGAATCTTGGGAGCCTCAGGCCAATCTGAGATTGATTAAAAAAAACAAAAGATCAACATTAGAGAATATTTATTTTAGTAAAGAGTAAACTAATATTTTGGTATTTATATAGTAGCGATGTTTCCTTCTTACAAATCATTAAAAGACAAGCACGAAAAGCTAAAAGCTTATTACGACCAAATCAAATATGATGAAGAAATTGATAATTTAAAAAAGCAAACATATGCAAATGCTTACTTCAGCGATCAACAAGGAGTTAATTTAGATAATTCTTATCAATATCCTCAGCCTGTGAAATTAGTAAAAGTTGCTCCAGAATCAAAGAGTCAAACAAAATCAGATATTAATTCATTAACAAAATTAGTAAAAGTAGCTCCAGAATCAAAGTATCAAACAAAATCAGCTATTAAGACAGAAGCTGGGGTTCAAGCAAATGTTAAAACAAATAACAAATTTGTTCCATTAATAACTCAATTTGAAGAAGAAGAATTAGAAGAAAAACATCGAGCTCCTCGACAATCTCCTGCTCATTCTCCACAAGCTTCGCCTCAAACATTGAAACAATTAAATATACAAGCCAGAAAAGACATTTTATCTGATTATAAAGACGAAACAAAAGGAAAAATCTTAATCCCTAAAAAGATAAATCCAATACTTAAAAATGGAACTCAAGACATAAAACATTATATCGGATCGGAGGGCAAGATGTATAACATGTATGATGACAATTATGTTAAAATCGACGGTATTCAATCAAAATATGATTGGATTGAAACAAAAAATTATATCGACAAAGTTCTAGAAGAAGAAACTAAGGTTAATAACGCTGCTAAAGCATTAAAAGGTCTTACAATAAACTCTGCTGCTCCTAAATCAGAGGTTAAAGTAAAGAAGGAAGAAGGAACTGGATTTAGTAAATTATTTTCCAAAAAACGTAGATTAGTGGGACGAGGATTGCTTGGAGCTGGCAATCATAATTTAGAACGAGATTATCTTTATAAACGAATTGGTGACAAATTTATCACTGTAAGTGCGCTATCACAAGGATATTTAAGCTTACGATATCCAAGCGCTAATGTCTGTTTTAAACGGTTTAAAATATCTGATGATTTAGTTAGTATCATTAAGACATTAGCATTTGACCAATCCGTCGATTATACGGCTTATGCTCAGTTAAATAATTCCGATAAAGAAATATTTTATGACCTATTGAAATTTTGTAAGATTTTGCAAACTCTTAGAAAACCTCTTTTTGATCCTAGAAAAGGTCTCGATAAATATAAAGCTGAATTTGATAAATTATTAGCTGAATTGAAATTAGGAAACGACAATCCAAAAGTCAAATCTGAATTAAAGAAAATGTCAATATATCTTTTTCAAAACAATCAAATTGGAGAAAATGATTTCAATAAAATTATCAGTCAATTAATATAAACATACAATGAAAATATTCAATGTAAAAAGACCGCTGAATGACTATAATAAGAAAGCTAAAGAGAATGAACAAAAATTGATTCAATCAATGGAGGATTTAGTTATTGAGCATCATCATCCTGAACAAGTTTTTCAGAATTCCAGAAAACCATTTAGTGATTATAAAAAAAAGAAGCCAACAACATTTTCATTGTAAAATGATATATTATTTATTTCCTAATACATAGTATATAATAAAAACACATTCATCATGAAACATCCTAGTGGTTACAAAATTGTAAAAGTTGGTTCAATTTCTAAGAAAAAGCTTCATAAAGCTATGAAAGGAGGAACTATAATGTTGACTAAAGATGAAGTATCAGGTGAAACGCCTATTTTATTACATCCCGAATCCGTACGAAAAATTCAAGCTGCTAAAAAGGCTAACAAAGGAGTACGTTTGGATATTACTCATGGAGAAATTCAACATGATCTAGCACATCACGCTGGAGGATCTATCTGGGACTCGATTAAACAAGGGCTTTCGACTGTTTGGTCATACGTAAAACCTGTTGTTTCAGGAATTGGCGATGCTATCGCCTATAGCAATCCAGATCTTGCCCCATTGCGTGAAGGCGTAAGAAATATTGTTGGAGTCGGTTTGAAACCTAAAAAAGGTAGCGAAGCTGCTAAGGATATGATGAAAGCTGTTAGATCAAAGAAAAAGGTTAAGCAAGCTGGCTCATTTTTACTTTCATGAATATACAAACAAAAAAATGTTCTTTAACTATGAGTTAATCAAAAAAAGCAAAGAGATGCATGAAGCTCAATTAAAAAGGCATTCGAACTACATTAATAAGGATGAAATTCTATGTCAAACATGTAATATAAAACTAAAAAAATGGAATAAAAGATGTCATGCTCAATCATTTGCACATTTATTAAATGCTACATATTGTTAACTTTTAATTAGTTAAAAAAAATTTTCTTATCAATAATTGAATAACAATTTGATTATCCTGAAATTTTACAAAACGACCAAACTGATCCGTGATTATAATTTCAATGTATGATTCAGTTTGATCAGGAATATCAATCCAAGCAAATTGATTTACTTTCACATCAATTGATTGGCCAATTGATGTTCCAGCGGAACTGAACGAAAACAAAATATCAGGCGGTTGACTATAAATATTATTTACTAAATTACATCGAAGTAAAATAACCACTCACAGGGTTAATTTGTGGAGTTATATTACTTAAGAATGATTGAGTTGTTGTAGTTTGGCTTGAAGGGTAGCTACCAACTGAAAAACCAACAATTGTATTAAAATTAGCAGGAAACACGATTTGAGGGGTGTAAGCTGTTGTAGGCAATCCTGTTCCACTTAATGAATATAATCCTGAAGCACGACGAGAATATGAAGCTGGAAGGCTTGTAGGTGTGCTTAGAACATCTACTTGACAACTATAATATGTTGCATTAGATTGCATCTTAATGTAAAAAACATTGTTTCCACTTCCATCGATCAAATAAGCGCCTGCATTAATTAAACTTGTTTGAATTACATTATTTATATCATAATATGAGTAATATCCATTCTTTAAGGTTATATTGATTGTCGAAGTAGTAGAACCAGTTGGAACGATAATAGAAAATTTATTATTTCCATATTCTACGTCATTGATATTGAATTGACTGTTAAACATTTTAACTGAAGCTAATGCTACTTCTCTATTTTGAAAATTAGCAGCTCCAGTCGGAATGTCAAATCGAAATGTATTGTTATAACCATTTTGAACAACGTGTTTAGAGCTAAGAGTAATCAAAGATGCCATTATTGCTCTAATAAATTACATATATAAATGCTGAGATATATTATTCTATCCCATTATGTAATATTTTCTTCCAATTATATCGAACAGTTTGATCAATTGTGTTCAGTAAAATCATTTGACCTTTCTGTTTTAAAATAATTTGATAATAACCCCATAGCTGATCAACAGTAACTCCTGCGATAGGCATATCTTTAAGTATCATTCGTAAATCTGTTTTAGATGGTGTTCTTAGCAGGAATAGTATCTCTGAATTCAAACGAACCATTTTTGGACATCCTTTGAAGAAAGCATGAGCAAGAAATAACGTTGTTAAACCTTTATGCCGACCTCGAATAAAGAAAGGAACGACATGTTTTTCACACCATTTTTGATCATTACTCCAATCGTCAAAAATTACAAGTTGCAATCCGTCATTCTGAATATCATCAACACTTGGAACAGTTTCCTCGTCATAAATAGTGCAAAAGGTATCTAATTTGACTTTTAAATATCTGTACAGAGGCTGATCAGGCTGTCTAGCAATTAAATGCAAATGTGAATATACATTTGGTGATTTTTTTATAAAATCAAAAATTAAATTGCTTTTTCCGCTTCCACTAGCTCCTAGAACAATTCCTCTAAAAAGTTTTGGTAATTTTTTTTGTTTATTAAACCCTGAATTATCTGATTGATAAGCTTTCGGGAGATAAGCTCCCCAATTAGGAATTGTTTCCATCTTTTTTATTAGGTATTATATATTAGATCAAAAAGAATGTCTAATTCTGTTTATAATCCAAATAATTATTATGATCCTACAGCTGTATTGACGCAAGCAACGACAGATCAATTATATGTATCAAAATCTGACATTCGTTTACCACAAATAACATCAATTACTGCTGGAACTGCTTCAGCTAGTAAAGCTTTAGTTCTTGATGCAAGTAAAAACATATCAGGTATAAATAGTTTTTCAGCAAGCAGCATTACACCAAATATAACAGATTCAGCTAATGGATCAATATCGACTCCGTTTGCCGTTACGCATACATTATCTTCAGGTAGTCCTACTAATAATGGATTTGGGATTGCTATGACTTTTAACGGCCCAAATCAAATAAACAATATAATTAGTTATGGCAGAATTTATTCAACTTGTCAATTACAAACATCAGGCCTTCATCAAGGTTCTTTGACTCTATCAAGTGTTTTTGCTGGGAATTTTGTAGACGTAATGACTATAAGTACATTGACTAGTGGCACTAATAGTGTATTAAGCGTTTCAAGTGTTAGCTCTACATCATTAACAGGAACTTTACAAACTGCAGCTCAACCAAATATAAACTCATTGGGGTCTTCAACTCTTTCTATTGCTGGAACAACAAGTTTTACAAATACAAGCTCTTCCAATATATCGACTTCAAACTCAGTTCAGTTTGCGGGTGGCGCGTATATTGGAAAAAAATTATTATTGAATGGTTGGCACTCAAATAACGCTCAATTCACAGGATCAAACCATATATCTTCAGCATCAGATGGAGTGTCATTATACGATAATCCAATTTATTTCAGAGGACAAGCTGGAAACGATAGTAACCATGGAATAATGTACAGCGGAAATGGAAATTCATCTTGGAATAGTAATAATGGTTGGGGAAACAGCTCTACATATTCCGTAGATGGACCAGTGCTCTGGGGTAATCAAGGAGTCCTTTTAGGAAATTTAAATAGCAATGGAACTGAAACAATTTGTGCAACGTTTTCAGGAACAACAACGCTTCTAAATGGTAAATTAAACGTTAATACGCCAACAACAACTAATAGTCAAGTCAATATTCAATCTTTTGGTTCAGCTTTAGCTTTCACATATGATGCTAATCATCATACAAATTTCAATAGCCAATCTGATGGGACATTTAGTTTTACTCTTAATTCACTACAATCCACACCAACATATTTGCAATATTATTTTGGATCACCAAATTACTGGACTTTACCAGCATTATCATTAACTGGTTATTCACCAAGATTTAGACTTGATCTTGGGGCTGGAAATGGCGGAGGACCTTCTGATATTCAAATCTGTTTATATAATCCTTCCAATATTACGCCAACCAGCGGCTGGGGATACAACAACAACGCTGTTCAATATGTTTCTTCGGGAAGTAGCGGTCATACTTTTTACAATTCAAGTTCATTGTCAGGAGTAGGGGCTCAGACTGGTCTCGGAACGTTGAATGCTCAAATTGATCAATTTGGCAATATCAAAGCTCAGGCAGGATTCAGATGGGTTGGATCGAATCCATTAGGATATTCGGGAGGAGGAGCTGAAATTGAATATATTAGCGGAACAGCTCATTTCTTCGGTTTTAATCGGACAACGCTTTTGCAAACGCCTGTTCAACTTGGGAATGGGGTTTATGTAACGGCATTAGGAGCTACTGGTATTGGCACTCAAAACACGAGTCAATATCCTTTGGAAGTAGGCTATAGCTCACAAACTATTACAGGTGGATATGGATATCTTAATTCTTCTGGTGTTACTGGTTCATTAACTGGAAGCGGATCACAAAATTTCTCAGCAAAATTCAATGGACGGATAAACGTTGCTTTAGAAATTGACGTCAGTTCGGATAGACGTATTAAAGATGATATTAGAAATGTCAGTGAAGAAGAAGCAACAAATTTTGTCAAAAAAATTACTCCTGTTCTCTATAAGCTCAAAGCTGATAATTCAGAATCGTATGGATATATTGCTCAAGATATGCTAAAAGCTGGTGTAGATAGATTGATTCAAACATATCGTCAAGAAATAGATGAAACTATTGATGATGATGGTTTTGTGAGCCCTAAAGATGTCATATTTACGATTGCTTACCAAAAAATCTGTTGCTTGTTGCATAAATATATACTTTTGCAAGATGATAGTATTTCATCTCTTGAAAAAAAAATAGTTTAACTTAAATGTAATAAATATATATATTTTTGTTTAATTTTAACTTAACATTTCGACTTCGCCTGTTAATCGGTTAAGGTTGAATTCACGTTCATAAACTACTAAAGCAAGTAAATTTGCTCCTTGAGAGCATCCGTTGATTCCAGAAATTGTAACGGCTTGAGGTACATCTTTTTGAGTGATTCGAGAGCAGTCAGCAACAAGGGACACGATTAACAGTGCTCCAAGTTTGGAAATCGATCAAACTATTAGCGATTTCGTGGGTTAGACCACCATTAATCGCGTGTAATTTCGAGAATTCATCATAGAAAGATTGGTAATCATAGGTTACAGTTTCATTGAAAACTGTTTCAGATCCGATTTGAACTTGGAAATGGCGAATACTACTTCCTGGTTGACAAGTGTAAGGAGCTGAATCAAAGGGACTTGCAAATTGCTCTACATTAGTAGCAGTTACATAATGTCCTGATGATGTTTCGCTAAATGGAATCAATGCAATATATTTAATATTCTTCCAAGAACCAGATAAAGTCAAATTGATTGGAACGTTCATTTGACCATCAATTGCTCCAAGACCAGCTCGTCCTAGAAAATATTGAGCATAACAGTCTAAGAAACGAATAGTCTTGATTGGTCTTTGTACAATTTCAGTTGGGCGTGCTAAATCATAAAATGGAACATTGAGACGAGCCGTTGTATAAGGTACAATGCTACCAGTTTGAGCTACCGTGCAAAGACTATTTTGAACAGGCCCAAAAGCTACTCGAAACGTAGCTGCTTTCGAAGCTGCGAGAATACCAGTCATGGGGTTATAAGCATTACCTGAAGCTACCATAATTGGGCATGTTCTGCCGCTTGTAAGTACTGAAGATTTTAATTTCATTGTGTAGTTTGGTGGAGAAGCTGCATCAGTAGCTGCATCTATATCAACGTATCCAGAGTTGATTTTAAGACGTAATTTGAGATGAGGGTTACCTGTTAATTCTAATTCATTGAAGATAGGATGGAGATCGATCAAACGGATTTTCAACATGTGAACCCAATGTCCTGCATATGCCCCTGCTGCAACTGTTCCAGTATTATTAAGAGCAAAAGCACCACGAGCATTTTGCTGTGCGATTGTTGAACTAACGCTTGCGCGTTGGGTTAGCCAATTAAAGGCGTTGATACCTCCATTAACACTACCTGTAGTTGGATCAATTGTCGCTACACTTTGAGGATTGGAATAAATACGAGAGATAAATCCATTGTTTTCTGCTAAAGGTGCCTACTGAAGTGTCAAACCAGTAGTAGCTGCTGGATTGCAGACCGTATTGTAAAAACCATCTCCCCCTGCTGAAGCTGCTGGTGTTCCAGAGGATCCACCATAATTCATCGAGTACCAACTATCTGGAAAATGAAGCGCATCGGCCCCATGTTTTAGCTGGTCGCTAGCGCTCCATCCCGTTTGATGGCGCAAATTATTCCAAAACAATGTGTAATCTGCTTCAGTAACTATATCAGTTCCATTTAAAGTAACAGTGAGCGAGTCAACTACGTTCCAAACGCCAGCCTTCATGCCAACACAATATCGATTAATTGCTTTAGCAAATGCATCGGAACCTAAATTTTTCATAGTCACTACTTATGGTAAAGTAATGTAAGCATCTTTCAAAGAAGCAAAACCTTTAGAACCTTGCAGTTGAGAAGCGGCGTCGATTGTGATAATGCCTGACGAATAACTACCTTGATTGTTATCCGGAACATATGCCATTTTTTTACCTCGAGAGACTTCTACAGGAACATCTTCTCTTTTGGAAGCATCAAGTAAATATTGATCAGCTAGTTGGTAGTCAGCCATGATTGTTTATATTATTTTATAGACTTATATATACTTCTATTGAGACAAAAAATAGAAAAAAATATTAATGAATGGATCTAATAAAAGGAATTACCTCTGATCATGAACTAATTGAATTAGCTAATTTATTTGATATTGAATTGGATGGAATATTTACACTTGATGAAATAAAGAAACCATTACCAAGAAATAGAAATTATATTATTTTGTTAGAAAATGGTGATGGAATTGGTCATTGGGTGTGTACTCATTATGATCAATATTTTGATAGTGCTGGTGAACCACCTCCTCTTATTTTAGGTATAAAAATATACAACCATAAGCATTGTGGTATTTGGTGTTTATTATTCCTATATGCTAAACAAAATCATCGTCCTGATCTACTTGATGGATATTATGACTTTAACGATAAAGCATTCGAGTAAAAGTTAAACTTCTTTTGGCGGGTTTCTTAAATTAATTAGTTCATCATACAGTTTTGAACATTTCTCTCGAACGTATTGATTAGTTAATAGCCAATCGATGTACTGTGAATCAATTTGATTAATATGTTTTATTGATTTTCCTCTATATTTTCCCCATGTCATTGTATAACTGAGATCAGCGTTTTTAAATTTTTCTTGTAGATAATCTTTGATTTCGTGTCGTGTTGAAAGTATCATTTCTTGTGTCAATAACCATTTACAATAGCTAGGGTCTTTCTGAAAGACTTCCTCAATAATTTGATCTTTATATCGTCCAAAATTTAATTCCATAATTAGCTATATACTATACCTTATAGTTTTAAAAAAGATAATTATACAAAATTTTATACTAGAAATTAGATTTTATAGAATATGATTTTATACAGGTATATAATTTCTCAAAGTGGTTTAACGACCAACGTCCATTTCCAAAAATGCTAACTTTGTTCTGCGTCGTCGTTGGTGAAGGAAAACCTTTCTCCATCGACATTGATGCTGGAAAGACCGTCGATCATCTCAAAGACAAGATCGAGGAAAAGAACAAGAATACGATTACTTGTGATGCGAAGGATCTCCAGCTTTATTTGGCGAAGAATGGGTTGAGCAGGGATGAAGCGAAAGCTGCGACGCTTGACGAAGATGGAGAGATTCCAGGGTGTTTCAAGATGGATGAATTATTGAAAATCCAGCACAAGAATCACTTTGGAATGAATTTTCAACCGGAAGAAGGGAAAATCTATGTGCTGGTGAGCGCCCCCCGACAGTTATTGGCAGTGAGTGCGAGAGTAGAGGACAAATTATGGCTGGTCTGTGGATCGATTACGAATGCTTCAAGCATAAAAGGAGTTCGCTGCCGACTGTATCGATTGGCTGGAACATTTCTTGGGTACTACGATCCAGCCCGAACAGGGAAGGATAGCGCACTCTGGTATGAAGACAAGACGTTGCGCATCCATATCCTCTTTGAAACAAGTACGTGCAATTCGTCAGAATTGTCGAACTCTTGCTTTTGTAGAAGAAAACGCTCTGCGATTCGACAATGCCTTACAGGAAGAACCGGTAACGCTAGGTTCTCCCCTGAACGGTCAACAGGTTTCGACCAATGTTACACAAGTAAATCTTATTGCTGTGCCAAATCAGCTGCGCCGCATCTATTTTATGCATTACGTCCCACAAGAATCGGAGTCACCGCAAGATACAATATCGTCCATTTCGTTGACTTCTAGTGTCACTGTTGTGGACCCTTCGACTGAAGAGTTTTGCTATCAACGGATCGAAGATGACCGCTACTTTCTGCCGTATGGCAAAGCAGAAAGTTGTCATTTGATATCAAGGAAGGAGAGCAGAGATCACAAACGAGAATTCGCCAAATACGATCGTGACCCAAACAATCGGCTTGCACTTTCTCGCGAGATGCATGGATATTACGACGGTTTGAGCTATGAAGTTCCCATCGTCAATATGATACCTGGATCTATTGAGGAAAAACCATCGATTGACAAAAGATACAAGGTAGATATGAGTTTGCAACTATGCTCATGCCTGTATGTCTAGGTTGAGATTTTCGTGAAGGTTTTGGATGCGCAATGTGTAGATCGTGTTTTCAGTCGTTTGAAAGTAGGTTCGACCGCAACGGACGACCCACTAGTGATGAGGACGTTTGTTTATGTGGAAGATCCGGGGTCATTTTGTTTCTGTATGAAATGGAAGCATGAGGACAATGAGAAGCGCTGGAGAAGTTTCCTGTCGATGACACCGGCAGTTGATTGAGTATTGAAGAGATGATGACGTTCCCTTCACAATTAATGAATATGATATTCTCATCTTGGAAAAATAGCTGACAAGAAGAGTATGTCGGTAGGAAAAGTGCGACGATTTCGAAGATCAATGCGTGCGTTAAACGAATCTTTCTATCTTCATCTTTCTCTACCTCTCTTCTGCTTTGATAAACTTCTCAATTCGATCGACAGTTTCCCGCACGGTATCGGCGAACTTATGACTTATGCGCGTCAATTCTCCAACTTCGCCATGATGTTGTTCTTCCTCGGCAAATTCTTTTCTTGACGACTTGATAGACTTTCTGGTACATGTACATTGAGCTTCACCAACTGCGATCCACGACGAGAGGAGTTGAGTTCCTTGATACCCTTTCCCCTCAGTGTCGTGCCAGGCTAAATCATCGGTAGTGTGTTCTTGGTTAAGTTAAATTTGTTACAGTATTTGTATTTTTAATTCTTGTCTTTGTTATATTTCAGTCGGTGAGAGACGAAGATAAGGTAGGAATTTAAAACTTAATGCATAAAAGCATAACTTAGCATCAAAAGTTAAAGTGTGTAATATGATGAGTTTATGAAATTATGTTAATCTTCTTGCTCTGGTAATAGTCTAGGTAGGACAAGACATTTGAACAACGTCATTAGTTTTTATCCATAACGTTATTGTCTTCTTGGGAGAATTTTCAGTAGGAATTTGATGATGATACGAATGGAAACTTCGAATATGAAGGTGTCAAAATGAGTACATATGAGTCATTCGATCGTTTATAAAACCCTTCCATGTATCGAGAATGAGTAAGCTTATGCCCTTGTTTCATCATAATCCACTTGTTTGGGTGAATGATAGCATCTGATTAAAAGGATGAAAAACCTTGATATAGCATCACCAGACTCAGAATCAGCATACAGAAGGAAACTTTGGTGGTGGTGAGATCTTTTGAAAAAAAAGTGGCCACCTGTGGCACTATTATATACTACTTCCGTGGCGTGCTTTCGCATCCTCCTCAAGACAGAGTCTTGCACTGCCTGAGAACATGAAATATGGAATGGGAACCGTCTTCTTCCTTCCAGCATCCACCAAGTCACTGGCCTTGGTATCTTTTCGGCTGTGAACTCGCTCGCTTGCTTCCGAGGCATGACTAGGTTCATCTTCAGGGGTGCTAGGCTAATCACTCCAACTAGATGAACCAGAAGCCCCCGGCCGGCGGGTTGATGGAGCTAACTAGGGCAGAGTTCATCTAGCACTCGGTGGTCACTACGATGGTATCTTCCCCTTGCAGCAAAGACTATTCTCTTTGAACTTCTGGACCCTTCAAGACTTTGAAACGTGAACTTTGAATTCAAAGTTTAATCGCCGTGCAGTTCCAAGACAACGCACCCGCTCCCCGAGTTTACCTCGTCAGACTACGTAGCCCATAAGCCACCGTTCTTGTCGATTTGAGTCGAGAAACAAGAGTGTCCAGATTGAAAACCACTCAATGCAAGATTCACCGGCGTCAATTGACGTGATTGCATTTGACGCGGCTGTTTGCGTGTTAAAGTTCATGGAGGGTGGATCGATGGGGAATGAATCAAGAACGACTTTTCTTGATATCTGCACATCGCAAGTGGCTAACAAATGCACGATGCCAGTTGCAACATGATTTCGTGCTCCTCTTGACGTCGTACAATCTGTCTGAACCTTATCGACTGGAGACGATTTCTCCACACAACGTCGGCACTATCTTCAAAAGCTTGATTTGACTGGCTTGGTCCTTCTATGGGTTGAAATGTACTTGGCCGCGATCGACTATCTGGCCTTCAAGCGATCGCCTGTTGACGGTAAATCGTCGGTACTATCCCCATCCTCCCTCAAAAGGGCCATACCGTACTTGCATCTCACTGTCAAGAAAACACCACACGAACCATGATAGACGGCGAGGAGTGCAGTATAGTGTTGCTCGACACCACCTCTGACATCGAAATCGTCTAACGTTATATGGGTTACCGATTTCCATTCAGTAAAGAGTGCGAAATTATACAAGAACCACGATGGCTTCCAACGATATAGAGCTAAAAAACAATGTCCCGTTATGCATTCGCGACTTCAGCAAGGCTATCAACTTTCGGCAACGAGATCGTAGAGCTCAACGTTAAGTTGAATAATTTCACGTTTGATTGGCTATAAATCCTAAATTTAGATAAAATGAGCCAATCAAGTTATCGTATAGTGCAATGGATTGTTGATATCCTTGGTGCTGCTTATCCTCTGCTATCACTCTTTCGAGCAGTCATGAAGACGAACGAACAAATAAACAACACGACTATACCGAGGACAATGTTTTCGAGCCAGCAGAATACCTCGATGAATCGCTGGACTTCAAATTTATCGCAAGTTTGTCTTTGAGGGGCTTGGAAATGGACAGTGAGATGTAGTCACCAGAGGTGATATTTTCACCGTCGAGGTATGCACCAGGCTGGCCATCTCATACAGCCTCGCGTCCAACAGCCAGCTAGCTCCTCGCTTGATGCATCCAATTCATCACTTTTGAATTGGCATCCTCGACATCATGTTTGGACTGTTCAAAGTCGTCCTCCCAAGTAGCAAGACCCACCCTGGCTCACTGCGGTATTCCTCATCAGCGAAACCAAGTCATGGTATCCACGCCGCGCCAGTCTTCCGACGGTCGCTTGCTGGCCTAACCACGACGGCGAAGGGGAATCCAGCCGTAACTACCGAATGGAAGAAAGGCGACAACGTGTCCGTGGCCTACAAGCTCAGCGATCGCATGTTTGAAATCGACGTGGCATGAGCAAGAACGTCGATCCTGGCTACAGTTTCTCTAAGTTAATATATCGCGTGGCAGTTCATCGTTTTGTCGCCTCGTATCTCACGTCGCTCCGACAGATCCAGCTCGGCATTTGATCTTTCGACATAACTACACAACTGTAGTCGCTCCATCTTGGCGCGAACGGGAAATCTGTTCGTGCTCCTGAAAGATCGCAGGTTTCTCGTGTCGTTTTCCAACAGCATCGTTGAAAAGCTGATCGCCCAGTTCGTTCAAATCCTTCTCGACGACATATTGTATGAGCGTCGAGGCACACACGCGCCATTGAGGGCTACAAATGCCTCCTTGTGCAGCCATCGCGACAGTACATGGTAAATTTTCGAGGACGGCCCTAGGACGTCCTGCGAAAACGAGTCGAGGTTGCGCCTGGGTGCTCGCGTTTTCCCGAAAACTTGGCCCAGCATGGCGTCATGTTCTCACAACATCGCACGGTCTTCCGACCTTGGTGGAGAAACGACAAGTCTGGTCGAGCGTTCAGACACTCAGCTGCGCCGCCGGTTGCCTTTCCCCGAGTCGCCAGAGAGGTGGACGTTGAAAATTCAATTTTTATCCAGGATCTATAAATAATATTAAATCCTATATACAATTTTAGATATAACATTAAATATTTAATATTATTATCTATGAACTGATCGATACGACAACAAGGAGATGAAAAGTGACACTTTTTCCATATAAAAAATACACCTATCTTATGTTTGTTCCAGTATAATTATGACATTCTTGGATAATTTCCATATAAAATAAGAGACAATGCAAGTATTGCGAAACAATCAAAATCTCATGCACCTTGAACCATCCATGCTTCCTACGCTGACGAACGCTCGAGAACATGCGCAGGACAACTCGAGCGACGAAACAAGCTGCCTTGAGCAGCCTGTAGTGGTCGAATTCGTCCTGGAGGTCGAGAAGATCCATGTATCATTTTGAGAAACCAGCCCGTTTGGTGGAAACCTTCGTTGAATTTTTTCCAAAACAGACTGAATGGGCGCGACAAGAGACGTCGACGCCATTTTTGTGGTCTGCGCGCGATCAAGCGCGTCCATCTTGCACCTGAGAGTGTTCCAGAATACTCTTTGACCCTCCAACCAGTCGATGCATTGTATTACTGAACAATGAGTGTGTGCTCTCCGACGGTCGGTGTCAACGATTGAAGAGAACGCGACGAGCGAGCAGGTAGAAGCGGCCCTCCCTTCTCGCATGAACCCGCGAGAACGTGCGGCGTTCGCTGAAATGCCAACGCGCTGCTGCGCCAAGATTCCGCATTCCGAGTGCCTTGCAAAGAAGGGAGCTGCCGCAGTTGTCTTCAACTCGCGACGGCCGTCTGTCGTGCGAATCCAAGACCTCTCCACGAGAGTGCTACAGTGCTTTCCGCCGCCCCACACTCCGAAAAATACGCATCCTACTGTATCAAGCATCCTCAGTTGAAGATGGAACGACTGAAGAGACGGCTCTTGCGTACGAATGGCAAGCAAGGTGATCGCTCGAGGAAGAAGAGCGATTCCAAGAGCATACGCCACGGCGACGACAATAAAGAGAGCCCTGGCATCGTGACAAGTTGGCGCATCCCATGCAATTGTACCATACATATGGCCGTGGCCACCAGGTGCGGGCGAAGGCCATCCACCTCTCCACCCACTACGACGTGCTACTGTCAAAGCACGCCAGATACTACCTAGAACATGCCAGCCAGCAGCAGCCGCTGACCAACCTCTCATTCCTCAATTTGCAGACTACCCAACACACGAACCATGGCGATCGTCAAGACCTCCTTCTTTCGCTCGGCTGCCAAGCCGTCCGAGTCGACCCAAACAAAAGACAAGGCGTCCACCACGTCGTCTTCCCGTTCCACGCGATGGATGAATCGCTTCCAGTCCAAGTCCCAAGTCGCAACGAGTTCGGTGACGCCAGTCATGCCACCCTGCTGCATGAAGCGCCAGGCGATGATGGCAAACGGTGAACCGAGCCAAGACAACGAGTCGACCCCAGTCGTGCTGTACAAAATCTTTGACAAGAACGTCTTGCGGAAACAAACCGCGATCGTCGGCAGCCAACGCGTGCCGTTTTACCCAATGCACATCGCGACCCACCGCGTGGTTCGCTCGCGAAGTGCCGTCCTGGACCCGATTGACGAAAACGACATGGCGATGTGCGAGAACTGCCATCTCCAGCGAATTTCGCAATCCCCGCCATGCGTGCGGATTTTGATCAATTGAGCCATGCCCTCGATTCCACCCCACCCTCTATCTATATGGACCGACTTGGACGACCAGAGGAAGTTGTGCAAGACTCGCGTCGAAACTTAACTTTAATATCTATTCTCCTCCTTTCCACCGACGATCTCTCCATGACCTCTCATCGCCTCCGATCTCATGACGGGGAAACGTGGCTTCCCGCCGTCAGCCAGCCAGCGAAAGCTCCGTCGGCTTTCTCCAAGAAGAGTCGTCCGAAGGGTACGTTGTGAGTCAGAACAGGATAGGCAAACCCACTGTCAGAATGGACAGGCGCATGCGATACAGTCGCTTCTGTAGATGGCGGCGGTGAGGCATTACTACATTACTACGTTGCCAACAAAAAGTATCGGCGGCGGTCTGGGTGGCTGTCGTTTGGCGTGATATTGCACGGCTTCATGAAATAAATGCACTCTATCGGTACTCACAAGATACCGAGTGTATCCACGGAGCAGTCGACACGAGACTAGACATCGGCTTACACACGCCATGGCCATATCCTCCTTGCGAATCGCACTTCATCCGACACACGAGAGCATATCATTCGAACGAGATTCAAAACGGTGTAGCCACCACCACATGCTATAAAAGATATCCATGAATCTTCTCGACAGCGCGCGCAAGATGCGCGATCGGCCGCTTGACAAAGCCACGTCATTCGTTTGGATCGCGCTGGTCAAGGCTGTCAAGTACACGTATTCTTATCTGCGGCGTGCGAGAAATCCGACATAGTGCGTCAGTGCACAGCGGCATTGGCAAGCGTGTGGTCATACTTCTTGTCTTCTTCTTTCGACATACGTGCCTTCAGGAAGATCAAAGCAGGATTGATAGTATGTCCAGCATCTTCTTCGAAAGCGTGGCAGTGACCCCAACACAACCACGCTCCAGCTCGACTGTTGGTAGATCTCACGTGTCTTTTGACGTGGTTATCCAACACCAACAGGTTTGCAGGAAGTATGCACCACCAATGCTGTGGACGTCTGCAAAGTCTACCAGTCTCATTCTTCACTTCCACGACAGACATTGAGGACCCAAGTGGCCAGAAGCCCGTCATGGTCAACTCAGTCATTCGACGAGAGTCCGCTTCACCTCTTCCTCTCCAGTTAAATCGCAAGACCGGACTGCATGCCTCGATGTGATTGCACCACAAACTCAAACTTTGGTCGTGATGTTGTCCATGAACCAAAGGCCAACAATCCAAAGCCTTGAAGCCCTGCTGCCGGACGTATCGCGTATGACAATCGAAGAAACTCAACAGCCAAGTGAAAGAAGCCGTCAATCCGTCTTTCTATGCCGTCGAGCCGTCTTTATATGCCGTCAAGCCGTCTTTATATGCCGCCAAGCCGTCTTTCTATGCCGTCGAACCGTCTTTCCACGCCGTCGGGCCCCCCTTTCCACGCCTTCGAACGTCTATCCACGCCATCGAACCGTCTTTCCACTGGTCTAGATGCTCACAAAGTTCACGCAATACATCTTCGTTCATGAGCGTGGAAAGACGGCTCGACGGTGCCTCCTTCACTTGGCTGTTGAGTTTCTTCGATTGTCATACCCGATACGTCCGGTAGCAAGGCTTGGAGGCTTTGGATTGTTGGCAATTGGTTCATCGTTCAGATACAACCGAAAATGTGGAATGGGCAGACTGAAGTGTTGGGAGTCAGAAGAGATGGCACAGCAGAATGGAACATCCTGGCAAGGGCAAGCTTCACAGCTCCAACTCTTGAGTGATCACCAACGCACGCTGGGGTCAGGTCGCATCCCACATGTTCTCGGTGTGCGTGAACTTCACTTGAACATGGCCATGATCTGTCTATTCGAGTCTACCTGTGGCTTTTGCGTTGAAGCGACGGTATTTTTCGCACGTACCCAGGTATGTGCTGGGGGCTTCAAGCCTAGTCAATGGATTAAGCATGACAGAAGAGACGCCATGAGCCTTGAGATCGATCAAATTTCGACGCGTAAGCTCGAATGAAAGGTCGTCAACAACCTGAAATTCGCCTGACGAGCCAAGACGAATTGTTTGAACTTTGTGACCACGAGGAAAGACGCTTGGACGGCGTTCTTGGACTTCTTCAAAACTTTCGTGAGGACGTCACTCGTCAGAACAAAGCAATCATTGATATGTCGCTGACTTTGATTGAGATGAACAATGCAAACGTTGGTCGTCTCGAAAAGCTTCACCACAAGTTTGATCTGGTGGAACTTCAGCTCCTCGCCGCGCAATCTTACCGTCGAAACAAAGGAGTATGTTGGCCTGTGGTGGACAACACTTGGATTGCTCTTTGTAGGCGGTAAACGATTTCATGCAGTAAGCTCGTATCAGCCCAATTCCCAAAGCGAAGGAAGGCTTTGCGCCGACGACATCCAATTTGCTGCTTTGCACGAAGGACATGCCATACCTTCTGTGGTAGCCGCCGTCTTGGCCGGCGACCCTTTCCGAGTTGGGTCGACTCCGCCACGTTCGTTGCCATTCAAGAATCAAAGCCATAACCTGTTGACGCAAGATGAAATTGGATTCCTGGCTCAATGGTGCAATGGAAACAATCCAGAGACTGAAAAGAACAAGCTATCGTTAGGAGCAGATAAGGGATTGATCAAGCGAAGAATGAGGTGTGGCTTGGTCGTGCGGCGAATTCCTCAACTGCCTACGGCCCTTGCAGAATGTACGAAAGATGTGGCGCTGACGATTTTGTGTTTTCGATGTTGTGACCTTTGTGGTGCCACCGGGGCCTATGGGTCGAATTATCGGGCATTTTGTTGGAAAACTCAACTTGGTGACAAGCGAGAGGGCCTTCGCCTTGCTTGCTGTCCTGGCGTACTCATCCCCAAAGTCTTTCCAAGCTGAATTATGGTTGATGTCGAGCTCCAGAAAAGGGAACGGACACCGATCTTGCAATCGCCGTGTATCATATCACGCGGATGACTCGGAAGGGGCCCCAAACGTGTTAACTCGAATAAAATGTCATCGTGAAAGGCTGCCGGTCTTGCGATGAGTTCGACGGTGTGTCAGGATAAGGGCGATTTCGCTGTCAAACCTTTCATTGCCCACGCTTCAAGTGGATGTTTTATGAGGTACTTGAAGCTAAACAAGGAGAAATGTGCTGCTAAAGAAGGAGGGATGCACTCCCATCACGTCCCTCCTGACGTTCCAGCTTGAACTCTGCGGTAGATCCCATCCCGTGCAGTGAATTCCACAACGCACAATCCACCATCCCGCTTTCCATCAGCGTGGCGGGAGTGTTCAAGTTGAAATTGGCACACCACATGGCTGTTCTAAAATGATATGCCATTCTGATTGGCTAAAATTCAAACTTAATCTACTCACTGATTGGCCTGTATTTTATTTTAAAAGATCTGATTGGCTATAATTCAGTACAGTAATCAACTTAATTGTGGCAATTCCAAATTCAAGTACACCAGGCGTAGGATAAAAACGACTTCGAAGTTCCATGTCGACCTTGCCATTGGCATCGCCGCCGCGGCCGTCGCTGCGGTAAGAACAAGCTCTATCCATTGAAAGAGAAATCTCGATCATCCATACAAGATGGGAATCTTTACTTGCAATGACGGTCGAAAATGGAAGGTGAAAATCAGGGCTTTCCAACACGTGACAAAACCAGACGTCCTTCCAATCGTGTGCATTGTCATCCATGCATCACGGTTGGCGTTCCTTTCGATTGGCTGCGATCGGTCGCATGAGAGATGGCATGATACGAACTTCGAAAGGGAGGTTGGTCCTCTGTCTGTGTGTGGCGAGAGTGCTGGCTACACACGATATGGTGGCCAGAGTCTGTCGCGCCGTGGTTGAAGTTTCGAAGGCCGCATTGAATCTCGTTGAGATTCGACACGTGGCATAAAAGCGACCGTGGCGCGTCCAGCCCGACGGGGGGGAGGCGTCCGTCCTGCTTGTTTGCCTCGCGGCTCCTTCCTCGAGAAGAGCGGAAGCGCGCATTCCTTCTTTCGAGGCGGCAGCCCGTGTGCATGTGACGAGGATCCGCTCGCTTTTCTCGGTTGAATTTCCTAACTTCAAGCGTTTCTATTTTTACAAACCAATCGTTCCATATGAGGAGCTCCACTTGGGAATTGTATACCAAGGTTGGGCGGCAACTCCACACCCGCAAATCGTCGTACTTCGAAGAGCGCCGCCGCTGTCGCCGTTGAATGGCGTCCAACTTGCCCTTGCGAAGATCCGAACCTTTTCTCCTGCCCGTCACATCGTCTCCTCACCGCAATCAATCGAAGGAACGAACGTGGTCCGACTCACGATGCCTCCCATCCGCGACGACGCAAACCTCAACGACGTCCGACGTCAAGACATTTTCGGACAAACGTGTGCTCTATCGAAAGTGGCGCACGGGGTCGCATCGAGGCGCGTCTCTCTCAATCATTGAAACACATCCGACGATCTCGACTGAGCCTGCCATCATTACAGAAGCGTCCACACTCTCCCTCTCCGTCGATCCTCAGTCGTCCTCTCATCCACCCACCGAACCGTCAGTGTCGTCCCCACTGTCCGTCGATATGCTCCCAGATGATCTCGTCCACTCTGCTGCGACTGCTTCTTCCTCCTCCTCAAGCTTGAACAAAGACGAACTTGAGCGACGAGCGCGCCTCTTGTCGGATCTCTTTTTGGACGACGATGCATCATCCACATTTGAAGCACTAAGCGGTTCGTTCGGGAAAGGGTCGATGTCGTCCACGAAATCGATCGCTGATTCGATCAAGAAGTCGAAATCGTATCAATTCTTGTCGGATCTCGAAAAGACACAGGCGATTCATCCAACGAAGGTATCTCGTCTCGATTCTTTCGCTTATTGACTCGACGTGATAGTCATCGGCATCTGGCGTCCAACGAGGGTTGAAAGACTCGGTCATGCACGACATGTGTCATGCCGTAGTCAAGCAAATGGTCGGTGATGTGAGCGGTTCTCATCCAAATCACTTGTACGAACCTGTGTTCGCCTCAGTTCAGAACCATTTCAAGCAACTGCCGGCGCGATATGCGCTCTCTGTTGATCCAGACGACGTGCCCATGCACATGCGACTTCTCGCCAACCAAAAGCGAGCCCCGGATGATATTTATCTTCATGCCCACTTGCTCAAAGATGAAGATGGCACGTTGAACACCAACTTGTGCGAAGTTGTCTTGGTCGCGCAGGACCGCGATAGTTTGCTTGATGCGATCACTCGAGGTCTATCCAGTTTGAAAGGCAGCATCATGGACGCTGATGTCATGACGACACGTGAGGGCGTCACACTGGATCGCTTTGTCGTCAAGGGCTCGTTTGTGGCCCCAGATCGCCTTGCTGAGCTCAAGCGGCGTATTGTCGACAACCTAGAACGAAGTGCCCTCGCGGCAGAAAACAGCGACAAGCAACGAGCAGCGATGGCGGCAGGTGCATCGTCCACTGCGCAACCTGCCGCTCCTCCTGCTCCTGCAGCATCCAACCCGGCACAGCAATCCGATGGGATCAAACCCGAATGGCGAGTGGCATTCTCCGAACTCCATTTGGGCGAAGCAGTTGGCAATGGACGATCAGGGCAGACATACTCCGGCATCTGGCGCGGCACCCGCGTCGCCGTCAAAGTGATCAACGTCTCGCATCACAATCAGACCGTGAGCCAAGAAATTCTGGGCGAATTCCACCGCGAAGTGGCGGTCGTCAGTCGTCTCCGCCATCCCAATATCGTGTTATTTCTTGGCGCATCGATTGACCCGCCAAAGTATTGTCTGGGTACGTTCCATCTCATGGCCGATCTTCCATCTCATGTTGTTGTCTCTTTCTAGTCTTTGAGTACATGGAGAATGGGGCGCTGACAGATTTGATCCGGCAACGACGAGCTCCAATCGATTTCTTTCGCATTGCGCGCGAAATAGCCATGGTACTTGTCCTTGTGACTCTCCAAATTGCTGACTTTGTCATCTTCAGGGAATGAACTACCTCCACCTCTGCAGCATCATGCATCGCGATTTGAAATCCGCTAACGTCTTGCTCGATGCATTTGGCACCGTCAAGATCTCGGACTTTGGTCTGAGTTGCGTCTTGGAAGCTGGCAATGCGGTTGACTTGACCGCTGAAACCGGCACGTATCGATGGATGGCCCCTGAAGTCATTGGCCATGAGCCATACTCGGGCAAAGCAGACGTGTACAGCTATGGCGTGATCCTCTGGGAATTGATTGCCAAAGACCAGCCATTCAAAGGCATGACTCCAATCCAAGCGGCATTTGCTGTCGCTCGACAACACTTGCGCCCAGCTTTCCCAGAGCACACGCCAGAGTGTCTTCGTACTTTTGTCAACCTATGTTGGGCCCAAAAACCGCACGATCGACCGACGTTTGCCGTTGTCTTGGACATGCTACCCAAGGTCCAAGCTCAGATGCGCAAATTGGATCTCCATAAGCTCAATTTTGTCTCCCGGTAGTGTATTTAACATTCACAAAAAGAATCGCACGTACTAAAGTTATGCGCGTAACTTCAATCCCGTCAAGAGTGGATGACCTTGGCATACGAGATGGTCCAGAGGTTGGCCTTGCAAAAAGCGACTTGAGATTTGTGTGCAGCCGTAGAGCCCCAAGTGACGCAGCTTGAGGCATTTTGTTGTTAAGAAACCCACGTCGTTATCTCGAATGTGTCGGCAAAATGAAATGTCCAAATGCTCGAGGGACAATGAACAATGAGTGGCTAGAAGCACCATCGACTTGCCAGTGAGCAACTACAATAATGGTAAAACAAATATTCAGCAAGCAGAAGATGAGGGCACCGGTAAACTGGACATTTCCAAGTGTTCCAAGTGACTGCTCGCACTGACAGCCAAATCTTCAATTCCAGCATCTGTAATTGCTGTGCATCGACGCATTTTCACTCGCTGCAGTGTTAGCTTGTTGGCTCGCACCTTGGAATTTTGTTAGAGTTGAGCGCACCAACAACGTACCGCAGCAAGCGTCGAATCTGTCAGCAATTGCACATCTGACACATCTAAAGCCGTCAATCGAGGACATGCCTCCAAGACGTATTGCATTCCAACGTCAGTAACTTGGGCACAACATGCCAAACTCAACTCCTCGATGAGGCAGTCGCGTGAGCCCTCGAAGAGAACTTGCAACAATTTGTCAGTGATCTTGTCGAGCTGGACCAAGGACAATTTTCGTAGCGTTGTTATCACTAAGGTCTTCAAAGGTAGAAAGTCGTCATCCAGAAATTGTGGGCATTCAGCAAGCGTTAGAGTATGTAAGTTCGTCCATGAACTGATTTGGACAATTGAACGGGACGAGAGTCGTTGATTACTTGTCAGCTCAAACACTTCGAGCGTTGGGGCACATTTTTCTTTGAGATATTCAACACCTTGATCCGACAAGCGATAGCATCCGTCGAGGCGGACTTCTTCGACCGTTGACAAAGCCGTCCTAGGCAGTTTTAATTCGGCAAGGTCAAAGGCAGACGTACTCTAAGTTCTCTAACACACGATCTGAAACACATCGACCACAGAGGCCCAACTTTAACGACGAAAACTGCGCTGTGATTCCCTCTTCTTTTTCTTTCTCTTGAGCTGTGAGTAAAGCTTGAACAAAGGAACTCTCGTCAATCATAGAACAATCGGGGATGTCGATTTCCATCACACCAGGATATATAAAGAATGGCAAAACTAGTTCATGAATGAGAAAACTTGCGAGATCATATCAAATTCGCACCTGAGCTGTCCAAACGTCGATTCTGTGCTACGAGTGATGCAATCTGTGCACGAGCTTGAACCAAAGATCTGTCTCCTAGAAGTTCTTGGCATTGGTCTTGAATGTCGTGTATGTGATTTGCAATCGCAATACAAGCCAAGTCACGAAGTGAAGGTACTTCTTGGGTCTTCACTAATGATCGCAAGGGGTACCGTGGCTCCCAGGGCGACACTGCCTCTTCTTCTTCATGAGTCGCCGCTTTCTTCTCCAAATCTTCCTGACGCTTGGCTTGTGCAGCGGAACGGCCATCTCTCAAATTTGCAGCCGTGTGGAACATTCCGGGCCATTGTTCTTTTTCCTTTGGAGGTGGGGCTGGCGTAATCGTCACGCCAGACGTATCACCCCGAGCAAAATACGACGCACGATCTGCTGTTACGGCACCGCGCCCACGGCCAGTTTGCTCACCTTCTCGAGTGCGTTGATTAGGAGGTGCTTCATCTTTTGTCTCTTCTTCTTCCTCTTCATCTCTCACACGGCGACTGCGCTTCATCGCAAATGCCTTTTCGAGTCTTCGGTGAAGATCGCAGAATTGCGCCAAATCCAAAAATGGCCAACATCGCGCTCTTTTATCTTATTGGCTAATTTTATCCGGATAAATTCCGGATGCTGGTCATGAATAAATCCACAACACAAAAAACCGCGGCATGGTCGCCTCATCGACGGCAATGACTCACCGAAGGCAGAGGACAACCTGGCACGATGGATTGACCTGCATTTGGAGATCATAGATGTCATCGATGTTTTCAATTGTGTGGCCATTTCATTAAGTAAATGCGAGGAACGAAGTGGCTGGCAGATGATGTGTTCTTGTTGCCGTTGGTTCGTTCGGTCGATGCGCAGCTGCTGAGTGCTTGTGGCTTAGGGGTGCAGTCTAGCTCGTCTCTGCCTTTCTGTCATGAGGAAGAAAATGCATCCGAGAAGGGTGCAGCAGAATCACGAAGATGTTTCAACGAACAGCCCACTGGTATTGCTGCGCACCCTCAACTTGCATACAATTGTTAGCAGCCAGGATCTTTTCAATACTTTCCACCGCGGTAGGGTTCTTGAGCAAACAGACTAGAACAGCCCAACAGAGGCCAGAGACTACATTGACTTAGCTAAAAGGCTGACGTGTACGAGTTGCGAGGCATGCGACCAAGGCAAGTCCTCCGCGCATTGGACTACTTCAATTAGAGCGTTTAGTTAATGAAAAAATACTTCGAGCACGCCTTCATCGAAGGGTGATGCTCACGCACGGCACAATGGCGTTCAAGGTATGTGCATGGCAGACATCGCAAATGTTTGCTGCGTTGTCTTCTGGAATTGTGTCCAAGACCGTTCCAACTTTACGCATCGCTCTGTGGTAGATATTGTGGTTGGGATAGAATGGCACGGGCTTGCCACCGACGATTGCTTTGTGCTGGCGTAGGCATCCCCAGTTGACAACCTTGTACGTGACGAGTGGTTCATCTGACACGGGTTGTACGAATGCCTCGACTTGCTTGCGCTTTTCACAGCACGCCAGGATAGCTGGTTTCGATGACGGGCGTAGCTTGGCTCGGCTCGATTGAAACACTCGAAGCCACATTGGTTGTTGCTTTGCCTTGCTATCCTTGGAAGCTGTGGGGGCGTTGAGCCGTCGGAGGATGTTGTTGGTCTCTGTGAACATAGATAAGAATGGAGAAATGACAGTGCAATTGTCAAGGTGCGGAGAGGACGCGAGACATTGCGACATTGGCTGCGACGGCCTTGAGCCACGCGGTCAAAATATTCTTGAGCGACTTTGTCGCGATAATGTGTAAAACGACTATCAAAATTTCAAAATTGACCTTAAACTAATGAACGATATATCGAACAAGCGATCAGGTTGTAGTATCGTTCACACGACAGTTTGCACATCCAAAATCCACCAAAGACGATTGTTTCCCTCGATACAGTCGCCCATCCGTCTCGGGGCGTCTTTACCAAACTCAAACGCTTCTCCAGCTCCTCTCACCTTGCGCTCTCCATGGTGGAACCTGCCATGACTGATCCTTGAGTAGATTTCGATCCCTGTCGTGAAGATCGAACTGGCAACAGATTCGCAAAAGTTGCATGTCTGCATTTCGGCTGAAAGGCAATCTGAGCCTGAGACCAAAGAGCGTTCGTGCAACGCATCTCCGACAGAAACATACAGCGATCGCGACTGAGATATTTCGAAAAAACACAACAAAACGCAGTGCAAAGACTATGGCGTATGTTTACAGATTAGATCCATCGCCTTCCCTTTCACCCGTGCAGGCCGCTGATCGCAAGAGGCGAGTTGGTTGCCTTCAAGCTGATATCACCTTGAAGCTCCAGGGCTTCATACTCTTCAACGAACATGGAATGCTGGGTCATGCGATGGTAAAAATCTCATTGCTATGAGTATTTTCCAAGTCGGAGTAAAAATAAAATACTTAGCCAATAGAAATGCACATTCTTATTATTATAAGCCAATCAGATTGAATACAATTTACTGTCGCGTTATCCAATTTATGTAGCATGACGATATTCACCAAGATTTTAGAAAGCAAGAATGGCGAAGGCCAGGGCTTGCAAGGCAAGTGGGTTCAAGGATTCTAATGGGTTGAGTAGCTCTTTGTGTAAACGTCGCTTCTGTTGCAGATGGAGTTTTCAGGTTCCAAAAATTTTGGTGACTACAGTATATATCAGCTTATTGTCCAATAAGACTGTAAGTTCAGTCAATGGTTCGGATGAGTGTCGATAGCAACTTTTATATGGATTAAATTATACTGGCAGAGAAGTCATCAAGGAGCGCCACTGGATGGCTGATGGAGATTGTGAATGAGATGACCACGCCGTGGATTCCCGCGTGGCTTATCAAGGTATCAAGTGGCATCCTGCTAATGCTACCGCACATTCAACGAAAATGAGGAGCCGATGAATGGAGGGGGAACGATTTAATTAGGGGTTTTCGTATGGTACATAATGAAACAGAGAAATGGGGCTTAAAAGACGGAGATGCTCACGCAGGGCGGGATGAGCGAAAGTTTGTGGTGGAGGCATTTTTCACACAGAAGGAAGTCATCTTCATCGATGGGGTCCAAGACCGCGACGTCTTCGCGGTACAAGCGGTGGTATGCATTGTCGATGGGGTAGAACGGAACGTGGTGGCTTCCCACGATCATCGTGTGTTTGCGCAGCGCGGCTCGGTTGTTGATTTTGTACTCGATCGACGGGGCGGTCGGGTCCTTCACGCGGTGCACCTGGAGGCGTTTTTGGCAGCACACTGGCAAGACGATTGGCGTCGGGTGGCACTTGGCCGAATGCGACGACGTGCGGTACAGCCATCCTCGTGACTTGGTGGCTGTTTTCTCCTTCAAAGGGTCGCTCATGTCGTCGTCATGGTAGAGAATCTTGTGCTTGAGGTGGTCCAAGACATTGATCAGCAGCATCTTCGTAGACGTGTGCAAATTGAAGAATGGCAAACGCTCGTTTCATGGACCTCGCAACACAAAGAAGATCAAAGTCGCCACGAGATATGCAATGGCTGACGCACGCATCTTTGTGGACAAAAGTGTGAGCAACACCAACTGTCTCACCCGTTCAAAATAGTTCTTAATGCAACCTATATACAAATTCCAAGTGGTGTGTTATTTTATTTCGCTCAAAAGGCCAGCGTGGTGAGCAGAGGTTGAACCCTGGAAGCGAACATTGGGGCCGCTTTCTTTGTCTAGCTTGGCGCTGCTCGCCCAAGAATCTCATGGGACTTTTCCACTGACTCAGCTTTGCAGTACGTCGCCACGTGCATGCCTCTCATGGGTTCTGTTCGTTCCACGAGGATGGACACGGCTTCGATCCGACTACGGAGACGATCGAGTTCGAATTCGAGTCGAGTCGTCCAGAGAAAAAAATGTTGTTCTCCAAGTGTAACCAACTCGGGACGCATGTTGTGTTGCTGGCAGCTTCCCCCCTTTTCTGCGCAAGGATTGTTTGGCATGTGCAATCGATTGCCCACGATCTACGCTACAAAAGTTACTCGATGTGCACATTCCAGCACACGGGTGTAAGATTTGCCAGGCATATTTGTATGCTACGTGTCCAACAACGATGTTTACACAACACAGTGACCTACATCGCAAACGAATAACTTCTCAAGTGTATCAACAATCCAAAAAGATTCGTGATCGAATCACCGCATCGACGCCTCGGCCTCATCGCCAAAGTTTCCTGCGCTCGTCCTTGCGGAAGTTCCAATTTGTATCCATATATCAATTGAAATCCAATTACTTTATTTATAAATAAGATACGACGGAGGGCGAGATTGTCGTTGTCTAGAGCTCCACTTTGTGCATGGAGACGATCGTGATCGTGTCGAATGCAGTTGAAGCGTCGTCAAAGAGGCATATCAAATCGCTCAAGTCAATGCCAAGGTCTTTGACTGAAAAGTCGCCGTCGGCGGGGATGCAAAACGGCAATGGATCCACGACCTGTTCGTGCACCGTTCGTTCGCGCTCGAGCTTTCGTTCGTGACGTCGCTTCGTGGCATAGATCTTTTGGAGCGAGTTGGCTTTGCGTCGGTGGTAGTCGCACAACCGGTGGAGCTCGCCGTCCCGCTTGTACGTCCGAGAGTTCATGCATTGTTTGTACGCGTACTTGCATTGCATCGTCGCGTCGGCCATCATGTCTTGTCGCGGCTAAAAAGATAATGAACGCCACGTTTGACCGACCGACGAAAAGATCGTCCCACGACGGTCGATAGCGCATGTGGAAGAGTTTTTCTCAGTGCACCCTTCCGCATCTGAACCGACACAGCGGGTTAAATGGTTCAATCTCGTACTCGTCCAACGGCAATGTTCGTGTTTACTTGATTCAGGTATACATGCTTACGTACATTTGTAGTACATCATACGTACATTGAATTTTATCGTGTTGCATCAGTGCGCAGAGGACAGACTTGACCCGGCAAGCAGCTCCCGCAACTAGTCCACGAACGACAGCAATGTGCCAACTCTGCAAAGACCCGATCCACGTCTACACGCAAGCGCTTTCTCACTCAAGTCGGCACTCGCGAGATGGCGGAAGCGTCTTGTAAATCTCACGCGGTGTCGACTCGTGATGAGATGGTCAGTCGGCGTCTGGCTAGACGGGATGATTAAAGACCACACGATTCGATTCCGTCCACATGACGAGATGCGGCTGTCTCTGACCACGTGAGCACGATTGCTTGTTTTCGAACGAGAGGCCAGTAAGTTCCAAGTGTCTTCACCCTGTCTGCCTTCCTCCACATGATTCTCATGCACCGCAAGAAGTGTTCATTGAAGACGAGATGCAACTTTACCGTGAGGCAATGCTCTCAGATCGATTAGTAGACGCCGAGCTACGCTACGCGGTTGAACCCATCGTGGAACGTCAATTGCACCCAAACTTGTCTACTCTTGTCAACTTGCACGAGTCTCCTCCGCGTTGAATCGCGTGAGCAACACAGTGCATCCTTCCGAGAACCACCAATTCGTCAAACTTCGACGCACCCACCACGGGCAAATACTATAGCGCAAGATGCGCCTAGTGGAAAGAAGCTCATGACAAATTCCTCGGAAATCCTCCTTCAACTGGGAAGACGACTGATTGCTCACACGCTGAACGCACTCTCGGGGTCAGTTCCCACAGACAGACGCGCGCCCGACTACCCGTTCAGATAAGTCGATCTCGACCACGACTGAGTTTAGAGTCCAGGGGAAGATGCTCCGTCGACTTGAAAGGCACTTGAAGTCGGGCTTTACCCATCGCGTAAACCTGCTCTGCCACTTTGGAAGCATGCCGACTCTTCTTCGTGGGGCCTTTAATAATTGACAGCGCCAAGTGTTCGTCGGCGATCGACTCAGAGAGCCATTCGTGGTGGGACGCATCTCAACACGGCAACGAACGGCCAGGCTCGAAAGTTTCTCCATGCTTCCACCCGTCCGTCGCACTGCCGCGATTGTCTATACTCATAGTTTGCCCAAATGACGTCAGCTCTCTCTTCCCGTCAAGATGCTGCCATCTCATCATGATTGCGTGGCAACCACTGCGTCTCCATCTCGATGGACTGCTCTCAAGTTGAAAGATCGACCATTCTGAAGGCGATAGCAGCAGCAGTAACTCCGTCATGTTTCATATTGAGAAGGAGATGCAAAGGACGATCTGCCGAGCTGTCAGCGGTCAAGTTGCTGTCGTCACGTCTTTATAGCCGCGCAGCGATGGAAGATGTGGCGCAACGCCATTTGACCTCGTGGCGTTATCCCACGCTGGTGCGTGCCTCTGCAAAGTGACAACAACAACGATGGGACAAATCACTGTCGGTACTTGCAACGTTGTTGATCGGACGGTCGGGATATCTTCTCCAGTGGCAACAACGTGACAAAGTGGCGCTGCTGCTGGTCGCGGGCAACTACACTCCCCACCGCATATTTTTGTCCGCCCAGTGCGTGGACAAACAACGCATGGCCTATGCTTGTGTGTGGATCAGAGCGACGACAACAAAGTGGTAATCAGAGGGACAAATCGTCGCTGCATCTTCCCATGGCGCTCCATGGGACGCATCAGTGTCTGGCTGGGACCAAACGTTGGCTTGGTGAACTCGAATGATACCCGTCGGACGGGCGCCAATAACGCCGAGATGGATCCAGTCCGTTCAGTCACACCGAGCGCACCAAGTCCGGTTTGGCTGGTTGACACCTTGCGGAGAGAGATGCGGCCACCATTGAGAAACTTTGCGACGATTGTTTGCTACCGGTAACTTGCTGCAAGGTGACGGGAGATAGATACCACGAGGCGATGAAATAGCATGGCGACAACGCGTGCGAATGAAAGGAGCGATTCAGCTTCCAGTGCATGGAAGCTAGCTCGACCCGCTTTCACCAGCGTCTCTCCTGGACGCCTCTGTGAACAGCGAAATGGTCTCCAAGCGTCTTCTTCTTCGTCGCAAGCAGAGCCCACCCCGCGATCGAGTTGGCTTCAAAGTTGTTCCATGTCTATTGTATATGTCTTTGGCGATTCGTCACACGAGTGGGCATCTCTTTGTCTTGACACATTCGATCGCTGCCATCCATCGGTCGTCGTGGCCAGTTGATCAGTTCGAAAAGATGCATGTGTGGCCAGAAGAGCAGCCACATATTGGGGCCATGCGGTGGTCCAGTCAGAGCAATATTGACAAATCTTCTCTTGCTGCATCCAAGTTGTAATTTGGACAACCATATCGCAGTCGTCTATACTCATACTCTACCGGGGAGAAGCACCGCACCCTGGCGACACACTCTGGAGCAGCGGCGCATGCCATGTCTCTCGACCGGCGGTCGGACGGATTACGCATAATCGGTCCGAAAAATGTAATCACGACGAGGAGGCTGTCATATGTGCATGGCAACGCCTAGAGCACTGAGGAATCCAACGGCCAGCGCAACCACTACCTGGTATGTTGATGGACTTCGCAAGTGTTCCAAGCGCCCAACGTGGTTGTGCTTGGCATTCTTTCGAGCAACATGCGTACCCTTTGAGGCCAGTCTGGGGGGAACAACTTGACCCATGGAGGAGGAGCATATGGTCCTTCGCTGCATATGCTCCAGCATAAACATCGTAAGAAGAGCAGTGCAGATTGGATGGCTTGACGATTTTAATGGCGAGGAATACTAGTAATACAAGCGGAGCGAGGTTTAGCGCATGACGACGCAGTGTTTAAAAGTCGAGACGGAGATACAAGCTGGCACAACGCTCAGATGGACACTCCGACAGCTCTCGCACATGAAATCGTCCTCGAGGATGGCAAAGAGGACAAGGCTCCGTCGACGCGCAAGGCGGTGGCATGCGATCTGGAGTGGGTAGAATGGAACGCGGCGGCACCCGACCATGGCAGTTTGATCCTTCAAGAAAGCCACGCGGTCGTCTATTGTATACGTCACAACGGGGCCATCCAACGACACGACGTGCGGGCGCTCGCGACAGCAATGGCGGCGGCGTTTCGACACGACGCTGCGCTTGCGTTTCACAAACAGCTCGACGAGACACGTCCACGGACTCGATCGATGCATCTGTCGTAAAGTTGTCAAGTGACCCTCCCCTGTATCATACGGCGTTTGAAAGGTCCAACGCAGGCAAAAGTAGTTGCGATGGCGAGTACGACAGCTGAGGTGGTCATGGGGGAGGCTTTGGAAAGAGCGTACTACTGCAGTATGAACTTGCAGACTGATATACCGCTGAACCTATCATCTTTCATGCGTCAGTCGCGCGTAGGTTGCGTTGGACGCAATCCATCCTTCTCTGTCGCCCTCTGCAGGTTGTGCTCTCTCGATGGAGCTCCTCGTTTTTCGTCCGTCTATTGGGTTCCAATCGGATGTAATATAATTTCGATATTCCTATAAGCATGTCCACTTCTTCTTCTCTCTAGCACGACGACGTCTCGGTGAGCAAGTAGGCTTCTTCGCCTTCCGACAGCGCTGCCGCAGCTTCCGTGTCCGAGCCGCCACTCGATTCGGACGAGTCTGGGATTAATAAATCGGCCATTTCACTGTCAATCGCTTGGTTGTCTTGGATCTGCGTGCGGCCATCAAACGGCACGGGTTCAATCTTGCCTAGCAGCTTCGCCACGAGTTTCTCTCTCCGTTCTCGTCGTCGCTCTCGCCGTCGTCGCGTCGCGTAGACCTTCTGCACTGCATTCGCGCGGTCTCGGTGGAATGCACAGAGACGGTGGCGCTCTCCATCTTTCTTCAAAGCGCGCTCGTTCGAGCATGGTTTGTACGCGTATTTGCATTGCAATGCATCGCTCATGGTTGGGCAGATGGGTCAAAATGGCAAAATGAACCCATCGTCGTCGCTGCTGTGCTCAAGCCATGACACGACAGATGTGATCCATGTGATACTGTGGCCAGTACGTACAGTGTACTGTTTCCATACGTTTACTAGAGTTTTCCACCGTACGATGCCCATCCAGTACACGTACATTCGACACACAACACTGAAACAGCGATTGGATATCCTACATGTCAACGCGCCCACCACGAGGAGTATGTCGAAATGGAGACATTTGAAACTTGTGAAGTTGTTTTTGATGCACCACTTCCACGCGGAGAGTTCCATCTCCCCACCCATGGCTTTAAACTGTGTATAGGCAGCTAGCTAGCTCAGCCATATGCGAGGATGCTCACAAGTGAGATAGGTGGCGTGAGAGCTGCGTTGACATGGCTGCAAAGTCCAAGGAACAAGACGACAGCGCCACGACATCCACCACTACTATTCTTGCGCTGCAGCCACCACATTTCACCGTTCGCCACTTCTTTGACCATCTGAGACTTGTAAATCTGGTCACCAGTGATCGATTACGGGCTGTGCACCTCTGTCTATACAGATACTACGAAACTCACTTTGGAAATCCTTCGGCTTTGATCTCCACAGAGCGACCGATGTCCAGATAAAAAACAGGCCTATCACGTCGGTCGTACGACGTCCTGCGATTCCCCTGCCTCTGTTTGTGGAAGGTCCCGCCGAAAATGGACGAGTAATCGTGCCACGTGAGCGATAACGTCGGTCGTCGGCCGGGTGGAAAAGTCACATGACTGCTTGGATCATTTTATTCAGTTTTTTTATTTCGCCTGTGTTAATGTATGGAGAGGCGAATATTATTTTTCGTCCATATTAGAAACACCATCGGCTGTCATTACTGTCACGAACGCCAGCCAGCGTTGGAAGTAAACGCATTTGGGCGCATCCAATGCTTCGGCTCTCCTTTGCTTCATCGAGCTAGTAGTCGGACAGGTCAACCACCAGCCTACAGCCTTGCTACAACTTGACAGAGAGCAGTCGAGAGCGACGACGCTGTTTGTAAATTGTGGTGGGAATGCTCCAGTGTTTGATGAGTGTAGACGGCCAACTCCACACAGCTGGTCGTTCGACATCTGCCATTACTTGACAGGAAGGGCGATCGACGGATCCACTCTAGCAACTCGACAGGATTACAAGCTTGGCTTAGTCCACCTTGAGTTGGCGTCGAGCGCTGCTGGCGCATGAACATTCTACTCTTTGCCGGTGCAGCGGCGGCCACGCCCGCTCGGATACAGACGCACACCGATGGCGCGGATTGTCGTGGTCTGTAGCTCCATGGGGAGGGTCTCCTGCTTTGTGTCGGCCAGCAAAAGCGTGTGCACCTGCCCTGCCATCAACATGAATTCGGAATAAAGAAATTGGCTCAACTCTGGTCAGCGTGCAAATGATCCAAGCACTCTTTCCGGTACAAATGGTTTTACATATTTATCTTGCAAGTTGGAACAAGTGTCAGCACAATTGATGCGCCGTCTCGCACTGGAATTGCTCGTCTTTGAGACTGTCGGACAGAGCAGGGGCCGCCACGGCAATTGGACTGTACAAATCGTCGAATAGACAGTCCAAATCTGTGGGTTCAATCGAATCCAAGTCACTCTCACCAATCGACGATGTCGACAAGACATACGGCATGGGCTCAATGTCGTAGCTCCAGTCCTCTTTTTTCTGTTCACGGAGCTCTCGGCGGCGCTTGGTCGCGTAGGCTTTCTGGAGTGCGTTGGCTTTTTCGCGGTGGTAGGCGCACAGCCGATGCAAGTCGCCGTCGCGCTTGATCGATCGTGGATTCGAGCATTGTTTGTATGCGTATTTGCAAATAAGATCACTCAAGTCCATGGCAAAATTTGTTGTGAAACACGCAGACCGCAAGAGCGTGGAAGGAGATGCGCGGTGGCGGCGGCAAGGCGGTACTGAAACCAAACCGGTTCAACCTTTGTACAATATACGTCTTGTACGTCCCGTACAATCTACTTTACACGTGACCAATTAGGACGACAGATTGTACATTATCGTACGTTCAACGTACAAAAGCTCCTCTGTCGACACATAGATTGGGCAGTGTGCGACCAGCATTGACTATACGTCGAGGAGATATCGCCGACGCCGTCGCTTCGCCAACTCGATCTACTGTGTCTCTCTCTTGGCAGCTAGCCCTGACCAGCCGACAGGCTTGCTTTCAATGCGCTGCAAAGCTGTGACCAAAGAACAGTCGAGTCGTTTTTGTCACACATTGCGACTCTTGTTGTGGTACACTGTATTGATTAGGTCACACTAGTGAGAATGAGATGAGTAACCTGTTTACGATTATGACGTGGCTCCAAGGCGCTCGAATCAACAATCCACCGAGTTCCACTGGCATTGGCCCACGTATGTGGTCAGTCGTAGAATCGCTCGACTTGACCCGCTTCGCTGGCCACAGGCGACATCAAGAGTCGTATCTCACTTTGTAGCTACTGTTTCAACTAATCGCCCATGCTGCCCATGCTGCTGCTGCTGCTTTTCTCTTGACAGTGTCACGGCCTTTTTGCGGTTGTCGAAGTGTTGGCAGTGACGATTGAAAGGATGTAAGCCGACCTTGATATTGGTTTAACCAGCGTATTTATAAATATTAGCCACTTCTTTCTACTACGATCTACTACTCTCTCTGTCTACAAGGCTTGTTTCAAAATCGCATACTCTTCCTCGGACAATTGATCGTCTGGATCGGACGTCGGTTCTTCGATGATCTCCAAGTCGTCGAGCAAGAGGCATTCCAAATCGACCAAGTCAAACGTCCATTCATGAGCTTCCGAGAGCGGAATGGGCTCGAGCGTGGCGCCATCGAGCTTGTTTGTTTCAAACGCAAGACGTTTCTGCTGACGGAGTTCGCGGCGTCGTTTGGTCGCGTAGATTTTCTGGAGCGCATTGGCTTTGGTGCGGTGGTATTCACAGAGGCGGTGGAGTTCACCGTCGCGCTTGTATGTACGCATGTTGGGGCATTCCTTGTAGGCATATTTGCATTGCAAGTCGCTCATCGTAATTGTGGTTGTCGTGGTTGGTACTTTGAAAAAGTGAAAATGAGCCATCCCGAGCGCCAAGCCTGTCTGTCGCGCTTGGCGGTCCACTGGCCATTTTCCCACACTGAAACCCACGGCCCCGTCAATATGGTTTTCGATGGGAGGCAAGGAGTAAATAAATTGACGCCCCACGTCAACAATATTCGTCGCAAAAACCGCATGGCGCGACAAGTAGTCACTGAGATTTATTTGGACGCAACGAAGGGGATCGGCACCCGTCGTCTGCTTGACAGAAACCCAAAAACAGTCAGACAAAGTGCGGAGACTGCTGACCTGTTTTCAAAACTGTACAGTTCCGCATCAAGGCATGACATGTTTTTCTCAAAATGAAACTTCACATTTTTGAAATGTCTCGTGACTTACATCTATTACTGTACTTAAAACTCTTCTATTACTTAATACTCTAAGAAAAAACCCAGATAAGTGCGAGAGTAAAATGTACATACAAACCTCAAGGCAACCAGGGGGCAAAATCGACATACTTCATCCAAGTACAACCATGACAGGTTTTGGCATACTTTATCCAAGTACAACAAAGAGTAATTTGAGACAAGTTCGTTCATGCACAAATCCTCCAAAGGACTCTTCCAGATAATCCATGGAGTTTTCCTTGAACATGCAGTATCTCCTCGATTTTCGCGCAAGGGATCAATCAATATACTGCTAAATTTAATATTAATTAAATATCGAAGGAAATATAGATGTCGACGACTTGAAATTCAAAATTTCAAATTGTCGACGACAATCATGCCATCGAAACCATGCCGCTTGACACTAGCTCAAAAGGATGCTATCCGTGCGTATTCGAAAACGCTTCAACGAGTCGACAACAAACAAATAGGGATATGGATCCATGACAATTTCTCCATCAGTTTATCGCAAAACGATCTCAACAATCCTAAACGACACGCGATCTCTCGACGATGCTTGCATAGACATCGATATTGCTGGCCGTCGCTACAACTTAAAAGCTCCTTGCAACACGACACTCGATCACGAGCTTTTGAACTGGATTGGCAAGTGTGAGGAGCTAAACGTTGCAATAACTGGTGACTTTATTGAAGAGCAAGCCCTTGCTATTTATGAAACTCAACCCTCGCCAAAGAGATCCATGAAATTCTCAAGTGGATGGCTCTATTGTTTTATGAAATGCCACGATTTAAAATCAAGACGTCTTCATGGAGAACGCGCGTCACTTAACCAAGACGAAATCGAGAATGAGCGGAGTAGAATCCTGCTCGAAACTTCGCGCTACTCGAAGGACGATATATACAACATGGACGAAAGCGCTCTCTTCTACAACCGAACCCCTGATATATCCATAACAAAGTCGTCCAAACAAGGCCTCAAGAAGGACAAAACAAGAATTACGGTGGCGCTTGCAGCAAATTGCAGTTGTTCCGACAAGCTTTATCGGTAGAGCTGCACGACCTAGAAGTTTTGGGAACAGATCCGCAGAGCAATTGCGATTCATTTACCGTTTCAACCGAAAAGCTTGGATGACAATTGCGTTTTTTCGGAGTGGATTTCCAAATTCAATTCCATGATGGCTTCTCTTGACCGCTCGGTGCTATTGGTCCTGGATAATGCATCGTCACACAAGGTCGAAGAGGTTGTACTTACCAATGTTCGTCTTCTGATGCTTCCGCCAAATGCAACGTCGGTTCTTCAGCCCATGGATGCCGGCGTCATTGCATCATTCAAAAGGCATTTCAAGAGGAAGCAGCTGCGCCACGCTATCAAACGAGTAAACGCCATACCAGACGGCAACTTGACAGACTACAAGAAGTTGGGATCAAAGATTTACGCTGTTGATCAACTTACCGCTATGAATTGGGCCAAAGCTTCATGGGACGAAGTGACACCAGAGACGATTCGAAATTGTTGGCTCCACACCGGCATTGTAGGAGATGATTGAATAGTGATTAAACTTTTTATTCAATACATTTTTCAAGTCATATTATTCAAAAGTTTATTCTTATATTTAATACACTCACAAGGTTATATACTCTCAAAATGAATATTTTTCTAGTGCGCGAAAATCGAGGAGGCACTGTAACAAAGTGACATGTAATGCAATGAACACTGTCATAAACTCAGCGCAAAAATATGAGACCAAGGAAAAAATCGGACATTTGTCATTGCACATTAGACTAAGTTTAATGTTGGTTCCATGAAACGGCATCATTGAATGCACACTCAATAAGGCATCGTGTTCGAATACATATTTCAGCCGTATCAGCTCCACAACCTCATATAAGTGAGCCGAAAGTATGTCATATAGATGCAGTATGTATGAGACCAACCACATGTCAACTAGATAATGAAGATTGATGATTTAAGCCTTGAATAAGCTTAATTAATGTGGAATTGTTTTGTCCATGCTGTCCACTCATCTTCAGTCAGTGATTTCACCTCAACATCTCATGCCATCGTGATCCAAACTGACTGAAGAAGATCAAATCAAGATATTGGCGTTAGATGTAGGTTTTACTGTTGCCAGCTTCGCCACATGAGCTGATTCAGGTGAAATAGAAGGTCGTCAGGTTGAACATCTCGCATGGTGTTTCACACGTACTTCCCACACACCTTCAATTGACTGTGAGTTCCATTCAACAGGAGTTTTAAATTACTTTCATGCACCATTCCTCGCTGACTGTTTCCTTCATAACCCTGTCCAATGTGTAGTCCGAAACATGGGACAAGTCACATAGACTGTCCATTGCAAATTTTGAAATATATGTCCAGAGAAGTGAATGGCTCTTATCGTTAGTGGTCAGTGGGGTTCAACTGGAAAGCTACTCTATTTCTATGTATAAGGATTGGATGGTTCTCTTTCAAAGGCGCACAGTAGTGGGATCAGATTGGAATTGATAATCGATTAGCATAATTTGTCATTTGTCCGTTATTACAGGTTGAAAAAGTCCAATATGGTTCCTTTAGACAAGCGCCACGAAAGGAAAGGCAGTTGAGTTTTTCACTGACGATGCAAGGTGAAATGCATGTCTTAGGATAGCTTTACTCGGGCAGAAAGGTCGCAGAATAAGCGTTCAACACATTGTGCAGTACGGTGAACGAGCCCTTTCTGCCACTTTAAGCATACCTTGGCCAGAGGCTTGGACTCCAAAAGGCGAGTAACGACGCGATATGCGAATGTTATGAAGTAGAGCCATTTTGGCTCGAAATACCGAACATTTTCATGGAGCTGCGATGGAAAACTAAAACGTGTGTTTCATGAGGCGTAATTACGCTGTGGAGGCCGTCGATCACATGGTGCAACATTGGAGGGACAACACGCTTCATTCCGGTGGAAAGGTCATCATATTCTCGGGCGACTTCAAGCAAATGCATCCAGTCATTTTGAAGGGCACACATGGGCTAATCCTCGAAACATGCTTGAAGAACAGTTACGTTTGGAGATAGGTCGCAAATGTTCATCTGACGGTGAACAGGGGGCTGACCAACAATAAACCAGAGAGTATTCAAGAGCTTGCTGCTTTGCTCAAGTCTATTGGTCATTGAACGTACCTCACATGTACCGAACTCGGTGCCGATAAAATTCGACTACGTGATGATTCCAGAACCCGTCTTCTCGCATGGTCATCTTTACGTCGCCATGTCAAGAGCCCAAGCAAAAGGCAACAACAAGTTTTGGTGATCAATGGACATTACGACAGACTGCCGAGACTACACAACAATATCGTGTATCAAGAAGCATAAGAATAGTCAGGACTCCATGAAACAACAAAACAGGGAAACTATGGAGGCCAATTCGAAGTAAAATATGATAGAAGTGAATAAGGAGTGCCAGGTAAACACCATCTCCTTTTAGTTTAAAAATAATATCATCTCTGATTGGATAATTTAATTTTCTTTTGGCTCGAGTCGACGGTTTTTGGTCAGGACATGATTTATCTCCTGATAGTCGTCATCCAACATTAGCCTATTAGATTTCTTCTTTTTCACTCCACCCAGGGGCGTAGCCCTGGCCTCACCCTAGTCTATTACTTAAAACTCTTCTATTACTTAAAACTCTAAGAAAAAAACCAGATAAATGCGAGAGTAAAATGGAGATACAAACCTCAAGGCAACCAGGGGGGGAAATGGACATACTTCATCCAAGTACAACCATGACTAATCTCCACATACTTTATCCAAGTACAACAACGAGTAATCTCCACATACTTTATCCAAGTACAACAAGGAGTAATCTTTCAACCTATATTAAACCTACAGCCTGTATTAAACCTTAATTCGGATAATTATCTGGAAGGTTTAATACCATCCATGGATATTCCGATCCGATAGATATTTCCTTGGACAAAGTGAACACTGTCATGTAACCGAGACCAAGGAAAGAATCGGACATTTCTCTAGGCTTAATGTTGGTTCCATGAAAGGGCATCATTGAATGCACACTCAATAAGGCATCGTGTTCGAACACATATTTCAACCGTACAAGACAAGTTTGTTCATGCACCCATGATCCACGCCGTGGCAGTTGACAAACAAATTTAACAGATAAAATATAGATAATAACAGGTATTCATTTTAACAGTATATTGAGTGTCACTTCACTACTACCACAAGGTTCACAACTATAATAATTTATATATATACTCACAATTAGTTTACACAGTACACAAAATTTGACGGAGTTTACTGTATAGTCAGCACGACCCGATGCACCCATGATGTCAGTTGTCGATAATATTAATAATAAAACAATTCCACATACAAAAAGAAAATATTTTCCTACTATTTAAAATAATACCTGCTAAAGACAGTTGAATGGCAGTTGGGTTTTTCTTGGACGATGCAAGGTGAGATGCATGTCTTAGGATAGCTTCACTCGGGCTGAAAAGGCCTCTGAATAAGCGGTCAACACACTGTGCAGTAGGGTGACGAGCCCTTTCTGCCACTTTAAGCCATACCCTGGCCAGAGGCTTGGACTCCGAAAGGCGAATTCCGACGCAATATGTGATAGTAACGAAGTAGGGCCTGCTGGGCTCGAAATACCGGACTTTCTCATAGAGCAGCCAGGGACAGCAATAACGTGTGATTTTACTGGATTTTCATATTGACTTTGGACGAGTAAATCCTCTCCCCATAGTTCAACTTTTTACAGTAAGGGGACAATGTGTAACGTTGGTTACCACTATTGTATCTGGTAGCAGGTGTATTACCCAGTATCAAAGTTTCGACTCATTGGGTGTACGAGTTCAAAACGCGATTTAAACAAAGTGATGTTTAATACATACCGCGAACTCTGTACGATTTATAAAAGGAATGAGTAGTATTTTTCTGGCAAACCACATACTGTTGAGCTTAAGTGGCGGGACACATATCCACAGTATTTTTGCGATCCAATCACATTATCATTTTTGTGTTGATGTTTTTGTATGAACATTTGTCTGACGCAGTTTTCTGCGTAGAAAATAACAACTACTCGGCCTCTAAGAAAGGCAAAGGCAATAACAATCATGACAATGACAATCAAGGACATGCGATCGATAACTCCGAACCTGGCAAGCAAGCAGAGCGGAATGCGGTGCAAGAGTCTACATCAACTGGAGCTTATGGCATGGCTGTGGACGACGATGCCTTGAATAGGGGCAATATTAACGACGAGGTGGCTATAAGAAAGGCCAAGAAGGCGGAGTACAACAAACGTGCTCGCGAAAAGAAACGGCAAGTTCTGCTGGATGAAGTCGACAAATCCAAAAAGGCGGAGTACAACAATCGTACTCGAGAACAGAAACGGCAAGCTCTGCTGGATGAAGTCGACAAAGCAAAAATGGCGGAGTACAACAATCGTGCTCGCGGAAAGAAGCGGCAAGCTCTCCTGGAAGAGGTTCACAAATCCAAAAAGGCTGAGTACAAAAAGCGTACTCACAAAAAGAAACGAAGTGATATCGTTGAATACTTTGACAAAGAGGTGGCTGTCAAAAGGTCCAAGAAGGCGGAATACAACAAACGTGCTCGCGAAAAAAAGCGTAACACTGAGGTTGCGAATCAAGGGCAGGATGCCATCGTTTTGCACCATACGGACATGGATCAGAGCAACGAAGAGGAGTCCAAGGAGGGAGAAGACGGATTCCATTACCACGCTCAAAGTGACCATCATCTCAAGCTTCTGGCAGCTCAGGAGCAAGAAGATCACGAGCGCAGAGTTGACAATCGAAGAATCTATGCGCTACAACCTAACCGTATGAATGAAGGAGGTGAAGAAGAAACCAAGCAAGAAGATATTTCCGATGGAAATGTGGATTGCAACAATGACAATCAATTGCTTGCCTTGGCAAATGCTGATCCTCCGCTAAACGTGGATTTGGATTTGATTGCGGTACCTCCTCGCGAGCAAGGATTAAGTCTCCGGAATAAACCCAAGGGTCGCCCAAAGAAGAAGAGTACTCACAACAGTGGGCGTCAGTTTCGATGACATCGATGAATCATTGGTGCCTCTTCATATCATTGAGCGGCGTTCGATTTGCCCCCATTGCGAAGCGAAGATTTGGCCAGGCGAAGAAAAGGACTGCTGCGATAGTGGCGCTCGAGTGCTGCCTGTTGCTACCTGGCCTGACACACCCGAGTTTCGCGAATACATTGATTTGTTCAAAACCAGAGGGTTTGTCAATAACGCTCGCCGGTACAACGCCCTCTTTGCCTTTACATCTATTGGTACCAAAGAAATTATTCACGGCAACGGTGGGCCGAGATCTTATACAATCCAAGCGAATTGCATCATTCTATTGGACCACTGTTGCCTGCGGACGAAGAACAAGCCAGTTACGCCCAGATCTAGATTACGGATCCTGAAACGCAGGCAAGCATACGACGAAGAATGCTTGGGGGAAATCTTAATCAGTCAACTATGACAAAAATCCAGCATCTACTACTACAGCACAACGCGTTCACCCAGCTGTACAAGCATGCCAAGGATATTCCAAAGGATGACGACATGAGATTAGTGCTCACTGCTCAGCCTCGAAGCAACAGCCGAACGCATAACCTTCCTACGTGTTCTGAAATCGCTGTCCTTTTTTCAGAAACGTCCAAGTCAGGGCGTCATATCTTACTGCACGGTACTGATGGCCCCGTACTCAGCGAAGTTGTGCCAGACTATCGCGTTGGTAAACATGTGTGTTTGGATCGACAACCTGGGGAAGACCACTTATTTCGCATTAAGGAATTTCATTCGGCATATGACCCGCTTCACTACCCTTTGCTCTTTCCTACTGGGACTTTGGGGTGGTCTTATGGCAACAAAAGCGGTCTCAATGGTAAAAACGTGAGTTTGAACAATTATGCTCGATACCATTTGTACGAGCGCGGTGCATTCTCTCCATTACATGCCAACGGACCTCTACTTCAAGTGTTTGCAGTCGACAATTTTGCAAAGGTGGAAAACCAAAGGCTTGGATTTCTTCGTGACCAAACCAACAACCTCCGTAGCGACACGTACCGCGCAGTTCACGACGCTGTTTCGCATGATGTAGACGTCAACAGCATTGGAAAAAGGATTGTTTTGCCGTCATCTTACACGGGTGGACCACGGTACATGAGACAACGTTACCTTGACGCCATGGCAATCGTTCGCAAGTACGGGCGACCAGACCTTTTTATCACTGTGACATGCAATCCAAAGTGGGTTGAAATCGACAGGGAGCTGGAATTGGCGAAAGAGGACTATGGATTTAAACGACCTCCATCTGATCGACCTGACTTATTGACGCGCATGTTCCGCCTCAAGCTATTAGCCATTGAAGCCATGCTCACGAAGGGAATTTTGGGTCGACAAGGTGCGCATGTTCGTTCTGTCGAATTCCAAAAGCGTGGTCTGCCTCATGCCCATATATTGGTCATATTCTCTGGGGACGACAAAATCAAGACAACTGCCGATATTGACAGTATTATCAGTGCAGAAATCCCCGACAAGGAAAAGAATCCAAGACTGCACAAAATTGTTACAACCTGCATGATTCACAAATGCAGTGACCGATGCCTGGAAAACGGGAAGTGCAAGAAAAACTTTCCAAAAGCATACTGCGACGAAACATCAATAGGCAGTGATGGATATCCACTCTACCGTCGTCGCCGCTCTTCGGCAGAGCGGCCCTCTGAGTATACCAACCAATATGTTATTCCATACTGCCCAACGTTGAGTGCCATGTTCGACTGCCACATCAATGTCGAGGCGTGTACAAGTATATCTGCAGTCAAATACCTGTACAAGTACATCTTCAAGGGCTCAGACCGCTCAAATTTTCAACTTGAGTCCAGTAAACTTGACGAAATCAAGCAATACCAAGATGCCCGCTATGTATCGTGCTGTGAGGCCCTCACACGCATTTTCTCTTTCGACATGTTCAAACGATCTCACGCTGTCGAGAACCTCGAAATACACTTGGAAGGTGAGCAAGTTGTATGCATTCCTACCGACCGCCTGATGAGCCCTCAGGAATTGGCAAGGAGGAACCGGACTAAACTCACCGCGTTTTTTGAACTGTGCCGTGAAAACAGTAATTCACAAGCACGGGCGCGTGAATGTCTGTACCATGATATCCCCGAGCATTTCGTATGGAACTTAAATCTCCGCAAGTGGACTTCACGTAAAAAGGGTGGTAAACGTATGATCGGGAGGATGCTGACGGTGTCACCCCGCTCGGGAGATTGTTTTTATATGCGAATGCTCTTATGCTATCGACGAGGTCCGACATCGCACGAAGACTTGCGAACCGTCAACGGCGTGGTTCATCCGAAGTTCAAGTCAGCCGCACTTGCCCTTGGCTTTCTTGAGAATGACGAGGAATGGCTAACCTGCATGCGAGAAGCAACTGAAACAGCAACTCCCTATGAGCTCCGAACACTTTTTGTCAGTATTCTGATTCACTGTGAACCTGCGGATGCACGAGGGCTATGGAACAAATTCGAAGATGAAATGAGCCAAGATTTCCACCGCATGTACCCCGACGACTCTTAAAAATCCACAGCTTTCGCAATTCAGGCTTTATCAAGATGCCTCGAGTCGAATGGATCAAGCTTGGATCGTTTTCAGGAGCTTCCACAGCTTGCACAATTCGAACAATATTTTGCTCTTGAGGAAACAAACAGGGGCCGTCAATCCAACCGATTAGTGGCTATGGAATCTCCGCACAACCAAGAACAAATCCAAGGCATTTTGGAAGGCAAGTCTACGATGACCGAAGAGCACGAGGTCTTCTACAACGACGTTATGAGTGAGGTTACGAAGGAAAGCACTGTTCGAAGAGGCAAAGTATATTCTCTCGAAGGTGAGGGTGGCTCAGGGAAGACGTTCATCTCAAACATTTTACTGGCTCAAGTGCGCTCCATGAACAAAATTGCCTTGGCTGTTGCTTCGTCCGGACTTGCTGCTCTGAATTTGATCGGGGGGACAACTGCGCATTCGCGATTTTGTCTCCCAAGATCATTGCACGAGCTTAGCCGATGCGACGTTCGGAAACAGTCACATCTCGCGGAACTTTTACGTCTCACAGAACTTATCATTTGGGACGAGTGTTCGATGATGCACAAGTATGTTGTGGAGGCCGTTGATCACATGCTACAAGATTTGATGGACAACGCGCTTCCTTTTGGTGGAAAAGTCGTCATATTCTCGGGTGATTTCAAGCAAATGCTTCCAGTCATTTTGAAGGGCACACCTGGGCTAATCCTCGAAGCATGCTTGAAGAACAGCTACCTTTGGAGCAATGTCGCAAAGTTTCATCTGACGGTGAACATGAGGTTGACCAACAACAACTCAGAGAGTGTTCGAGAATTTGCTGGATTGCTCAAGTCTATTGGGCATGGAACATACCCCACATGTACCGAACTCGGTGCCGATTACATTCGACTACCTGATGATTTGGCGATTCCATACAATTCGCCTGATGATTTGGGGTCATTTTTACACAGCGTCTATCAAGACATGAACAACCTGCGCATCAATGAACTTAGATCGTACTTTGGATGTCGAGCTATCCTTGCACCCAAACACAGTGTTGTTGCTGACATCAACACAACACTTCTTGAGCGACTCACTTCGGACGGCGAAATGACATATCTGTCCGCCGATTCTGTTGCTGAGAAACGCGACTCAGACGCCGATGCATGCGAGTTCCCCATCGAGTTTCTGAATTCTATAGACATCAACAACTTCCCCAGCCACAAGTTGCATTTGAAAGTTGGTTGCCCCATTATTCTGCTTCGTAATTTGTGTACTTCGGAAGGCATGTGCAACGGAACACGTTTAATTGTTCTTGAGCTGAAAACACGATGTATCAAGGCTCAAATTATGAACGGCTCCCACAAGAACAAGATCGCTTACATTCCCCGAACTACTACAATTCACGATGGTGAGCAAAACAATTACCCATTTGAGCTACGCAGAAGACAATTTCCTGTTCAAGTTGCCTTTGCAATGACGATTCACAAGGCTCAAGGTCAAACGATTTCTCACGTGGGCGTCTACCTTCCAGAACCCGTCTTCTCGCATGGACAGCTTTACGTCGCCATGTCAAGAGCCCAAGCAAAAGGCAATATTAAATTTTTGGTCGCAAATGGACAGTACGAAGGACTGCCTACGTTGTGTATCAAGAAGCATTAGAATAGTCAGGACTCCATAAAACTTCATCCATTACTATCATGTTCGTACAAATATATACACTGTGTTGTTGTGGAATTGCCGAGACTTCCTGGATCAAGTCGAATTGCATCGTACCGATGAATTGGACGATAAATCCTCGAGATTAGCCAACTCGAAATTACGCACCACAGTCTTAGATTCACCGTTACAGTACTACAAGATGAAGAAGTAGGTGGTTGTCAACCAACGAGGACCTCCATCTACTAATCGATGTCACAGATTGTGCAATCTGAACTTGGGCACATTCTGCTTAGATTCAACCTCAGCATTGAAATGGGAGAAGCATATCCAACAGCGGAAAGCTATAAAATTGTCAAAGGGTCTGCTTCTTGGAAACAGTCTTTTCGCCGTTCACATCGTGCGCAAAGTTGCCGCAACGGGAAAGATCTCTATACCAGCAGTACAACCAGCTGCTGAAACTTCGGCATCTAAACTGACCTTCTTGACCGTGCTCCTAGAACCTCCACCCACCATACGCCACGCTCACATTGGACACAACTGTAGATTACCATCTAAGGTTCGCCTTTCTCCACCTAGATATACTATGACTACGACATGTCAGTAGTTGCCTTGCGCATCATCTGAGTGCATGGCCATCATTATCTTGCCGTCAAATGCGCCATGAATAGGACTGGGTCCCTCGACCGTCTGTGTTATCACTGACAAGTCGTTCGTGTTATCTGTGCAAGAACTAGCATTTTGCACGACAAAACTGGGAAACTGTGGAGGCCAAATCGAAGTAAAATAAGAAAGAAGTGAATAAGGCGTGCGAAGTAAATGCCGTCTCCTTAGTTTCAAAATAATATGATCTTTGATTGGATGATTTTCTTTCCGAACGAGTCGACGGTTCTTTGGTCAGGACATGATCTATCTCCTGATGAAAAAACAAATATTCGTCACTCACTCAACAGTAGCCAATCAGAATACTTCTTTTACACCCCACCCAGGGGCGTAGCCCTGGCTTCGAGATAGATCATGTCCTGACCAAAGAACCGTCGACTCGTTCGGAAAGAAAATCATCCAATCAAAGATCATATTATTTTGAAACTAAGGAGACGGCATTTACTTCGCACGCCTTATTCACTTCTTTCTTATTTTACTTCGATTTGGCCTCCACAGTTTCCCAGTTTTGTCGTGCAAAATGCTAGTTCTTGCACAGATAACACGAACGACTTGTCAGTGATAACACAGACGGTCGAGGGACCCAGTCCTATTCATGGCGCATTTGACGGCAAGATAATGATGGCCATGCACTCAGATGATGCGCAAGGCAACTACTGACATGTCGTAGTCATAGTATATCTAGGTGGAGAAAGGCGAACCTTAGATGGTAATCTACAGTTGTGTCCAATGTGAGCGTGGCGTATGGTGGGTGGAGGTTCTAGGAGCACGGTCAAGAAGGTCAGTTTAGATGCCGAAGTTTCAGCAGCTGGTTGTACTGCTGGTATAGAGATCTTTCCCGTTGCGGCAACTTTGCGCACGATGTGAACGGCGAAAAGACTGTTTCCAAGAAGCAGACCCTTTGACAATTTTATAGCTTTCCGCTGTTGGATATGCTTCTCCCATTTCAATGCTGAGGTTGAATCTAAGCAGAATGTGCCCAAGTTCAGATTGCACAATCTGTGACATCGATTAGTAGATGGAGGTCCTCGTTGGTTGACAACCACCTACTTCTTCATCTTGTAGTACTGTAACGGTGAATCTAAGACTGTGGTGCGTAATTTCGAGTTGGCTAATCTCGAGGATTTATCGTCCAATTCATCGGTACGATGCAATTCGACTTGATCCAGGAAGTCTCGGCAATTCCACAACAACACAGTGTATATATTTGTACGAACATGATAGTAATGGATGAAGTTTTATGGAGTCCTGACTATTCTAATGCTTCTTGATACACAACGTAGGCAGTCCTTCGTACTGTCCATTTGCGACCAAAAATTTAATATTGCCTTTTGCTTGGGCTCTTGACATGGCGACGTAAAGCTGTCCATGCGAGAAGACGGGTTCTGGAAGGTAGACGCCCACGTGAGAAATCGTTTGACCTTGAGCCTTGTGAATCGTCATTGCAAAGGCAACTTGAACAGGAAATTGTCTTCTGCGTAGCTCAAATGGGTAATTGTTTTGCTCACCATCGTGAATTGTAGTAGTTCGGGGAATGTAAGCGATCTTGTTCTTGTGGGAGCCGTTCATAATTTGAGCCTTGATACATCGTGTTTTCAGCTCAAGAACAATTAAACGTGTTCCGTTGCACATGCCTTCCGAAGTACACAAATTACGAAGCAGAATAATGGGGCAACCAACTTTCAAATGCAACTTGTGGCTGGGGAAGTTGTTGATGTCTATAGAATTCAGAAACTCGATGGGGAACTCGCATGCATCGGCGTCTGAGTCGCGTTTCTCAGCAACAGAATCGGCGGACAGATATGTCATTTCGCCGTCCGAAGTGAGTCGCTCAAGAAGTGTTGTGTTGATGTCAGCAACAACACTGTGTTTGGGTGCAAGGATAGCTCGACATCCAAAGTACGATCTAAGTTCATTGATGCGCAGGTTGTTCATGTCTTGATAGACGCTGTGTAAAAATGACCCCAAATCATCAGGCGAATTGTATGGAATCGCCAAATCATCAGGTAGTCGAATGTAATCGGCACCGAGTTCGGTACATGTGGGGTATGTTCCATGCCCAATAGACTTGAGCAATCCAGCAAATTCTCGAACACTCTCTGAGTTGTTGTTGGTCAACCTCATGTTCACCGTCAGATGAAACTTTGCGACATTGCTCCAAAGGTAGCTGTTCTTCAAGCATGCTTCGAGGATTAGCCCAGGTGTGCCCTTCAAAATGACTGGAAGCATTTGCTTGAAATCACCCGAGAATATGACGACTTTTCCACCAAAAGGAAGCGCGTTGTCCATCAAATCTTGTAGCATGTGATCAACGGCCTCCACAACATACTTGTGCATCATCGAACACTCGTCCCAAATGATAAGTTCTGTGAGACGTAAAAGTTCCGCGAGATGTGACTGTTTCCGAACGTCGCATCGGCTAAGCTCGTGCAATGATCTTGGGAGACAAAATCGCGAATGCGCAGTTGTCCCCCCGATCAAATTCAGAGCAGCAAGTCCGGACGAAGCAACAGCCAAGGCAATTTTGTTCATGGAGCGCACTTGAGCCAGTAAAATGTTTGAGATGAACGTCTTCCCTGAGCCACCCTCACCTTCGAGAGAATATACTTTGCCTCTTCGAACAGTGCTTTCCTTCGTAACCTCACTCATAACGTCGTTGTAGAAGACCTCGTGCTCTTCGGTCATCGTAGACTTGCCTTCCAAAATGCCTTGGATTTGTTCTTGGTTGTGCGGAGATTCCATAGCCACTAATCGGTTGGATTGACGGCCCCTGTTTGTTTCCTCAAGAGCAAAATATTGTTCGAATTGTGCAAGCTGTGGAAGCTCCTGAAAACGATCCAAGCTTGATCCATTCGACTCGAGGCATCTTGATAAAGCCTGAATTGCGAAAGCTGTGGATTTTTAAGAGTCGTCGGGGTACATGCGGTGGAAATCTTGGCTCATTTCATCTTCGAATTTGTTCCATAGCCCTCGTGCATCCGCAGGTTCACAGTGAATCAGAATACTGACAAAAAGTGTTCGGAGCTCATAGGGAGTTGCTGTTTCAGTTGCTTCTCGCATGCAGGTTAGCCATTCCTCGTCATTCTCAAGAAAGCCAAGGGCAAGTGCGGCTGACTTGAACTTCGGATGAACCACGCCGTTGACGGTTCGCAAGTCTTCGTGCGATGTCGGACCTCGTCGATAGCATAAGAGCATTCGCATATAAAAACAATCTCCCGAGCGGGGTGACACCGTCAGCATCCTCCCGATCATACGTTTACCACCCTTTTTACGTGAAGTCCACTTGCGGAGATTTAAGTTCCATACGAAATGCTCGGGGATATCATGGTACAGACATTCACGCGCCCGTGCTTGTGAATTACTGTTTTCACGGCACAGTTCAAAAAACGCGGTGAGTTTAGTCCGGTTCCTCCTTGCCAATTCCTGAGGGCTCATCAGGCGGTCGGTAGGAATGCATACAACTTGCTCACCTTCCAAGTGTATTTCGAGGTTCTCGACAGCGTGAGATCGTTTGAACATGTCGAAAGAGAAAATGCGTGTGAGGGCCTCACAGCACGATACATAGCGGGCATCTTGGTATTGCTTGATTTCGTCAAGTTTACTGGACTCAAGTTGAAAATTTGAGCGGTCTGAGCCCTTGAAGATGTACTTGTACAGGTATTTGACTGCAGATATACTTGTACACGCCTCGACATTGATGTGGCAGTCGAACATGGCACTCAACGTTGGGCAGTATGGAATAACATATTGGTTGGTATACTCAGAGGGCCGCTCTGCCGAAGAGCGGCGACGACGGTAGAGTGGATATCCATCACTGCCTATTGATGTTTCGTCGCAGTATGCTTTTGGAAAGTTTTTCTTGCACTTCCCGTTTTCCAGGCATCGGTCACTGCATTTGTGAATCATGCAGGTTGTAACAATTTTGTGCAGTCTTGGATTCTTTTCCTTGTCGGGGATTTCTGCACTGATAATACTGTCAATATCGGCAGTTGTCTTGATTTTGTCGTCCCCAGAGAATATGACCAATATATGGGCATGAGGCAGACCACGCTTTTGGAATTCGACAGAACGAACATGCGCACCTTGTCGACCCAAAATTCCCTTCGTGAGCATGGCTTCAATGGCTAATAGCTTGAGGCGGAACATGCGCGTCAATAAGTCAGGTCGATCAGATGGAGGTCGTTTAAATCCATAGTCCTCTTTCGCCAATTCCAGCTCCCTGTCGATTTCAACCCACTTTGGATTGCATGTCACAGTGATAAAAAGGTCTGGTCGCCCGTACTTGCGAACGATTGCCATGGCGTCAAGGTAACGTTGTCTCATGTACCGTGGTCCACCCGTGTAAGATGACGGCAAAACAATCCTTTTTCCAATGCTGTTGACGTCTACATCATGCGAAACAGCGTCGTGAACTGCGCGGTACGTGTCGCTACGGAGGTTGTTGGTTTGGTCACGAAGAAATCCAAGCCTTTGGTTTTCCACCTTTGCAAAATTGTCGACTGCAAACACTTGAAGTAGAGGTCCGTTGGCATGTAATGGAGAGAATGCACCGCGCTCGTACAAATGGTATCGAGCATAATTGTTCAAACTCACGTTTTTACCATTGAGACCGCTTTTGTTGCCATAAGACCACCCCAAAGTCCCAGTAGGAAAGAGCAAAGGGTAGTGAAGCGGGTCATATGCCGAATGAAATTCCTTAATGCGAAATAAGTGGTCTTCCCCAGGTTGTCGATCCAAACACACATGTTTACCAACGCGATAGTCTGGCACAACTTCGCTGAGTACGGGGCCATCAGTACCGTGCAGTAAGATATGACGCCCTGACTTGGACGTTTCTGAAAAAAGGACAGCGATTTCAGAACACGTAGGAAGGTTATGCGTTCGGCTGTTGCTTCGAGGCTGAGCAGTGAGCACTAATCTCATGTCGTCATCCTTTGGAATATCCTTGGCATGCTTGTACAGCTGGGTGAACGCGTTGTGCTGTAGTAGTAGATGCTGGATTTTTGTCATAGTTGACTGATTAAGATTTCCCCCAAGCATTCTTCGTCGTATGCTTGCCTGCGTTTCAGGATCCGTAATCTAGATCTGGGCGTAACTGGCTTGTTCTTCGTCCGCAGGCAACAGTGGTCCAATAGAATGATGCAATTCGCTTGGATTGTATAAGATCTCGGCCCACCGTTGCCGTGAATAATTTCTTTGGTACCAATAGATGTAAAGGCAAAGAGGGCGTTGTACCGGCGAGCGTTATTGACAAACCCTCTGGTTTTGAACAAATCAATGTATTCGCGAAACTCGGGTGTGTCAGGCCAGGTAGCAACAGGCAGCACTCGAGCGCCACTATCGCAGCAGTCCTTTTCTTCGCCTGGCCAAATCTTCGCTTCGCAATGGGGGCAAATCGAACGCCGCTCAATGATATGAAGAGGCACCAATGATTCATCGATGTCATCGAAACTGACGCCCACTGTTGTGAGTACTCTTCTTCTTTGGGCGACCCTTGGGTTTATTCCGGAGACTTAATCCTTGCTCGCGAGGAGGTACCGCAATCAAATCCAAATCCACGTTTAGCGGAGGATCAGCATTTGCCAAGGCAAGCAATTGATTGTCATTGTTGCAATCCACATTTCCATCGGAAATATCTTCTTGCTTGGTTTCTTCTTCACCTCCTTCATTCATACGGTTAGGTTGTAGCGCATAGATTCTTCGATTGTCAACTCTGCGCTCGTGATCTTCTTGCTCCTGAGCTGCCAGAAGCTTGAGATGATGGTCACTTTGAGCGTGGTAATGGAATCCGTCTTCTACCTCCTTGGACTCCTCTTCGTTGCTCTGATCCATGTCCGTATGGTGCAAAACGATGGCATCCTGCCCTTGATTCGCAACCTCAGTGTTACGCTTTTTTTCGCGAGCACGTTTGTTGTATTCCGCCTTCTTGGACCTTTTGACAGCCACCTCTTTGTCAAAGTATTCAACGATATCACTTCGTTTCTTTTTGTGAGTACGCTTTTTGTACTCAGCCTTTTTGGATTTGTGAACCTCTTCCAGGAGAGCTTGCCGCTTCTTTCCGCGAGCACGATTGTTGTACTCCGCCATTTTTGCTTTGTCGACTTCATCCAGCAGAGCTTGCCGTTTCTGTTCTCGAGTACGATTGTTGTACTCCGCCTTTTTGGATTTGTCGACTTCATCCAGCAGAACTTGCCGTTTCTTTTCGCGAGCACGTTTGTTGTACTCCGCCTTCTTGGCCTTTCTTATAGCCACCTCGTCGTTAATATTGCCCCTATTCAAGGCATCGTCGTCCACAGCCATGCCATAAGCTCCAGTTGATGTAGACTCTTGCACCGCATTCCGCTCTGCTTGCTTGCCAGGTTCGGAGTTATCGATCGCATGTCCTTGATTGTCATTGTCATGATTGTTATTGCCTTTGCCTTTCTTAGAGGCCGAGTAGTTGTTATTTTCTACGCAGAAAACTGCGTCAGACAAATGTTCATACAAAAACATCAACACAAAAATGATAATGTGATTGGATCGCAAAAATACTGTGGATATGTGTCCCGCCACTTAAGCTCAACAGTATGTGGTTTGCCAGAAAAATACTACTCATTCCTTTTATAAATCGTACAGAGTTCGCGGTATGTATTAAACATCACTTTGTTTAAATCGCGTTTTGAACTCGTACACCCAATGAGTCGAAACTTTGATACTGGGTAATACACCTGCTACCAGATACAATAGTGGTAACCAACGTTACACATTGTCCCCTTACTGTAAAAAGTTGAACTATGGGGAGAGGATTTACTCGTCCAAAGTCAATATGAAAATCCAGTAAAATCACACGTTATTGCTGTCCCTGGCTGCTCTATGAGAAAGTCCGGTATTTCGAGCCCAGCAGGCCCTACTTCGTTACTATCACATATTGCGTCGGAATTCGCCTTTCGGAGTCCAAGCCTCTGGCCAGGGTATGGCTTAAAGTGGCAGAAAGGGCTCGTCACCCTACTGCACAGTGTGTTGACCGCTTATTCAGAGGCCTTTTCAGCCCGAGTGAAGCTATCCTAAGACATGCATCTCACCTTGCATCGTCCAAGAAAAACCCAACTGCCATTCAACTGTCTTTAGCAGGTATTATTTTAAATAGTAGGAAAATATTTTCTTTTTGTATGTGGAATTGTTTTATTATTAATATTATCGACAACTGACATCATGGGTGCATCGGGTCGTGCTGACTATACAGTAAACTCCGTCAAATTTTGTGTACTGTGTAAACTAATTGTGAGTATATATATAAATTATTATAGTTGTGAACCTTGTGGTAGTAGTGAAGTGACACTCAATATACTGTTAAAATGAATACCTGTTATTATCTATATTTTATCTGTTAAATTTGTTTGTCAACTGCCACGGCGTGGATCATGGGTGCATGAACAAACTTGTCTTGTACGGTTGAAATATGTGTTCGAACACGATGCCTTATTGAGTGTGCATTCAATGATGCCCTTTCATGGAACCAACATTAAGCCTAGAGAAATGTCCGATTCTTTCCTTGGTCTCGGTTACATGACAGTGTTCACTTTGTCCAAGGAAATATCTATCGGATCGGAATATCCATGGATGGTATTAAACCTTTCAGATAATTATCCGAATTAAGGTTTAATACAGGCTGTAGGTTTAATATAGGTTGAAAGATTACTCCTTGTTGTACTTGGATAAAGTATGTGGAGATTACTCGTTGTTGTACTTGGATAAAGTATGTGGAGATTAGTCATGGTTGTACTTGGATGAAGAATGTCCATTTCCCCCCCTGGTTGCCTTGAGGTTTGTATCTCCATTTTACTCTCGCATTTATCTGGTTTTTTTCTTAGTTTTAAGTAATAGACTAGGGTGAGGCCAGGGCTACGCCCCTGGGGTGTAAAAGAAGTATTCTGATTGGCTACTGTTGAGTGAGTGACGAATATTTGTTTTTTCATCAGACCCTAGTGTCAAGTTGATACTGAATCCTCCCGTCGTTGAGCGACCACCACATAGGCGCGTCTGGAGACTGAAGACACGATGGGGGTAAGTCGTTCGAGACGCTCTGGACCGATTGGGGTCACAAAGAGCGGCCACCGCAGACGCCAGCAGCGGCGGGGGTTTTGTCACGACAGCTCCATCAGATGGAAACACCTCTCTCTGTCTCCATTTGTGTATCTCAAAGGCAACAAACGGAACGTCTCGTCCAAGCTCATGCCAGTACGATCTGTTGGATAAAAAAAGTGTCGTTGTTATTCAATGATACAATGGCCTAAAGTAAACAAACAGCTACGAAACTAGTGCATTCCAATGTGCATGGCTTCGCTTTTTTTCTGTGGTGGTGGGGGGAGGGGGATATGGTTGGCTACATCGCCTCTCGTAGAAATGCATATTCCGCATCTGTGAGTCCTTCAATCTCTGACGTTCGCTGCATGGGATCCCAGTCTTCGTCAAAGAGGCCATCAAAATCCGCCACGTCAACCACGTCGTTGTCATCCATGCCCAGTTCAATATTGGCAAACGGGACTGGGTCCACTTGTACATTGAGCAGCTTATCTTCGAGGATTTGGCGCTTTAGAGTGCGCATTTCACGGCGGCGACGGGTCGCGTACACTTTTTGAAGCGCATTGGCTTTTTTACGATGCTCTTCACAGAGACGATGGAGCTGGCCATCGCGTTTGTATGTGCGTACATTGGAGCATTCCTTGTAGGCATATTTGCACTGCATTTCATTTGTCGAGGACATGTCAAATAAAAGAATGACAAAGAATGACAACATCCATCGCTCGCCGATGTCGACGCTAGTCAACCTTTGTGTACTTACGAGCGAGCAATTATTTCACGCCTTGCTCTTAATATTCCAGCGTGGAGGTACACATTAGATCGTCCCACTTAAGTAGATTCGGTACAACGTACATTTCAGATGTACCTCTCCAGTATACAAATATCAAGTGTAGCAGTACATGCATGTACAATGTACAAAGACGGAGCATTATGAGTCACTGAATTCCCTGAGATGCAAGCAACAGCAGGACCAAAATGTGCTGTGGTTTGAACGCACGGAGGGCGACTAGGCTGGATCAACGGCACGAGATTTTAATCCCGACAAAGCGTGATAGAAACAGTGATAGAACGACGGCGACGGTGGCTTGAATTGACGCTACGACGGCTATGATGGACGCAAAGCTAATGGTCGTACTGAGATTTGTAGCGGAAATGGTCAGCAATGTGCTGCCAGATGCACTGGCGATAGAGGATGAAAGACTTATAAGTAGCTCTGTGGGCAAAGATATACTCTTGACGAGGGACATTTGACAAGCTCGCTAGTAGCTACATGACGTGGCAACCCCTGGGGGAAGACGATGGCACGACAAAGGACCATCATTGAAACGAGACCAAGTTGCCGCGAGCTCGCGAAATGACTGAGATATTCCAACATGTAGTGAGCGCTACCTCTGGCATAAATGATAGATAAATGCTCCGTGGATCGGTGATAACGTCGGCGTCACTCTCATTCTATCACGCTTCGAGCACGGTTGTGCAACGCGCGTCAATGATAGCGCGCCGCCTCGGTGGATCGTTTATTAACACAAAACACACATATCTTGTTATTAAAACATAAACCACGGTTCAAATACATCACTGAGGTACGTCGAGTCATCGACGGGGAGCGCTGGAAGCGCGTCGTCCAGCACTGGAATTGGCTCCATGTCGAGCAGTTCTAGCCGTGAGATACCGAGCTCTTTCGGCGCGTCCACGACAATTGACGGCTGCGTCAATTGTGGCTGTTGCTTCTGTTGTTGGATGGCCAAGCTCGCGAGCGTTCTCTCCATGACGTGGCGCTTTTGTTCGCGGAGTTCACGGCGGCGTTTCGTCGCGTACACTTTCTGCAATGCATTCGCTTTCGATCGATGGAGTTCACAGAGTCGGTGGAGCTGCCCATCGCGTTTGAATGTGCGCATATTCGTGCATTCCTTGTAGGCATATCTGCATTGCATGTCGTCTTGCATGGTCAATCTCGATCCAATTCAACAATGAGGGCTGGCTACATATGCCATCTTGTTTGTCCATGAACGCTGCCAAGTCCACCTGGTCACCACCACAATTTTGGAGGCAGTTACGTTAGCCATGTAATCGGTACTTTTTGAAATCGTACATTCTGTACAATGTTCAATACATGTATGCTATAACGTACTACTTGATTTTTATATCTAATGTACTAGTGTACAAAGTACGTACATTGTACATTGCCTTGGTGAATTCTAAACTCGATCAAATCGACCACTTGTCGCATGAGTTTTGGACCTCAAATCTTTTTGATAGCGTCATGACCAGTCGATCGCTGCACGTTTCGACGATTGAATGGCTCCCAGTACATACTACTTAATGTCTCGAACACGACTGTAGACTGTCTAGAAGCTCCACGAGTCTCTCAACAAGTCTATGACAAATTCACCGCTTGAACTATGTAAAGTGCACTTTGCATTAAAGTGCAGTTTCGAAAGAGTAACATAAAGATTTCAAGGATAATAAATTAGACATTGGGATCGACTCTCTAGACCGTAATACTAACACAAGCAGGGCGGAGGCTTAGATGATGTGCTCGACAGGCGTCGCACATGGGGCCATCCGACTCGGCGATCGTTTCCAAGACGGCTGCTTTCTTCCGCAAAACGCGCTGGCATGCAATGTGGACGGGATAGAATGGAACACGGACGCCACCGACGATTGAAGCTTCTCGTCGCAACTCTCGTTTGTGTATAATTTTGTAAAACACCGCCGGCTCGGGTGCTTCCGTATCACGGTTGGCGTGGCGTTCTTGGCAGCAAATTGGAAGTGGAATGGGCAATGGGTAGCATTTACTGGACGCCAACGCCCGCGTCTTCAATGGCTGCTTTGTATCTTTCTTTTCACGCTTGATGAAGCGATGGATAAACGAAAGCGTGATGGCCATGATACACTCGATGTGTACTCTAGAGAGAAAGAGTGGAAATGAAAAAAACATTTGGAAACAAAACGTTGTTGCTGCCATGGGTGATTGGCGGCAGTGTCGTACTGAACTTTTTGCGATTCACTTGACCATGGGAAGATCGATCTCAAACGACAACACACGGCGTCTCACGAATGTGTCAATAATATTCGTCCCACTCGCAATCGCGTAGCATAAGCGACAGCTCGCTCGTATCATCGCGGATCGTAAGGTTTGGACCTTCAACTTCCCAGACGAATAATCAAACTTTGACTGTAGTATACAGTATGCACCTAAGATTGACCAAACGCAGACCGTCCCAGCGCTAGAAATGGGTCCATCGAACACCTCTATCTAGCTGCAATAGAGTGCTATGTACCCTCTCTCCAAGCTGTAAGAGAGAGAGAAAGCGTCGTGAAAGCTAGTATTTGACTTTGGTGGTGGTCACTTCGTTTAGGTACCTATGTACTTTACATAGCGGTTCATTATGTACCTTGTGAATTTTTCGTGGTTGGCATTATTAGCATGTCGACTCTCGTTCTTTGAGTTTGATGCCATGATGAGGTGGCAAATACTATCAGTCAGCAAAAGATGACCAGTGGATGTACTCACTGGAGATGCAACCAACTGGTTGATTGTTTGTTCAGAGTGGGCTCTACGTACTGTACCCTCCGTGAGGTGTCGCAGTGTATAGACAAGTGTGACATCACATTCTTTACTAGCTGTCCACCTCTTTGACTGATTTACCGCTCTCGCCTTGCGACCAATGAGCTCTCCTAGCCACAGATTGAGGCATCAAATATTGGAAAAAAAGGGGTCGTCGTTGTCCATCGAGTCGCCAAGCCGAGAGCTCACGTCACATACTTGTGCGATCGTTGCGATCCCCACCAGCCAAAGACTTGGGAAAAAAAGCAACGGCCATCCCCCTCACCCTTGTCGTCGCTTTTGTCAAGACCAGCTTGCTTATCGTTGAAAAGGCATTTGGGCTGTAGCTCCTCCTGCTGTGTGTCTGCAAAGCGACATACTCCTTGTATACACACCCACAGCGTATTGAGAGTTTAGCAGACAGTTCGTTTAGTAAAAGCGTCTGTTTCCGATCGAAGCTTACAAAGGTTCTTGTGTTCACGAGCTCGCGACTTTATCCATGTAATGGCCATGTGTGTGTGTGGCTGTAGCGAATTTACACCAAGTGGATCCACTTCTTGGATTTCCCGACGACGACGACTGACTACCAAGGCTGACATGAAATTTTGACCACGTCATGTGTAATCCCCCACCCAAAGCAACCAGCAGCCATGCCTTCCATGACGTGGTTGCGAGCGTACGCACGACGCCGCGCTCGCAAGCAATCGTTCGATGCCATCACTCGTCGAACGATAGGACTCTTTCTCTCTCTCCCGCCAGCCGAAACAAATGCGCTCCGGCAGGTCAAACCTGTGTACCAAGATACGTCACTTCTCTTCCTCTGAAGCCTTTTCCTTGGCCATTGTACAATGCCAGACTCCATCGCCAAGCTCGACGCGTATTCATAAACTTTAAAGTTTAAAAGGAGACCAGGATAAGATCAAATGACTTGATTTTTGTATGCTTGAAATGTTCCATATTACTAGCGACGTTTTGAAAACTGTCGCTTCACGGTTGAGCTGAAAACTGTTTAAAGTTGATGTCATTATATTGGAGCATGATGGGAAAAGGTGCAGTGGGGAGTAGAACCAACGGTGGATACATTGACAGGACACTAAACTTTATACTTTACGAGTTATGACGACATCAAGACGAGATTCAGGTACATGTAGGCGTATTCTTCCTCCGAGAGGTCTGGGCGAGTCGGGGACCAAAACTCGATGGGCGTCCACTCGTTGACGCCGACGGGGCTGTCGAGAACGTATTTGTGTTCCTGTTTGATAGTGTCTTGTGAAATCGCCAAGGAGGGCGTTGTCGTGGCGGGCGTCTGGAGTGGATGGAGCTTGGCCTGGCGGAGCTCTCGACGGCGCTTCGTGGCGTATACGCGCTGGAGGGCGTTGGCCTTGTCGCGGTGGAGCTCGCAGTATCGATGGAGCGAGCCGTCGCGCTTGTACGTGCGGAGGTTGAAGCATTCCTTGTAGGCGTATCTGCACTGCATGATGTGTGTGTGTGTGCGCAGTCGGTGGTGAATTTGAAACTGCTTGTCAAGTGGTGGTTGGACTTGACATCAGTGACAAGTGAACCTCCAGATGGTTCAATCCACCCTGATCGGCGCTCGGCCATGAGGACGAAGCCAATGTATGTCGACGAGACACGGTGGCGTTCTCTGAGGTAATCACACTGTAGAGGACTTGCGAGGCCGGCGCCATGTGCTGAGCGCGTGTTGACACCACTTGACGCGGCAGTAGACAATGGATTCTACGCTCTATGGCCTCTTGAGACGGTGTAGAGCTGTCCAGCCCGTCGCCATGGCGCTGCTTCTTGCTTTGCCTCCTTGCATGGCGACAAGTTCTCGACAAGCGCCAAGACACACGCAACTGGCTCAAACTTGTAGTCTCTGGACCGTTGGATGCGTCAAATCTTGCGTGGTTGTTGCCATCGGAGCGAGTCGTTGGCCAGATGGATCCATGAGCCAGGAACGGACGCGCTCTTGGCTGGTCACGGCTTGCATTTACATTGCCGCGCTCTCTTCCGCGCGACCGGCCAGGATGCGGCTGCATGTCATTCCACCGCCGTGGCCAGCTGATGATGAAAATGATGACTCGGAAAGTTTACGACCAGAGGATGCGGCGTTGAGTCCAAACACCGCGCGCTGCTGGTAGAGCTTTGATGCCGTGGACAAAGGACTCTCATGGATAGACGAAGGTCTCCTCTACTGGAAGCGCTAGAATGGCGGCGTTGTAGTGAATTCAGTGATGGGGATTTGATGGCACTATTAATACCATTTGGAGCCAAGTAAACCTAGCTACTATGGAACCCAACTGCTTGATTATTCCACGACAACCGTGTGCCGTCCTAGCCACTCGTTCTTGGCTGAATTTCACGGCTTGATTCTCCCCGAATACGAGCCACTGGCCTTTGTAATCCCAGCGTTCGAGCCAGCAAACCTGGACGTCCTGAGGAGCCCCCCGTACGATCCATGCAAGGCGCGAGGATCCAGGCATGGATCGCCTGACCAAAGCACAACCGCTGCTGCCACTGGAGCGCCCTCAGCATGCTCCGAAGCACCCACGAGGATTGATTTATTCGAAAGATTGCGCTACAACCGCGGGAGATGCGTCAGGTTTCATCGCCCGCCACTGGAGCACTCTTTGCCCACTCCGATGAGGCTTGTCAAGCTGGCTAATCACGAAAGAGCTCAACAAATCTCTCAGTGGACGCTAGTCGCTGCCTCTCGTGGCTTGAATCACGAGCTATGTTGGAAATGATGCGAGGAAAGCCAAAGACGCAGCGCCAACCACTTTTCCCTTCTCTGGCCCAAGCTTGCCATGGAAAGCTCTTCTGCGCCGTTGGAATTGACGCCGCATGTTGTCTTGACGGTGGTTACGACTCGCTTCGTCCCTTTGGTGGCACCACGTGACGTGGGTTGCAATCTACTTGGCATCTGCTTGTGTGCTAGAAGCGCAACAACTTGTTGCGCCCATCCACCTCTGTCCAACTCGATCTTGGTTGTTTGGCGCCCGCTTTTTTGGAGCATCTCGGCGAGCGCATTGTTGGTATTGGCAATGGAAAAAACATTGGCGACCGTCCAAGCGAGCAATTTCCGTGGCGGGGAGATCGCCTTTTGGAATGGATGCGATCGTTACAATGCAGGAGACCGGTGTAGGGCTTCAAGTCCACACCGTGCGCTATTGCCGACCGCAGTCGTGACGGCAGCAAAATGGGATGCCATCGACGTCAAACGAGATGAAAACTTGAAGCCACTAGCAGCGACAACAAGCGTGGATGACTGCCAAGTCTGACGACGACGCCATTCCCTTGTGTCGACTTTGAAACTACAGCATGATACGATCGACCGATTGTTTTTGTTGCGCTTACGAGTGCTATCATGCGTTGGCCGTCACAATGCAAACTCTACGACGCTTCAAGCGACGTAGTGACAGCTTGGACCGCCCACGAGCATCGTCTCCCCATGCCCTTGGGCTGGATTTGTACTCTAGCATGACGTGGCCACTGCCGATGAATCCCACAATGCATGCTCTAGTCATGCTGATGTTTGGGGGGACGCCAGGAGAGTGACTACCTTGAACGTCCTTCTCTAGCCTTCACACGACATGGTGACGACGGCGACCAGAAGCCCTCGCGGTGACGAGGCCGCACTACAAAGTCGCCGGTCGATGTAGTGTCCATCCATTTCAAGTTGAGAAGCGAGTGATATCTTGTTCATGGAAATCAAGTTTGACATTGTTCCGTGGACAGGAGGACAAGCAGACGACCGCTAGCGCTTCATCTCCACACCGTAGCGCAACCCTGTGGCCATGACAGCAAAGTGTGTCCTCTATCGCTTGCATCTTTGTTGGTTTCGTGGCTTGGCTCAGTGAGAGCTCTGTCGTGCAACGTTTGAATGGTGGAGACACGAAACACACTGCGCATTAAATTAGCCAGAGAACGCTACGTCGACAGTAAGACGCGCCTCAAGTAGGCGTACTCGTCTTCAGTGAGGCCCTGGTTTGAGCTCGACCACCAGTTGATCGGGTCCATCTCGGCCATCCAGTTGGTGGCATCGACTTCTGGTTGTTCTACAGTGGCGTCCAGAAAGAAGGCATTCTCGTTGCACCACGTCGCGTCAATGTACTTGGCTCGCATCTTCTCTTTGTAGTTGGTGATGCGCATTTGATGGCGCCGCTTCGTCGCGTACTCTCGTTGCTTCATGTTGGCTTTGGCGCGGTGGAAGTCGCAGAACCGATGCATCGTCCCATTGCGCTTGTACGCCCGTGGGTTGACGCATTGCTTGTAGACATACTTGCACTGCATCTTGGGCATCCTTGGCGGTCCTGGTGGATTCCAAAATGACCCGCCGCAACGTTTCAACGCTACGCCCCCCATGGGACTTTCCCCCTTCGGTGCAGTTGATGGATTAGACATCAAGGAAACAACCGTACGTTCATTAAGATTGTACGTCTTCATTTGATTAATATTACAAGATTGATGTTCGGTAAGGACAGACGATTGTCAGCATCATGGGCGCAAGAACGACGGGCGGTGTGGGTGGCATCCCACTTGAAGTCCGATGACGAGTCGACCCGAGACGAAAGCAGCAAGGCCCCTGAGGCTCTCCTGCCCGAGAGGAGATCTGTGTTATCTGCTGGAGATGCTGGAGAGGATGGAAGGCACGCCGAGGGACCGACGGGAAAGTTTGACAATGTCACCGGCTCAAGTTTGAATTTGATTCCTGGCTTGATGAACGATGGTAATGGCAACTTCACGGCAAGTTTCATGGTATACTGCAGGAACTCAAGTACAAGCCGAGCGATTGACGATGCGGTGTAGGAGGCTGGAGCAGTTTGGGTGCGTGGGTCAGAAGAACGAGATGGATGCATCCTTCGTTGTCCGTCGTGCATTCACGCCCTCGAAACCACGACGAGAACGACAGCACCAGGAGCGACGGGAACAAGCTGGCCTAGGTTGAGGAGCCCAAGAACTAGCTCAAGTGTCAAGGAAAATGTTGAGTCCCTGCGAACTTCGCAAGTCACGACGTAATCCACCAGCTGGGGGTAATCACCATGGCTGTCACGACTTCAAGGATATGTGGACGTCAATCGATTCGAGGTTCAAGGGATGCTTATCCACAGTTGGAACAATCCTTCGGCCCCGTCTCCCATGCAGAGCCCGCACTGATGCCATGGTTGCGTTCGCCTCGCTTGCTTTCCAATCCACAGCCATGATGTTTGAAGCAGACCGCGGTCTCGTATGGAGTTGGGGCCACGTATGCCTTGGTCGGTTGCGAGGGGCCACCTTGACCGGGACCGCTGTTTTGTCCGCGGCGACGACGGCTCGACGCGCGGCCCAGAGTCTGATCCGACCTGCTGTCGTCAATTCACGCTTGGAACCACCTTGGACAGCCAAAGACGCTGCACCCGCCATGGCCACACACACCACGATAGGAACAACTTCATGAAAGTTCACAAAGAAACTCCATGTGCCTCCGTCGTCAATCGTGGACGGAAGGCCGTTCGGCGACATCGACGGCACAAGTTCACAGCCAAAGAATTGACGACTGAATCCGTATGGAGCTCAGTTGGAACATTCGGGAAGGGAGAACGCGTGCTGTCCCTCGTGGATGCTCCAGGAGCATCCACGTATGATCTTGAGCATGAGCCGGAGCCGGCATGGACCTGGTAGACTCGGTTCTCTATGTACCGGGTGGAACTGGGTGCATTCTGCGCCGTGCAAGAGAGACCTACTGCCGCATGCAAGCAACATCTTGGCTGTGGTTTCCACGAGCACTCCTGTTCGACTTCCGACAACTGTCGCCGTCGCCTCCCATTCTTGGTGCTGTTGATTGCTCAGATGCCGGGACAATTCAGTACGTTCTCTTTGCATGTACGTCTTTACTTGATTAACGTATTGCTTGGTACGTACAGAAATATTGTACGGTAAGGTTAGACGATACAACGCATTACACAATTGGCGTCTTCCATATGACGGCCAGCCAAACGAAATCAGACTTATTGACAATCAGACAGTTTGGCACTATCCATATAGGCATGTTATGCATATTAAGAGCTTCATTTTGAGCTATTGCGCGTCCCCAAATTCTCAATATTCATGGAGATACCGCGCTGGGACCGCGGTAGAACCGGCAAAATCTTCCGAAGGTCATTTTTGAGATAGTGGTATGTTTGGAATCCTTTTCATGTGCTCTATGCGTCTGTAGCATTTGTTTTTAACATTAAGCTCTTCTTTTGTATGAAAATTCTTTTTGAACAATGTTTACAACTCTGTATAAAACAGATGTCATTAAGTCTGATTTTGATTTGTACAGTCAATAAGACTGGTTTTGATTTGTACGTCACAGTAGTGTACTAGTAAATGCAGGTGTTGAGTTGATCTTTGGACATCTCACGCATAGATAAGAGGAAATTGATAATCTCGTCCTGTTTCCCCTGTAAACAGGCTTTCTTGCAGCAAACAAAACTGGCGATATCCATGGCTCCCGCTCGACTTCCTCTGGAGGAGTACCATGTCGGAGGAATCGTTGAGGCTCGTAAATGTCGTCTTCACTTTCGTTTCCACAGTCGTCGGGACTATCCTCCCCACTGTCCAGCTTGAACTCTTCGTCACTTGCGGGCATCGGTGTGCACTCAGAGCCACTGGCTGTGATTAAAACAACCTCTTTTCGTGAAGTTTGTTTTTTTATCGTTTCTCGATTACAAGTTTATAGAGGTCAAAAACTTTGAAGCCGTTTTACTTGAGAACAAAATTATAGAGGACGTGTCCGGATAATCTGGATATGTACGGATAATGAGTTGAGATATGGTCTCATGTGGGCAAAATGGTCCAGGGCATTGACCAATTTGGACTGTATAGACTTTTGTTATCGCCAATTAAAGAGCAGAACTTATCCAAACAACTACATTGCAGCACATTTGCAATAAGCAGACTTTGAATTGTCTCTGAGCACTCGGCTTCTTGTTGCTTCAATTTCAGCAGGTTGTAGAGTTTTAGTGTGCTTTGCTGGGCATATGAATGCACCTCAAGCTCTAGTATTATGCAATGAGAGTAAGTAACCTGTCTATAAGCCAGCGCTGCCTTTGCCTGGGATGTCAATACCAGATATATGACATTCCGAAATTGTGATTCTCGTGCGTTATCCGAAAATTTAGTCTTTATCCGGATGGTTGAGTTGGGTTGAGTTTCCGCTTAAGTGCGTTTATTTTCATGTATTCAACTTTTCACCCGAATACATAAATATATTGTCGATTTGATACAAATTTTGGATGGGGGCGATGCCGAAGAACCGATCAGTGAATCGATCTGATTGGCTAATTTTTTGTGTTAGAGATCTGATTGGCCAAAAATATCCCCCATATCAATCTAGCCAATCAAGACGATTGCCAAAGAACCGTCGATCGGATTGGCTAATTTTTTGAGGTCACATCTGATTGGCCAAAAGGAATCACCTATGTGAATCTAGCCAATCAAAACGATTATTGAACGATTCCGCAAATCACGCCGAAATCCAAAATATTGCTCGAAAGCACAATATTGGAAGACTAAATGGAAGACTCCCAAAAATGATTGGAAGACTCCCAAAAATAACAAATAATGGCGACAGCCACAGATTCCAGACAAAAGCAGCACTGCCCCTCATGAGGATGTCGTACGCACGAGAGGCTCTATGCTCCATGCTGGAGCTGCTTACAATGACGAGAATCACGCCGAGAGACCGAGGGAAAGCTCGACAACGTCGCCACCGAAAGCTTGAGTGCGTCGCTCGGTAGAACGAGATGGATGCATTCTGACGAACCGCTCTATCCCGCCACGAGAACGACAGCGCAAGGAGCGACAGGAAGCAGCTAGCTTAGCCAGCGGTGTTGACGAACTTGATCCAAGATCGAATGGTCAAGGTGATAGTCGAGGAACTCTCGTGTCCATCAGTTCAAGGCGTTCCTCATGTTGAGAAACCCAAATGACGAGGAGAATGTTCATAGCGAGCGAGAGAGTGAGACGGCAAAGTTCCAACGTCATTTGGTGACGAAGTAATCTGCCAGCTGGAAGGTAAACACCATGGCAGTCTACCACGACTTGAACACATGACAACAGAATCTGTGGACGTAAATAGATTCGATTCAAGTGCACCACGACGCTTATCTGCAGTTGGAACAATTCTTTGGCCCTGTCCCCCACGCAGACCCCACACCGCTCTTCTTGTTGCAACATCGATCACGCGTCACGCCTGGAATGATGGGACTGATGCCACGATCGCGCTCGCCTCGCTTGCCTTCCAATCCGCAGCCATGGTGGTTGAAGCAGACAGGGGAGCTGTATGGAGTTGGTGCTGCGTATGCCTTGGGCGGTTGCGACGAGGGCATTTGCTCCCCACTGGTTTGTTTAAAACGGTTCGCGGCGACCACAGCTCGACCCACGACCCTGAGTCTGTCCCGTCCCGCCGTCGTCAATTCACGCTGGGATCCATCTTGGACAACCAAAGGCGATGCGTCGGCCAAAGCTGCACACACCACGACAGCAACCACGACAAGGATACCAAACAACGCCATGCTTGCAATTTCACAAGTGAAACGCCATGTCAAGCCATATGCCTCCGTTGTAAATCGTCAACTTTTCGATCGCCGTCGTCGTGTCGTCGCCGTCGGGTGGTAAGTCAACACTGCCATCGACGGCACCCAGACAAGAGCTCAAGCGTGTGTGCATTGGCGAAGGGCGGCCGAGTGCTTTTCCTCGTGGGTACTCTAGGAGCGTCTACCGGGTAGATACCCTCTTTGCCATGAGTCGGAGCGGCGACTCGACTTGAAGGACTCGGCTTTCTCGTCGACTCCGCGGGTTTGGGTGCATTCTGTGCCGTTCAAGCGTGAGCTACAGCCATGTTCAACATTTCCTCCCCCGCTTTCCCTACCAGGTACTTCTCCAGTGTAGACTTGACAAATCTAGTGGTGTCGACACGGGTGCCACTTGTTGTGGCTTTGTTCCTGACCTTAGATTGCAATCTTTTCGGTGAGAAGACAAGACATTGCGGTCGATGCTTCTGGTTCATGGCCATGCTATTTGCCGCTCTGTGTGAAGTTGGCGCCTCGAATCGACACGATACAGTACCTTTGATGGAAGCAAACTTCAAATGAAGCGTATTGTACAAGAGCTGTAATTGACCTGATTGGCCCATAAATGACTTTACAAAAGTATACTATAGAAACTTCAAAATTTATGCGGTAAATTTGCGGTTGGGATCATGAAACTGCAAATTCGCCAGATTTGCAGTCTGGAGACAAAAATTGGCAGTTTTCAGCACTTGCAGTTTTGCTGTTGGGGTGACGTTTGCAGCAAATTTCGCCTCAGAAACTGCAAATTGCTGTTTGCAGTCTCACCGTTGGGGATGCTCTAAGACATGCAAGTACTGCAAAGCGAAGCTTGTACGCTCACAAGATGCATTGGCATCTCGAAGCAAGCTGCAACGCAGCACCGAGAGATTTGATACGATGTCATTGATTTTAGCACATTTACTCGGTTTTTCCTGACGTTGAGGACGACGACCACATTGACACACCAGACCACTTGAACCTTTTGGATTGACGCCAGCAACGTCTTAGTTCATCCAGCAAGCTATCCTCACGTTTCTTTCGAGCAGCATGAAGCTAAAGATTTGACAGTACTAAAGTAAACGTCGGTAGTAGTGAGCCAAAACCGCCATTTTGTCCACCCAACTGTGTCCGACGCTCCCTCATTGTTCCGACGCCGCTGCATGGCTGGCCAGAAGGACTCGATGGGTGTGTGACGGCTGCTGGTGTCAAGTCGTCTGTGAGGTCGTCGTTGCGGGTGGGTGCATGGATTCCAGTGGATTATGAGCCATCAGAAGTCGCATCTTGTCAATTGTGATGGAAGGCATGTGGTCAATTGTTGCGCTGGACACGATGACGTCGTCAAGATGGCTTCGTTCTGGTCACGCCGCTGACAAGTGTTACAAAAGATCAAGGCCTTGACTCGAAGCGTTTGTTCTCCACGATGGTGCCACTCCGCAGCGTAATCGTTCGAAGTTGGCTGACTTGTTTACAACAAACTACAGCATCCATCCACGCACAAATCCAACGCTTTACGTCATATATTCAGCGTCACTACAGTAGTCAAGTCGGATCCGACGGCTTACGCTACACATTGGAGGGTAGAGTCGCTGCTTTGAGACCCACGACGCTGGTCAACCTGCCTTGATAAGACTCTTTCAGCTCCAGAGCTGCCGTCAGCTTATAGCTTAAAACCATGTAGTGTACACCAGACATTAAATTAGCCATAGAAAGTTATACCGACAGCAAAACAAGTCGTAGATAGGCACACTCTTCATCAGAGAGAGCCTGGTCTACTGCTTCCGTCCGTAGATCGATGGGAATCCACTCGTCGACGGCCAGCGGTTCGTCAATGATAGCTGGTTCTTGCTTGACAGGTGTGACGAGCTTGCGAGCGACTTGCTTGTGAGACGCTGGTGCAGGTTTGGATTTGATGTGGGTTTGGAGTTTTGCGATGCGGAGTTCCTGACGCCGCTTCGTTGCGTAGATTCGCTGGAGGGCATTGGCCTTGTCGCGGTGATGCTCGCAGTAGCGGTGGAGGCTCCCATCGCGCTTTTGCGTGCGCATATTGAAGCAATCCTTGTACGCGTACTTGCACTGCATGAGGAGCATTGTTGGAGGAAGTTCGTAAATTTCGAAATGCGTGTCAACCCACCACTCGAACGCCACGCTATGACTACAGTAGTCCAACCCAGATGAACGCTCAGACACACTGGTCGGTTCGTTGGTCTGGGCCAGTACATTTTGTAAACGTGTACGGCCACACTTGATGTAGCCATGCTCTCGTCCATGCCGAACAAATGTACGACAAGCCAAGAGGCGCCACGCGCAACCATTTGGCTTGGCGTGCTGACATCGCTCGACGCTGACCACAGTATGCATCGACTTCGTTCCAAGCATAAAAAAACCTTGGCAAATTTCAGCTCAAACTATTTTGTCCATAATTCACAATAAATTTTATCTTGAAATTTGTATTAAAATTAAAAATTGGATTAAATGTTGAACTATTTTGAGCGAATGTAGAGAGTTGACATGGAGGAATGGGGCACGGCTCCATACCAAATGGCAATTAGTGGACATTTGACACATGTTATATTTGTACCACCCATGTCTATTTGCAGCAACGAGATGATGCGCATCCACTTGTGCGATGCCTTGTCAAGCTGTTGATGGCCAGGAAGCGACGAAAAGAGCTTTAAGAAGGATGCGCTCAAGACATTGAGACGACAATTCTGTGGATGGATTTCGTGGCGCGTTCGAAAAGCGATTAGTTTCCAAAAGGTTGGACTAGTCGAACCACCTTCTGTGGGTGCTGCCTTGTCCAGATGGCGTCTTGGGAACTGCGAAAGTCTCGGCGAACAAGACGAGGCTCTCTCTTCCGCAGAGCGGCGGATTTGACGCATCGTCTATTTTTCCCCATCATGTACGCAAGGCGTTGGACTTGGACTCATTGTGTCTAAACGTATGGCACTGATGGCTTTGACAAATCGAACTGCGCCGCTTCTCCCAGTGGTGATTACTACTGCAGTCTATAAACAATCCATGTCTCGCTGTCTCAATCGATGAGTCAAGGAAACAACTTCCAAACTTTTAACTAAGCAATTTCAAGTTTCCATGTCAAGAACGGTCAAGTGGAATGTAATGCTGATTTTGGACCACCAGCGACAACAAGGTGTGGTCAGGCGAACAAAGAACTGTCTGAACTTCAGACAGTTCCCATGGGGACATTCTTGTCAATACGCTTTGGCTAGCTCTTTGCCATGAGTGTACCAAGGGACAGAGGCGAGTTCTCGTTGTTTCCAGCGATGGACACCATTGAAAAGGAAGGCAATGGCCGCAGACGTTGGCGTCGCGCATGGCTTGGCGCTAGCTACGACACGAGGCCGAGCTGTCCAAGATCCCATCACTAAACATCCAACGCTTCCCGCTGCAAATCATTGAGGCAAAGAGTGGACGAAACCGGCACCAACAACCGTTGCCTTGTGAAGCCACGCAGCGACACCAGTCGGACCTCCTGTCCAAGTTATGTCCAAGTTTTGCTGCAGTTCGAACGGGGGTGCCAATCGCCTCAGTGGATCCAAAGTGTCTCTGCAAATGTCGAATGGGTGCCTTGTTCCTCCTTGCTCTTTCGTTGAGCCTGCAGTATTTTTTTCCGATGATTTGAAGTCATCCGATGACTTTTGCAAGGACCTCGCTGGATTCTTTTGAAGCTGCGGCCAAAGCGGACGTCGTGTCTCATCAACTAACCCAGCAGCGGCTTGCCTCAGCCACAGACGAAACCCAACGTACAAGTCATAGGCCATGAGTAATGGCGTGAATGAACTTGTCGATTGCTTAGGAAACCCCACGCGATCTTCAAGGTGCTTCGTAGCGCATCCAAACTAAAAGGGCCGGCGCCCCTTCCGACAAGTTTGTCGCTGGCGATCTATTTTTGCCGTCTTTCAAAGGAGAGCGAAACCATCTTGACGAGGTCAACAGCGCACCGATGAACGACGTGCCTTCAGGTGACTTTGGATGGCTTCAAATCCACTGGAATCTTGTGGTGGGCTACCACAAGGACCAACTAAAAGAGACAACTTCGTATCACAGCTTTGGAGACCTTCCGACCATTCAGTTGACGTTGGAACAATGAGGGAGCGTCGTATACAACTGGGTGATGATGGCCCTCCTTGGCTTCTTGGCATAGTTAACCAACAGTGTTGGTTATGCCGTCAAGTGTCATCACTTCATCAGTAGTTACTAACGTGGTATGGACATTGTACTTGTCAGTGCTGGGGGGAACGATGTGATTTTGCCTGTAGCTAGCTTTGTTTAAGGTTTTTGCGGTCGGAAGCCGCGGGGGAAGTTCCCAAACACGAAGACTTGCACTGCACCACAACCAAGTGACCATCTTTTTCAACCGACATTTCGTTGCTTTTAACATTTCGCAGCGCGAACCGCATCGTTGACCGGACTTGCCATGCATGTTGGAACAAATTCCAGCCACAAACTTGATTGCTGGACACCAGCCCAGCAGTTGACTGTCGTTCATAACAGCGTCCGAAGAGCCAAGCTCAACATGGACATTCTCAATGCGCTTCGCACAATCCACTATTGAAATGTATGCTCCTTTGCTAGTTCTGCCCTTTAGCGTGGCCAGAAGGAAGACATTTCCGCTCAAAGACGCGACTCGTGGTGTCCTTTGATGTCGAGCTTGTAACTGTTTGCTAGATCTGTAACCGCCGTAACCGGATTTTCACACTAATAAAATCCATCCGGATACGGATAAAATATCCGGATATTCTGTGATGATGGCGGCGCATGTTGCGCTCACCTCCAAGGGGATCCAAGTCCAAGGGAAGGAATGCAATACGTGGTGGTACGACGAAGCGAATGCATGCATCCACTTGATTGAGGTGTTCTCGGACAAGCGTGCTCTCTTTATCCGCTCGCTTTCATCCAAAGCGGAGGTGTTTCCAGCTCCCATTGGCGCGTTTTCGCTCGACACGACATTTGTGAACGTCCGTCTTTCTATCGACAAGTCGTTCGTAGCTCTGCAGCGCAACGACGTGGAAGTAGATATCTGGACCCCGTTGGAGTCTCATTGCAGCGTCATGTGCAAACGATCGTCGCGTATCTTGGGTCTCATTTGGAATGCCAAGGTATCCAAACCGATACTCGGTGCATCAAACCTCACTTTGTGCGATCACTCCTGCCTAGGAAACACCAGATCCATCGACCGATGCTACCAAATCTCCATCGCAATACCTCGTCTTGGTCACGACAGAGGGAATCGAAGTGTTCAAAGTCACGTCCAACAAGGTTTGAACGATATTTCACCCAGTTTGATGCCGCTCTCTAGTGCAAGTTCCATCGATTCGTTGCCCACGCGATCCACGCCTTCTGGTTCCACCCACTGTCACGACTTCTTGTCATAAACACTGGCGCTAAACGTACCGAGCTCCGGCCGTTTATTCTTGATGGCGGTGGCCTCTTGAAATGCTCCAAGGTGGTCGTGTCTGCTCCCATCTCGACTGTTTTCCTCGCACAGCTGTACAAGACGCGCTACATAGTCGTGCCGTCGTCGTCTCAGTTGCTTCTGTACCGCGTCCATCCGAATCTCGACACCGTTTGCGTCCGTGCGCTCCACGTCGGCTTTACCGACGCGGTTTGCTCCGTCGTGGATCATCTCTTGGTCGCTCACAGCCCGTCGTTTGGCGTAAGTTGCATATACGACGTTGGTGTCGTCGATTCCAACGAACCTTTCCTTCATCCCTTGCCACTCGAAGGCCCCCAACCTGCTCGCTTCCTCTCCCCCAACTACGCTCTCGTTGAGACGAACGATAGCTCAAGCATCCACACCGTCCAAGTCGACCTTGATGCAGTTGCCGCTTGCGCCGACGCGGGATCCAAGACATATATCTCCATAGCCCGCTTCCTTCTCCGTCGAGCTAACGCCAAGTCCGTCTTCTTCCAGTCGCTCCTCGTTCGTCTTGAAGACCACCGCATGTCGCTCGATCAGCTCAGTGAGCTCGTTCACCTTGTGGCGCTGCAGTACGCTGGCACTCTCTTCAAGATTCAGACGGGCAATCCCCAAAGCGTATCCGACTTGCGCTCTCCAAGCCACATGGCCGTGCTCCTCCAGAAGGAATGGCTTCATGACGTCTGGCTGCATGCCACTGAGGTAAATAAACCCATGAGGCTCATCGCACTCAAAGCTCTCGACTCCATAGACGCTAGCGCTTGATCACTTGACGGCGTACTTGCTTTTCTATGTCGAGAGTCTTCGTCGACATGGCATTGCCGTCGACTCGGCCATGTTTGTCACCCATCTTGGCCATTAATTTCACCAACGTTGTAGCTACATCCTGTACGTGGAAACTTTGGCAAAACAACGGCGACACCACGACTTGATCCGCCTACCTCTGGAAGACTCGCGGCCTCTGGCTAGAGCTCTCGAGTCGCAGGTTCGTCTTGAAAGCCACTTGGACAACCTCAATGGACTCTAGCGCCATGTGCATCCTCCAACAGGCCAAATGGCCATGGATATGTATCACCGCCTCGGCGCCGTCGATGATCTAGTCCGCTTGCTCGTCCACGATGGCAATGTACTGCATGGAACTCAAGTTTGCTGTGCTAAATGGTCATCTTGGACGTCTGTAGGTCACGATGGGTCTTCGATTGGCGGCGCGGTACATGTCGAGTCAGAAGAAAGTGTCGCTGGACGCAGAATGGTTCTTTCAAGCTGTGGTTGACGTCGGTACGACTTCATGGCAATGCCATAAACTTGAACTTGTGTGTGCATTTGTAGCCAGAAGGCAAGGAATGGCCGAAGTTAAGTGCATGCAGCTGTTCTACTCGTTGTACATGTTCTTGTCGAGCTTTGCACCGACAGATATGGCGCGCGATGGAACCACGTGCTCGTCGCTCGGTCGCTCTTGCTCCTTCCCCGATCATTTAGTCCGCGACGATCCCTCTCGTGCCATGCTGCGACGGCTCTTTGGGTTTCCAAACACTGCTTGAACACTTAAGACAAAGTAAATTATTTAAGCAATGGGTCGCACCAGCTTGGACGATTTGAATTGACGCACGAGGCGATTGACCATCGATTCTTGTTCTTGTTCAAATCGAACGCCCAATGCGACTTTTTCATCGCGCAGTCGCTTCATTTCGGCTTCATAGTCTCGTCGAGGTGGCGTCGGAGCCATCGTTTGTTGTTGAATCGCTGCGAGTTTCTTTTGTTGGCGTCGGATGAATTGGTTGATGATATACTCTTCTTCCTTCTCCGCGGCGAGCGACTAGAGACATCAATATTACGCCTTCCAAGATCTCACAGTCCGTCACGTACCGCAGCGACAACCGCTTTACGCAATCGATCGACTTCCGCTTCAAGTCGTTGGTTCTTTTCCCGTTCCAGAGCCAATTCAGCCGCGAGATCCATCATCCTCTCTCTCTGTTCACGATCGCCAGGCGCTTCGAAAATTGCGAACTGTCAGAATCTCACACTTTTCATATGACGTCATAGAGAATACAAATTTCAAGTATAATTTCCATCCCACCGAGTATACAAACTTTCATATAAAATGTGGATTCAACTACAACGCGCAGTTGATCGCGCTACGCACTGGAGATGGCAGCGAGGCGTTCGCGAGTAGAGAGCTCTCGTGTTACGTCGAGGGCTCGCGTATGGAGCTGGTGTTGCAAATGGCCTTCGTCGCAAACACATCTGGCAAGCAAGTTCACTTTCCCAAGCGTCTTTTGGCACGCTTCAAAGCTCCTCTCGTTCAGCGGAGATTCCTCGTCTCGACGGCCGATCGACGATCCCCAGACAAGAAACACACAATTCCGTGGCGATCTCGAGTCTCCACCGCGTGAACGTGACAGCGTTTAAAGAGAATCACCGCGACGCCATGCTGGACTCCATCGTGATGTGCTTTCCACTCTCTGAGGATCAATTATAAAAGGTTATCTTTGTATAGATAATTCACTAATATGAATTATTACAGGTTTATCATTGCAGTGAGCTAACGTTGACTTGCGTCTCCATTGAAACCATCGTTGTCCAGCCTGGGTGTGAGTAAAAACGATGGCATTCTTTCTCAATGACCGATTTCAGGCCCAGGAGTCCATGATGAAGCACTTTATACCGCCACGCTGTTTGCATTTCCAATCACAATTTAAAATATGACTAATTACACTAGACTGCAGAAACCATCTATTCACACGGTGTGCTCTTCGAGTATTCTCAACTGCTTGAACTATATTATGCTCTAATGGCAATCTGGAAACATACTGAAGGAAGATTTGGTCAGTAACAAGTCGTTGTTAGCAATAAACGCTTGAAATCAATATCTTCTTATGAATAAAGTTATACAGGTTATGAAATGAAGGAGAATTAGGGGCAGAGTGCAAATTGCACTGTTTACTGTGACGAGATTCAATCATACGGATATCATATCCGGAATCTCACCATAGCATGAGCCCTCCTGCCAAATCGTCAAACAAGACATGGCGATCATCCAAAACGCCACGTCGGCTCCATGCTCTGCTCGTTGGCTGGAGGTAGCTTTCCATTGAGTGGCTGGGAATCGCCGCCGTACTGTAGCAGCACGAGTAGCATCTGACGTACCATGGCGATGTTGTCAAGTTGAAGTGAACTTTGCCAAAATCCGCTGGCCAATCAAAACGCTCCAAACTAAATCGAACCATTGCAATGGAAGCGACGTTTCGCTGGCCAATGGCCTTGGCGGATTTGGATCTTTCGCCGCCGCCGCGCCACCACGGGTGGCTTTGGCCGTGAATAGGCCGCTGAGCTTGGACAGTACGCTGTGGAGCTGTAGCGGGAGCTGGCGCCGACGCAATGGCGAGAATGGCCACGATGCTCGAATTGGCATGGTGACGCGATGAACGTTTTTCTTTCGGCGAAACTGCGGTCGTCCCGCGCAAAGTTTCGGATTTCGAAGAGACCTTTTGGATATCCAAGACTCGTTTTGAGACAGCATATTGGACGTGTGGATGTATCACTCGTGAATCCTTCGAGATTTTTGAGCTCGCCTCGACGTGCGCACTTTTCAAAGGTATGATGCAGGCAGAGGCATTCGTGTTGCCGACGCCGAAAGCGGCCAAGGAGCGCATGATGGCCCCGCACTCGCCCGTCAAGAAACGCAACGTGGGCGTGCCCAAATTCCTCCGCTTCCTCTATGAAATCCTCGAGAAGGAAGACAAGAGCATCATCTGCTGGTCGCACAAAGGCACGGCGTTCCAAATCCGCAAGCCCGATGCGCTTTCGAAAGGCATTCTCCCTCGCTACTTTAAACACAACAAAGTGTCGAGCTTTCAACGCCAACTCAACTATTTTGGCTTCAAGAAGTGGACCAAGACACAGACCGTCGTGTGCACGTTTAGCCATCCGCATTTCATCCACCACAAGCCTGAAAACATGAAGCTCATCAAGCGCAAAGAGCGTGGTTTGACGGACGATGCCAAAGTCGCCAAAGCTGCCAAGCTACGACCGGCCATGACGGACTCGCCAACGCCGTGGACATTCCCCACCGCGCCACCACCGCCTCAATACGATTTCTTCTTCCCCGACAACGATCTCGACAAGAAATGGACGACGCTCCCTTCCACATCTGCTGCCAACAACACGATGCACCTCGTGCCCATGCACATCTCAACGCAAATCCAACTCGGGGCCGACGAATGGGGCGACGTCCTCCTCTCAACGTCCGGCGACGTCCTCCTCTCAACGTCCGGCGACGCCACCACCGCCACCGACGACACATCGACGTACTTTGACCTGTGGGATGAAGATCCATCGACCTCGACCTCGTTCAGCGCGCCATCTATCACCGTCGGGCCGTTCACACAGGCCATGATGGTGACGCCACTGATCAAGCATGAGGTGCTGGACGTACCGCCGTGCGTCGAGCCGCAGACTACGGCAGCAGAAGCCATCTATGGCCACTTCTGACCTGTCATGTCGTCGTGTATATGAGAAAGTTTTGTGTATATCAATGAAATAGCCTCGTCAAACTCATGTCTTTATCGCTTCCCCAGAGAGAAAGTTTAAACTTCGTCGTGGCGCTTGATTATGAGACTGCAGCAAGGCGCTGCAGCCTCTGCCTCCACACAGACGCTCCTTGTATCTGCGTACGAAAACGAAACGGTATTTTCCAGCGGTTTGCCCCTTGCCATGGATGGCGAAGGGGCGGCCGCCACCGACGACGATGAAGCCGTCGAGCTGAAAAGCCAAGAGGGTTCCAAGTCTCCAAGCTTGAAGAGCCCTGGTAGAATTGCCAGTGCATGGCCGCAGGGGCCGAGGATTGACGTCGACCACTATGAGTTCACCAAAGCCGACTATGCACATCGCGTGGAAGCCGTTGCCGCCATGCGCGAACGTTTCCGCATCAAAGTGAGGAATCGCTGCGAGTAGTTGTCGTGTCTGACGTTCTTGTAGAGTCAACCTGGCTACGACATGCTGCCCAAACCAAAGCGAACAGTGCGCACGATCGTCGAGCAGTACGCTCGAAGCAACCTCTACTTCTTGCCGTTTGTCAAAGTGACACTCACCGATGCGATTTGGGACGGAGACCTCGTCAATGTTGCTCGACTCTTGGTGAAGCGCATTCCACCCGACTCGCGGGACAAGAATGGACGGTTGGGACTCTCGATTGCGATCCAACTGCGCCACGTCGCGATTGCAAAGTTCCTCATCGACAAGCACGCCAAAGTCGACTTGCAAGACGAAGGAACGCTCTTTGGACCGCTGCATATGAGCATCATGTAGGAAATGTCAGCATTCTCTTATCGAACTAGCGTCGTCGTCTGTCTAGCATGGGCAACAAATCCATGACGTACAGCGCAAGATACAACCGATGGACCATCATGACGTTGTGTAGGCGGCGACTGATTGAAGGCGGGGCTACCGTCGATCTCCGTGATGCAGAAGGCATGACGCCGCTCCACTGGGCTGCCATCCGCGGGTATCTTGAAATCGTCGGCCTCCTCTTGCACCATGGAGCTGACGTGAACGGCCAAGACAAGACGGGCATGACTGCGCTCCACATTGCATGCTTCAAAGGCTACATGGACTTGGTCGAGTTTCTCCTGCACACTGGTCAGTCGATGACGTTGGAGCTTGTGCCGATGGAATTGTCGATGTAGGCCATGCTGATATTGACATTGAAGACGAGAATGGCTTTCCACCAGGACTCTATGCACGCATTGAGGACCAAGGCGAAGTCCTCGACAGGATAGACGAATACTTGAGCCAGCTCAAGAAAGATGCCGAGCGTCGTGAACGAAGAGCGAAACGAAGGGCAGAACGACTCGCCAAGCTCGAGGCTGAATCGAACTCACTTATTTAATACATCTACAACTCCATCACCATCGTATTCCGTCCATAGCAGCAGCACTTGGCCACTACTGCGCAGGCTCCGAACGATGTTAATGTCAGCAGCTTCTAGCGCTTTTGTCTTTTGTCGCTGCGAGAACTTTAAGTAGATCCGCCATTGCAAATCTCAGCGCTATGAGACTCTATCTCACCTTCTGAAGCTCTGGCGATTTTACAACCTTACGACGTCGGGCATAAATAGACTCTCCTTATGACGGTAGACCGTCTACAAGTTGTTTACCATCGCGATAAGTCCGTCAAGCCTGCCGCTCGCGTCTTTGCCGACTTTTATGCGTCCTTTCAAGATATAAATCGCCCAATGGCGTTCGATCCTTGAGAAAATAATTATAACAAAATTGCAATGAATTGTAACAAGTAAAATATACGACGAGAATTCTATGTTATAATTCAAGAATGGTGTTATAAATCATCGGCCGTAATATATACGAAAATTGGGATATTATAATTCACATCGCATGGGGCGACCCCTGGCTCTACGATGGGCTAAGATCATCCTTCTCCTTCTTGAGTGGTTCGTCCATGCGCATGTAGAGTCTAATTCGATCATTTCTTTCCTCGTTCATGCATATCGTTGAGGTATAAACAGCCACCGGGCATTCAATTTGCCATGGAGTTATGCATGTCGAATTCAATTTGTTATATTTATTATAATATTGTGCTTTTGATTCAAAATTGTGAGGATCGACCGAGGATTCTGGATCGAACGGGCTTCTCTGATTGGCTAAAACTAAAAATTCAAATTATTCAGCCAATCAAAATCGATCAGCTACCTGACTCACGCAAAACACACACGGACACACACACGTTCAGTATTAGGAAATCGATTTGGAAATGAATTCGTATTTTGGTCAAAACCACAAATTTGGTTGAAAATGACAATAGACCGGCAGTTTAAAACCAGTCATTTCAGTGGACAATAAGATTTTGAAGCTTCAAGTGTTCCATTCGCCATCATGGATGCTGCGACCGATCAATCGATTCTGCGCCATGAAGTGTCGGAAGTGACGTTTGGCTTCTACAGCGACGATGAGATTCGAGATCTCTCTGTCAAACAGATCACTAGTCGTATCTCGTTCGACTCGCTGAAAAACCCCGTGATTGGCGGTCTGTATGACCCCGCGCTCGGTCCGATCGACTTTCACATGATCTGCCCGACGTGCCATCTCACGCAGAAAGAATGTCCAGGACACATGGGACACATTGAATTGCCCGTGCCAGTCTATTCACCAGTGCTCTTTTCGACACTGCTCAATATTCTCAAACGCAAATGCATGAGCTGCCATAAATTCCGCCGACATGTCTCCAACTCGCGCATTTTTCGCGTCCGCCTCTTGCTTCTCGACAACGGATATGTTGAAGAAGCGGCCCAATTGCTTGAATTGCTCGATCAAAAAGACGGCAACTTTGAAGAATCTACCACACAGACTGTCCAGCGCCAGCAAGCCATCCTCGACGAATTCGAGCGCCTCGCGCTGTCAGGGACATCCAAAACGATGCCAAAGAACCCTCGAAGCGTCGAAGTTGAGCGCGACAGTATTATCTGGTCGTTCTTGAAAGGCATGACGTACAAATGCGAAAACTGTGATGCGCATTCTCCACCCATTCGTCAAGACTCACATGCCAAAATTTTCCTCAAACCGCTCAGTCTTCGTTCGATCAAGCACAACCAGTCGCGCGCTATCCGCTTGACTTCTGCTTTCGACGTTATGTCCAAGCACTCTACGGCTAAAAACGAAGACGACTCCGATCCAGAAGACGAAGACGATGACGATGACGAGAGCAGTGGAACAAACCAATCGGCCAACCAATATCTCGCTCCTTATGAAGTGATGTCTCAGTTGCAATTGCTCTGGAAACACGAAGGCGGTCTCGTCGAGCTCATGTGGGGCGACCGAGCATTTGCCAGTGGCCGCAAGGCTCACGTCGAAGAAGGCTGGCGTAAATTCTTCTTGAATGTTGTGCCCGTCGCTCCATCTCGCTTCCGTCCTCCTGTCATCATGGGTGACCAGCTATTTGAACACTCGCAGAACGTCTACTTGACGAAAATCATTACTCTCGCGGAACAAATCGTCAACGTCAGTGGTCGCAAGCCTGCGTCGGACGACGAGGAGAGCGCCGAATCGTCGGTTGGCGTCGATCTCTCCGAGAAGGTTTATCTCTGGACCGAACTCCAAACACAAGTCAATTGTTTGATTGACAACTCGAAGGCGAAACGCCCCGACGACGTCCCGCAAGGTATCAAGCAATTGATTGAAAAGAAGGAAGGGCTTTTCCGCAAGCACATGATGGGTAAACGTGTCAACTATGCCGCTCGTTCCGTCATTTCCCCCGATCCATACATCAGGTACGCTGCGAAATGTGCACTGAGATTGCTAAAACTCCCTCCAGCACCAGTGAAATCGGTGTCCCGCTCCGCTTTGCCAAGACTTTGACGCTTCCTCAAGCCGTCACGCCTTGGAACGTCGTCGAGATGCGTCAACTCGTCGAGAACGGTCCTGATATTCACCCTGGCGCGAATTTCGTGGAAAATGAACGAGGTATGTCACGATGACATCTCCAAAAGTTTCGATGACGTTATCAGGTCAATTGATCGATTTGAGAAAACGAACGCCCCAACAACGTGTTGCAATCGGCAAAACCTTGCTCACGCGTTCTGCCAGTGCCCAGGGAGTCCATCAAGAGCACAAAGTCAAACGTGTGTGGCGTCACCTTCAATCTGGTGACGTGGTGTTGATGAACCGTCAGCCCACGCTGCACAAGCCGAGTATCATGGCGCACATTACGCGTGTGCTCACGAATCCAGCCATGCAAACGATTCGCATGCACTACGCCAACTGCAACACGTACAATGCCGATTTTGACGGCGATGAAATGAACATGCACTTTCCCCAAAACGAACTGGCCCGCAGTGAAGCGTACAACATTGCCAACAACGACAACCAGTACATCAAATCGACGGATGGCACGCCTCTGCGTGGTCTTATTCAGGATCACGTCGACTCGGGCGTCAAATTGACCCAGCGCGATACATTCTTGACCAAGGAAATGTACATGCAGCTTGTCTACAGCGCATGGGCTTGCTTGGACATGGAACGAGGGTATGTCGTGCTATTTCTTGGACTTGGAAGCTCATGGCTTCTCCTGTAGCGAAATTGAAACGTTGCCGCCAACCATTTGGAAGCCAGTGCCATTGTGGACGGGCAAGCAAGTCATGACGACGATTCTCAACTTGCTCACCCATGGCCGTCCAAAGCTCAACTTGAACGCCAAAGCCAAGATCAAGGCCGATCTGTTTGGCCCAGAGAACGCGGAGCACTTGGTTGTTTTCCGCGACGGTGAATTGCTCCAAGGTGTGCTCGATAAGGCTCAATATGGTGCCGCCGAGTACGGCTGGGTCCACGCCGTCTATGAATTGTACGGCAGTGGAACTGCTGCCAAGCTGCTCACGGCTCTTGGTCGCGTCTTGACGTGCTACCTGCAATATGCCGGCCACACGTGCGCGTTGGAAGATTTGACGCTGACGGAAGAAGCCGATGCCGAGCGCCGACGACTTGTTGAAAACGCAGTCATCAATGGCGAAATGGCGTACGCTGAATTTGCCGGGCTCTCGGACGTGCTCGAAGCTCGCAAAGCCAACGGCGAGGCCGATCGTGTCATGAACGAAGAAGAACGTGCGCGCATTCGCGATACGATGCGTTTGAAGATGGCGGAAGACTTGAACGATACCTCTGCCGCTCTCGACAGTCACATGATGGGCTCTGTTCATGGCTCGAGCTCCGATATCATCAAGGCTTGCTTGCCCAGCGGTCAGACCAAGGCATTCCCCGCCAATTGCTTCTCCCTCATGGTTCTCACGGGTGCGAAGGGCAGTATGGTCAACCATTCTCAAATTTCATGCGGTCTCGGCCAACAAGCTCTTGAAGGCCGTCGTGTCCCCGTGCTTGTGAGCGGCAAATCGCTGCCGTCGTTTGAAGCTTTCGACCCGAATCCACGCGCCGGCGGGTACATCACAGATCGTTTCTTGACGGGTTTGCGGCCACAAGAATACTACCATCACTGCATGGCTGGCCGTGAAGGTCTTGTCGATACGGCCGTCAAGACGTCTCGTTCGGGTTATCTCCAGCGTTGTTTGATGAAGCATTTGGAAGACTTGCACGTTGCTTACGACCACACAGTGCGCAGTTCGGACGGCTCTGTCGTGCAATTTTTGTACGGCGAAGACGGCATTGACCCGATGCAAGCGGCTTTCTTGTCTGGCCAAGACGACCAAATGTCCTTCTTGGCCATGAACCACGCATCGTTGGCGCACAAGTTTAACATCACGGGGCCGTTCCTTGAAAACTCTGGCCTCGATTTGGTCGAGCCTGCCCACGTCCATCAGCGCATCAAGGACGCCAAGCGCCACAAGTACGATACGAACGCGCTCCACACGATGAAGGTTGGCTTGACTGTCCAAGCGCGGAGGTTGAAACAAGGCTACAGCAAGTGGAAGAAGGGCTACTTTGAAATTGGCTGGCACGACGCTGTGATCGAACGTGTCGACGACACCAAGTCGGAAGTGCCGCTGTACGACATCAAGTACGTCGACACGGGTCTTGTCGCCCGCAACGTGCCTGAATTCAAGCACTTCAAGGGCAGCGAAACCCTCACGACGCCAGAGCTCCGCTATTTGTCTGGCGCTGTGCAATTGATCCGCCCCGTCTTGCCCGACCCGGTGATGCATCAGCTTCCTTTGAATGCCCACATTGGTGTCGTCTCTGAAAAGACGCAACTCGAAATTGAAAAGTACGCCAAGGCCAATCCTGCCGGCCTTCTCGAGTCCAAGAAGAACAAGAGCCACGCGTCGATGCTGTCCCAACTGGGTTTCCGCCTCATGGTGTGGGTCAAATACATGCGCTCGATGTGCCAGCCTGGCGAAAGTGTCGGCACGGTGTGCGCCCAATCGATCGGTGAACCGTCGACGCAAATGACGCTCAACACGTTCCACTTGGCTGGCCACGGCGCCGCCAACGTCACGCTTGGTATTCCTCGTTTGCGTGAAATCATCATGACGGCGTCGCAAAAAATGTCGACGCCCATGATGACGGTGCCGTTGCTTCCGACGGCGACCGCTGCCCAAGCCCAATCTGTCGAACAAGAATTGAACCAAGTGCCGCTCGCGGAATTGATCCGCCACTCCAAGGGCATTCGCGTCCAAGATCAATTCCGAGAGAGCGACAACCGCGTGCTTTGGGTCCGCGAATATACGATCCGCCTGTCGTTCTACAAGGCCAAATTGATCCGCTCGGCCTTTGGCATCTCGATGAAGGAAGTCCACCGCGCGTTTGGCCGCTCGTTCGTGTCCAAGTTGCTCACGTTGCTCAAGAATGAAATGCGCAAGAGCGGTGTGTCGTTGAGCGTCGCGGCAGTCCGTGACGATGAAACGTCGTCGTCGACTCGCCGCGTCAAGGACGACGACGACGACGAAGATGCTGACGAAGACCAAGGCACGATGCGGTTTGGTGCAAAGAAGGAAACGTCCGGCTATGGCGACATGGACGACGAAGATCGCGCGATTCAAGCCGCGCAAAATGCAGACGACGACGACGGGTCCAACCCCGCCGCTGGTGGATCCGACACTGAAAATTCAAGCGACGAAGACGACGACGGCCGCGACTCGGCGCCGCTCAAGCAAGTCGCGGGCGACTTGGACCCCGTCGCCGTGAGCGAAACCGTGCGCAAGAACCCCTACTTTGCCGGCGCTGGTTTCAACGTCAAGGAACAATTTGGCGAACTCAAATTGCGCTTCCCTGCCAACATGAAAACGCTTCTTCTCGTGCCGCTGATTGAAAAGGTCGCCGCGCAAGTGCTCGTGCGATCGTGCCCTGGTATTTCGCGCTGCTACCAAACGAAACAGCGCTTCAACAGCTCGGACGTCGAAGAGCAATGCATCCAAACCGCGGGCCTCAACTTTCAAGCGATTTGGGAACGCAACGACATCTTGGACGTGAACCGCTTGACGACAAACGACATTTACCAAGTGCTGCGTCACTACGGCGTCGAAGCGGCGCGCGCGTCCATCTCGAAACAAATCCAAGATGTCTTTGGCGTCTACGGCATCAGCGTCGACTTGCGCCATCTCAATCTTCTCGCCGACTACATGACGCACTATGGCGACTACATGCCGCTCAATCGAAATGGCATGGGGCGCAAAGGCTCGAGCTTCCAACAAATTACGTTTGAAACGTCCATGAAGTTTTTGACCGCCGCCGCGACGGGCAATTTGAGCGACGCGGTCGATGGCCCGTCGGCACGATTGGTACTAGGCCAGCCTGTCAAGCTAGGCACGGGCAGCTTCTCCCTCATGACGCCCATTGCTTTGTAATGACGCGAAATAGATTTATATATAATTGTCCGATGCTCAGTACGAACATGTGACTAGCGTCGACGTCGGCGGCTCCAACAGCGCTTGTTTCATGGCGGTTTTCCTCCCGACGACCGCTCCACTCGGCGCCGCGTCGCCTTTGGCTGTGTAGTCTCTACAGATCTCCATGAGCTTTTCATCCAGACGCGATGGATTACATGTAGCTGTCGCGCTTCCACTGCTTGAGAAAGAGCGCTCGAAAGGTTGCCGTGCCCTGGCATAAAATTTCACATCTTTCAAATGTCCATCGTTGGCTTTTTTTTGTACCTCCGCTTGCCGCGCCGACGAGTGGTCGCGCCGACCGCACAACGCTGTTGTCTCGGCACGCGGTGCGTCGAGCGAATTGAGCCACATGAACTGAAAGAGTGCTCTAGACGACACCAGCACTGTCAGGCACAACGTTGTCAGGAGCGACCTTACTTGAGCTGGGTTTCTGGGGTTGCCGCGGCGGCGTACAATCGCATGGCGAGGCGGACAAGGAGATGACAAAAACCGAGATAAGTGAGCTGGCGGAACGTCGTGTGGTTGATCTTCTCGACGCTGTCAATGTAACTCGCGGCAAACTCGGCGACAGTCACGCCGCCATGGCTCACGAGCCCAAACTTGCGAGCAAACGCGACCGAGTCGTGGTAGTTGAGGTACAACGCCATGTTGGGCGCCGGTGGTCGCTTGGAAACTTTCTTCACGCTCGGGCTGCCAGCACAAGACGAAGGCGTCTTCTTGAGCTTGTTGCGCTGCTGGCATCGTGTCTGGTGCGTCGCATCGGCGTAGCATTTGAAGATCTCAAGGAGACCAGGCTCAAAGAAGGTCAACACTTTGTCCGTTTGCTTGTACACGCTCTCCACGGAGACTCGCGCTCTAGTCGACGCTGTCAGACGCGCTGTCTCGTCCTCAGGAAGAGCAGCCGTACCGAGCTTTCGTCGGGGGACGATGCACGCATTGATCCACGAGCTGCTTGAACGCTGCAGCTGGTGTAGCTGCGTCTGGATCAACCTAGCCAGATGCGCATGAACATGACGAAAGCAACGGAAAGCAGCCAACATGGAGGGCTAAGTCCCAAAGCAGCTTGAGGAAATCGTCGTACGTGAGCTTTGTACACGTCGTCGACGTGTGCAAGAGCTTGGACGCGATGATTTCGACTTGGCGGATCGTCAGCTCCTACAAGATGCAGCTCTGAGCGACGACAACCCCTCGAGATGGACACCTTGGCTGGATGGCCTTCGCTGGCGGATGACGTGGCAATCGTATCAGCCACAACGCCACAGTCGTGGAGGAGCTTGAGCACATTGACCAAGCGAATGCTCGTTGGGTCTTCGGACGAAAACTGCATGGCGTAGGCTGTGAAGAGCTCAAACAAGCGCTCTTCCCGCGTCTCGGACGTGGATTGTGGCGACGCTTCCGGTGCAGCGAGAGCCAACAAGTCGGCTTCACTTGGCGCGGCAGGGTCATGGCCAAAGAGGTGGTCCGAGAAGAGATCCTCGACGCGAATCGTCGACAGCGCGCGCAGGACTTGCATAGTCGACGAATGAATTGATGGACGCCGACAAGATCAAGCTATTTTAATCGCGATGGAGATATCTCAACCTACCAGGCTATAATTGAGCATAAGATCGCGAGCACAACACCGCCAAGAGCGAAGCTACATGGAAAACCTGGACATCAAAGTCGACAAGAGTAAATTAAGAGCGTTAAATGAGGTCAATAAGTAGATGAGCCGTCGTCTGGCGGCAAAGATGCTGCCAGTGATGCTGTCAGTACCTACAAGGGGGTCTGACATGGTTCAAGAGCGCGAGAGTCGAGTGCATGGACAAATTCCTTTTGACACGGGCCATCGTAGCTCCTCTTGGCCCTAGGCAACCCATGCAGTCGCTAGAGGAGGCTTGTAATACGTCAATGCAATGTCCGTGACAAGAACAGTCACATTGGCAGACGCTTCACAAAAGCGTCGATCGAGGCATTCTTCGCACAATCCCATCGCACTTTCATCGACAGGGGCGAGTGTATGCCACATCTTTCTCAATCGTTTCAGTCGCTTGACTTCAGTTGATTGGAAAGGCACGCATCGTCCACCGACAATGGTATCACACTTGGCAATGCTTCGGTCGACGGGGGTGATTGTCGTTGAGACTGGGACTGGAGGCGTCTTCTTCTTGAGCGAAAAGAACCCTCGCTTGGAGCGTTCCTTGCAGCAAGGTTGCTGTTTCATCGGCAGTTTGAGCGAGGCTATCATCGTCGGTTCCGGTCCAATTGAAAAATGACCAAATCTGTCGAAGGATAATCTACTGTCCAATCAAAATCGATTATTTCGAATCGACGTCATCTGATTGGCTAGTATGAACCAATCAAATCACGGGATTCCAAAGTTCAACTTGCACATCGGCTATTCCAATGAAGACGACGAAATCCAACAACCACAGCAACGGACAATCCATCGCCCTCCATGCTGGAAATCTCCCGCCCTTTCTTGCATATCCAAGTGACAGTGTGGCTCTTCTGAAACGAGACTGGAAAAGAAAGTGCAAGAGGCAGCTCGACATATGTGTCGAGTCTGTCAAGTGTTTGATAAGAAAGATGATGGATTCTCTGTTGATCGTCGGATAGGTTCTGAAAAAAGACAGCAAATGTATAAACTATTACAGGTATTAATATACGACAGGCATAAGATTAAACAGTGTATCCCTCATTCTGTGGAGCTTCCTCCACATCTTTCCTCAGCTACGTCGAGTCGCATGGCCAGAATTCACTCTTACCTGACCTTCAAGAGCCCACTGATCCAACAGCCACTCGTCATTGATATTTGAGAACCCTGATACAAGATCAGTACTGTAAGTCAAAATTCCCATGAAACAGCTTTCCGTGGCGGAAGATTCGGCCCAAGAAGCTGGCACAAAGCGACCTTATGATCGTATTGCACGTCGTGCCAGCTACATATATGATGCCATTGAAGCCACGGAGAGAAGATGTGAGAGTTTAATAGCTCAAATATCAAAGTAGCTGTTGAAGTCTATTCAATCGCTGTGAGGTTAAAAATACTTTTGTACAGGAGATGTATTTATAGAATGTTGTAATGCAGATAACTCACTCCAAACGCCATCTAATTCAAACGAAATTTTAGGGAAATTCCTCCAATAAAAACTGCTTTTTTGCCAAATTTCTCAAAAATGCAAATAAATATGCGAATTTCAGTGGTGATATGGATGTCAATGCATCCCACAGAGAGCAATCAGGAGGAGGATGAGCGTATGAGCAGACCATTACAGCACGATGGCAAAGTGGACGGATAGGAATGCATCATCGTGGATTACACCTTAGGCGTTGAAAACAATGAGATGACGGCTGGACAACGGCGGCAGGACGAAGACGAGTTGACAACAACGACGTCCAGTCCGGCAAGTTGAAGAAGATCTGGGCGGACGACGCGCGACGTCATGTGCTCGCTCGTGTTTGTCTGCGTGGAACTTGTGGCAGAGTGTCCTGTCTACCGGTAGATGTTCATCTTTTACAAAGTCCGGTCTCGGAACAGCTTGGCGAGTATCGAGTGTTTGGTGCATTCGGATCATGCGCCTGTTTCGCGCGTGGTCCGGCGGCATGGATTGATTCATTGGAGGACATCAAATACGCGACGTTCCTGTCTGTGTGTGGCGTGCGTGGTTGGACCAAGACAAGCCATATCAACCCCTCGGGCCATGCAACTCTGAAAAGCTGGTCCGAGACAGCTCCCAGAGATGTTGCATCCTCTCTGCACCTCGATATCTTGGAGCGTGGAAATGTGAGGCTCATGTTTGTCCAAACAGTCTTGAGCTGGACGACTCGGGACGAGCTCCCCTCGACCCACGCGATGCCATCCAAGCCCACAGTTTGTACATGAAGCCACTGCTGTTTGTCAGCCAAGACGATGGTCTCCTTGCAAGATGTCATCCTCGTGGAGTCATCTCGTCGGGATGATGGCATGAGCTTCGTCCAGTCAGCGAAGAAAGTTTCATTCCCCAACATGTCTTCAACACGCCGAGCTACTTGCATCTCACGAGCTCCTCGCGAGTATCTCGTTGAAGCTAGAACACCACGGCAGAGTCTCTATCCGCTGCAAGGAGTCCTAGACTCTGGCGTCATTCTCCCGAGGACTTGAAACAAGTTGTCTTGGCAGACTTGTTTCGCAACGACGGACACAATTGAATGTCCGTGCCGCAACATTGAGGACGCGTCTCTGAGGTTGTCGTCGCTGCGCTTTGAACCTGCAATGACTTGGAGTCTTCTCGACCAGCAGAGCACAAACGCGATTCGGCTTCATCCATGTTGACAGATATTCCTTGTCTTCCTCGGCTGCAACTTGTCTAGAGAATGTGTGGTTCTCCTCACGCCCCCTTCAGATCTGAGGTGGAAAAGGAGTGTCCATTCGAGCTGAAAACGATCAGATCGACAGGTAAAGCAATGCATGTTGACTTGGGCGGCCTCAGGGACGCCGACAAGACGATTGAACACATTCATGTAGACTTTAACAGCACCGCGGAGTTTCAAAGTTTGGGTTTGTGGCGGATTCGCGTCGAGGCATGTTGGCAAACGCATACTTACTCGGTTTGGTCATGCGATTCAACTGGAGAGGAAGAGGCTTCCGCAGCGAATCAGACGCTCGCCGGGCGACTGGCTTGACCACGACGCGCTTCTCCACTTCTAGCCCCTTGGGCCGTCGAGGCTCAATGTCATTGACGAGTACAATCACGTCTTTGGGAGTGAAGAAAGCGATGCAGTCTTCGCAGACTTGCACCTCTTCTTGAATGCTCGGTAGAGCATACCTCCTGCAAGCCTGTCGGTGTTTGACGACTTCGTCTGCTTCCAATGGCACGTGGCAGCCACCGACAATCGAGCTGGAGCGCGGGCGACGGATAGTCTCAACGAGAATGGTTGGCGTCACTGCCTTCGCTGTCGTGTAGAACCGAGATGCCTGTTGACGCTTTCGACAGCAAGGTAAGGCCTGCCGCAACGGAGACAGATGAAAAAGTCTAGAGAAGATGCTCGAGATCGTCGATCCTCCTCTAATCTTCATGGAGGTGCGTACCGAGTGGAATGAAGAGTGTCCACGTCTGTCAATGGCGGCGCTCTGGTCGCTATTAATACTCCAGTCTAGCGGTTTCAAGATGGCACTGCGGAAGAGTAGTGCACTCATCTCTGGCGCGCCGCGACAGATTTCTCGTACGCCATAGACAAGAACGCATGGCCTGAATTGTTGATCACGCCTGCGTAGATGGCAGGCGCCGGGCGTTTCAGTTGTATGTCCTCGTCACGTTGCCAGCAACCATGTACAGCTCCTGGATAAGATCTATGCAAGAACACTGTCCGCCATGAGACTTGCATCACCTTGGTACGCTCTACACCCGGTAGCTTGGCGGCTAGCTACATGCCGTTTACTCGGGCAAAGCCGACGGTGGAATCTCTACTTGGCTGTGGAGTCCAGGGTGTGTTTGGCCGGTCGAAAGGAGCCTCTCTTATCCTTGCTTTAACGTTCTAGCGGCGTAAGAAATGCCCCCAGGCAACATGAGAATGGGAGATTCATGGTTCCAAGATGGCGTTAACTTCAGCACTGGACAAAGATGTGGGGTGACGAGATCCATGGTATAGCGAACAATAGCACTCTGCATTTCATTGTGTGCCGTGGAACAGACCAGCAGGGCGTGCTTGGTCTAAGCACGAGATTGAAGTCAAAGCAGACGCATGGAGGGGCCGTTTGGGGGCGAACCGAGAACTGGATCGTCGATGCCTTCTACTGGAGCCATTTCTCATTCATTCAACGCTCATTGCTTGGACGACTGGGGAGACGGCAGATTTCTGCAGTTGTTGTTTCCTCCAGGTACTAGCTTGCAAGCGTTTCATTCTTGTAGTGTATATGGACGACGCCACCTAAACAAGACTGCATGGTGCTTCCTCGTGGCATCTCCTAGTGAGAATTGTCGCCCCCTCGAGCCCCCTTTGCTCTTTTCACCGTGTTGAATGCTCTCTCGCGCTACAAGTCGAACTAGACACAGCTCTTGCACTACTGGAATAGCGCCCTCAACCAAATGGGGAAGCCAAAAAGCGTGGAGTAAAGATAGGTGGTGTTTGCCGTTTTGCATCCTAGTATTTTTTCCATTTTACATGCTCGTTTCAGACATTTTGAATGAAGTGTGCAATTGGGTCATACGGATAAAGTTTTGTATCCGGAAGAGATTTCAAAATCAAAATCTGCTCGCTTGACAGCGCTGCCGCCGACATTGACCGGCGCGTGTAGAAAGTACATTCCAAAGGCTGTAGCACGCATTCCAAGGCAAGAAGGAGATTGATGGAAGTACGTCGTGTCGATAATCCACAGGATCTCTTTCTCGAGGTACATGTGCTTGTCGACTACGTAATAAAGATTGCATCAACAGGACGACGATTTTCCACTCGATTTGAATGCTCAACATATCGAAACAAGCAGCGAAGATGGCAGTTTTGTCAATCGACGACATAGTTCTGTATCGACTGCGTCGGATATTACATTGTCCAACTTGAAGTCAGCTCTGCTGGATGAATTGGTTCGAACAATTGCCGTCACAGCTGAAGTATTCCATTTTCGTAGAGAGAACGTATCGAGGAGCATCCATTGCTTCCTCTAGTTCACCAAGAGCTTTCTGTAGCACTGGCGACGTGTTTAGCCCAACGGCAACGGATCAAAGCATGGAAGGTAGGGCAAATGAAATTGTTGTTTGCTTCTGCTTTATGTAGGATACTGAACTCGACTTGGCGACAAAAGAGCAAGAAAGACACGATGAAGATGTCAAGCGACTTATACTCGTTCGTTTAAACATCTCACCTCCTCTTGAAATCCCTTTTAGACTATCAAAGACTTGCAAGCTAAGATAGAATCGTTGCAAAATTCAGCATCCTCATCTCATTCGCATGAATCCAGTCAAGTAGAAGCGATTGCGCGTCAACTTGCAGATACTGCAAATCAACTGATTTCCATGGAGGCGAAATTTATTGAGGTGTCCACGCAGCGGGTGGAATTGGAGCGGCAGTCCAAAGATCTCCAAGAAGTGAATCAAGCATTAAGTGAACGAGTGGCCAAGGTGAAGAAAGGTGACCACATGGCCATGTCAGAGCGGGCATGGATTGCAAAACAAGCAGTTTGGCAGCAGGAAAACTCTGCGCTAAAGGAAACATGCAAACAATTGGAGCTACAACTGTCTGAACTCGACCAAACTCAAGTAACTTGATATCGATATTCTAACTTTATGATGCTGTAGAATCTTGAACACCTGAAACAAGCCTACCGTGATATCATCGATGCCAATACAAAGCTCCAGGATGAACGAAAACAACGAGCACTTGAGAAAGCCAGGCATGACCAGGTTAGCAGAGTTTGGTGGTCGATGAAATTACATTTTGTGCAGGAAATGGAAAATTTGTTAAGAAACAAGTTGGATCTAACAAAAGGGATCGGTGCTAAAGATGACGAAATTACTCGCTTGGTAAAAGAACTGACTGGTATAAAATCTCGATTAGCCAACGCCGAGGCTCAGCAGGCTGCCCATGAACGCATGCAACCTGCTCTCCTTGAAGAAAAATTTCAAAAACTGCAGGTATGAATGAGATATATCTCCTCGTTTCACCTTTCCAGGAATTTGATCATGTGAGTATGGCTTACCATGATGCCCACATTGCGCTGGAAGCCCAACGAGCAGCAAATACTCGGCTGACAAAGGATTTCGAGCAAAAACAAACAGAGAGCAATAAGAAAATCACTTCTCTCGAGAACGATCTCGCATTTCAAGCGCAGCGGATGGAACATCTCTCCAAGCAGCTTGAGATGTCTGTACGCCGAACTAAAGAAGTCGAAGAAGCTGCATCGACCAGACATTCAGAGCAGGCACAGGTCAATTCGACGAGTTTGAAATTACTCAAAATATTTTGATTAGAGCAATGAACAGCTTAAACGCGTAGTTCAAGACCTTCGTTTGGCCAACGAGCGGTTAAAAAAGGAAAACGATAAGGCAGAGCAGGAAGTTGCCAAGTTGAAATCGACTCTCCTTGACTCTTCAAGGAAAATTGAAATACTTGAGATTGATTTGGAAGATCGGCAAGTTTCTATCGACCGCGCGACGTCGCTACTGCGTCAAAAGCAAGATTACATTGAAAAGATGGACGTTCTTCTCACTGAGGAGAGACAACGCCATGATGTCCAGCACAAAGACTTGGAGCATCAATTTAAACGGCTACAGGTAAAAAGCTAGCAAAACCATTGAGGCTGACACTCCGACTAGGAATTTGACCAACTCAGTATGGCTTACCATGACAATCGAATTGCCCATGAAAAGCTTGTGATTGAATACAACGATGCCAAGCAGAAATGGACTGCAGCCCAAATGGCCTTGGAAGAACAGCTCGAAGCCACCAGGGACAGAGTTACTACCATCGAGCGGGAACTCCAAGTCGCGGCCGGCGATAAAATCTCCCTCGAGGCCCGGCTGCGTGAAGCACAACGTATGTGTCAAGACCTCGTGCTCAAAAATGAGCAATCCGAGTTGGAAATCCATGCTGTCCACATGGAAAAAGATGAGGTAGCAAGAAGCGTTTGCAGTCTTTAGTCTGACCTTGTTGTAGGAACTGGACCAACTGCGAAATTCTTACGAAAGACTCAGCCAAGTCCACATTCAGCTGCAGAATGAGTTGAGCAAGACGACAGGAGAGAAAACCGCCTTGACAAAGAAATTCAACGAGGAGATGAATGCAAAAATGGCAGAGCTCCACAATCAAATCCACGACAAGGAGAAACGCGTGCTTCACCTGACCAAGCTGGTTGACCGCTGCGAAACCGAACAACTCGAGAAAGAGGCCAAGACAGCCAAACATCGCCAAGATTTGGAAGCGAAATACCGTGAGTTGGTTGAAACAAACCAAGAACTCCGAAAACTCGTGGACAACTACAAGAAATCCCTCAGCTCCAACGATGAAGTGAGTTCACTGAATTTTTTTATTCTGATGGCATACAGATTGTGGTGTGGGTGAGGAAAGAAAATGAAGAAGCGGCGAAAGCCAACGAGATCCTTCGCGCTAGTTTGACCCAAGTTAAATCCGAGTCGACCAATTTGAAGATGGAGATTGAAAAGCTGAGTGACGAAAATCGATCCTTGCAACATGAATTGAAAGCTCGAGAAGTTTCATGGAGCTCCAAGCACAAACAGGTTTGCCGGCATCAAATGACTACAATTTGACATGGAGTAGGAAATCGAGCGGCTCCATGGGGCTTTACACGACGCGACGATCACAAAGACTAAGCTCACAAATGAGCGGCAGGAAGTCGTTAAGCAGCTGAGGCAGCTTTTGAATTCCACTGACACAACCAACGACGATATTCAAGCACTTGTCGCCTGCCTGGTGCAAGCATGGACTACCCAGCGAAGTAAACTCAAAGCTTTCGAAGCGACAACCAACGAAATTGACTCGAAAGTGGCGTTGAAAGTTGAAACCCGAGGCCAATCTGACCAAGAGATTGAGCATTTGGTGCAGCAACTACTTTTTGCACTTGGCCACCAAGCAGCACCACACTACTCCACCAGGGACTCGCTGATAACAGCCATCAAACTAGCTCAGCGCAAGATGCAACCTGTGATCGTGGACACTCCAAAGACCGAAGTGACTGTCATGTCCAAAGGTGAAACATCCCATGAGCACCAAATCGCACAAATGAACGATCATCTCACCCACATGCTGCACCAATGTCTCGCCTTGCAGCATCGCAATGATCAGTACAAGATACAAATCAAACATCTCAAACAGCGTGAGAAGAACCTCGAGCAAGATCTACTACGACATGTCCCCAGTCGCAAGTGATCGGATTATTTCACCCAGCAATTTATCTCAAGAAGCACAAAAATAGCATGAAGAGAGCTCCAGCTTTGGCTTATCCAATTCGTAGACCTGCCCGATTTGATCGATTCCCAGCCAACATCCTCAATCTCCTGGCTGAAAGATAGCTCTCTCATAAAACTCAGTCATCAAAGTCACCCCTATGGATGTCAAGCATGCCAAAAGTTGGATACAACGAAGGGTTCATGCCACGGAACCAACGGTTGCTATGACCTTTTCCACTGCTCAGTGTTGCAAGCCCCCTTCAGCAGCTGCAATCTTCACTGAGGGATGAAACCAACGTCTAGCCATCGAGCTGAAAAGCAAACACTAGAACTCAAATAGACGGTCACTGCATTGGAAGGAGCATCATGGGCAAATATTCCATCGTGCCATTCAATTTTAATTCTCCAAGTGAGCCGAGTGGCGCATGGGCTCAAAGGAAAAGTTGAACACGGTGGGCTGGCCCAAATGCGACGCAAGCTTGTCAAACTCGTGGGTCCAAACAAAGGTCGGCTGGTTGTCGTTTGTCGGCCCGAGGATTGCGTCGCATTCGAGCTTTTTGGCCATGAGAAGACTTGTCACTTTGGCATCGATGGCGCCATTCAGTGCAAAGTCCGTTGAACTCAAGTCGTATCGTGCCGCGACGGAGCGTCCTGGATCTTGGAAACTCAGTGGATCATGCTGGAAGTCATTGTAGCGGAGGAGATGCTTGAGAACCGCGAGGGAATTGACTTTCGGAGCGTCTCTCGCAAAAATTTTCGCCCGGGAGCAATTCTGATGCGACCACGTATCACTACGCCATGGAAGACCGCGCGATGAGCTGCGTCAGTGGCACGAGGACGGTCTTACCCTGTCAGTTTCGCAAAGCCCGACTCGTTGTAGATGGCTTCAAAGTAGGGAATGTTGTAAGATCCCCAGTAGCCTTGGCTATTCAGGACAGCGGAGACGTCGCGTACAACCACTCGGCCTGGGATTTGCTCCAAGACCATTAAGCCCTGCGGCTCCATGCTGCCGTTGTGAAAGCGCCGCGTGTCCAATATCATCCACTGATTGTTATACGTCCCGCTGTTGAATAAAGCGAAGAGGTCTGTCCACTGTTGTCCATCATGAGCTAGAGCATTGGCCACCTTGGCTCTATCCACCGAAAAATTAGCCGCTCCAGCGATGATGATGCGCCTACCGGATCCAGCTAAGACACGATTGAGGCTTGATGAGAGAGAGCAGCGACTGGGTGAAGATGCCGTTGGTGGTTTCTAGCACACCCAAGCCATTGTCGACGAGGTACCAGTCGTCCACCGACGAGAGATAGCCAGGGCTCGATGCCATGGAAATCCGCCGAAAGGACGTATAGTCGTCTGGGAGCGGTACGTTGTAGTGCTTGAACATCTTGTTCATGGCCGTGTAGGTATCCCAAGTTGCGTGGCCCCACAGCAAGTCATCAGGAAGGAGTCGGATGAGCGCCGAACATTTGAAATTCGGCGGTTCCTTTGCACGGGGATCGCGGCCATCCACGGCCGCAATCAACGTGCCCATGTCGCCATCGGCATTGAGAAACAAGAAATCCGATCGCGTCAATGACTTGGTCTCTGTTGTGAATGCCTTGTAGCCTGCTGAGAGTCCCTCCAGCTGAGCTAGAATGCCTCCCACCATGCGCCAGTAGCGTCTTGCGGATGCTGGAGCTGTTGAATTTGCAGCATGTTCTGCAACTTGAGACGTCATCCATTGAAAGTTGCGTTCGAGGAAGGCAGTGACTTTGGCTGCGACGGCTGTGTCGTTGGTGAAAAAGTAGCTCCACGTGTTCTTGTAGTGCTGAGCGATACGACGATGGGTCACTGCGGCTTCAGCGTACCCGGCTGCGAACATTGCAGTGTTGAAATCGTCGTGGTGTGTCCGAAGCCAGAGCTGCGACCATCCGATCAAGGGAACGCTGTCGTTAAACGTTGCAAACGCAGCCTTGGGCTCATTGTCTGGTACGTCAAAGAGGGCGCGGGGGTTCCATGTTTGCGTGGTTGTATTCCAATGCATTGTGATCTGAACTGTGCGGACGACAGCGTTTGGAGGGGGCGGCATTCTGTGGTTGTTCACGACGGCTGTAGCTTGGGATAGAGGCCACGCCAGGCGACACAGAGCAAGGACAGTGCTAAAGGCTATCACTAGCATGAGCCACGGTGGGTAATTCCCGCGGCGGGGCTTTGGTTTGGGCAAAAGCGGGAGCGACTCCATTGCGGTATTAGCGTCACACCCAGTCTTCAAGGAGTGTCCAAAAAGATCTTTCTGTCACATATGCGATCTACCAAACCAATCAAATCGCACGATTCACCGCGAAGATTCATCCTGAATGTTCTTTAGAGTGAGATCAAAGCCCAGTCTTGTTGAGAGCCCTGTCCGTAGCTAAAAAGTGCGAGAAATCCCCGCCAAGATCGCTTCCTTCCACCAGTCGAGCCATGGACGTGACTGACTTGTGCAACGACACAATTGACAGGGTAATGCGCAGTAACGTTTTATTAATTTAAATAGGTTTGGGAATCGAAATATTTAATTATACAGGTTTTAGGGGTTTATCACAATGGGGGTGTAGGGTTTCTGCAGTTTACAAGACTTTCCAGGTTTGACTCTAAGAGAATACTTTAGAGTCCCCCTATAGAGGCCTTGCTAGCAAAGACTTGTTTACAAGTGCACTGCATGTCTTCGCCATATCATGGTTCACGAAAGTTACCAAGGCTTCTATCCTCCGCTAATCTATGATAGTTCAATGAGGTTTCAGGGGGAACTTTATGCAAATCAAACCAAGCAAAATCGAAACATAGGGATGAAAAGATCTTTGTTTGAGAGGGCAGTGTACCACACGGTTGCCGTTTGTGTACACCTCGTGACCCCTCCAGTTCTCCCCACGATTAAGGGACATCACCTTGTCCCCCTCGCCAATGTAACGTTAGCCACCGCTTTGGCCCCCGGTGACGGATGAAACTCAACGCAAGTAGGGCTGTGGGAATAGTTCTCCTTTGAGTTTGTAAGGAACACCACTATGTAAGGAACACCGCCATATTTGAATGTTTGGCTGTTGTGCAACAGTCTTGATTGCAGTCTCAGCTTAACTTGATTAGGGGTTGAAGAGGTTTTGGGAAGGGTTAAAGGGGTATAGGGTTTAAGGGGTGTAGGGGTTAAATTGAGCTTCAACCGAATCATCCGGTTTAAACCACATAAAATAAAGAGCGAGAGGGACAACCTCGATCGCTCTTGCTCTGCCGTGGTCACGCTGCCACCGCACGCCCGCCACGACCGCGCAGCGCGTCTGTCTCCATCGATCGTCAACTCGTGGATTGTAGAGCTCGATCGGTGGACCAACAACATCATGCTGGACCAAGTTTTGACAGGGTCGTTGTGCTTTCTGGCCCTGGCGATCTACATGTACATGAAATTCATCCGACGTGACCGCACGGCAGGATTTGAACAAGTCAAACCGATGAAGGAAGCACAAAGTCCGCCCTCGAGAGACATGGAGCTCCAGATGCAACCCGCGAATGCACAGAACAACCATCCGCAACGAAAACAACCCAAGGGACATTATGTCTACCAGCACCCGATGCGACGACGAACACATAGTTCGATGACGAATGCAGAACCGATTCCATCGCCAATGGATATGTCGATTGCAATCGAACAACCCCCTCCACCACCACCGATGCCACCACCACCACCGCCAATTCCAGAGGAACCGTCGTTTTTTTCACCCAAGATGGAGCCGCGCATCCCGTTGCTATCGAGGGTAGTCGCCCACGCATCGCCAGATCTGCGCGTCGTGAGCCCCAAGAAAAACCTCTCCTTATCCCCTGACATTGATCTCTTTGCAGACATCCCGTCCGACAGAAACTCGCTGTCTCGATTGGAAAGCCAGCGGGTGCTCAGCGACGTCGTCCTCGACATGCCCACGACATCCGAGCAGCCCAAGACGTCTGAATTGACTGTCGTCGTCACGTCACCTCCTCTTTCACCTCCAACTCCGCCACTGAATCCAACGCCTCGAGCGAAACTCCTCATGGACGATCGCAATCAACCCGCTCAGATGCAGCTCGAAGTCGCAAGGAAAGCGCATATTCCTCTCTTTTTGCATTTGCCGCTGCATCCTCGGCGTGACGATGGCGGCGTTACCCCTCCGGCAGCCGCTGAAGCAGGCGTTGGATCGCCTCCGCCAGCTGCAGCCTTTGCGGAACCTGCAGCTAAACCACCCGTCGCCCCCGTCGTGACAGCGCACCAAGTGAAGCGGCCGGTGAGAACCAACACGTTCAACTTCCGCATCGACTTCAAGGAGCTCACGATGGGCGAATTGATCGGCCAGGGAGCGTTTGGCACAGTGCACAAGGCTACGTGGCGAGGGACGCTCGTTGCCGTCAAGATCCTCCAAGTCCAGCATCTTTCCCCCGACGTGCTCGAGGAATTCGAGACGGAAGTGCACATCATGAGCGTCCTGAGGTACTCTTTCCCGTCTCCATGGAGGACACTAAACTTGACGGGCGTAGGCATCCCAATATCTGCCTCCTCATGGGCGCTTGCATGGATCCTCCCACGAGATGTCTTGTCGTCGAGTACTTGCCGAAAGGCTCGCTGTGGTGCGTCCTCCGCCAGCCCGGCGTCGACATTAGTCTCAAGAAGCAGCTCGGGTTTGCGCTCGACACGGCGCTCGGGATGCACTACCTCCACACATTTGACCCGCCGATTCTCCACCGCGACCTCAAGAGTCCCAACTTGCTTGTCGATGGGTCGTATCGCCTCAAGATCTCGGACTTTGGCCTCGCTCGCGTCAAGGCGCACCACCAGACGATGACGGGCAATTGCGGCACGACGCAGTGGATGGCGCCGGAAGTGCTGGCGGCCGAGAAGTACACGGAGAAGGCCGATGTCTTTTCATTTGGCGTCGTCTGCTGGGAAACCGTGACGCACGCATGTCCATACGACGGGTTGAGCCAAATCCAAGCGGCGCTCGGCGTGCTGAATCACAATCTGCGGCCGACCATCCCGCCCGACTGCCCGCCGTTCCTCAAGAAACTCATGACCGTCTGCTGGGGCCCCGTCCCCGAGAAGCGACCGACGTTTGCCCACATCATAGACATGCTACAGCAACAACAGTGATCCTATCTTATTCGTCCGTGTAAATGTTCCACACAAAGATGCTTCCCTCGTCGCCCACGGACACGAGCTGCCGATCGTCGGGACTGAACGCCAGCGCGCGGACCGAGCCGGAGTGCCCGACGCCGTCCATGACCAACGTGCCTACAATCCACAACGATGAGGGAATCGCAAGAGGGAGAGCAGACGCACCCGTGTCAAACGACCACAGTTTGATGAGCTGGTCCGTGCCGCCTGTTGCAAAGTACGGCATGGTGTGCGCGACGGCCAAACACGTCGCTTCGTCGGCGTGGGCCTTGGTGACGACGTTGACAGGTGCGTCGACGCGGAGGTCCCAGTATGAAATGCGCTTCTCCTGCCCGACGGTGAGCACAATGCTCTGGTTCTTGGAGAGCGCGACTGCATTGATCCCTACAACCTCAACACTGCAACTGGCGGCAAGATGGAGAGAATGTACCGCCCATGCGCTGGATATGCGATGCGAGACGCCGCTCCGTGCGCAGTTCCCAGCAAAGGAACGACTTGTCCCGACTGCAGCTGACGAGATGGACGTCGTCGTCAAAGAGGACGAGACCCGTGACGGCCATCGAGTGCTCCTTCAAGTGGGAAACCATGTCCCGCTTCCGGATATCCCACACGCGAACGTCACCGCCCATGCCGCCCGAGACAATAAAGCGCTACAAGGACGCAGGAACCCTCAGGAAGAGAATGGAGACGATGACGTACTTGGTTGTTGCTGAGGACGAGCGACGTGACGCCGCCAGTGTGAGCGTTGTCGATCGTCCAGAGAGGATGCCCCGTGTCGGAGCTATGGCAGCGCAGACAGCCGTCCTGCCACCCCGTCAAGACGATATCTACGGTCGAACGTCAACGCCAAGGAACATGGCAAAGTCCACCGAGGGAGAACGCAAGACTGGTCGGCATGCCCGCATTCTGAACGACTTGCCGCACGAGGACCGAGTAGTCGGAGCCGTCCCAGATGCGAATTGTGCAGTCCTTGGCGATCGTCGCAAAGCGATCCGAGTGTCCCGCCGCAAATGCGATCGAGATGACGCCGTCCGAGTGGTTTTCACTCAGGAGACGCGACGACATGGTCGTCCCAGCGAGCGTCACGTGGTAGATGAACCCACTCTGCGCGCCTGCGATAAGCTGCAGCCCTCTAGACACGAGCTACAAGTCAAGGAGTCAGACGCGAGGACGCTTTACCCTGGAGACGACGAAGATGCCGCCACCGCACTCAATCCTGCGATCGGTCCGGCCAATGTCTGCTTGGCGGAATCGACGTAGGAATTGTTAAAGTAGACCAAACTGCCGTCGCCGCCACCGACGACGACGCCAAGGTCGAAGACAAACAACGACAAGACGCCACACGTGCAGGCAGACACGCTTTGGACAAAGCGCCGCGTCTTGACGTGGACGATGGCAAAGTCGCCGCTCGTGGTGCCAGCGACCATCGTCTCCCGGTCGGGCGTGAACTGCAGACACGTGTAGTCGCGGACGACCGGCGCGCCAAATTCGACTTTGTTGGCGACAAGTTCGCCCGTGAGTGGATTCAAGACCCAGAACTGCAGCATGCGCGTGCCGCCCGTGGCAAAGAAGTAGGACGTCGTGTCGCGCCGCTTGACATCGCGGTGGAAACCGCCCCACGACGCTGCCAGCACCGTCGCTGCCAGCTTTTGCTGCGTCGTGACGATGTTTCCTGACGCCATATCCCAAATGAAGATGCGGCCGTCGCGTTCATGGCCGACGCTCAAGAGGAGCTTCTCGTCGTGGGAAAACGCCACCGCTACGTCAAATCGCATCAACGACAAAAGCGTCAAGACCACACTACCGTTGATGCCAAAATCGTGCTCCGAGAGGCGAAAGAGCATCTGCCGTGATGCGTAGTCCCAGACCAAGACGTCGGCATTCGATCCTGCTTGGCCCGACGCAAGGAAGCGTCCAGACGGCGAAAGCGTGAGGCAGGTAATGTTGGCATCGTGGCCGCGGAGGAAGACTTGGTTGTGCGGATCAGCCAACGAGGCAATCACAATGCAACCACCCGCTGGGTACACGTAGTCGACGCCATTCGGATGGTAGTGCAAGCCTGCTGGAATACCAGAAAATCCAATGGCATGCTCCAGTTCGATCGTCGGCGCCGCCTTCTGGTTATCCATGGCGCTGGATGCCCGTCGCGACCTTTCGACTTGACAACCCGATCTTACGGATAATATTATCCGGATATTGATGTAGGGGTGTAGGGGTTAGAAATGGTCAAGTTGGATCGACATGTCGCCAACTTCGTGGAGGAAGACCAGGAAAGAAGCAAGATGAAGCCGTGGAAGCTAGTGATAGCTCATCAACTGTAATGAAAAGAAGGCGTTTTGAACCGCGACGCAAGGTGTGGGGCCCATTCTGTTGTGAAAATGGCGTGAAATGGATGTTATCGGAATGCTAATGCTTGAACGCAGCGTGCGTTGATCCAGTTGTTGCCACACACACGCAGCCTACAGAGAATACTAGCGTGTATAGAAGCCACTGAGCATGGAAGGAAGGAACGTTTGGCCAACGGTGCGATTGAAAAACGACTGTGGGCATGAACGCTTTCGAGGGCAGCCGTCGACTTTTTCGTCTCTTCCATCGCTGAAACCATCTCAAGGGCCAGACAGTCGCCAAGACGGGGACTCTCGTTTTGTCCATCTCCATGCTTGCTTCGAATGGCAAGCAACTACATGGACCACGTCAAAACACAACACAATTTGGAAAGGATCACGGCATCTTTTACTTATTTTCGAGCGCGACCCCACCCTTTGGCGACAGACGACGTGGCTGCCGAAGACTTGGGTGCATCTTCGTCGTCTTGGGTGTATGACGAAAATGAGAGCGGTAGTTTGCGTCGGCCGGGGTTACTTTGGGAAACAGTCGGCTGTGTCGGTGCCTCCCGCCATGAACTTGACATGGGGATCTGACTTGTTTGTGAAAACAAATTGGAGATTGTCGTCTGCGTGGTTTTCTTCTTGGGCTGTCGATTTTGCGTCGGACTGTCGTCTACATCTCGTTTGCGACGACTTGCGGCTGGCTTTTTTGCCGGGGCTTTGCGCTTTGATGTCGATCTGGACTGAGCCGCGTCGTAATCGCTGCCAGAGTCGACTTCTTCGTCAGAGAGATATTGTTGCTTGGTTGGTTTTTGCTGTCGCCGACTTGTGGTGGTTTTGGATGGCCGCTGAACTATTTGAACGTCATCGTCCTCGTTGTCTGACAGCACGTGGCGATTTCTTGCCGGTTGCTTGGGCGATGGTTTCCGTGCAGATGGTCTTGGAGGTTTCGATGGAGGCGGGGCGTCGTCTTCGTCGTCTGGGTAGATATTGGCATCGTCGTCACTTCTGGCAGCGTCAGGAGCTTGCAACATTCGCATCACTTCGTTCGTAGCTGAAGCATGATCACTAGCACGCGCTGCCTGGGAAACTTTTTGCCGTTCAATATGCTTCTCAACCAGCTCGAGGATATCTGTTTTGTCGGAAGCAGATTTATTCTGCCTCAAGACGCCTTGGGTTTCTTTCAACACGGTGTCGTAGATATCTCCAAACGCCGTTGGCACATTCTTGAAGACGAATTCTTCCAGCGCATGGGCCATGTTTGTTTCCGGAAGGATCTCAAGCTTTCGATCCGATGTAGTCAAGTGTTCTGACAAGAGCTGCTCCACGCCCAATATCGACGCCGGTGGCGGGCCAGGGCGGATGGGATCTTTGAGACTGCTAGAGCTCTTTTTCGAGTCGTCGCCGCCTCCCTTTTGTCGAGTAAAGAGTAAAATGTCGCCGGGATTCGCCACTTTGCCAACGAATTGACCACCAAATCGCTGATTGCTCAGCAGTGGAAAGCCTAGCATACGATGTTAGCAAGTGAAGAGCTCCAAAGCGATAAACCTGAATGCTCGACTTTGATTCGTACGAGGACTTGCATGGATGGCTCACTGGCATGAGCAGGAAATTCAACAGCAGCTTCGTCAATCATTTCTTGGACCTAACTTGGATTTCAGACACCACTACAACTTGAAGAATCATACTTTAGCCGCCAGGAGTGCAGAGATTTTCTCATCAACATTTGGGTCGTGGGGATCCAAGTGTTTGTGATCGCGCAGAAACACTTCCGCCATTTTAAATGGCCGCACGGTCTTCAAGGGAATGCTACGCAGTCGGAAATTGTTGCCGTTGACTTCGAGGATGCCAACTTTCTTGGGCTTCGCTTCGCCTTCAGGAAAAACTAAGTCACAGAGTCGTTGAGGAGTTTTACCTTCTATCAGAGACGTAGCCACACTAGAGCCTGGCTGGGTGATGAAAAAGTTGCCCTTGATGCTTTCTTCCACTTCGATTAAGCATTCATGCTCATGGCCCCACATGACGAAGTCAATAAAGTCAGGGATAAAGCTTTCTGGCAGGCAATTTTTGGCCCCACGGCCACGATTGTCGCGGTTTTGATGCACGACAAAAATTGAAAACCACGATTCGGGGTTTTCCTCGGGTCGACGGAAGCGTACGTTGCCTTGGGAAAACATTCGATGCAACCGTTCGTCGCGCATGTTACCCAATCCATAAATGGCCAGCTTGGTTGAGCCCTTTTCAAGAAGAATCGGAAACACCTCGATCTCGTCCACTCGATCGGATTTACCAAAATAATTGACCTATTCAAGGCGGTCAGAGAACAAAGTGGTAGACCGTGTACCAAATTCGCAGCACTCAACAAATCCAATGCAGCTAGTGATCGCCCAGCTTCACCAGTCGGGTCATCGTGATTGCCGTGGATACTAAACACAGGTAGGCGTACGTTGATGTTTGGATCTTCGTAGTTAACACATCCAAAGTTGGGGAAGTTCAAGCTCTGGTCTGACAATATTTGAAAGTTGATCGATCCATCACCTACAATGACGATAAACGCCTCAAGCAGTCGATATCGTTTAACATACCGAGGCAGTAGTTGCGCAGGAGCGACATTGTGCGATATAATGTAGCGCGACTGGGTTTGTTGTGATGAAAGAGATCTCCCGCCAAGAGGACAAAATCCACTTTGTTCTTGACGCCAATAGTGAGCATCTCTTCAAACGAGCGGAACGAGTCCCTGCCACGGACACCGTCGTTTTCATTGTACCCTAAGTGATTGTCCGTGCTGAGGAGAATCTTGATGGTCGATTCGTCGGACGGCGACTGGACGGGCGGATTGTCCATCTTGCAACTTGCGCTCAATTTGAAAACTACGTCGACTTTTAGCCAATCAGCTGAAGACTTTTTGATTTATGAAAAGAACAAAAAAAATCAACGCTTTTTTCCAAAACCTGAAAACTTTTGGCCAATCAAAACACGATATTGCCATATATTTATGACATTTTATCCAATCAGAATAACTTCAACGGTTGAAAAATGTACTCTCAAAACACTTTCATAGCGTCTGCAAGCACGACGTCGGGTCGGATGGGTCATGAGACCACAGCGCTGGTCGATTTGGTTGATAAAGAGCACAGCCGGTGCACTCCAACTGGGGCCACGGTCTTGCTGTGGCCCCGTCGCACACTTATTGTCAATGCGCGCTTCTCCCCCTTGATTCCCCTTCCTGTTGGGGGGACGATTGTTTCCCCGGCTTTTCAATGGTTTCTCACATGGAAATGAATTGAACAAACCCGTCGTTCTCTCGCCTAGCTGATCTTCTTGCTCTAGTGCGGCAGATCATGCATCAAACGATGGTCTCAATGGTCTAATTAGAGCTGTGACCAGCAGATTGAAGGGTTACTTTCTCGGACTCTTCAAGTGAAACATTGCATGTTGGTTGCTTGCGGGGTCCCAGCTGGCCAGTGATAAAAATAGAGCTAGATTGTCGAATTTATTCTAAGAATCACTGGTAAATGGCACACTTAGCAAGCCACATACTCTTCCAAGGCGTCCGCGTCATCAATTTGGTCAACAACGCCAACGACCACGGCATTGACCATGCATGCCCAAAGGGAAGGTTCTAACACAGCAAGATTGGTCATGTTGGATTCTTTCTGACTTTGTGGTTCTTGGATTCGAGACGAATGTCGGGAAACGAGTTCTTGATGTACGCCCGAAACGTTTTCTCACTCGGCAGTCGACGGGCTTCAATGCCGCGGTTGTGCAGATGGGCCAAGTAGTCATGATGCAGCTTCTCGTACGTGATATAAGCAGGCAGCACAATCACATTGTCCGTGCGGTACTTGATTTGGGTTTGGCCGTCTTCTGTCTTGACGCGAGTTTTGCGTCGTGCCTGTATTGTATGCCCCACGGCAGCAGCATACGGCTGGAACCAGGCTTTCAATGTGTCATAGTCGACGCTCTTTGCGTTTTGGTTTGAAATGTTGCCGTGCTTCTTGGGTACAATCGATCGAGAGACTTGTTTACGAAGTCGGCTGAGCGAACCGCCTGAAATATCAAAGCACGCTTCAAACGCTTGCTTGCACACATAGCCAAGATACGGCATGACATACGTATATCGAACGCGGAGTCCCTTGCCTCGAGACTTGCGTTTGTTCATCATGGCAATGCTGATAGAGAGCGATGTGAGAATGCAAGTATGCTGCATTTCTTTCGACATTTCGTCCAAAGATTGGACAAACAAGTCCATCTCCCGCGTGCGGCCAAAGATACATCGCTTCGCACAGCATGTATAGTTGACAAGCTGGATCACTTTGGTGTTTTCTGTCACGTATTCTTCGTCGTCGTCGTCGTTGGCAGTGTCATTTTCATGCTCGGCGTGAGCTTCGTCTCCCTCACTGCTTTCATCTGGACCATGGTCATCTTCGGCATAATCTGAATCGGAGGATGATTCGTCATCTCGTGGGGCACCTTCACGTGCCGCTACAATCGACACTACCGGCAACAGAGGTTGCTTCTGCATGGACTCGACGACTGCACTTGGGTGGGTCTTTTGATGGCTCAGCCTCCAGAAAATATTTTCCCAGCAGTATTGCATTCGAAGAACAATCAATAATTGTACTTCAATATATTTTAACTGAAAAATATATTGCTGAGGTTGACAATAATTCTATTGCATCAAATTTCCCAGGCATGCTGCAATACCTGTAAAGCATTATCATCTGTCCTATTCTCCAACAAGCATACAAGCGGGAGATCTTCATACAATAGACGTGCACAATGTGTGGTTGTCGGAAACCTCGATGCGTATGTTAAATATATTGATAGTATTTATGAACTGTACTTTTCAAGGAACACAACTATTTATTGAGACATATTTCACAATATATTGAAAAGACCGAGACTATAATTTAAAACAATGAAAGTCAAAAATATATTGATTACCAATTATTTATTGTTGCAATATATTGATCACTTCGGTGAATCTGGTAGAAAAAGGTCATCTCGACTGTATTCCAACGGTGGGCGCGACGACCGCATCTCTCCGCGCTCATCAAGAGAGATCTTGCAGCCTTACGGTACTCGCGTCGTGGCGCTTTGACTTGTGCACTGTACTGGGCGCATACAGCCATACCGTAGGAAGTAGACAGCGGCTCTGTACGAAATCTCAAAGTGTAGATACACTTGGCCTGTAAGGACCATTCATTGATGAGATCCAAAGTCCAACCTAGCTCCTCTCCTGTGTTCTGACCTCCTCAAACCTCCAAGAAGATCATTAAGCGAATATCTCTCACAGTTGCTTGCCGCCCCACGTTCGTGTACGCGTAGTGCGTTGTGCAGTGTCGCCTTGCATGATGCGACAGAGGCCAACCATACGATGCGAGAGACTTTTCCTCAAGAAATGCACCCTCACGCTTCAACAAAAACACGTTGGGCGACGTTTTCATAAGGTCCGACAACAGGCAACGTCCCAGCCATTGTTGAATTTGCGATGGTTTCTGCACTACTTGTCGCCGCGCTAGCTGCCACCGCCGTCGCGCAATGCCAAGACTCGTTGAAGGTCTCGCTCCAGTACACGAGCGACATCTACTGTGTGGCCCAAGATCCGTGCTCGGGCGTCTACTTTCCAGGCAAGTTTGCATGCCCGTCCAAGGGAGCGGTCGCCATCAACACTGGAGTCACACTGCAAGCGGATTCCTGCTGCTCGATCATCAACGACTTGAACGCGGTCGGGTGCGTCATCCCAACGACTTCGACCAAGTGCATCTCCAAGGACGCTGGACCACTCGTGCCCGAGACGACTCCGTCGAATCAAACCACGACGGCTCCAACGACGGCAGCGCCGACAAGTGCAACAAATGCGACCACGACCTCGCCAGGAACCACAACTGCGCCAGGAACGACGGCAGCCCCGACAACGACGCCAAGCAATACGACGACCAGTTTGTCCAACACAACGAGCGCACCCAACTCGACCGACGTCACACTCGAACCAAGCAATGACATCACGGGGCCTCCATCGACCGCCAAGCCATCGACAGCTGCCCCCACGACGACCGCCAAGCCATCGTCGGCCGTCCAAGCTGTCGCCTCTACTGCTTTCCTTCTCCTTGCACTTGCCATGATCTAATAAGCTCAAGATAGTCCAGCAAGGAAGGAACTCTTCATCCATTTTATTACCTAGCTAAGATATCATCCACTTCCGTCTTGTGTTGTTTTTCTCCACAGAGATCCCTCCACCGTCGTCGGAACATGCTTCCATGCAGAAAGCTCTTGATATCGTCCATGAAACGGACCGACACCGCGGCGGATCAAGCTTTAAAATGGCCACGCTATGAAGACACATGAATCGCCGCGTCTCTCAAGCTGCTACAGTCTGCTTCAAGAGTGGACACAGCGAGAGCATCTGTGGAGCTCCAGCGTTCAGCTGTACCGTATGACCAAAGACACGCTCTTGGCATCAACAGTTGCCTACTTTGTCAAGAGTACGGAAGACTCGCTCCACCGCTTCGAAATGGCCGAAACAACTCGCATGCAAACGTACAGCAGAACGCTCAGACGCAAGATGGCGTTGCGCCTCGACGACGTGCTGCCCACCATAGAGTCGACAGCTCGACAACTCGAGCCGTTCCATGACAGAGATCGCCGCCGTGGATTGACAACCCGACAACGATTCCAGTGGCCAACAGTTGACGGTTACATCTGAAACCGTCGATTGGATCTTGAAGGGACACACCAGTTATACACAAAGTGTGTGTGTGACAGCGCGGTCGTCGCAATGCCGGAGAGTAATCAAGAGATTGATTTTTCAGAGCGTCAAGACATCTTTGTCCAGCCGGCCAAGGCCACGCCGCGGCAGTTTACAAGCGCTGGCGTCGTGAGCACCAAGCAGCGGCGATTGGAAGACCATGTGATTGAAGAGGTCCCATCGTCGTACTCGACCAACTCCAACAAAGAGCTGCTTTGCTTGGAATACGTCGCCAACTTTCGCAAGCAGTTCCAAGAGCTCATGGACGCGTCCGACATTCGCCGCCCGCTGCTCTACTTGTGTCCTCCCAACGAGCGCGGGATCCCAAAGTTTGTCTGCACGACGATCCGACCGACACTGCTGCCGTTCCTCGACTTGTACGACATGGGCAAACTCGCGAGTTTCGTCTCGGGCTTGATCGAGTACGAACCGCTCGCGGATCCATGCGCGCCGCCAGCATGTTTGCCGTCGCCGACTGCCGTCTTGGCGTGGCAAACCGGCGATTCCTTTGACATGGCGACTCTGCTCGTGTCGTTCCTCGTCGGCGCTGGCTACGACGCCTACGTCGTCCATGGGTAAGCTCTTGGCCTTCCATCTTGGCTGTAATGCCCGCTAGGATCGCCCCCAAGTGGGTTTGCTTGCTCGACCAGAGCCAAACATTGTGCCCTCCATTGGATCTACCAGGGGAGTCCATGGGGATGCTATCGTCGTCGTCGACAGCGCAGTCGTCAAAGCACAACGATGACGGCGACGATGACCACAAGGGCAGCAGCGATGAAAGCAAGAAGAGCGCATATGTCGCCATGCAGCAAGCCAAAGCCGAAGCCAAGCGGCGCGAAGAAGCCGCCGTCCGCGACTGGACCAAGCATCTCGACGACGACGAAGACGACGAAGATGAGCTCGACGGGAAGCGCGTTCATGCGTGGGTCCTCGTCCGCGCCGGTCGACGCGATGGTACGCTCTCTCTCTCTTGAGCTCTTTGTCATCTCTCGCTGCTTGTAGTGACGGAGCATGTCTTTATCGAGCCGTCCACGGGGCGGAAATATGCCGTCCATCAGTCGCCTTACGTTGCGATCGACAGCGTTTGGAACCACCAGAACTACTGGGTGAACATGCAAGCCACCAAGTCGTCGCCGCGCGTCCACGAGACGCTCTTTGACTTGGCGAATGCGACCGACTGGGAGTTTGTCTTTTTGTCGGCCCATGCGTCGAGTCAGCACAAGACGGCGCGGAGCGGCAGCATCGCCAGTGAATCCAAGCATGACGATCTCGACGGCGGCGACAACAACGACTTGGCTTCTCGAGATCATCGGCACGACAACGACAACGACGGCGACGAGGACGACAACAGCGACGACAACGTCTTGGATTTGCCGCCCACGTGGGTCTCCAAGCTTGTCGTGGACCGCAAGACGTACAAGCGGCGATTTGTCAGCGACGGCCAGCGCACGACGCTCTTCCGCAAGGCCAAGATGGACGAATTCGCCGAGAACACGCATCCCCAAGGGCTCGTCTTGCGCGTCACCGAGTACCGCAATGCCGCCAGGACGTTGCCCGTCGTCATTCGCGAGGTTGAAGTCATCGTCGTCTTGTTGATGGAAAGACGGGCTTGTAGGTGTTTAAAAACCGCAAGGACAAGCTGCAAGTCCGCGTGCGCTATCCGCTCGAGGGCAAGTTTGAAGAGCATTTCCTCCCTGGCCGATTGCCCGAAGCGCTCTCGACGCGGACGGAATGGAGCGGCTTTCGTCGCCATTTGACCTTTTATACGAGGTACCGCGCTGTCGTCGTCGTTGTCGCTTGAATCGATGGCTGTCGTCGTTTAGCGCCCGCATGGATGGCCTTGTGGAACGCAACGAGACGATTCATAAGCGCATGGCGGAAACGTTTGAAGGACGCGATGATTTTTTGATCGCAAGGTCCGTCACGCTCTCCGAGGACAAGGATCCAAACGACGTGGTCAAGTCGAGCATGTCGTATGTGATTCCAGGCGGCGCCACGGGGGAACTTGTCGTCGTCAAGATGGCGGAAAAGTTGGAGCGGAACCCGACCAAGGACGCCGACGAGGTAAAAACCAAGCGGGAATGGAAACGTTGAGAGAGGTCTTCGCGGTCGTAGGACGCACGCAAGCGGACGTACAACATTCGAGACGGCACGATCCGCGTCCAGTTCCACTACGCCGACGGAAAGATCACGTCCGGCGCGCGGGTGTACTCGAAGACGCCCAACACGCCCGTGGAAGTCTTCCAAGTGGATCCGCTCGCCGTGCGGCCAAATGATTCGATCCTGGAGCGTGAACTGCAAGCGTCGCTGCAGGTTTGCCGAGCGGAGCGGCAGGATGACGTTGGTTGTGTAGATGGAGAAGGAATGCTACAACAGCATCCGCCATGCCGACATGGAAACGCAGGAAATCCTCAAGTACCGCCGCCGCGAAGAGGCGTCGATTGCCCTCGACGCGAGCATTTTCGACGCCCAGGACGACGAAAGCAAGCTCGACGAAGCGGATGATCCACGCAAGCAAGGCAAAGATGTACGTCGAGAGAGTCTGGAGCCGACGCCGAACCTTGTCGTCGTAGGCCAAGACAGTCATGGACTACTTGAGTCCATTTATCCACGCTGTCTTGCACAATCACCATCCGCAGCATGGCGCGGGAAGCGATCAAGTGCGCAATCTTTCGAGGGACGAAGCGCACTCGGTGCGGGACATGTGCCTGAAAAACTTGAAAGAGCGCTTGCTGGAGCGTGCCAACATCATCCAAACGCGCTTGGACAAGGAAAACGCCGCGCTTGCCAAGAAACAAGCGGCGTTCCAGCGGAGCCAGCGCGAACACGACCAAGGGACCGACGAAGAGTTTGAACGCTTCTGCTCCGAGACGATGTTTCGCATCCAAATCCTCGAGCAGCGCCTCACGCGCCATGAAGAAACCGCGCTTCAAAAGTACGCCGAGCTCGACCAGCGGCTCCACAACGACCCGCGGCTTGCTGTCCTCCATGTCTAGTAGTCGGCCATTGCACGTAACAACGTCGTTGGATTCAAAGTAGATCGCAAGACCTCTTGGCGTCTGTGGCCGGCTCCAGCTGCAGCTTGTCGCTCGCGGCAGAGACCCACGCGTCAAAGACATCACAGCCAAACATGACAAACTCGATCGTCCGAAGCGACGCGCTGGAGTTCGCCACGGCGACGTCTCTGCACGTGGAAACAGCGACGAGCGCTGCCGAGTCGAGGGGATATCCAAAGACGCCGCAGCTTATGGCTGGGAAAGCGACAGACTTGAACTTGCGGTCGAGAGCAATTTGAAGCGAGTTGGCGTAGGCAGAGCGGAGCAATGGTTCCGAGACCGCGTGCGAAGCAAAGATAGGGCCGACGGTGTGGATGACATACTTTGCTGGGAGGCGGAAACCCTCTGTAAGGCGAGCTTCGCCTGTTGGACAACTATATCGCCGCATTAGCTTGAGATGGAAGACGGAACGCGTACCGAATGGCCGTGCCTGGAACTGGTGCAAGTTGTGCGCACGCTTGACGGAGACGACTGCCCGCCGCGCGGTGGATCGCCCCATCCACGCCACCACCTCCTAGCATGCCTTCATTCGCAGCATTGACGATCGCATCTCCACTCCAGCGCGTAATGTCGCCCATGGAGACGACAAGTTTGCAAGACGGCGAGAGCTGGAACGCACGAGACACGACTGCAGCCATGCTGATGCAATAACAATGACATGTCCTCGACGACCAAGCTGGCTCATTTGAAGTAGTATACTTTTATTACAAAATATATGCAATACTAATTCAATTAATATATATATCTGACCTGTAATTAATTTACGTATCTATAAAACCAGATAAAAGTGTAAATATATGCATTTTGGTATCCTATCATTTTTAGATCAAGACAAATGGGCTTGCAATATATTGATTAATCAAAATATATTTTCTTTCAGTGTGATGTCCTCTTCCTGATCTCAATCATGCACGGAAAAGTGAGCTTGCAATGACCTACTGGGTCAAATGCACTGCAGTGGTGTGCACTGTATAGATTGAAAAATACAGTTTGTTTGCCGCCCAAGGAGAGAGTGTGTTATAGCTCTGAGTCATTTCATAAAATATATTTTCCGATCGAATACTCAATATATTTATGTCGTACAATAAATTATTGTATTGCTGAACATGCATCGACTGACATCCTTGGCCATGCCGACAGTAAGTGACTCGATCGTCGGTCGACTAACTTGATTTGGTCTCTTCCCTTGTTCCTGGGCGATGCCTTGAGCGCTGTCCTCTGGGATCCATGAAACCAGCGCCACCTCCTTGAATTAGTGACGCCATTGCGTTTCAGAAAAGCGAACTTTAGAGGCAGCTCAGTCGGAATTTGATCTCATGGCTTGGCAAGTTGTCGTTCGAGTGGTCGTTGCGATCGCCATCAGTGCGCTGGCGGCATTTCATGGCCTGAGGAAACGTTCTTTGAGTCGAGGAGGCGCCTTGGCAGCCTTTTGCGTCGGCTCTGTGTCGATGGGCTGCGGCTATCGCTTCGGGATTCTCCTCCTTCTCTTCTACTTCACGAGCTCCAAGATGACGCACTACCGAGAAGACCAGAAAGCCAAGATGGACGCAAGTACGAAAGAAGGCGGACAGCGCTCTGCAATCCAAGTCTTGTCCGTGAGTCTCATCGCTTGCGGTCTCGCCATCACGTACGTCTCTCAAGTCGGCGAAGATCGGCCCATCGACGGCACGCCACTCCCGACCATGCTTTGGGGAGCGTACATTGCACACTACGCTTGTTGCGCTGCCGACACTTGGGCCTCTGAACTGGGAGTGCTAAGCAAGTCGTCTCCCGTTCTAATTACGCGGTGCAAGACTGTTCCCCCCGGTACGAATGGCGGTATTTCCTTGCTCGGCACGGCCGCTGCTGCCGCCGGTGGCACGTTCATCGGCGTTTTATTCTACCTCTACGACTTGCTCTTCCTCCCTGCCGTGGCATCGACGCCTCAGTGGCCTGCTGTCTTCTTGGGCTTGGTCAGCGGTCTCATCGGTTGCATGCTCGACTCGATTCTCGGCGCAACCGTCCAGAGCACGTTCTACTGCACACGCACGAACCGCATCGTCCCCCAGCCACACATTCCATCGGCGGACGTTGTGCTCATCAGCGGCTACGACATTTTGACCAACGAACAAGTCAACGTTGTCTCGGTGGCGCTCACGACGTTGCTTGGCGCGTACATCGCCCCCGCATTCTTTTAACAAGAATCTCTCACTGATACATCCTCTAGCTAAAGTCATGGAGCTTGCTAATTCTAACAGGAAACAATCTTTCCCCCAGTAGATCGACCTCTCCATCTACGTCAAGGTGACGACAGGAAAGCACGCGGTGGACAGCGCAAGTCGTGCGGCGGATCCATGGCGCGGTAATTTCCAAATTTGCCGTCGTGAATAGCGGTCTCCATCCTCCTTGGGGAGTTGACAGAGCTAAGCAGTGCACTCCCCATGGACGTCCCGCTCGTGGTTGACTCCCCAGTGACGTGTCTGCATCTTGTCGCTCCCGGCGTCAAGTCCCCGCTCTCCCCAGCGCTACTGGAGCTCTAAAGGACAGAGCGGCAAATCCCCGCCATGGTCGCCATCTCCGTTGATTCCCCCTTCGTCGCTAGCTCCGATGAGAACCGTCGCTTTCTCTGCTTTCGCCAGCGCTGTTGGAACGATTCGGAGGGGGAGCAAGCTGCGCGCTTCATCTCCTTCGCAAGATGGGATTATATATAAATTGGGATAAGTTAAGCGCGGTCGTCGATCAAATACCGCATGGGGAGGTCATGGCTGTTGGTCTCTCGGAGGCGGTCTTTGGCGTTGAGCACCATGAAGCCGCGGTTGCATTCTGTGTAGCGGTTCCAGATCACAGACTCGTCTACGACGGATACATGGAGGCCGAAATGGTGGTAGTGGTCTGGGATTAACATGCACCGGCAACGACTCAAGTCGGTGCAATCGCCACGGCGCTTCATGGGCACCCACACAGAGGATGCTCTAGTGCATGCATGAGTCATGCGCACAGGGAGAGAGATCGAGTACGTACCGCTCGAGGAAATCCGCTTCAAAGTCGCACTCGTTGCACTCGACGTAGACCCCCAGGACGACAAAGTCCAGGAATCGCAGCGACGGCGACGACAAACAAGTCGCAGACTCGCTCGTCGCTTGTCCATTCCATGCAAGAACGCGCGGCGTCATGTCGATCTGAGGATGTAGGCGACTGTCAACTCCAATCTAGTTCCACAGTCATCAGCGTGAGAGTTTCCAACGGCTGGATTACCACGGGGACGATGGGGCCGTTCTTGAAGTGGACTTGGATCGCCGCCATGTCGACCCACACGACGGGAGCGCTGAGGTTTTGCACCACGACGCGCAGTTGAATGTACGATTTCGAGTGGACGCGGATCGTTCGGCAGTCGGATCGATGACCCAATGTCAACCTAGCACAGCCGACGACTGTGAGCCTCACATTTTCCTAAAATTACGCGCGTACCAAGCTTCAACGCCATCATGTCGAGCATGTCCCCACGTGAGCTTGTCCTGGTTCGAGTAGGCGCCGTTGGGTTTCTGCTTGGCGCCGTCCAAGTGACGATAGAGTCCCGTGTATGAATGCACGCCGTAGCGTGTCAGTCGCAGAAGCCGCGGTTGGAACAGCTGCCATCGGGTCACGCAGAGCGGTTTCCAAATGCGGTCCATTGTGCTCACGACTGCCCACGCTTTCGACAATTCCCGCGTCTTGACGATCGCTGCTGGCGTTAGATATGAAAACACCATGACAATCTACTCGAGACACCGCGCGGGTGAGTCGTTGTGGTCGCAATCTGTCGGTCGTACCAGTTCTTCGCTCATGTAGACTAAATCCTGGAAGTCACGACGTGCGCTAGATGAACAAGGCGACACCGCCGTCCGAGTCGACGCAGCGGCAGCAGCAGCAGCAGCAGCGACGATCGTACTCATCTGTCGTCTGTTTGGCCAATTCCAAAGTGAAGCCGAGCATTCTCGATGATGAACCTCTTCCTGCATGTTGCTACGCTTATGTGGATTGGCTACAATCCATATTGCCAACCAATCCAAGATGGAAGGATGGCCAGCATCCAAGTGAGTTCTTCAACTGCAAGTCGAGAGAGTGGGCGGTGGATGTTCGCATAGAAATGAAGATGACCTTCCATGCGTACGATGCTTTGGGAAGATGACAAAGAAGCGGCATGGACGCGAGGCATCGTCTGAGGAAAGATATGCCCTGGCTTTCCTTTTCCCCCCTCCAGAGGTTCAACGACGACAACGGACGGCAAGACGACAAGATTGAAGCTCCCCCGCTTGCACGTGTCAACTCCGATCTAGATTGGTCAGCACACGTCGAGAAGAACATTGTTGGGAGGTTAGTACACGATCGTGGAACGTTGTCTACAGTCTCCTTGGCGTTGCGGACTTTGCTATCGCTGTCGCAATCACAGTCGCGACGATCGCCTCTGCCGAGAGAGCACACGATGAACCTGCGGCTGGATTTGACGACGTTCCAAGCATTGACGCTGGAGAAGAATCTGCATCGATCAATGGAGCTGCTTGTGTCGCGATCAATGGCTCTGCGGTTGCCGGCTCCAAGGCTGGAATCACTCGGACTGGAGATTGCGTTGTCTTGATGGAAGGAGCGGAAGCGTTTGCAGCGTCGATCAATGGACGCGGAGCTGGACTTGTCTTTGTTGATGGAGAAGCAGCGGCCACCGCACCGGCGACAACCGATTGAAGGTTCGCCGCGGGGTCCCCGCGCTGGGCTTTCTTGGCCGGCATCCATTTCACACGACGGAGTGCCTCCGCGCGTCGCGCCCGCGCCAGCCGCCGCGCATCCAACTTGGCCTACACCACCAAGTCAGTCGTGAGATCCAAGTTGGTCGACTTCAAGGATATGCTGGCGTTCTTTCTTCTGCCGCTCACCGGCTTCAAAGTACGCGGCATCGGCGGCGCGCTCGTTCTCGAGCGACTTGCGCTTGGACGACTCGACGGCATATGGCGGCGGACTCTATGCCGAGATGAGACCGCTCAAGACTTTTTCCAACCTCGGTCGCCACTGCCGCTGTCGTTGCATTGTTTTTCCAAGGAATTGGCGCGGCGACGGCAGCGTCGACTGCTCCATCGTCGAGCCCAGCATTTGGCTTTTGCCGCTTCTCCTCCATGGCACGTCGGCTCCATTCGCTCGACTGCGGCAGCGACGACGAGCGGAATTGCCGGCTGTGCTTGAGACTGCCAAGCTTGACGACTTTGCGGCCATCGTCCTTGGCGGGAGACGGCTTGGCGTCCGAGACGACATGGCGCGTGTACCATGCCTTGGGCGCTTGGCTGAAGAAGGAGACGTTCTCAATCACGTGGTCGCCATGGTCGAGCTGCTTGGTGAACTCTTCGAGCGCCGAAAAGCTGCTGTAGCGCCGCGTCGTCCCGAGCGCATGGACGCCCGCCGCGAGTTTGCTGATGGAACTCTTCCGTCGGCGTGGATTCATGGCCGTGAGGAGGTGAAAGCTCACGGCCTTGCGCCAAAATCTAGCCAAGATCCGCTCCATCAAGCCCATGGCGAGCTCGACCTACCGAAGGATGCTCATCGTCTTGGCCACCGTCCACGCGGCGCGGCGGAACGTTGCTCGAAGCGCCACGCGCCGCCGCGCATCGTCGCGGACATGGCCAACGTTTTGGAGCACGCGGCGGAACGCTAGCCGCCACCGCTTTTGAATCCGAATCGACGCTTTGATGCGGTCCAGGACGTTGCTGTCCATGGGAAGTCCAAGCTGCTGGACTTTGTTGAGCGCTCGGAGGCCAAGGACGGTGTTGGCCTACAGGAAGACGACAGCGACGGCGGCGGTCGAGATAAGACGTACGACAGTCGCTCGGAGCTTCATGGCGAGAAATTGACGACGCGTCGAGCGGCCACGGACCAAGCGCTGGATCAAAACGGCGGCGCGATCGCGACGAAGCCGCAAGACGACAGCTCGGGCGAGAAATCCACGGGCGACTCGCTGGATCTTGACGGCGTAGACTTGTTGGACTGCGTTGAATTGGTGCGTCGCCATGGCTCGCCGCTTTTGCAAGTAGACGACCATCTCGTTGGCTTCGTCCATCTACTCGACGTGTGAGCCATCGCGTGTGCAAACTGCCGCCTTGCTTCGGCGCGGAAGATGTCGGTGGTGGCGTCCATGCGGTCAAAACTGGCGCGGATTTCATTCTACGGCGACAAAAATCAACCAAAAATTGTTGCGGGGGCGCACAAAGGGGTTTGTAAAGCTCTCGACGAGCAGCTCCGTCGTGTGGCAGTCGTCCACGTTGAGCACGAAGCGTGTATGCGCGGTCTTGGGCTTGATCACTTTGGTCATCGGCACAAAGCTAGCCAAGAATCAATGGACGTGGTGGCAATTTTGTACTTTGGATCAACATGATGCGGCTTCAACGGAAGCTTTGGAAGCGGCCGCGGCGACGGCAGTGCAGGCGGCAAGTCCATCTCGGGCAGACCAAAGCATGGGACTTGAAATCGCGGCGTGGACGCGCTGGTGTCGCGACTTGGAAGCTTCAACTGCGGCAACATGGATCTTCGTCGGCAGTTACATTTGTAACTGGCGGTCCAACCACCGCTGGCATTGAAACCATGAAGGGCAAAGCCGACGACCGCGCAATACCAGACGCGCCACAGCATCGCGATGCGAATGCATTGACGACGGAAGATCTACGTTCCGAGGTCGGACGATCGAATGGACGTCGATTCCTAGTTTTGTGCGACTTGTGTAGATGGCGCGGTATGGCATTCCCGCGCATGAAAGCGGCGCCAACACCATCCTCCTCGTCCAGAAAAAGTTTGACGACGAGTACGCTGCCCAAATGGCCACGTACACCAAACTCGTCGAGCGCTATCGACGCAAACAAGCGCAGCAAGAAGCAGAAGCGAAACTCGCCCGCGAGGCCGACGCGGAACGCGACGCTTTTGCCCAGCATCCCAAGATTCACATCCTCGTCAAGCAGGTCGGCGGTCTCCTCTCGCCGCCTTCCATCTTGTGGATTGACTTTGTAGATTCAAGCCAACGAGACCAATACGACGCTCACTGTGCGTGGCCTCAACGACATCACTGCGCGCGCAGTCCTCCGCGCCATGGCGATCAATCAATCGGTCGCCGTCCTCGATTTCGCGCAAAATGGACTCAACGAGCAGACCATGACGGAGCTGGCACACATGGTCCGCGCCAACAAACGACTCGCGAGCTTGGATCTCGGCTCGAATCGCCTCAACGCCAAGTGTGTCGTCGAGCTCGCGAAAGCGCTCACGGACAATTCAGTCCTCACGGCGCTCAGTCTCGAGAGCAATCCCATCACGGTCCATGGCAACACGAGCGACCTCAGTGGCTTGGAAGCGCTCTGCGGGTACATTTCCAACACGACGACGCTCCAGAGCTTGAATTTGTTTCGCACGGGGCTCAATGTCGAAGCGGGACGTCTTCTCGCCAAGTCGTTGCTCTTCAATGAGTCGATCTACATGCTCGATCTTGGTGGAAATGCCATGACGGACAAGGAGATGGAAGTGATCGGCGTCCAGCTGGCCGAGAATCGCCAAGTGCACGACACGATGGCGGCCAAGTTGTTTGAAAAAAAGCAAGCGGTCCAAGCGCAAGCGGCGGTGAAACGCGCCGAGCATGCGCTGGAACAACTCAAGCTCGACACGGAAGCGTGGCATCAAGCAAATGCTGTCACGCGGCGGGAAGAGCGCGTGATCGAGCGGGAAGAAGAGCGCAAACGGCAAGCCGACGACGACGAGCGACTTCGCAAAGCGGCCGCCGACAAGGAGAGAGTCTTCCGAGCGCAACTCGAAGAGGCCAAGGCCAAGGCAGAGAAAAAGGCAAAGAAATAGTTACTCGATAGCAATGTTGTACGCAGAATAGAACGGATGGCTCTTGGTCAGTTCGCATTCAATGTCTAGGAACGACGGGATCGAGACGGCCGTGTCCGAGTCGGACGCCTACGCAACGCCAGCGCCATGAGCTCCCCATCACGGCGGCAACAGATCCATACCTGGACGTGGACAATCCCTTGGTTGGCAATCACAGACGGCTCCTTGTACCAGTGAATATTGAACGACTGGTTGTGCCAGAGGAAGCAGATCCGCCGCTGCTTGATCACCTTTCTTGTGTGGTCCTTGCGGTGGCGCACGGCGTAGGCGTACTCTCGAGCGCTCAGCACTCGTTTCAAGTGGACACTAGAGGGCAAAGATGGTCAAACATGGCGTTGCGAGCGGCGTACGGTTCGTCCGAGTCTTCCAAGTATCGCACAGTCGTCATGCCATAAGAAGGAAGGCCATACTGCGTCCGGCAGCGGACGAAATCGTAGTCTTTCGTGCCTTCTACAGGACGACAAAGCGCTCAGATGATGCAAGGACGACGTGGAAGTTTGCGTACCATCGGTCGTGGGAAGCACGGAGAGATAAACCTTTTCGACTTCGAATTCCTCGACGTGGATCGGCCACGACGTTGGGAACGACCGCAGTAAATATTTCTTGGCCGTCTTGACGGTCGACGGCAAACCTGTCAAGTTGGCCGCTGTGCTAATCAACCGCTGCATCTTGGACTCGAATCCGGTCGAATTGTCTACCGCGCATGAGACCATGGACATTCCAACAAGGAATTCTTCCTACCAAAGACGAAGAACTTGGGGTGGCCGACCCATGCGCGGCAGAGACGATCGTCGGCTTCAATGGCTTGCTCGATCGACTCGGAACGCGCGCCGTTGTTCTCCAGAGAATAATACGCTTCGGCTCCTTTTGCCGCCGTCACCAAGTGAAAGACAGCATTGTAGCGCCTAGAAAAATTGCCCAGTCGGCCACGAGCTCAAGAGGGAATTTGCATACGTGTCGCGCAGCGTGACAGTGTCAAGATCATGGATGCTCTTGAGTTCTTCCCATTGTTCTGCAGTCACATATGCCGATCCGTCCATGGCCCCTCGATCACATAAAATCACACAAGGACAGCCCGTGTCTTTCGCCAAGGAGGTGAATGCATCTTCAAGCGCAATTTGCGTCGACAAAATTTGCCACTGAAAGTTCAACACGTCGCTGGCTTTGAGGTCCCTACATCGTCGATCTTCATATTCCACGAGTTCTTCGCGGTGGAGATTTACATGACGTAGGCGCCACCCGTTTGCAAGAGCGTCGAGGCTTCAGGTACCATGTAGACGCGAAATCCTCGTTCTCTACGTATCTGCATGAGCCGTTCGATCTTTGGATTTGCGCGGGACGAACCGAAAATACGACGACAAGCGATCCAGCGAGGTGGTTTTCCCCGCGCAGGGTCCACCCGTCAGGACAAACTTGTAGATTGGAATCGCAGAGTCGGCTCCAGGCTTGAGTGAATGCATCAACGGGACGCTATTTGTACCCGCGCGGGGCCGCGTCGGCGCCGATTCGTTGTCGGACATGTTGGTGGTCGATGGACGATTTGTCAATTCGACTGGAGGAAACGCTCGGGGACCAATTTCCATCTTCGAAGTTCGGATTTCTTATTGACTTGAAATTTGTATGCTTTCAAACACAGCACCACATCCTATACAAATTTCAAGTCTATTTTTGAAACCGACAACGATTACATGAAAAACTATCCAAAACAAGTTGGACAAGCGCGCCATGTGCTGCCATGAACACACGCTCGTCCAGAGAGAGAGAGGAGCAGAGCAGAGCGAGGAGCGAGCCACGTCTATGGGAACAAGCTCCGATTCGGCTTACCAACACCACCAAATGACGTGACAAACTCGTGGACCAAATGGTACTTTCCGCTGAAAACTGGAGGTTCACCATCTTGATTTGAGACTTTGAAGCAGCCAACTTGCGCAAAAGCCGCCTCGGAAACGCTCTCCCAGACAGTTAGATCGCATTCAGGACGAGAAGACAGCGTGGGTTGATATTCGCAGTCTCCACTGCGTTAGGGTCAAGATTTTGGATGGAGATTGTCCGGGTGTTGTCTGTCCCCATTAGACTTCATCTTTGTATATATAAAATTACGTTTAATTTTAATTCAAAATTTCTTTGTAGCATGTGTTGTGTGAGTGAGAAGTGTGAATCTTATAATAATCTTAAAAAAAAATATTGCGAGATTTTGACATGTTTGTTTGACACCAAGTCGTTTGTTATTTTTTATGTTTTTTTGTTTTACTTACTCAACAGTATAGTACTTTTCACCAGAAGTGGGAAAATAAAAATAAAAATTTATGAACTTGAAAATATTTAGACGCTTATCCGGATTTGGACGTGGATGTAAATAAGCGACTTGTTCTCTGTGCAGGCGCCAAGATGGATGAAGCCACATGTGTCTTCAACGTCTTCACAAGCACTTCCGACACTCCATCCTTCCAACATTTCAAGAGTAAACGCTACCACTCATCATTGTCACTAAATAAAGCCACGGCGTAGACGTTGACGATTTGTGGGTGTTTGATGTCGCTTTGTGATGCACCAAATTGCTTAAAATGGATCCAGGGGTAGATTGTTGACTCCCCCATTTCCAGAGGCATGTACATCTTTATCGTCGATTTATCCGACCCAGCGCAGTACAAGTCGAAGACAATTTGCTGAAGGCGGCGTATATTCCATTTGGCGTTCGGCAGGCCAAGTAAACGAATCCGGATAAATATCGAAATATTTTCAAATTCAAAAAAGGGTTTTTCCATTTTCCCACATTTTGTGAAAAGTGCAATATATTTTTTTTAAAGGGTTGAGTTATATGAAATAAACGTAGAATTGGACAAAAAATATCGTTGCATTTCGAACAAGAGCCAGCTTCTTGTGCCATCACATTTTTGGTTTTTGTTGCGAGCAATTCCTTCATAACAGGAATGACACTCCTGTTTTATCTGGATTCATTCCTCTTATGAAGGAGTGTGCCTTTGTTAGTACCGACTGCAGCTTGGACGCCCCTGTTAACATTAGGACCGACTCCAGTCCATAGCATTAGAATTGGCGTAAATGCTGGCGCGAAGCAGTTTAGCCGCAAAGGAAATTCCAAACAATCATCTCCCGTTTCCGCCATTCATTCCTTCATAACAGGAAGGAATCCAGATGAAACAGGTGTGATATTCCTGTTATGAAGGAATTGCTCTTTTGTTGCACCCGCGAACTCCTGGTGCTTCTGGCCGGCGGAAACTCGTGAATTTCCGCACGCGACTAGTCGACGAGTTTTGTTCTCGTTAAATCCACTGTTTGTGATCGCTTTAGTGGTTGTGATAAGTTACTTTTTCGTCGTTGATGTTATCAGAAATAGATGGGTTTATCGACTTTTTCCCCAAGTAGGTCGTGGACCTACTTTTTAAAAAGTAGACGAAAACATGTAAAGTTTGCATAGAGGGACTTGTGAAAAAGTCGATAGCTTTTTTGAGAAAAGTCGATGTCGTTTGCAATTTCACTGGTTAAAATGGATGAAAACACAGTGCTGGCGATGAAGCCATGCTTCGTTGGCGCTGTTACTACAATAGGAATCGTGCAAGCAATTCGAAAAAACGAAATGCCCCTGCGTAGGTTTGATATTGACGATTTGTCCGACTTTCGTAAAGTTGACGACGCTGACCACTCGTCAACTTTTCTTCAACGACTTAAGTTGAAACCCAAAAAGGGGTTGTTGAAAACTTCGACCAGGCCCTTAAGCAATAATCCAATACTATTGTCTTTGCATTCCTTGAAGGGTGGTAATCGAGTAAACGAAACTGTCTGACAGAGGTCGAGTTTGTGTGGATTATTCTGGTGGACAGTTTACCCTGAAGACTTTGATTCTCTATTACTTCTTGCGCTGCTGCTGATCTTTTGGTTGTGCTGACCCCTTTGATCGCTTCGAGAGAACCGTCATCGCCGATTTCCAAAAGTATTAAGTTTAAGAGTTTTCTTTCGAAAACGAAAAATCAACAAATAAAGGTATCAAATAATATGGATTTGTAAAGTTATTAATATATGGGTTTAGACTCCATATTGCAAAAAGACATGGAGCAAATCAAAGTGCATTATCAAAAGAGACAAAAAATGACCAACAAAATTTGATCCAAGTAAGAATGCATTTCTAATTATTTACAGTTAAAACAAATTGTGAACTTCATCATTATGATAAATACTTCAACTATCAACAAATACTAATGCATGCATGATTTAGTCAGATCATCCCAATACAACAATAACGACTGAACAAGGAGAAAAACAAAAAGAAAAACTAAAACAAGAAAGAGTTACAACTAGCATACATTGTCGTCAAAGAGAGCGTGAAAAGTGGAAGAAAACTCGTCAAAGACTTCTTCAAAAAGAAAACGAAACTGTGAATGAACGAACAATCCGTCTCCGTGCAGAAAATGCGAGAAGAATGGAGCTGAGGAGCATTGAAAGTCCTCAAGTTCAGAGAAAGCGTCTTGACAAACTAAAAGCTCGAAGGACTGCTCAGAGAGCGATGGAGACGCTGGTCGCGCGTAGAATTCGTCGAGATAAGCGAAACGCCCAGAATGCTGGGAAGCTGTCAAAAGAATCAGCCGAAGATCGGAGAATCCGTTTGGATGCTGAAAAGTCAAGGAAGACAGTCAAGAGGACAACAGAGACATGTGAAGAAAATATGAGCCGGCTGGTTTATCAGAAGGAGTACAGCGCTGCTAAAAGGAAGAGCGAGGAATATGCAGCAAAAGTGAAGCGTCTGCAGTATAGAAGAGCGCTAACTAAAGCGCTTATTCACGTTGAGTCACCAAGTGCCAGACAGAAACGACTTGGCGCTCGAAGACTATCTTACCGTCGCTCCCAAATGAACAAGATTAATTCCACTCAGCTAACAGATGCCGAATGTGAAGAAAAGGATGAATCTGGATACCTTTCACCTTGTTCTCAAGAAATGAAAGAGAAGATTCTTAATCAGTTGGCATTCGCCTTGGGTCCCACGGGTATGGATCAATGTGTTTGTTGCGTATGTGATCGCGTTGTATTTTCAACGAACGTTCATGTGTATTCAACAAACGACACTGAAATTCTCCAGTCTATGGCAGCTCGGTTGAGAAATCCGGAACCAAATTTATGCGATAGTTTGATTGATTTCTACGATTGCAAGGATATACATCCTGTTTTTGTCGACTTGTTACTTTCACGAAACGGAATTGTTTATTCGAGCAAGACGAATGATATCGACAGCCCGGAAGACGTGTCCTTTCATTTTTGTCTCGACTGTGAAGAAACGCTTCTTAAGCCATGGGTGAATGAGATTCCTCGGCACTACTTATTTCCTGAAGAAGCAGTGGATATGAAGTCAGATTTACATAATGAATTTGACCATGACCCCTTTTCTGTCGACTTCATGGATGTTGATGAGAATGGTGAAGACTATCCCGACGACGGCCACTCCGACGAAAGTCAAAATACCTACGCCCAGTTAACGTCTGATATCGATTTTCCTGATTTCTTGAAAATTCCTGTATCATCATGGCCACTGCCACCAAAGTATGCGATCGCAAATCACTTTGTTATCGGTGAACTACCAGAAAAACTATTCAGGGCGACTTGGGCTGAGATGTTAATGTGCTCTCTCGTCAGTGTTGTTGCTCAAACCCGCATTATCCGTGGGGAGAACATCGTATGATCAGATCACATTTGATTCTTTTCGACGCTGTTCCAGGTCCCCCCGCAACTCTTTTACCGTTGAAATTGAACCGGGACGCGATATATCGAGTTGTTCTTGCTGGTCCATTTACAAAAGACCAGTTGGTGAAGGTGAAAGAGCTTCATTTAGTTCGTCAAGCAATGGTGATGGACGTATTGCACTTCTATAAATCCCACAACGCATTTTATGCTGACGTATCCATCGATGGAGAGCTCATTGAGGCGTTGCCGACAGAAGATGTTCTGGACGGAATTATCGATGAGGCAATCGGTACGGATGAAAAAGCAAGCGCTGTCGATAATGAACAAGCAGCTGTAAATGGGTATTCAGGAGATCCCGATGAAGGTTCCAATGAGCATGAGTGTGCTTACGTCGAGCGAAGCGTACTTTTCACTCAAACATCATCGGATATGGCTCCTATCAATGCAACAAATGTGCATGATTCATTCAGAAACAGGATTAACAATCGAAACCCTTGTTCAGACCCAAAAATCCCTGAATTCAATGTCCACACATCCAACAAAATATCAAACTACTTTGAATCTGGTATTGATGCAAAAATGTTCCCCCACTTATTTCCATATGGACGTGGCTACACTAACGAACGCGGTCGGCGAGTTTCTGTGTCAAGACTACATTGTTGTCAACTATACTGCTCTCTCAGTTCACGGCGTTTTGCACAAGATCGATATTTTGTTATGGTATCATTCGATCGTTTTGGCCTTGACCGTGGATTCATAAACTCAAATTTTTCAACTAAAGCGCGTCCATCGATGCACACACCTGTAGCAAAGATCACTCGCGAAGATTTGAAAAAAGGTTTGGAAAATCAAGAAGCACGGCGACTCGGCCTTACTCCAAAGAACAAATTCGTGAACAAGGCTGTGGATAATCTCCTTCGATCAGTTGAATCCAGTTCGTCCTTTGTATGGGGTAGTAATGCAGAACGACGCATGCATCGTCGAGAAGCATTTAGTACTGCTGATAGATTTGGTCAACCGAGCCTCTTCATTACCATCACTCCAAATGTCGATGGAACTATTACATTGGTATATCTGGCGGGTGGAGTCAAAGTCAACTCCCTTTTTGATGTTCAGTATCTCAAACACATGCCTGACAAAGCTGATGCAGCAAATGGCAATGGATGACAACATGGCTTCTGTAACTCTTTTTGACCGAAGCATACAAGCTTTCATCACATTTGTATTGGGTTTTGATAAGTCGGCTTGTAGACCTAAGAAGTGTGGAGGACTTTTCGGTCACATTAAAGCTTACTTTGGGATGGTTGAAACTCAAGGCAGAGGGACACTTCATTTACATCTGATTGCGTGGGTTTATGGTGCTCCACGTTCGACGTCAGAGTTTGAATCTAGGATGCAATCCGACCCTCAGTATGAGTCGATGATATTGAAGTATTCTGAGAGTGTCATAACGAATTCACTGTCTTTGGATCTCTTGGACACACCATGTAAATCTTGTCAAAGTGTCAAAGTCCAGTATGAAGCCTTGAACGTCCCCAAGTCAGCATTCGAGAAACCACGACAATTCGAAGGTGTGATCCCAAAAGAGCCTCTTATGGCAAAATGTACAAAATGCGACACAAAGGTCAGTTCTCAGCACTTAATTCGACAAACACTACTCCATGCAAGACCAAAATCATGGCCAGTTGAGCTCCCTAAGTTATCAATGGATGATGTTGACAAGTACTTGGAAGAGGAGTCGTCATATCTGAAGTCAATCAACGGAAAAGCATATGTGCATGAGCGATCGCATGACTATCTCCGTTCGAGCTTTAAACAGTACCTGGCCAATACTGCTCACATGGAGTCGCGACTGGAATACCAACAAATTTTGGCTGGTGCTCGAAAAACTCTGGACAAGTCAAATACAACATCAAATGCATACGCAGCCCCTGACAAAGACCCCTTTCGGTTGGATCACATATACCGCGAACTAGCCAGTATGCCTTTCGGACCAAATGAGACTCGTCTGCCAAAAGAAACAGTCTTATTTGTGGTAGCTACGCTGGCATCAGTGTTACAAGTTCACTGGTGGTCCCATTGTTCGTCTTGCTTTAAACAAAGTCGAAATACAAGAGCTGCAACATGTGCCGTTACTTGTTTCCTCGAGAGCGCGTCGAAAATGGTCATATTGGCACGTCTGCAATATTACTTATGCGAAAACTTGGAGAGGAGTATATCAATGGATACAGTGATGTCATTCTCCGAGCGTTCAAGTGCAATCATGACATTCAAATCTTGATTGGTGGCGATGAAATGGCTGAGCGTATCTATTATGCCTGCAAGTATACCACAAAAGACCAGCAGAAGGTGGAATGTCGGACAGCGTTAGCTCTTGCTGCGTTTGATATACGCACTCAACGTGAAAGGTCTGCTTTAGATCAAGGCGAGGGTTTGTCCGACGACGTGAAATGCCGACGTCGATTGGCCTCTCACATGTTTAACATGACACGAAAGCAAGAGGTTGCAGGGCCAATGTGTGCGTTGTATCTCCTGCGCGAATCATGCGCTTATACAAGTCATATGTACAAGAAATTATCAATCCACCAAGTGTTGAAATTCTTGCACCATCACAGCGACACATCGTATGGTCTTGAATTGACGACCAATCTGCCATCTGTGCCCGAGGCAGATGATCTTTTTGGCGGCGGTGATGAGTCGAGTAGTGATGACAACTCCGAAAGCGAATTTTCTGATCTGGAGGATGAAGTTGAACAACCAGTAGAAATTCCAACGAAGACAAATATGCGCGTATTCGTGCCTGTTGGTCCAGGAGAAGATTATATTAATCGACCTGTGATTTGTGCGGATTTGTCCTGGTATGAATACGCGTCCAAGTACTTTCGCGGAAATCGAACAGCTAGTACACCAGCTGATAAGCTCTTTCTGGAGCAACACTCTCTTTACGGATCAAAGTGCCTTGGAATTCATCGCTTGGCTCGAATTCCAGTATTGACAGGCGGGGTCCGAATACCTTATTTTGAAGATTGTACAAAAAATGAGCAGAAAGAGTATCATGCTCAACTTGCTTTGGTGCTTTTCAAACCATTCCGCACCATAGCTGACTTGTGCTCAACGTATTCAACTTGGCATGAATCTTGGGAGGCATTTCAGCCTATAATGAGTTCCTTATGTAAGGAAGTGTATCACTACATGCAAGACTATCATGTTGGTCGAAAGAAGGCTGCAAGAACGAGAACTTCGAGAGAGGAAGAACAAAATATACAAGTGGAAGGTGGTGATGGATACGCTGACGACTTCGATGATATTGAATTAGAAAACGCTCTTTGTCTTGCAGTTGAAGGCCCAATAGCAAACAATTTGGATTCGAGTGGGATTGATGATGCAAGAAATGAGTTCTATCAATCGGTTCCATCGTCAGAGTTAAGAAACAATGTCATATTTCCGACTACAATACCAATTACAGGCAGCTGTGCTATTGACTCTTTGCTGGATGGGACATCGCTTGAAGAGGCATCAGCAATAACAGCTTCAAAATACGTATCCATAGTCGGTAATTGTGATCAACGACAGAATTGCCGTCAAAAGTTGGCATCAGACATTAAGTCCTTGAAACAATGGGCATAAAAAAAGTCAGTTGAAAAGGTTGTTACATTCGAAACTTCAACAGAAATTAATGACACCGACGATACGACGATTGAAGGGAATCCAAATGCACATGTCGCCGTGCAAACTATCGTTCAACTCAGTATTCCAAGTGCCCTCGAGATCTCAACAATGTTGCACACGGGAAGAGTCGTTGAGAGAGGAAATATCCCACAATCTTTGCCTGACTTTGCCCACATCGGGTATGTTTCCGACGCTTTTGGACTTACGATTCGGCAACATTTAAGCTTTGTTATCATTGCCCGTGCTCTCTTGTTACGGTGGCAATTAGAGAAGACTTTAGATCACGACTCTAATCGTGTCGAAGAGGCAATCAGTGCTATTCAACTTCGCATGGTTATGCATGGTGAAGGAGGCACAGGGAAATCACACATCATCGCAGCAGTCCAAGCATTTTGTGACTCTTGGAAGCGACCGTTTGGCATTGCCAAAACTGCTATGACAGGCAAAGCAGCAGTATCAATCAACGGTGTTACTTTGCACAGTTGGATTGGTATGCACAATTTGCCCCGAGTACAGTTCATGAAGCTAAAGAGGCTGAAGAGAAAGGTTTATCTGGATTCACGGAAGATCTCAAGCTACTTTTGGTTGACGAAATGTCAATGATGAACAAACAGCACTTGGTTCGGCTTGACGAAGCACTTCGTGCGCGAACGAAACTTGATATCCCTTTCGGTGGCATTAATATTGTTCTTGCCGGGTTTTCTTTCAAATGCCCCCCGTTGGTGGGAAACCCATGTACACACCACTTTCAGCTCCAAATGTGGATATGAAATTAGATCTGTATGAAGACTCAGGGTTCAGCCTATGGAGATCCTTCACAACGGTCGTAGTTTTGGATGAGAATGTTCGATTTGCAAAAGATCCGGAATGGGGAAAACTCGTTAGTCTTGCGAGAAAAGGAGAGTGGACTCAGGATCTTGTCGATATCCTCAACAGTCGTATTCAACCACAAGGCTTGATACTGAAGGATATGAAGCAAAAACTCGTTTCTACATCCGACAGTTCTGGAACAAAGCGGTGTACTACCTACACAACACCTGATAACCGTACAAGACAGGCCATTATTAATGCATACACAGCTGCGTTATCAAAGAAGTTGCCTGTGAACCATTACCCTATACGCATTGTTGCAAATTTCAATGGTTTGTTGAATGACTTGTCATCAATGGACGTGTCTAGTATTATGTCTCTTCCCGATACAAAGCTCGGCAACATGGCCCCTTTCATTGACTTCATACCAGGAATGCCTGTTGTATTCACGCAAAATGTGAATCCCCAACAGGGCATTGCAAATGGAACATTTGGAATATTGCATTCTGTTCAATTTGACGACACGACAAAGTTCAAATTAGTGCAAGACTCTGGTTCGAAATTGAAGGTTCTAATTCCCAGCAAACCCCCAGAGGTTGTCTTCGTTCGTGTTAACCGGCCAAAGCACTTTGGCTCAGTACCTCGAGATGGATTAGATGTATCCTTACCACCAGATGTGTACCCAGTTTTTGTGTACAAACCTCCTGCTTTGACCGAGGTGGCGTTGACACCTGGACCTGGTGGCACAAAACGAAGCATAAAACTTCGACTCAATCAGTTTCCATTTGTCAACGCAATAGCCTCAACTGTGTACAAAATCCAGGGCGAGACAATGGAATCACTGGTCGTGGCTGACTGGAAAGCAAAAAGCTCAAGATACAATAAAGCTTTGAACACGTGTCAACAAGGCTACATTGCCATATCTCGTCTTACAAAGCGCGATGGTTTTTCAGCGCTGCAGCCACTGACAGACGAATGTATTCGATATTTCCGACCCAGTCAAGAAACAATCTTGGAAGGAGTTCGATTAGAAGAAGAGTTTACACGTCTAGTCTCACTTAAAGAAACGAGGGCAATATTTAGCTCCTGTCATTACAAAACCCTAAAGGCTACGCTGCCAAAGCCTGAAACGGGCTCAAATTTTCAAATCAAAAGATAACTTGGTGAAATGGATGTCAAGAGCGAAGGTATCGTGAGCTCATCAGTCCAACCAAGGCTTAGTCTGGCGGAAAAAATGGAAAAGAACTTCACAGAATTAACATCAATCATTAAATGCGAGGACGCCATGCTAAATCAACTCGAGACGATGTCTCTAAACTCGTCAGCTCCAACTTTGGGTGCACACAGATCGTCACTATATTCTTTGGTTGAACCAAACATGTCGAGATCATTCTGTACACCTGCTTCAGAATTGGGTCATGGTGAAATTGAACGGCATGTCAACGAACCACGAGTTACCAATTTAATGTTTGCGGGCGAAAATACGCCCAAAAGAAACTTAGGAAAGAGCAAGCGTCGACTATTACCAGAAAATCCGATTCGTAACGACCGATCAACTATTTCATCATCAGATGATCAATGGGAATTTATTCTACAGGCTCGTCGTCTTCATTTCAAACTGGAATCTTTGGCTTCAAATGATGCCTGGATTCATGAAGACGTGATTAACCTTTACATGGAGAGTCTGGCAAGAAGCCAACCAAGTATTGTTTGTCTCAACAGCCATTTCTTTGAAAGTTTGGAGATTGACCCTTCATATCAAAAAGCTACACGTATACTTAAAAAGTCCCGATACACGAAGAATGAATCACGCTGTCTCATTTTCCCAATATTTGCTATCAATCATTGGATTCTGGGAGTTATTGAGCTTAATCTAAAGTCATACGGCTATTATGATTCGCTCCATATCAACCGGCCGAATATTACCAACACCATACAGAGCATTGTCAAGTTGTTACATGTTGATCATCAGCGTTTTGACAATGTGTCTCCAATCGATGGGCCAGAACAACTACGACTGTGGCGTCTATGTTTGCATTGCCGCGAAGCAAATCTTTGAGCACTTCGAAATTGGACGATTCGAACACGGTGACATGGTTGCCTGGCGATTACATATCTTGAATGCACTTTCACGCTTCCTCGTTCTTTCTTAAGTGTTGCATGTAAATACACTTTGATAATACAAAAACACAATTTATGATGAAATGATTTTACTTCAAAATGCGTAAATGGGCATAGCTGTACTCTGCGACAGCCGCATATTGGGAACATCATGATCATTCCCTGATCAAAACCAGAAGGTTGAGTATAAGACAATTACCATGAGATAGCGATGTGTTGTCACGTGGAATTTCTTCCATCGACCGCTGCATTTGATAGTTTTCCATCCCTTTTCGGCAGAATAGATTTCGAGGATGGACACTAATTCTTCAATGTCTGAGCTACGTCGAAGAGACGTTGTTGATGCATACATGTTATTTGGGTAAAAATTGTACCAAATGACTAAACACTCAGCCTACTTACATATTTTTCTGAAGTTAAAAGGATTTGAGCCATCCTCTAGCAATCGAATGGCTTACTGGGTGCTGATCGCTCACGTTTGCCCGTGACACCCGACCAGTCATCCCGCCTTCGCTTTGTTAAAGAATGGCCAGGCAGCGTCGGATATGGTGTCAAGGCGGTCCTCGGGACCCCTGGTTGATGTTGGGTGATCCTGAGGATCCATGCAATCCCGCATAATGACGTTGGCATCATGTGAAGTGAGACCCGACGTGTCGGCCGTCATGCCCCCGTTATGTCAATCTTGCTCATTTCGTCTGATACTGAAGAAGTGCCGTCTGTGCCATAGGGGCGGTCACCGGGGTCTTGTTTGGTTGGTTTGGGCAATTGGGTGAGAGACAAGAAGTCCCGCATGATGGCGTCGCCGCCTGATGGGTTGCACGGCATTTCCACTCTATGTCAACCACCTCTATCAATTGGTGAAACCTGACGTGTTGCACGTCATTTCCACTCTATGTATACCACATCTACCAATTAGTTCGATGTGATCAACTTGGCCTAGCATGAAGGCCAATGGATGTTCACATCACCCCATTCTGCACCCAATCTTCTTGGCCCTGAAGATCATCATAAGCTATGGTTCAAATTGAAAAAAAAGTTCTATTGATGACGCAATTCATCAGCCTTTGCAGGAATTCGTCCGTTTTTAGTTTGAAAAACTTGCATACATGAAATGAACTTTAGGGGGAATAGCCACAATGAGGAAATAGTCATTTCTTATAAAGTTTCGGTTCTTGTTAGTCCATGATTTAAGTTTGTCCGGAAATTTTCGATGCATCAATTTCCTCGCGGAAATAGAACAGACCCTTATTGTACATGCAATAATTCATGCTTTGTATCATTAAGGAGTCGGAAGGAGACTGCGCCTAAAGCGTAAGCGGTCTACAATTCGCAGTCTCCACTGCGTTAGAGTGAAGATTTTGGATGGGCTTTTCAGTTTTGTCTCTTGTAATGTCGTGTTCATGGCATAGCTCAAGACAAAATAGATAAAAATGATAATCGAAAGTTTATTTCATTCTTCACTATGCATACTTTATCATTGTTTAATTATCCATCTTATTAAAATCATCAAAAATACAGTTATAAAAATGTCACAATAATTTGAATTATTCAAGTAGATAATTTGAAATAAACGTATAATTTGAGAAACACAAATTATTTTGAATAGTTTGTCTGTCCCCTTCACTAAAGTAAAGCAAAAATAGATTACTTTATCGAGTGGGACAGAACAGGAATTGAAAAAGAAATTCTCTGAAACATGTAAAAAGGATTGTTTTGATGATGTAGATATGATTCATTCGAGAATCTCTCAATGACTCCTCTAAACACCAAACTCATTTTCTTTATCTCAAATCAATTTTTTGGCACATCCACTTTCAGCCAAATGATCATATCTCTTGAGGCAAAATGAAAATGACATATTTTGGTGACAGGTATGTATGTATCAATAAATTTATATCCATATTTTGATGCCATATTTATTGAATGTCATTATTGTTATCCAGATGTCTAAAATACTGACATGTCAGAATTTTTAAACTTTCTGATAATGAATATTCGCAGTCTCCAGATTTTGGGTGGAGTTTGTCTGGAAGTTGTCCGTCCCCATTGGATATGATCCAAGTATGAATAAAAATACGATATATTTGTATTCACAGATTCTATGTAGTATAATATACTACATATCTTGATCGACATGAATCTTCTTCATTTGCGAGTCAAATCAGAGAAGAATTACGGCTCGTTTGAAATTTTCAATCAACCAGTGTTAACTGACGTTGATTCTTTCAGCGTCATTGCAAATTTTACAGTGTTAGATACTTGCGATAAGATGTTAAAAAGACGTCTCAACATTTTTAGGATTTTTGATCAATATTATGAAAAGTTTTTTAGAGATTTTATATATTTTTATTCAGAATTCGCAGTCTCATGACTGCGTCAGGGTGAAGATTTGGGTGGTGCTCGTCGGGAAGTTGTCCCGTGTCACCGTGTCTGTCCCTTTCAGTTAATTAAACTCAAAATGTACTTTATCAAGTATTTTCAAGATAAAATTGTTAACTTAAGCGAAATTAGTGTTACTAGGCTATAAAATTTACTTTATCGAAGGATAGTCGGACTAAATAGCTATAGAACTAATTTTTGAAATAGTTATGTTTTTTAGCAGAAATATCTGATTTTGGTTCTGTAAAATATTAAGTTTAAGCGTTCAGTTGCGGAACGGGAAAGAATAAATATACAATATACATTTATTTTAGCAGGATATAAATAATATTTATATCCTGAGAAGTAGATATTATCTACTTCTCGACCCCAATTTAGAAAAAAGGAAGCGGGCTTTGCGAAAATCGAAGAGGTTTCAGATTCAGTTTGAAGTAGACGTGGTTTAGGGTAAAATTTCAAGTCTATCTAAACTTAACCAGGGGTAGGCTTGAGCAAAGTCGGTGCTATCTCAACGACACAATTCAGTTTCAGAGTGCATCTTGGAAACAAAGCGTGATGGTGTTCGTTGGTCCGAAACTCTCAGGTGACCAAGCCATTGAAGTCTTGGCTCGGGTTTGGATCCTAGAGCACCGCAACAAGAAGCGCTTCGTCAAGGTCATGAACATATTGATCACAGCCAACTGCTTCCGCCTCCGAGAAGCACAACCAAGTGTTGACAAGTCGTCATCTTTTGATGAAATGGTCAGCTATGCGGTTTCGATTGCACGATATCGATTTACAATGCCTCAATTACGCGAGCTCGCACATAAACAGGCTCACCCTGAAAATGACATCTTCACAATCGAACGTGGCCATATATTACGCGTCGAAGCACTCGCACTTGTTTGTCATCGACTCTCAGAGGCTTTCAAGCTGTTACGCTGTCATACGAATTTGACCGCTCTACGGCTTCATGTAGCAGACTCATCAAAGCAACTGTTGCTATTCTATACAGTCACCATCATGATCGCTTGTATTTCAACGAGACTATTGTTCGTGAAAGGATCGTCCAGTACTGCCATGTGATTCATGTCATGGTGCGCCGCTTCGATGTTGTTGGGGGGTTTATCGATGGTACCAGGCAGTATGTTTCACGACCAAGTCCTCGCAAGAATGCTATGTCACAGCACGAAAATCTACAAAAGTCGTTGTTTAATAGCCTTCCTCGTCGTCATTGTTTCAATTGGCAGAGTGTTCAAGCACATGATGGAATTATTGTGAGCCTTTTTGGCCCTGTTGAAGGAAGGCGTCATGACTGAACAGTCCTCAATTTTAGCGGCCTTCTGGATTTGATGGAGGAAGATAATACTGGCCTTTTCCGCGGAAAATCGATTTATGGCGATCCTGCTCATGGCTCCAGTACGTTTGGGACTTCTGCCTCCGTGTATCTTCATCCAAAGTTGGCTCAATTGAACCGGGATATGAGTTCTGTTCGAGAATGTGTGGAATGGGGATTTGATCTGGTGATAATCTTGTGGGAGTACATGAACTGGGACAAGAAGCAGCGTGTAAGACAAGCACCAGTGGGCAAGAACTTCTTTGCAGCAGTTCTGTTGACAAATCGCCACATATGCATGCAACCTCTGGGGAATCAAATCTCAATGTACTTTGATCTGCTGCCTCCAAGTCTAGATAAGTACTTAAATCAACCCTAGTTTATTCTGTTTATCTTTGATGGCTGAGAATTTTGAACACAAACTCCTGCATCATCTTCTCACGTTCACAGTCAGCTTGCACTCGTCTATCTTCCATTGTAAGCTCATGTTCTCGACTTCGAGCGGCTTCTTCTGCCTCAAATTGTGTCTGGCGAGCAGCTTCTTCCCGTTGGTATTCAAGCTCTAATCGAGCTTGATCTCTTTTGAATTCCATTTTCTGCATTTCAAAGTCCTGCTTCTATCGTTGCTCGTCGTCAGTGACAGAAAGAGCCTTTACAAGAGAATCCGAGATCGCACCGATTCACTCTGACTTTGATATCTTCGACCATCGCTTCTGTTTGCCCTCCCATTTGAGATCACGTACCAGGTTGGATGATCCGTCCGTTGTTGTGGATTTTTCATCGTTGTAATCATCGTCAGCATCAACGTTAGTATCGTCGTCCATGAGTTCGTCCATTGCGAGTCGCTTGATGACTTCACCCGACTTAAACAGAGCCGATGACTGAATATCTTTCAGTGATTTTCTCTCGCTCATACGCTCGTTCCAATCGTCTATTTGAGATACAATGCCTTGGAGCAGAACCCCGCTCTCTCTAAATTCCTCGGTCGATCCAGACTGACGCATGGATTTGCATTGATCTGACCTCTATTCCTTCACGAGCGTTGAGAAGCGCGTACGGAGGGCTGGCCCGTTTTTCTTTACTCCAAAGTTCTTGTGCTTAGCACAATGTACAGCAATGTCGTCAAACACCATCATGATGCCGCTGGCCGTGCCTGCAGGCGCTCGCCAAGGACGAAATGCATTGACCACTTGAAGCAATATAACGTCGTCTACCGCGGCAAACTTTTTCGATGACGGCTTGCAATGGGGTACTCGTGGGACTCATTCACATCGCCGACGTCAAAACCATCCCGCATGGTCTCCTCAACCGACAACTTGGATTCATCATGGTCCATCACACCAGCTCCAAATCGATCGTTGGTGATGAGATCGCACAACTCAGGCATCCTAAAACTCGATATATCACTGAATCCAAAACCAAACACTGCGAAAGATGCATTTTACATCAAGTTTCAGTTCAGAACCAGAGTGAACAACAGGGTCTCTATCTCCAATTGAATCTCAACTCGAACCGGTTGCGAAAGTCCTCTAATGTGATTTGTATTCAACTTCATATCAACCCATGTCCTCACTCTACGGTTATATATCATAGTACATATAAAATTTGTCAATCCTCAGGAGACTGCGCCAAAGCGTAAGCGGTCTTCAATAAGAGGACCACGAATCGACCGCGTTGTCAACGTGCAACACGTTCTTGATGACAATGGAAACTTTATGCCTCGAGATAATATGAATGAGTTCTCACATGCAATAAAAACTATTTTGACCTAATTTTCGGAGAGTTGTAATGAAATAATATGAGCGAAACGAGGCATCGCTAGGACGCAGCACTAGAGGATCGAGCGACAGCGCAAAGTGTACCAGCGCCAAAATGAGCTGTGTGTGGAGGCCAACGATGTAGTTGTGGTGCTCAAGACTATGGGTTGGTATCTATCACTCACCTCCATTCTCTATAATAGATAATATGAGCGGAGTATATTAGTTATATATTTTGAACATTCTCTAGTGGTGAGATATAAAATGAACGATCTTGTCGACTGAAGACCATCAACTCCATGAGTCATCAAGACCCAAGCAGACTCCAAGTGCCGCTCGCCTGATGGCGTTCGGCAGCGAGCATCGAGAGACGATGGAGCTTGTTTGGATATTTCGAAGCACCTTGGAAGAATCCGTGATTGATTGTAGACCGCTTACGCTTTAGGCGCAGTCTCCTTCCGACTCAAGAATGATAAACTGAAGGTATGAATAATTGCATGTACATGTTCTACTTCCGTGAGGAAATTGATGCATCGTCAAATTCTGAAAAAACTTAAATCATAGGACAAATAAAAAAGAGATGGAAATTTTCCACCTCATTTTGGCAAATCCCCCTTAAAGTTCATTTTTGTTACATTTTTACCCTCGCTTCCCAAAAATCGACTGCGATTTAAGAGATCTTAACTACTACAAACCAAACACTTTAAATTTACCAAAGTTAAGGGCGCCATCGCGGGAATTTAACGGCCATACCCCTAACTGTCGGAAATGATAGGCATGAATGGATCAAAAATGAATTTTAGGGGGAAATAGCCAAAATCGGGGGGAATACTCGGAGTACAGGAGTACAGTAACTACAATTACCACACGATAATTATTACTACTTCGAAGTACATTTGTATAAACAAAGGTTGCTTCGAAGTAATTGTTAATGTGGAGTGTAAATATTCATCCACCATGAAATTGAGTCAAATGAATACCATCAAAACAATTTCAAGCGCACTACAAATATTTCAGTCTTCTGTTTTGATCCAAATTGTTTGAAACAATTTTCTCCGAGAATTGTGGCTCGCTGTGTAAAAATCGAAAGCACACTTTTTCCGCAATAACTAAAATATTATCTCCGGATCACAAATATTTTATATAAGATTTCATTGGTCATAAATACTTAAGTTATGATTGGCTTGAAATATTTTATTAAATTTCATTGGTCATAAAAAGGATATCTGTAATCGAATTAGAAAAAATGTTTTTGCGGGTCGATGTAAAGTTGTTTGACAGTGACCTGTGAACACAGTGATGTGGAACAGAGGAAGTACTTGATTTGGATTCTTGCTTTTCTAAATGCACGATAGTGTTGCTGGCAAAAAGCGGAAGCGATTTCAGTGAAATGAAGATGAATACACAAATCTGCGTAAATTGATGAATTACACATGGAAATCAATGAAAATAATCGACGAAATTTTTCGTTTGACAACATCCAATTACAGCTGTAGTTCTGCTATATGCGCTGAGGAGAAGAAAATGAACAGCACAATGACTATTTCAAAATACCTTGTCAAAATATCGAAATATTTTTGTTAAAGATTACACTGTATTATAAAATTCACGCTTCTCACTCACACAACATATGCTACAAAGAAATTTTGAATTAAAATAAAACGTAATTTTATATATACAAAATCAAGTCTAATGGGGACAGACAACACCCGGACAAATTGAAGACCGCTTACGCTTTGGCGCAGTCTCCTGAGGATTGACAAATTTTATATGTACTATGATATATAACTGTAGACTGAGGACATGGGTTGATATGAAGTTGAATACAAATCACATTAGAGGACTTTCGCAACCGGTTCGAGTTGAGATTCAATTGGAGATAGAGACCCTGTTGTTCATTCTGGTTCTGAACTGTAACTTGATGCAAAATGCATCTTTCGCAGTGATATATCGAGTTTTAGGGTGCCTGAGTTGTGCGATCTCATCACCAACGATCGATTTGGAGCTGGTGTGATGGACCATGATGAATCCAAGTTGTCGGTTGAGGAGACCATGCGGGATGGTTTTGACGTCGGCGATGTGAATGAGTCCCACGAGTACCCCATTGCAAGCCGTCATCGAAAAAGTTTGCCGCGGTAGACGACGTTATATTGCTTCAAGTGGTCAATGCATTTCGTCCTTGGCGAGCGCCTGCAGGCACGGCCAGCGGCATCATGATGGTGTTTGACGACATTGCTGTACATTGTGCTAAGCACAAGAACTTTGGAGTAAAGAAAAACGGGCCAGCCCTCCGTACGCGCTTCTCAACGCTCGTGAAGGAATAGAGGTCAGATCAATGCAAATCCATGCGTCAGTCTGGATCGACCGAGGAATTTAGAGAGAGCGGGGTTCTGCTCCAAGGCATTGTATCTCAAATAGACGATTGGAACGAGCGTATGAGCGAGAGAAAATCACTGAAAGATATTCAGTCATCGGCTCTGTTTAAGTCGGGTGAAGTCATCAAGCGACTCGCAATGGACGAACTCATGGACGACGATACTAACGTTGATGCTGACGATGATTACAACGATGAAAAATCCACAACAACGGACGGATCATCCAACCTGGTACGTGATCTCAAATGGGAGGGCAAACAGAAGCGATGGTCGAAGATATCAAAGTCAGAGTGAATCGGTGCGATCTCGGATTCTCTTGTAAAGGCTCTTTCTGTCACTGACGACGAGCAACGATAGAAGCAGGACTTTGAAATGCAGAAAATGGAATTCAAAAGAGATCAAGCTCGATTAGAGCTTGAATACCAACGGGAAGAAGCTGCTCGCCAGACACAATTTGAGGCAGAAGAAGCCGCTCGAAGTCGAGAACATGAGCTTACAATGGAAGATAGACGAGTGCAAGCTGACTGTGAACGTGAGAAGATGATGCAGGAGTTTGTGTTCAAAATTCTCAGCCATCAAAGATAAACAGAATAAACTAGGGTTGATTTAAGTACTTATCTAGACTTGGAGGCAGCAGATCAAAGTACATTGAGATTTGATTCCCCAGAGGTTGCATGCATATGTGGCGATTTGTCAACAGAACTGCTGCAAAGAAGTTCTTGCCCACTGGTGCTTGTCTTACACGCTGCTTCTTGTCCCAGTTCATGTACTCCCACAAGATTATCACCAGATCAAATCCCCATTCCACACATTCTCGAACAGAACTCATATCCCGGTTCAATTGAGCCAACTTTGGATGAAGATACACGGAGGCAGAAGTCCCAAACGTACTGGAGCCATGAGCAGGATCGCCATAAATCGATTTTCCGCGGAAAAGGCCAGTATTATCTTCCTCCATCAAATCCAGAAGGCCGCTAAAATTGAGGACTGTTCAGTCATGACGCCTTCCTTCAACAGGGCCAAAAAGGCTCACAATAATTCCATCATGTGCTTGAACACTCTGCCAATTGAAACAATGACGACGAGGAAGGCTATTAAACAACGACTTTTGTAGATTTTCGTGCTGTGACATAGCATTCTTGCGAGGACTTGGTCGTGAAACATACTGCCTGGTACCATCGATAAACCCCCCAACAACATCGAAGCGGCGCACCATGACATGAATCACATGGCAGTACTGGACGATCCTTTCACGAACAATAGTCTCGTTGAAATACAAGCGATCATGATGGTGACTGTATAGAATAGCAACAGTTGCTTTGATGAGTCTGCTACATGAAGCCGTAGAGCGGTCAAATTCGTATGACAGCGTAACAGCTTGAAAGCCTCTGAGAGTCGATGACAAACAAGTGCGAGTGCTTCGACGCGTAATATATGGCCACGTTCGATTGTGAAGATGTCATTTTCAGGGTGAGCCTGTTTATGTGCGAGCTCGCGTAATTGAGGCATTGTAAATCGATATCGTGCAATCGAAACCGCATAGCTGACCATTTCATCAAAAGATGACGACTTGTCAACACTTGGTTGTGCTTCTCGGAGGCGGAAGCAGTTGGCTGTAATCAATATGTTCATGACCTTGACGAAGCGCTTCTTGTTGCGGTGCTCTAGGATCCAAACCCGAGCCAAGACTTCAATGGCTTGGTCACCTGAGAGTTTCGGACCAACGAACACCATCACGCTTTGTTTCCAAGATGCACTCTGAAACTGAATTGTGTCGTTGAGATAGCACCGACTTTGCTCAAGCCTACCCCTGGTTAAGTTTAGATAGACTTGAAATTTTACCCTAAACCACGTCTACTTCAAACTGAATCTGAAACCTCTTCGATTTTCGCAAAGCCCGCTTCCTTTTTTCTAAATTGGGGTCGAGAAGTAGATATTAATATCCTGCTAAAATAAATATTTGTTGTATATTTATTCTATCCCATTCCACAATTGAACTCTTAAACTTAATATATTCAAGAACCATACCAAAAAAAGTCCGACCCACCGACACCCTCCGACCTAGGACTAATCCTAATTAAGATGTTAAAGCTAGGACATTGTTGAACAGGCCTCATCTGGGTGGCGGTACGGCCTTCGGCCTACCTGCCGCCATCCCGATGAGAGGCAATATATAGAAGTCCCTTTTTGGTGCACGTTTGGGGCTCACTCCTCCGATCCATCCGCCTGCAGAAAAATGCTCTCACCGGAGCGAAGCGGAGGTCGAGAGCATTTTTCTGGGCGGATGCATGATGTCGTTCGCGGTGGTATAAGGCTTGGTTGCAACTCCATCTACTTATAGAATGCTCTACCGATTGTATAGTTACTATTTAAGGTAATTGTAACAATAACGATATCAGGATTCTTGAGATTAGGACATCAAAAATATGTGGATGTCAAATCCGACCAATCAGCGACGGAGTTAGGTCGGAGAAACGATGATATTCATCCATAATTAGATACTCCTGCTCAAAAAATATAGCTATTTCAAACATTAGTTCAATAGCTATTTAGTCCGACTATCCTTCGATAAAGTAAATTTTACGGCCCGGTAACACTAATTTCGATTAAGTTAACAATTTTATCTTGAAAATACTTGATAAAGTACATTTTGAGTTTAATTAACTGAAAGGGATCTTCTGACCGGTTGAAACTCGTGTTTTTCCACACGTTACTTCCATGTTCGCAGTCTCCACTGCGTTAGGGTGAAGATTTTGGATGGAGTTCGCAGTTCGCAGTCTCATGACTGCGTCAGGGTGAAGATTTGGGTGGTGATTGTCGGGCAAGCTGACTAGCAGCCTGCAGGCGCAAACAAAAATGAAATGTTGTAGTCAGTTCGTGCACAGAATATAATTCAATATTTTAAAAAAGATTTATGAAATGATTTAGATTATATATATTGTCTTTTTCGGCCAAATTTGTAAAAATAGGAAAGAAAATGTACTAAATTTTGGACCGGTTCGGGTGCTTGTTGTAGATATGCGCTAAGTCCTCTTTTGATATGCCCAAGAAGTAATACCCATAAAGTGCATGCATGACAGTATTCACAGACGCATGGCGGCAGGAGACAGCCTGATGAAGCGTCGCCATTGCAATCTAATTCCAGAGAAATCAAACGAATAATTAGTAGCTCGATTCTAGGAGCAACTAGTATAATGAATAGTATCTACTAGTGTCCATTAAATACTGGTCTCCTGATTGGCTATTTCTCGGTCGAACCGGTACGATCCGTACCGCTTTGAACGTCTACCTCACAAATTCGAATGAAAACTACAATATTGTCCTTTTCAGTGAAATGTGGACTGGGAGGTCATTGGCCAAATCGCATAGCAATCGACTATACTAAATTTAAGTGCAATTTCTTCCTAGCAATGGTACCTGCACCGTCATACATGATTTCTACAACCTCTATATGAAGTGTCAAGACGCCGCGCTTATCTTCCGTGAGTCCGCGTCCATCAAGGCCTTCCCCACGGCCTTTCCCCATGCCACCTAATGAAGAAGTTTGATTGGTCAAAATATTGAACGTACTGATTTATGATTGGCTGGTCGATTTTTAGTCGATTCTGGGAAGTCGATTCGATTCGACAGCCCAGTCCAATTTGGAATCGAATGCATAATACTACAAATGAAACTACAGAGGTCTCGTAAAAATACACGTATAGTGGTACTTGAACTTCAATGGCCTCTCGGGAAACCTTACAAAATTAATATTATTAATATCGACAGGAATAACTTTTGGTGGGAAGATGCAAAAGAAATCAATGGTAGCGATGCCTTAGGAGTTCATTTTGAATAAACATGCAAGACGAAGTGCCAATCATCAAGACGCGTCGCCGCTACAGCCTTGAAACAAAGCGAAACGTTCTTCGTGCGCTGTCTGACCACACTCAGCAGCGCGTCGCAGATCTCAGTGGTATTCCTCTGCGAACAGTCCAGAATTTCGTGCGAGAGAAGGAGAAAATTTGGGCCTCTCTACATGCAAAGCGACGGTTCTACATTGGCGAGCCCGGCCGTCCAGAAATCCTTCCTGGTGGCGATGTAAGTTGTACTCATTTATTCAATTCTCACTTTCTTTAGGACTTACTGGACTACATGTTCGCCATGAGGGAAAAGCATTTTCCCTTAACTACGTATCATGTAGTTCAGCAAGTCAAGGCTAACAACCTGGAATGGGTAAACGAATATTCGACGTCGAAAGAGGATCCGTATAAATCTTTATTTAGATTATGTAGAGATTTCGTTTATCGGCATGGTTTCTCCCACCGCCGCGCGTCCACGGCCAAAGCAATGACATCAGCTCAAATGCTGGAAATTCGTCAAAAATTTCTCGAAGAATTTTTGGCCCGAAAATGACCACTTTGACGACAGTGATGTCATCAATTGTGATGAAACGGGGATTTATTTTGATACCCCTCCTCGATATATACTTGCACAGAAAGGGTCCGATGCGAGCATATCCCATGCGGACAAATCCTGCCGTTTGACAGCCGTGCTAGCAGCGAAACGTAACGGTAATATAATGTGTTTTTTATTTAGTCTTATGAATTATATTAGGAGACAAGTTACCTATCCTTTTCGTTGTTAAAGGAAAGCCTGGAGGCTTCATTGATGTTAATGAGTTGATGACTTACCCTGCGGGCCATTTTTATGCCGTGCAGAAGAACGCTTGGATTGATGGAGATGGCTGGAATTTCTATCTTGACACTATTTTAAGGTATTACATCCAATATATATTTCATTAATTAGTGTTAGACCCGAAATCGTGAGGCCGTCTTTGATTTTGATCGACAATTTCGACGCGCATACAACGCGAAGAAATGTGCAATATGTTGAAGAGGAGCTTAGCTCCACTGTGTGCACACTTCCCCCCAACATGACATCGGTTCTACAACCTTTAGATGTCGGGGTGATGGGTCCTTTCAAAGCGAAATTGCGAAATCTGTGGCTTAAAGAAACCTATCACCCTACATGTGCTGTCGACAAAAGGATGGCATGCATCAAGCGTGCTATCAAAGCTTGGGATATGATTTCCCCTGAAACGATCAAGAACGCCTTTGACAAAGCTATTCCAAGAAACAAATGATCTCGTTGACATGCATAACACTAATACATGTTGTTCGATTATAACACTAAATTATATATTTTAGTTTTCCTAACACCCCAAACGAGCACGTGCCAAGTTTCTTGTACATTTCAATATCTCGTTTGTGTATCGTTTCTTGTTGTAGATTTGATTTAAGAGTTCATGGCTGAGCTTAGTTATATCTCATTTGAAAGCAAAAGCAACTCATTCCTACAGTTTATTAATTGAAAGAGGTATTATGAAAGTTGATACTTGCACTGAATGACGATTTGTCCAATCAGAGTTAAGTTTCACTATACGTGTATTTTTCCGAGTACCAATAAAACAGACAAATTATTATTCAGTTTACCGTAAAGTTAACAGAATATGTACCGTAAAGTGGACCGTACAATTTACTGATAATTTTACCGTAAAGGCCACAGACAACATCCTGACAAATCCCACCCAAAATCTCTACCCTAACGCAGTGGAGACTGCGAACACGACTCTGTTGACGCAAAGACATGCTTCTGATCGACTGCCTTCGAATTTCGGTTCATGAATGCATGGGAAATCAAGATCAGCAATAATGTGTGGTCCTCTCTGCATGACAACTCAGACCCAAAGTCCTCACGTTGCTCAGCTCGCTGGTAAACTCCTCGAGCTATTCCAAGCATGAGCCCAGCGAGCTGCAAATCCCACCAAGAACTCAATCCCCACCTCACCCTCTTGAGAGCTGCGTCCTGAAGATCATGGAAGGCGAAACTTATCAAAAGCAAGCGCAATGGCAGACAAAACACAAGCAAGGGAGCAACGCGTGAATGGAGGATCAGCAGCCTCCTGTCTGTGATGGTTGTGGTCATGTGGGGATTGCTTTTGACGTTCTCGTCAACTGGATCGTCACATTGATGGATCCATGTGGTCTTCTCGCTTGCTCGAGCATCCCCTTGCCAGTTTGTCATTGCAAAATTCGCTCGGTCTCATGAAGTTCATCCTCGCTTTTTTCGTTCCTGCCATTGCGCTTGCTACCGACATATCGAGCGATCTCCCCAAGGAACAACGAGTCTTGACGGAGATTGACATGGAGACGAAGCATTTGCGTCAAGTCTCTGACAAGAAGAAACAAGAGTGGGGATTGTGGGGACTCGGCCGTTGTGGTGGTTGCGGTCTCTGGGGCTTTGGCGGCTGTGGATGCGGCTTTGGTGGCTGGGGATGGTAGGAACTCCAAGACACGATTGACTAGAGCTAAGCACTCCTCAGTGCATCATAACCAAGATCTTGTCATCTGGAAAGACTCCTGTCCATCTTGGCACACCAACTCTAGCAGGAATGACGAAAACACGGCATTGTGCTCAATCTCCAACGAAACGACTACAAAGGGAGTCTTTCGAGGTGTAGCTGAGGCGACACAACATGGATTGGAGCTTAAACTCAGTGTATTTCAACTTAAAAGCTCCTAAAGCGAAGGCTATAATGGAGAGCAAGGGCAGCGGCATTCGTCGCCCGCGTAGTAGCACAAGCCACAACGATCGCGACCGCAACTTGGAGGGGGGCGCGTGAAGGGATGTCGTGGGGGGAGCTCCACTCGATGGCTTTGGTGACGATGGACGCACCGATGGAGAGACCGAAGGAACAGCCGTCGACGGAGGATCCGTGTCAGGACACACGCATTGGTTCGTCTCGGCTTCGAAGATGCAGTTGCGACCGAAGAGTTTCTTGCAGTTGGTCGCATCCACGGCCGAACTGGACGACGCCATGGCCAGCACACACGCGACGATGAAGAGAGAGGAGACTTTCATGGCAGAGTTCAAATTGAAATATGACGATGCCGTTGATCTTTGCTAGTGTTTTTGTCATCTTTTCGTTGGAGATCAAGTCGGAAGTTCTCGTGTGGTGGAATCGACAATTGGGTCGCTTTTTCGTGGTTCCAGTAGAATTTGTGCGGAATCTCCCATAGAGCTATGAGATTAGATGGACTGACGCCACCTGACCACAGACGCCAAGACCTTAGAGACTGCAATCACTCCAACGAACAAATCCTCACAATCCCCACTCTATTTGCTTCTTGTCAGACGCAAGGACTTCAAGCACATATTTCGTCTCCATGCCAGTCTCCGCCAAGGCTCGTTCTTTCATAGAGACATCGCTGTAAATATCTCACTTTCAATACCTAGCATTTCGAACAGCATGGTGGCCATCGTGAAGGGCTAGATCAAGCAGGCCCAAAACGTTGTTCTCAATCAATTTTCTGCCTTCAACCTGTGGCGTCGACGTGCTCTTTGCCTGCGCTCCTAGAGCTAACCTCCAGGACGTTGTTAGAACTCTGCTTCAGATTCGTCGTATGTCGAGGCCTGAGGGCGTCATATTTCTCTCGCACTGTCGGACTTTTGGTCGTGTCCCGAGCGGACTTTGTCGGAATTTCGAGCGAGTCTGGTCGGTACGTTGCAAATTCTTATTGGTTAAAATAAAACTAATTTTAAGCTCTTTTATTGGCTAGAATATTAAGATCTAGTTCTGATTGGCTAAAATAAAAACACGCGGTCTGTGTGGTGCATTTCCAAACTTGCGCCAAAGCCGAAGTAACACCATGTCGGACGTGAACGCTCTTGTGATTGAACCTTTGAAGCAATTCGCCAAGAACAGCGTCCATTTGGTCAAGAAATGCACCAAGCCTGACCGCAAAGGTAGATTCCTCATGCAATTTGCGTAAATTGGAAGTGCTCACGACGTTGTGGTTGTAGAATTTACCCGCATTGCTGGCGCGACGGGCATTGGTTTCCTCATGATGGGCTTTATTGGTTTCTTTGTCAAGTTGGTTCACATCCCTATCAACAACATCCTTGTCGGTGGTGGCAGCGCGTAAATCGACTTTGGTGCTGCTCTTCTGTGGACAATTTGATAGAGTATGAAGATAGTTTTATTAGTATGCGAGACTCTCAAAAACATGACCGTCATCCCTCAGATATTCCTCTCATCTTGCGCCGATTCTCTCTCGCCCTTCAGTCACTCGTGTTGGATCCTCGTGGATCTTGTACGATATCGGACGTTTCAAGTTACAGTTTTTGTCGAGCAGGATGGCATCGACCGATGAAGCACCGCAGCGAGATGTCCGAGCTATTTGGGAAAACCAGCGCGTCTTCCATGGACATACATCGACATTCAAGGAAATGAAGGTCAATTACACCCGCAATGCATCGAAAGGCGTCCACGTAGCTCTTCGTCAACGTCAATCCCGAGCTAATTAACGCCCTGTAGAACTTTCTAGGCCTCGAAGACCAGCGGTACACTCACGTTGATACCCGTTCTGGATGATTCCACACGCTTCTTAGCTTTCTACGAGGGGAGAGCTCACATGGGATGCTGCCACGTATGTTGTCCACAATTTCCTGACACCATTTCGCTCATTGAGACCCAGGGAAGCAAACGCGAGATGGCCCGCTCGGCATTGTCGGGTACTGAACCATCCAAGCGAACAATCGAGTTGAATTCTCGCGCCAGAGCTATCGAATTCGGCGACATCGAGACCGTGGAGACCAAGCTCCATGAAGGAACATCGCCAAATCAAGCGAATTCAGTACGTCCATGCCTCCAGAACCACTCATTCATCCATGCCAAGGGGGGAGAAACGTTACTCCACGTTGCGGTGTTGCACCAGCACCTCCGGATCGTTCAACTCTTGATCGAGCGCGGCGCTGACGTCCGCGCAAGAACTCCCGTACGTCTTCCAGCGCTCTGCTGTGTCTATGCGATCCTTGCTAGTGGCGTCCAACGCCATTGTTCCAAGACCACACACTGCTGCAGTATGCCTACGACACGGCGTCCGACGGAGCTACCCCACTGCACTACGGTTCGATCTACTCGCCATCGTCGATCCGGTCTTCAACTGAGCTCTCTGTTAGCTTGTGCGCTCTCCAACATCCACTTGGTCAAAGTTCTTGTCGCTGCTGGTGCTGAGGTATAGCTCTTCTCGACACAAATGGATGGACTCACGAGGACGATAGATCGACTGCGGTATCAACGAGGTACAATCCAAGGAGCTGTCGGTGGTTGACATGACGCGTGCTTGTTCCAGATGTGTGGTTCTCCGCTTGTTTGGGCGCTGAGGTACAGTCGCTGGAGAGTTGACGTGGTCAGGACCAAGTAGAGCGCCCGAGAGACCTGTCGACGTGGTCAAACTGCTCTTGACGCTTGGAGCTTCGCCGCATTGCCTCGACATGGAATGCAATTCCACGATTGCGATGGCAGTCTTGTGGTGGTCCGAACCCGACGCATTCGACAAAGTGCAAGAGCTCGTTGCGCTCTTCGTCGCGGCTGGCGTCGACATTCAGCTCAAGAACACGTGTGGATGGACTGCATGGGACGTCGCCACGTCCGAACGGGTGAAAACCTTTCTCCAAACCAAGTTTGGCGCTGCTTCCGGTCGCTACGAATCGATTGAACACTTTGGAAACCTCGAGCGCGAACGCAACGAAGGCCAGCCGTGGCTCAAGCCGCTCTACCGTCGCCCTCCCGTCGTAAATCGTGCTCAAGTGTCAACTGAAGCTTCAATTCAAGGTTAAAGTTTCCCCTTCCATCTATCTCAAAGACTACAACGGAGAGGAGCATGGACAACGACACTCGTCGCCCGTGAAGTAGCAAATGCCACAGCGGTCACGGCCGCAAGTCGGAAAGGTTGGGCTTGGCGGGGGAACAACTGGTGCGATCGTGGGGGCGGCTGTCGGAGCAGCCGACGTCGTGGGGGATTTCGTCAAGGCGGCAGTTGAGCTCGGTCGTTGCGATGGCGGCAAGCTCGAAGACGGCGCAATCGTTGGGCGCGCGGTCAACGTCGCAGGTGGTGCAGCAGTGCTACTTGGAATGGGCTCATCGCTCGGTGGCGTGTTGGAGCAGATACATTGCCGCGTCACGGGCTCAAAGACACAGCCAGAGCCAAGCTGCACGCACGTCGTCGCGTTGAATTGAAACGCAGCGATCGCATTAGCATGCAAGGCAGTGGAGACAATGAGAAGCACAAGGATTTGCATTGGTGAGAGAAAATTGTAAAATGATAAGGCCGTTATGAGAAGAAGAGAACACTCTTCCAAGAGCGATAGAGCTTCTCTGTCGTCTTTTCGAGGATGGAAAGGCAATGCGCTTAGTCAGGCGATGAATCTTCCAAGTCGCCATTTCGTTGTCGTCGCACTAGGTGTGGGGGGTGGCGTTGTGCTTTTCGTGATCTTCCGTCCGTCTCGAGGAGGATTGCAATGACGAGGCTCTTCAGTCGACATGGAGTAAATGGTATGAATGGAGCTTGAATGACAGAGAAGATGTATTCATGGTTATGACCAACGCACTACTGAACTACAATGGCGCAGAGCAAGGACAGCGGCATTCGTCGCCCGTGTAGTAGCACAAGCCACAACGGTCGCGACCGCAGCTTGGAGGGGGGCGAGTGGGGAATGTTGGGGGGGGCTCCACTCGATGGAGTCACTGGCTTGGGCGTCGGTGGAGTCACCGGCTTGGGCGACGATGGTGACACCGAGGGGACGGCTGAGGGGGAGCCGAGCTGGGGCACACACAATTCTGCGTCTCCACGGCCAAGCTAGCACAAGCCATGGCCAAAACAATCGTGGCGCTGAAGAGAGAGGAGACTTTCATGGCAGAGTTCAAATTGAAATATGACAATGCCGTCGATCGTCACTTGTGCTTTTGTCATCTTTTCGTTGGAAATCAAGAGGAAAGTCCAAGTCGCTGACACCACACTTTGGTCGCTTTTTCGTGATTCCTGCCGTGCCAAGAAGGTCGCAGAGACTTGCCGCAAAATGCTCGGTTTCCTCCACGTCAGTCTCCGCCAAGACTCGTGAAATGTTGAATGAGCAGTCTCCTGTCTGTGATGGTTCCTCTCATGATGGAGATTGCTCTTGACGTTCTCGTCAACTGACACCACGAGCTATCATATTGATGGCTCAATGTGGTCTTTCTCGCTAGCCAGAGGAATGAAAGACATTATTGTTCATTTCACTTGGTCTCATGAAGTTCCTTGCTGCTTTCATCGTGCCTGCCATTGCGCTTGCTACCGACATCTCGAGTGATCTCCCCAAGGAACAACGTATCTTGGCGGAGACTGACGTGAAGGAGACAAAGCATTTGCGTCAAGTCCCTGACAAGAAGAAACAAGAGTGGGGATTGTGGGGACTCGGCCGTTGTGGTGGTTGCGGTCTCTGGGGCTTTGGCGGCTGTGGATGCGGCTTTGGTGGCTGGGGATGGTAGTAACTTCATCGGCTAGAGTTAAGCACTCCTCAGTGCATCATAACCAAGCTCTTGTCATTAATCTTGTCGATTGTTTTCACGAAAAAGCGACACAAGTTTCGACTTGCTTCCGACTTGTTCTCCAACGAAAAGATGACAAAAGCTCAAGTAAAGATCGACGTCCTCGTCATATTTCAATTTGAACTCTGCCATGAAAGTCTCCTCTCTCTTCATCGTCGCGTGTGTGCTGGCCATGGCGTCGTCCAGTTCGGCCGTGGATGCGACCAACTGCAAGAAACTCTTCGGTCGCAACTGCATCTTCGAAGCCGAGACGAACCAATGCGTGTGTCCTGACACGGATCCTCCATCGACGGCTGTCCCTTCGGTCTCTCCATCGGTGCGTTCATCATCGCCAAAGCCGGTGTCTCCATCGAGTGGAGCTCCCCCCACGACATCCCCCACGCGCCCCCCTCCAAGCTGCGGTCGCGATCGTTGTGGTGTATGCTACTACGCGGGCGACGAATGCCGCTGTCCTTGCTCTGCACCATTGTAGCCTTGTGCTTGGCTAAGGAGCCAATAAAGTCAAATATACAAAGTTTGAGCTCTGCTTCGAGTTCTATCTAGTAGAGCGCGCTCTTAACCTTACCCCGCCGTGAATTGTCACCGAATTGGACGCAACATATCCAAGAAGACACTTGCCCAGAAGTAGGCGAACGAGCCTCAGAAGGAAGTCTTAGGAGATGGATTGACATAGGCCACGAGATGCAAGAATCGATGTTAGCAGCTGTCTACGGCATTCCGGTTTCGTCGACAAAAGAACGGCGTTCGCAATCACGGCCGGCGCCAAGTACGAGGTGTCATCGCCTGAAACGCACGCACGCAGGGGCTTCATGTTGTTGACATGTTGAAAAGTGAGCATGCTGCTGAGTCGCATTTCCGTCGGAGGAGTCTGTCGGATCGTCAACCAAACATTTTCAGTCGTGCGCAATTTCGTCCAAGTGATCGAGATTCCTAGTCGTCCGTGGAGAGAAACCATGTCATGCTCACCAGATAACGCAGTCCAGGCGACGTCATCATTGTCCAGCAAACGATTAGAGCATGACGGACGTCTTGCTTGCCTCTTTCGAAGTCAACCTCCTCCTTGGTCTACTTGACTAGAAACGTTGTCCAAGCGACGAAGGGCGAAAGAACAAAGTCAAAGCGCGGCGCTCCTTCTCCAGGGTGTCGGGCCTGTCTATCTCCCACGATGAATCTCCCCACATGGATCTTGCCATGGTCGCTGATTGTGCAGAGGATACGATCTCTTCAACTTGTTGGATCTGTCGAGTACACTATAGCCACGCCACCTGGCATTGGCATCCCACTTGGAGGTCGACATTACTGCGGCTTCCTGCTTGTCAAAAACCAGCTCCTTGTTCGCGTCACCCATGGCCTATACAGCCTTCCAACGCCCTTGCCGCGCCAGTGATTCCTCGCATTGAACTAGGACTTTGGACATTCCATGGCTCTGAGCTGCCGGTGGAGGAGTCTGGAGAGATTGTGGACAATAAACTTATTATTTAGACAAGAGTAGAAAGACACGGCGAATACAATGGATCGGCGTCGACAAGTTAGTCGTAGTGCTTGTCGGGGATGAGCTCTTCCTCCAAGTCGGCAATTTCATGAGGGTCGTTCCAGCCTTCCTTGCGGAATTCGCCTTCCATCTTGGCCATCACGACGGCAGCCAAGCAGTTGCCAAAGACGTTGGTGAACGTACGAGCCATGTCCATGAACCAGTCGGCACCCAAAAGAAGACCAACCGTCCAAGCTGGAATGTCAAATTGGTCCAAAGTCGACGCGATGACAATGATACTGGCCGAGCGGACACCAGCGACACCCTTGGACGACACGATGAGCATCAACACCATCGTGATTTGTTCGCCGACAGATTTGTGGATGCCAGCGGCTTGGGCGCAAAACATGGAGCCGAGAGTCAAGTACAACGTCGAACCATCCAAGTTGAACGAATAGCCAAAAGGCACGACAAAGGCAGTGATGTGCTTGGAGACACCGAAAGCATCCAACGCTTCAAAGACCTTGGGCAACGCAGCTTCAGACGTGGCGGTCGTGTAGGCAATGATCAAAGGTTCGCGCATGCCGCGGATGAATTCAAGCGGGTTCATGCGGAGGTACAAGAAGACAGGACCAAAGACGACAATGATGAAAACGAGCAACGTGCCGTACAACGTGGCAATCAACTTGCCCAAGCTGCTGAGTACATGGAGACCACCGTTGCTCGCAATGGCGTTGGCGACACTGAAGCAGACACCGAGAGGGGCCGTCCAGATCACAATGTCGACAAACTTGAACATGACCCACATGACAGCTTCCGCGACGTCTATGATTTGCTTCTTGGCGCGATCATTCGCCATGGCCGTACTCGTACCAAAGAGGACGGCGGCAACCAACACTTGGAGCAATTCCGACGAGCCAGAGCCGCCCATCATTTCACCCCACGTCTTGGGGGCCAAGTGGTTGATCCAAAGCGCGTAGGTAAACTTGTCGGCCGTGGATACATTGGGGTTCTTCACCGTGGCGAAGCCGGATCCACCAGGCTTGACCCAGTTGACAGAGAGCAAGCCAAGGATGAGCGCAATCGTGGTCACAATTTCAAAGTAGATGAACGACTTGAGCACGACACGGCCAAGCGATTTGAGATCGTTGTTGCCAGCAATACCGACAATGAGCGTCGAGAAGACCAACGGGAAGACGATGAATTGCACGGGGCGCAAGAACAAGTTGGCGGTCGGGGCAGCCTTCTTGCTAAAGTCTGGCGCTTCCGAGCCGAGCAAGATGCCCAACGCCGTGCCGACGATGATCCAAAACGTCAACGACGTCAAGATGCGGCGGGTGAGGGTCTTTGGCTCTTTCGGCGTAATGTCTTCTTGGGCGTGAAACGCGACCATGGCTCTGATGTCAAGGCGGAAAATTCAAGAGTGAACAGGCTCTACTGGTGTTTGACCTGCTCTAGATCAGATGGCTTGCAATTTAATTTGCGTCGAGGCCAAGTTTACTTTGAGATTTCCATGCCATGTGCACTTTGCCTTTGAAAAAATTACATGCAGATGGTCGCCAGCACTTCAACTTTTCCACTTCAAAGTCAAAATTTCCTTAAGTCAATCGTACCACCTTCCCACACTGCAGAGTGATTAGACGACTCGGTGGTGACTGGACAGGCCGATCGGCTTGAATGGCATGTTCCATTTGGTGTGTTTTTGGTTGACTAATCGATGAGACTGGCTTAGAGATGGCTGCGACGATGGATGACGCAGTGCATCCATTTTCGGAGCGAAAGTCCAATCAAGATGACGCCGGGTTATAGTCGGAACCGTACTTATTTAAGAAATTTCACATGTGCACCTACCATGTGCTGCGCTTCGTGAGGGGCGTAACCGCGCTGGACGATCGTCGTCTCGTGACCACATTGGAGCTTTCCACTGCTCGACCGACTGGCGTCATGGAGAAGAAGCGACGAAAGCAATCGAAATGGCGAAAGTCGACGATTGGCAACGAAAACTCGACCTCGAAAGTGCACTTTGCACATAGCCGGACTGTACAATTTATAACCAGAGGAGTGGTTTCAAGGACAATATGGTGGAACCCACTCTTCCTGCCATTACTGTAACTTTCCATAGGTGCAATCTTGAAACATCTTCACAACATACCAAGGCCGTGGCGACCTCTAGACAGCGTAATATGTCACTAGCCATGGCGCAAAGAGCGCAGATGGGGATGGAAATTCGTGGCAGTGCGTGAAATTTGTCGTCCTGTCGTTTTTTCGTCGACGAGTCGCGCCGAGCTGTGCGATCCAACAAAGTCTCAGCGTGGGACGGCTCTCGCTGGCTTTAGCAGATGGCCTTGACGCAGTTGTTGCCACCTTGATTGGAACCGCTCGCTCCTGTTTCAAGGTAAATTCTCGAAACTTTTCGGTCAGATGGGCTGGTGAAATAGCGCAGCGACAGCCACACGCAGCAGCGTTTGAACTTTGCAAATCACCTCTTGTGAGAGGGGAAAGGCCTGCATCATGGCGGTGTGAAGCGAGGCTTTGGCTCTCTACCAAGGGAGAGAGAGGGGGAAAGCCGCATCCTATGCGTTGTGTCCTCAACGATCAGATCTCCAACTTGTGCGAGCCACGTCGGGGCGACGATAGTCACCACACGTCTTAGCGTAACACGCGCGTCAAGAAATGTTCCAGCAACAAGCAGCAATTGCACGCAGAGGACAAGTCAGCGCAAATCGCTGACGTAACAAGTTTGGCCATACAATAACTTCAACAACAATCTCACATAAGACTTGGGTGGTGAAACCAGGTCGACTCTGCCAAGAGCCACTGTCGCTGACAACCTCAAGGAAAACACACACATTGGCGAGAGCATGGGAGCCGTCCGATCCGCCTCTCGGGCAAGCTTACAAGTCCATTTTGCAATGAATTGATAGACAGTACTATAGGCAACACGACAGACAGCCTCTCTCATCAAGATGACAAAGGCCATGAACAACGAGAGGCGCGGTTTGTTGCAACCGCCACAACATTCTGCCTGGTTCCAAACCCATATCAGGCGTATCTTTCGCAATGTTCTCTCGCTCCCTGACTGTCCATGACATAGTGGCTGTATATTTGGATGGTGCTTAGCAATCCCCTGCCTTGGATTTTCAAGAAATCACCACGACCAGCTTGCTATTTCGCAATCCCAATAAGTTTTTATCATTTCTTAGCACTGGATGCAGCTCGCAACATACAGCGCGTTGTTCAAGAATGCCACATCTCGCAAGAGCTGAATACGTGAGGACAGCGCCAAGGAGCGAAATCTTTTGCCTTCGCTTGTGATCGATACCGACCTGGCATACAGTCAACGCACCCAAGTTGACTGTATTTTGTCGCTTGCCTCCGATCATGCCGCCATACATGACCAAAGAAGTTGGCGTATTGCGAAGAAGGAAAGGTAATCGGGATACGTACTTGAGTCTGCTACTGACTGTCTGATGCGAAGTGTGGGGCGAAGTGACAAGACTCATTCGACAGACTGCTTGAACCCTCGTCAGTCAGGCCACAAGACCAGCATGCTTGTAAGACCATACCTTCCTTGACAATCTCCACGATGATTGATGAAGAAAAGGGTTGCCGAAACAATCAAGGAAAGGCTCGAACTATCCATGAAGAGGGAAAACTTATCTTGACATGTTGACGCCGCGTCTATCCATCGCGACAAGAGATGCACGAATATTGCAGTCAGCCAGGTCATTCTATTCACGAAACAAACGACATCCTTCGCGCTGGAATATCAACAAGGCACTGGCAGACGATCGGCTCCATGACGCGCATTGCCTCTCTCAATCTGAATGCCTCCCAACCATTCAATCGTGGTCCTCTCCTGCAATACAACGTGCATAATTTATTGCAGTACCCCTCTAATTTTATATATAAACTCACTCCATGAAGTGTCCTTTTCACAATTTCTATCGTGTCTCACCATTCTCAACATGCACAATCTCACCAAATATCAAGAGATCTCAAAAAGTATCATAAAATAACCGAAAGTCTCATTTTATCCTCCATTCTGATACTTTAAATATCAAAATGCTTGATACTTTTAGTTCTGAATGATATTTTTGAATGCCATAAATAACAAAAGTGATTTTTTTGGCAATCGGACACTGCATATTCGTTCTGTGGCTTGGAGGATGTCGCAGGATATCATTTGGCTTACATCCCACGGTGAGTCAAACCTGCCTTGACAGAGATCAATCCACGTCGACCATGATTGTTTCGACCTCAAGCGTATTGCCAAGATCGTCTTGTCGTCTTTGGCACGATGTTTTGGCTCATCAAGCTCAACCCGATTGAATTCGTCCATGGCATGCGAGAACCGCTCTTGATCTCATTCCCAACCGCGACGTCTGAAGCAGGGCTGCCCAAAGTCTTCGAGGCATTGGATGCGTTTGATGTCTCCACTCATATCACGGCCTTTGTCGTCTCCTTTGGCTATCCTTTCAACTTGGACGGCGGTGCGCTCTACATGACCATGGCAGTGGTGTTTTGTGCTCAAGCTGCTGGGGTGCACAAGTCGGTGGACGAACAGATTGTGATGCTCCTGCTTCTTATGGTCTCGTCCAAAGGAATTGCTGGCGTGCGCTCAAGCACTGTAGGAGCTGGGACAATGATTTTGGGGGGCTGTAGCTATTCGATCGATGGACGGGTACGGGAAGTTGATGAAACAGTCATGGACGAGTACTTAGATGTATTAGACAAGACTAGATGGACACAAGATACGCAGAGGCTTAGTCATGGGGCTTGTAGGGGGCAGAAACCTCTTCAAAGCCTTCCCGTGGCGTCTCAATGTCGAGGATTTGAGGGTCGTTCCAGCCTTCCTTGCGGAATTCACCCTCCATCTTGGCCACCACGACGGCAGCCAAGCAGTTGCCAAAGACGTTGGTGAACGTACGAGCCATGTCCATGAACCAGTCGGCACCCAAAAGAAGACCAACCGTCCAAGCTGGAATGTCAAATTGGTCCAAAGTCGACGCGATGACAATGATACTGGCCGAGCGGACACCAGCGACACCCTTGGACGACACGATGAGCATCAACACCATCGTGATTTGTTCGCCGACAGATTTGTGGATGCCAGCGGCTTGGGCGCAAAACATGGCGCCGAGAGTCAAGTACAACGTCGAACCATCCAAGTTGAACGAATAGCCAAAAGGCACGACAAAGGCGGTGATGTGCTTGGAGACACCGAAAGCATCCAACGCTTCAAAGACCTTGGGCAACGCAGCTTCAGACGTGGCGGTCGTGTAGGCAATGATCAAAGGTTCGCGCATGCCGCGGATGAATTCAAGCGGGTTCATGCGGAGGTACAAGAAGACAGGACCAAAGACGACAATGATGAAAACGAGCAACGTGCCGTACAACGTGGCAATCAACTTGCCCAAGCTGCTGAGTACATGGAGACCACCGTTGCTCGCAATGGCGTTGGCGACACTGAAGCAGACACCGAGAGGGGCCGTCCAGATCACAATGTCGACAAACTTGAACATGACCCACATGACAGCTTCCGCGACGTCTATGATTTGCTTCTTGGCGCGATCATTCGCCATGGCCGTACTCGTACCAAAGAGGACGGCGGCAACCAACACTTGGAGCAATTCCGACGAGCCAGAGCCGCCCATCATTTCACCCCACGTCTTGGGGGCCAAGTGGTTGATCCAAAGCGCGTAGGTAAACTTGTCGGCCGTGGATACATTGGGGTTCTTCACCGTGGCGAAGCCGGATCCACCAGGCTTGACCCAGTTGACAGAGAGCAAGCCAAGGATGAGCGCAATCGTGGTCACAATTTCAAAGTAGATGAACGACTTGAGCACGACACGGCCAAGCGATTTGAGATCGTTGTTGCCAGCAATACCGACAATGAGCGTCGAGAAGACCAACGGGAAGACGATGAATTGCACGGGGCGCAAGAACAAGTTGGCGGTCGGGGCAGCCTTCTTGCTAAAGTCTGGCGCTTCCGAGCCGAGCAAGATGCCCAACGCCGTGCCGACGATGATCCAAAACGTCAACGACGTCAAGATGCGGCGGGTGAGGGTCTTTGGCTCTTTCGGTGGAGCGTCTTGCTGGAGCTGAAGGTGAACCATGGAAGCGTCGCCCGCGATGCAAATTTAAAAGTGAGCGTCATGTGAAGGAGCCGAGATTTCACGGTCAGGGGAGCTTGAAGTTACTGATAAAATGTGACACTATTGCTCCAAGGCAGATGGACCGTTGGCGTGCAGGATGAATTCGCATGGTTCGACAGCGTGGCCCATTTAAAGCAGCAAGTCACTCTGTCCATTTCAGCCCCTTGGACGCCGCGTTTGGACCTGCAAAACAGCGCATTCGACGCCAACCTTGGTGCGATCAACTGTGTGCGCCTCTAGCTTGTTTCCACGCCGCCGCGCGACCAAGACACTGCCTCTTGGGTTTTCGGAAGAGTACTTGGTTAAGAGAGTCGCCCATGTGCACCTACCACATGGTGTCTATCGTGAGGTCGTAACGTGGCGGCCAGTGCAGCAAAGGACAAGATATTCAACACGATTTGCGGGTGGAGGAAACTCTCGAGAAGGTTCTTCCCGAGGGAGGCCACCAATTCGGTACCAAGTATTCGGGTGCAATACATGACAAGCTCAAGGTTTCAGCGACAAGATACGGTTGAAACGCGATCTCGTCGAGATGAGCGGCAAACCGACTGCTGGCATAGGACAGAAGTGGTCTATGCCGGCGTAGCAGTGTTAAGTCGTGGTGGTAACATGGCCATGGACTCGCGAGCTTGTCGTTGTAAACCATAGCATTGCAGGGGAACACACGTTTATCGTTGTGAGGCATCAAACGCAGTCTCAAGGCACGGCTAACTGGATGGGACTCTAGGTTCGGTGTGCAATTGTTGATGTTGAGAGTATGATGGGGAGGGTTCGCACACCGCCTCTTGACTGTGTTGGCACGACACATGGTCTCTAGCCATAGCTGTGGAGATCATGGCGGCGTGGCAGAGGTACGGTAGAATATGATCACTTATCGGACAATTTCTGAGAATGAATATATGGACATACTTGACATTTGTATTGGACTTAACAGGAACATATTTTGTCCGAACATTTGGATATGCTTGTGGAGCAATATATCACACTTTATCGGAAAATAGAATTTAATCCGTTTAAATGCTCTAAATACGTGTCCGAAGCGTGTCGCATGTCCGAGTCGTGATGGTATGGGGAAATAAATGGAGGACGAGGTGGATGGGATATCGAGCTTCACACCACTGTCGATTGAGACCAAAGTTACAGTCACCCATGAACTTGCTTGTCCAGCACGGCTAAGCAAGGTTGCCCACGAGAATACAGCTGTAGAGCTAATGAGATGAAGTGTGGATGCGACCTGGTAAAGATTGCCGCGAGGATCGCCAGGATAGCAGTGGAATTGGAGACTGCCGAGGCAAGTGAGCTTCGGCAGAGGTGATAGAATTTGCCGACTCCATGCAGATTCACATGGAGTTTCTTCGGCATTGAAGGGATCATTGCGATTCTCCTGTGGCGTCCACAAGTCGACGAGATATCGCCATTGATGGCAAAGAAGACAAAGAGCGCTCGTGTGGCATGAAACATAGCCACGAGAATCGCCATGACATCAACGACAGTCGAAACAAGATGGACCTGTAAATTTGTGAAATTTAGACACATCGACGAAAACTACCAGACGATGGCTTAGTCCAAGTGCTTGTATGAGTGTTCTTCCAAACCAGCCTTGGGCGACGTGATCGACAGTTCATCGACTTCGTGGTGGGCGTTACAGCCTTCCTTGCGGAATTCACCTTCCGACTTGGCCATCGCGATCGCAGCCAAGCAGTTGCCAAACACGTTAGCGCAAGCACGAGCCATGTCAATGAACCAGTCGCCACCCAAGATAAGACCAACCGTCCACGCTGGAATGTCAAATTGCTCGACCGTCGCGGCGATGACAATGATCGCAGCCGAGCGGACACCAGCGACACCCTTGGACGACACGATGAGCAGCAAGCACATGGTCACTTGTTCGCCGAGGGACTTGTGGATACCAGCAGCTTGGGGCAGAACATGGAGGCCAAAGTCAAGTACAAAGTCGAGCCATCTAAGTTGAACGAATAGCCGAACGGCACGACGAAAGCAGTGATGTACTTGGAGACACCGAAAGCATCCAATGCTTCAAAGACCTTGGGCAACGCGGCTTCAGATGTGGCGGTGGTGTAGGCAATGAGTAAGGGTTCGCGCATGCCACTGACAAATTCAATCGGACTGAGCCTGATGTACCAGAACACTGGGCCAAAAACACAAATCATAAAGATAAAGAGCGTCACGTAGTAGGTGAGGATCAACTTGCCCAAGCTTGCAAGCACGTGAAGACCTCCGTTGCTCGCAATGGCGTTGGCGACACTAAAGCAGACACCGATGGGGGCCGTCCAGATCACAATGAACATGATCCACATGACAGCCTCAGCAATTTCGAGGATTTGCTTCTTGGACTTCTCGTTGGCCATGGCCGTACTCGTACCAAAGAGGACAGCAGCAACCAACACTTGGAGCAATTCCGACGAGCCAGAGCCGCCCATCATTTCACCCCACGTCTTGGGAGCCAAGTGGTTGATCCAGATCGCGTAGGTAAACTTGTCGGAAGTCGTGACAGTCGTGTTGGAGGTTTTGCCGAAATCGGATGCACCAGGCTTGATAATGTTGACGGAGATCAAGCCAAGGACGAGCGCGAGGGTGGTCACGACTTCAAAGTAGATGAATGCTCAGAGAGCAACACGGCCCAGAGATTTGAGGTCGTTTTGACCAGCGATACCATGGATGAGCGTCGAGAAGACCAACGGGAAGACGATGAATTGCACGGGACGCAAGAACAAGTTGGCGGTCGGGGCGGCTTTTTTGCTAAAGTCTGGTGCTTCCGAGCCGAGCAAGATGCCCAAACCAGTGCCGACGACGAGCCAAAACGTCAAGGAGGTGAAAATCTTGCGGGCGACCGATTTCGGGGGCTTGAGCTCGACCAGCTCGTTGTCTTGGGGTTGAAAATGGACCATGGACAAGTGTGTTGTTGGCGACGACGAGGCAAATCCAAAAGTGATTGCCTTTGACGCCAAACTCTTGTTTTGCACCTTGACCAGGTTGACCAAGTGCTACAGTGCCTTTTGAGTACTGTATAGAACATGATTGGCAGATGGCGACAATGCACTTCAACTTTGCAGTTTCAAGTAGAAATTCCCTTAATTCGACAGTGTCGAATACAAGAGTAATCCTCGGACAGCCGAAAGTGGATGGTCCGACGGTGCGAAAACCATCGCGAGAGGCAAGAGAATGGGCCATCGATTGCTCTATAGTGGATACGCGATGGCTATTTGGCCTATCGGTGGCGTCGTCTTGCCAAATTGCCATGCTGCACCTTGAAGTTGACGCCGGTAATGTTGGAAGTGTACTTAAGTAAGAAAATTTCAGATGCACCTACAATGGTTGCGTGCTGCCCTTCGCGGTCGGAACTGTGCGATTGCTCGTCATCACGCCACGAAAATGGCATCTTCGCGCCAGCGACATTGACTGCAGTCGCTTGTCGAAATGGACAGAACTCTCGACAAAATTCGCCCCAAGTTGGAACGACGTCCATGGGGGCGAACGACCAACAGTAGGAACGCGCGCGCCGCCTTTCCAGCCCTCCCTCGTCATACGTAACCCGTTTGGGGACTCCTGATTCGAACCATCCTGCGTGTCAAATTCACGCCTATTATCCGTAAAAATACTGGATAAACTGTTGCCAGAAAACATATGTTGGCCCGACCACACCTTGCGCCGCAACTCAACAGGCGGTGGTTGGGGATGGTGGCAGACTCGTTAGTGTACCACGCCGTCGAGGACTTGACCGGGGTTCGAGAACGCGTCAGGGAGACTTTTTGACATTTTGTATTCCAACAGGCCTCGTCCAGGTGGCGGCACGGCCTTACGGCCTACCTGCGTTTGGGAGGTAAATTCAAGGATAATATGGTTGAACTTGAATCTATTAGTGCTACACCATCCAGCGATGTTGCAACAGTTCCATGCCATACAAGACGCTAAATACAAGGCCAATCTGATGGTCGAGCTCCAGACAGCCTACAGCTTCAACACACATGTTCGCATGGTGGGTTCGCGGGATATTTCAAGATTTTTTGCTCCGTTGTTGAGTTGTGGAACGATGGGAGGTCCACTTTTTCTCTCTTTTGCACGTGCCAAGGGATTTGACCGCCGTCGCTTGCGAGAAGGTTGCGATCTCAAACGGACCAGCGAGCAAAGTCCAAGAGTCGGGTTCGAGTCAGTTGGTCTCTTTTTTTACCATGGACAGATGGCACAACAAGGCAACCCCTTGTAGAGGAACCACTTTTTTCAAACAGGAGTTCCTAGAATCTTTTGCAAGTTCCATTACTGTCACACGCCCAGTAGCAGCTGCTGCCCCCCCTCCACCCTCGGTGGGTAAAAAACCTGGTCACAGCCTTCGGGGGGTCGTTGGAGGTTGCGACGACCGTCCTCCATCTACCCCAAAAGCTTGTCCCTCCACGGCTCAAGTCACCGCCATCGCCACGACTTTATCGAGAGAGAGAGAGGCCCCCCTGTCCTTGTATACCAACAGGCAACTCGAAATAGATTCCAGATCAGCCAACTCAGAATACAAGATTTGTCCAAAATGGAACAACCTTAGGACAGGCATGCTTGCGACTGGGATGGAAACAAACGACAAGGGCATACAAGCTGTCAACTCTTTCACTCTCTTGCCGCGACTCGTCCGAGTTGTCGCGATGACTTGGAAGAGAATTTGTTGAATAATAGCTCCAAACGTATACTGGGCTCGTCAATAAATTGACCAGGCGCATCCAAAATCTCTCCTCTCTCTTTCTTTCCCTGTGCGCGGCAAGTTGTCCGGTCCCACGGCTGTCTTGCTGAACAAGGAAGTTGTTTCGGATGAATGGGGCCTTCAGTGCAATTCTGGCAAGATTTGTCACGTCAAGACCCTTTGTCTTGTTCTGGAGGGAATAAACAATCGTTTAACGTTAGATGATGATTCTCGGTTGCCTGAACAGCCGCCGCGGGGCGTCTGTGTCACGCTGATCGTTCGCGTCATGTCCACGTTGATGGAAAGCGTGGTTTTAGCAGTCTGTGCCTCCATCTTGGTCGTAATTGTACTGGCAACAACTGCGAAGAAGTGGAGGAATCGCAGTGTCTAGCCGCCCTGGGGTTGAAAGTGTGCCTCTTCCATAGCGACGCCCGCTGCTCGTTAAAGAGGAGTTCTTTGTCCATATATATCGCCCTTGATATTCCCCGACAATCTCGTAGTCCTTCGAGCCTTCCTTGCATCATTCTCTTTCCAAAATCGTGTCCAAGAAGTCGCCAAAGATGCTTCCAGAGGCACGGGCAGTGTCGAAGAACGAGTCGCTGCCCGTGCACACGAGCTATACCGTTGGAGGACACGTTGAGCAATCTAAAAACATGGCCAAGGAGTAAATGGCCATGTTTTTGTATTGCTCATCGTGTCCTCAGCAAACAAAACCCGCCGAGAGCACGAGTGTAGTCCCGACTTGGAAGTATTGTAGACGAACGCCTTGAGCCCAACTCGAGTGACTTGAGAGATCGTTTTGGTCCCGAGGAGGATGCCCAGCTTCGTGCCACCAACGAGCAAAAACGTCCACGACGTGAATATCTTGCGGGCGAGCGACTTGCGTGACTTGAGCTCCGAGAGCAAACTCGTGGGTTTGACCACGAACCCTTGGAGAAGTGTATTCGAGGGGCAAATTCGCTCGTTTGGCTAGGATTGCCATGGCTAAACTTGAAGCGGTGAGCTTCCTCATCTTGCGTTGCTCGTCCTCTGGAATGATGCATTCACAAGACAGATGGGTGTGCTAGCTACGTTGTCTTCATGACGTGGTCAGAGACCTCATGATCATCCCGGCGAGATCACCGCTCGATCAAGTCTAGGACACAGTCGATGGGAATTCCACAACACGACGTCCTCCGATCACCGGCGTTTGGCAAAATGTAGAGAAAGCTCCTAAAAGTTCTTACGTTTCCTCAAGCATCCCGAGGCTTCCAAGCCACATCCCATGCTCAAGTTTGTGACAATCGTCGTCCATCGTTGACCGAATCCACACGCTTCGTCAGCTCCAAAGTCAGCCACGTTCATCAAGCAATGGAGGAAATTGCCGACAACCACGCCGATGATCTTGTGGTTGTTGAATGGAGTCACGGCATTGGACTCTGTCAACAAGGTGGAGCATAACGAGCAAGACGAGCGGAACACCCGCCAGGAAATGCATGGAGAGCCACATGGAGATGTCTAAAGCTCACAACAAAGACTACGAAATAGCCGTCGACTCGTCTTGATAACCCCCTCATGACAGACACGATATATATTAAGTAGTTTACGAAAAGAGAGAGAGAAGACCGCGACGACTTAGTCGACGTGTTTGTACGGGTGCACCTCATCTTCCAAGACATCTTTGGGGGACGTGATGGACATTTCATCGACGTGATGGTGTGCGTTCCATCCTTCCTTGCGGAATTCGCCTTCCAACTTGGCCATCAAAATCGTCGCCAAGCAGTTGCCAAAGACGCTGACGAACGCACGGCCCATGTCGATGAACCAGTCGCCGCCGAGAATGAGGCCGACCGTCCACGCTGGAATGTCGAATTGGTCCAACGTGGCCGCGATGACGACAATACTCGATGCACGCACGCCCGCGACACCCTTGGAGGAGACGATGAGCAGCAAAAACATGACCATTTGTTCGCCAAGCGTCTTGTGGACACCCGCAGCTTGGGCGCAAAACATGGAGCCCATCGTGAGGTACAAGGCGGCACCGTCCAAGTTGAACGAATAGCCAAAAGGCACGATGAAAGCTGTAATGTGCTCTGAGACACCAAACGCATCGAGCGATTCAATCACTTTGGGCAAGGCGGCTTCCGTCGTCGCGGTCGTGTATGCGATCAACAACGGCTCGCGCATCCCTTGAAGGAATTCCAGCGGACTCAACTTGAGGTACCACAAGATCGGACCAAAGACGACAAGCATAAAGATCGCCGCCGTGACGTAGTACGTCGCGATGAGTTTACCCAAGCTAGCAAGCACATGGAGCCCGCCGTTGCTCGCAATCGCGCTCGCGACGCTAAAGCAGACACCGATGGGGGCCGTCCAGATGACAATGTCGACAAACTTGAACATGACCAGCATGACAGCTTCGGAAATCTCGAGGATTTTTGTCTTGGCCTCTTTGTTCGCAAACGCCGTACTCGTACCAAAGAGGACGGCGGCCACCAACACTTGGAGCAACTCGGAGGTCCCAGAGCCGCCCATCATTTCCCCCCACGTCTTGGGGGCCAAGTGGTTGATCCAAGTCGCGTAGGAAAGCGCGGTGGCCTTGGTCGTCGTTGTGTTGACGGTTTTGCCAAAGTCGGACACGCCAGGTTTGGCCACGTTGACAGCGAGGAGACCAAGCAAGAGTGCAAACGTGGTCACGACTTCAAAGTAGATGAACGCCTTGAGAGCGACACGACCCAACGACTTGAGATCGCTTTGACCAGCAATCCCATGCACAAGCGACGAAAAGACCAACGGAAAGACCGTGAATTGAATCGGACGCAAAAACAAGTTGGCCGTCGGCGCGGCTTTCTCGCTAAAGTTTGGTGCTTCTGAGCCGAGCAAGATGCCCAACGCCGTGCCAACGATGAGCCAAAACGTCAACGACGTCAAGATCTTGCGGGTGAGCGACTTGGGCGCCTTGAGCTCAACGGGTTGATCCTCTTGCGGATGAAAGTGGACCATGGGCAAGTTTGTGCTGTTGTTGTTGACGAGGCAAATCCAAAAGTGCAAAGTCCAAAAGCCAAGTTTGATGATGCTGTGGGACGAAATTCAAGTTACACTGGGGAGCCATTCTTGAAGGCAATGGATTGTTCGCATCCAATGCACTTCAACTTGACACATGGATAACTTGCCATAACTTCAAGAAAGGACACAGCCGCCGCCGCCGCCGCCCAGACGGAGCAGGAGACAGGTGACGACTCGGAATGCCACGCTGCTGGAGAGCGATGCCATCGTTTAGCCCTTTCTATGCTTCCCAGAGTTTCCTTGAGACTGGACAGGAGACGATGAGATTGGGATCAAGTTGCATGACGGGACGACGGAGCAACGAAAGTCTGACAAAATGTCTCGAATTCACACCCAAATGTTGTAACAGCGGCGGGAAAAGACGGGTCTCGGCTCGTGGCCTGGGAATGATTTCGCATCATGTTTGGAGCTTGCACATCAGTGGATGCACTCCTGGACGACGCTATGGAAGTTGCTCACGATGTTGAGTTCAACCAGACTGCAAGGCAATATGGTGTACACTCGATGGACTCACGTGATTTCGGCTCCTCTTGTTGGAAATGTTTATTCCCCACGTACGATGGGAGCAGCAGCGTGGCTCCTCGAGATGACGAGCATTGTGTTTACAAATACTAATCGATAGCGCCGTCGACGTGGCGGGAGCTCCCACCACCGTAAGGGGTTGTAAAAAACTACGACATGATATCGCGGTGGAGTGCTTTCATAATGCAAATCATAAGCTGGGTTGGTCAGGACGTGCCAAGGTGACCCCCATCATCCGACGACGTTGATTTTTCCAACTCAAGATCGCGCATCAACAGTTGCACTCGGTTGGACCAGCTGTCGTTCGGTCGTTGGCATGATCCAACGGCTGGAAGCTGTGTGTTCCGAGTTGTCAAGGGCCTGCCACTGCTCTGTGTGCGCCGTGGTCGTCGTCGTCGCTGTGGCTTATGGAGCTTCAATGGAGTGACGGGAGAACGAGTCGCGTAGAGCAGCATGCACTTCCAACTCTTCCAAGCGACCGACCAACTCAGAAACAGATATCGCCCCCGTAGCTAGCGTGCTTACTTCCAACCTTTGACAACAGCCACCCGTGGGACTTGACACAATTTCAAGACGAATCCAAGTTCTTGGCCCTCGGAACGACGACGCGAGTGACAAAGTTCGTCATGTCATTCCGAGTGGTTGTTGCCGGCGTTGTCGTTAAACTCGAAGGGAAATGCCACAAGGTCGACGAGCGGATTGACGACTTGCCACTGTCAGTGTGAGTGTGGTTTGGTCTCGACGAAGGATCCTCCTCTTCTTGGCAAGATCCTTGGTCGATGAAAATGGGTGCCAACAAAATGTCGAACATGGATTCTCGGTTGTTTACTCTCGTCGCAAACAGTTGTGTGTGCGTCGACATGAATCGTTTGGTGTCACCTCGGTTCTGTTCCACGGACGGGTGCGAATAAACTCTCCAAGGCGGACTTGGGATGGACTTTTCGTCGAAGCGGCGGCGGCCGTACAGTACTGGACTCTTGGCTTTGAAGATCCAAGCGGCGAGAACACCATCGCGGCCAGTGTATTCGCAAGGTATCGATATGGACTTGCCCTACGACAACATTCGCATAACTCTCGAGCTCTCTCTCTCTTTGCGGTGACCTTGTCGACACATTAGAGGGCTGAACAACGAACAAATACACAGAGGCACGGACGTGAAGGAGAGCTCGCCCACCAAGGATGTAGTAAGGATGCAACTAGAGCCATCCGTTTCATTGTTGATGTCGAGGAAGCGCACCGTGATGTACTGTAGCTCGATAGCTCCCATAGGTCTGGCCAATATCAACCACTCAATCGTGTTAAAGGCTGCGAGCGACGTGAGGTAGAGTACATGGACGAGCAAACTCCACGACTGAGAGAGTCCATAGGGAAAGAAGCGGTGGGAGCGTTCGCCTGCGTGTAAATGTATCTGCTCCATGGTGCTTGCTTTCAACCACCGACAAGATCAACTGCGGCTGCACCAGACAGCAGAGATATATTTTCAAAGCTCAGACTTTCTTGAAGAGTCGTTTGAAGCCACTTCGGATCTTCCTCCCGGCGTTCTTGGCTCCACTTGCAACTTTCTTGCCGACTTTTTTCCCGACTTGGGCTCCTTTTTGAACCGCTTTCTTTCCCAAGGCGCTCGACATGGGGAGCGACGTCGCCGCCGATTTTCTTGCCGACGAGACCTCCAACTTTGCTCCCGACGAATTTACCGCCAATGTAACCAAGTTTACCACCGATGGCACAGCCAGCAGGGCCTGCGACCTTGCAACCGATCGCACCACCGACCTTGGCGCCACCAATGGCACCGATCTTTCCGCCAACTTTGGATCCAATATGATGGCCAACGCGTTCGCCGACATTTTTCGCATTGATTCGAACTCTCAGTTGTTTGACAGGATTGCCGACCGACGACGAAGACACCTTGCCTCCATGGAGCGGTGGAGGCCTTGCAACAGCTCCACGAAATCGAGCGCGAAGCCTGTGCGCTGTTGTCTCCAGGCGAAGATGATCTTGAGATTCCACCAAGGGAGCCAGGGCATGACTGGCTGTCTCCAAGTTGTCAAGTCGTGGGTCGCTCAGTGCCAAATCTCGGCCGAACACCAAGGAGAGCCAAGCAAGGAGCAGCCAAGTCACGAGGGGAAACGACGGCATGGAGATGGAATCAAACGTGAAATGCTTGCTTGGCATCACGACAGATCCGTGCCGTCATAGAGTTGCGCTCCTGCATCTCATCTTTTGGTTCGGCACAACTCGACGACAGAATCATGAAATTTAGAATTTTGCCACGTTTGCCCCAAGCAAGATATGCTCCGAACGCTGACGACGATGGCAGCATCCTGAAGCAAGAGAGAGAGAGAAGGAAGCCGGAGAGTGTCTCGAGTTGACTGAGCTTGAATTGCGTTGCCACGATAACGCGTACACCTCCTCCAGACTGCGGGAATACGCGCGTGTTGTTGTTCTTTGCATTGTCGTCGTCGATCGAACTAGATCCATCTGTGTACCGATCCCCTCTTGATCAGCCTGCGAGCTTCGCTGCAGGCTCTGAAGTTTCAATGCCAATATGATCCATATTCGACCTCCCGATTGTCCAGCGCCTGCGTCTGTCCATTGCCGACCGTCTCGCTGAACCAACACAAATGAAATCGAGTGACCAGACCGCCGTCGCCTCGTTGAGATGTGTCTCCTTAGTCAAGGTTTACTCTCGTGAACCATGCAAATGATCGCCAAGAACCTGACGCATGTCGTGTGAAAGCAAGAGTAGATGGCGCAACAAGGAAGACAACGACTGAATACCAGGAGAACTCTTGAGGTGCAGAATGCATTGTGCAATGCTTATCTTCATGCAGCGCTGGACTGAAATGGACACATAGTTATTGCCGTTGTGACGTCGGTCTTTCTGACATGTTGATCGTCGATCTAAGCCTTGCGTTTTCTCGGTACCCAAGCAAACGAGACTGTGCACTCGACAGGTTCTTGGCCCGCACCATCCGTGACAACAACGCTGATATCAACAGACCCTCTGTCTTCATTTTGGATTGCCTCTTGTTGCTCTCGCGTCAACGTTGCCACGGCTTTGACATCCCCTTGCGTTCGTTTGACACATTTCATGTTCATGGATTTGAGCAGCAACAAGTGCGAATCTCTAACGTTCAAGCCCATGACAGTCCCGCAAGCCGACTCAGCTAGTAGGCCGATGCTACATGCATGGATGCTTCCGATATGATTTCGAACTCGGAAGCGATTCTTGAGATGGAGCACAGCTTGGCTTTCGTTGGCAGATTCGATACGAACGCCAGAGAATGCGGCGAATTTTACCTGAACGTTGTACGCGGTAGTCAGGATTGCACTGCGCACCGACGGAGGTAGCCCGCTCGAGTTGATCTTGGCGACGAGCGCTGCTATCTTGTTCGCTGGCTTGGCCATCCTGTGGTGATCGTGGCACCAGGCGGATTGTGCACCTTATTTAGTGTCGTTACTTACGGTTAATACTGTCATCCGGATAACAGGAACGATTTGGTAGCGTAACCGGATTATCCGGATAACGAGGTATGCCAGGGTTGCTGTATCTTCTGTATCCTCATCTCCAAAACAGACGCGCTTACTTCCACGAGCAACTTGCCATGAAAATCATCTCGAGAATGAACAGTAGCCCAATGTGTGCTCATAGAAGTGTTCAGTGATAAAAGTGGCTGTCTCTGAGCTGTGGCTATTCAGAGCGCTATTCGTGAACAAGTTCCCCCTACTCATTCTACATACAGCGCCGAGACTTGACAGTAAGAGCTCAGCTCACAATCTTTGTGAGGGGTTGGAAGGGGGTCGATACGAGCAACATATTACAAAAGCTTACAGCTTTTGACGACCAAAACAACACAAAGTCGAAAGAAGAGCCCCCGAATCTAGGTTATAAACCATTTCAGTAACTCTTTTGTGAAAAAGAGCTAGATTGAGAACAATCTAAGGTATATATCAACGCTTTAATGCATTCTGCCCTGATGTGCTTGCTTGAAACATGTACTTGAAGCTCTGAACCTGGCCTTGGACAGAGTACTCGTCGCATACAACGCGTGCGCACCCGCTTGTGTTGGGCATTTTTGATTGGCTGGTTTGAAATATTAATAATTCCATTAAAAATCAATTTTAATCGTATTTTAAATGAATTAATGATTTTCCTATTGATTTTTTAATTATTTTTCCAAAAGATTGACCAACAATCATTCTGCGCGCATTCAGCCCGACAACACTCGGCGAGGGATCATGGAAGTGTTTGTGGAGCGTTCGGTGGGGAAGATCCGCAAACTGCTCGGAAGAAGAGACAAGGATAAAGAGCTTCGACAGAGCTGTGATGAAGTTTTGTCTCATCTCAAAGCGAGTACGCCGAATTTGTCGGAAGAGACGTACATTACCCCGCTCTTTCAGGCAATTTTGACGAAAAACAACAAAATCACATGCTTGGCGCTGGATTGCCTTGAGAAGTTGCTCGCGTTTGGCTACATGCGAGGATCTGCACCAATTACCAGCAATTTGCAAGTCCAGCTCCAACAAGCGCTCAATCTCAATGAAGACAACGTGAATATGACACCAAAACACAAAGTTTTGCTAATTGACGCTGTCGTCGAGGTCATTTGCAGCTGCCAAGATCACACAGACAATGATGTTCAATTGCAAGTTCTCAAGGCGGTGCTGACAGCCGTGACTTGCACGACTTGCAAAGTCCACGAGCATTCTCTTTTGAAGTCGATTCGAGCTAGGTTTGCCCTGCCACATTGACCAATCTTTTCATTGCAGCATTGTAGCTATCACATATACCTTGTCAGCAAAAGCGTAATCAACCAAACAGTCGCTAAAGGCACTCTTCAGCGCATGGTGAGCAGTACTTTCCAACGTATGGAAAGTGCAAATGCCCGTCCTGCTAATCCAACAGCACTTTATGCTTCCGTACGTCATGCTCTCAACATTTTTCACATTTGGGATAGGTTCAAATGTTGTTTGGCTTTCAGATGATGCGACAACCGGAAAGCTTTCCAACTGTGTGGCATAAGGATGCATACTTAGTGTTTCGAGCCCTATGTCGCATTTCGATGCGATTCGTCATGGATGATGCAGTAGGTGATGCACCAGATGAGCCCCAAGCAGGTATATCGCTCTGCTTTTTCAAATAAATGCACTGATTAATCATTTAGACGACCCATTCGCCCTCCAGAGCAAAATGATATCACTGGAATTGCTTTTATCCATCATCAACCAAGCTGGTAGTACTTTTCTCTCCAACGAAAGGTATCGATAGACATAGTCCCAGTAGTTGGTGATGTGCACATAGATTCCTCGTTGCCATTCGATCGTATTTGTGTGTCTCATTACTCCAAAACTGTACTTCCATCTATACACAAGTCGTCGAGCTCAGTTTACGGGTTTTTGTTGTCCTCATTACACATTTCAAAGCACATCTGAAAGGTAAGGTGCTCAGAAATGTTTCAAACTGAGAGATTTCCAGGGGAAATGGAAGTGTTCATCACGAATATATTCCTGCGTATTTTGGACAGTGAAAACTCAACGTTTGAACACAAAATGCTCGTGCTGGAAGTGCTTAACCATATTTGCGATGACCAATTGATATTGAGTGAGATTTTCCTCAACTACGACTGTGACTGGGATTCCATGGACCTGTTCAAGCGTATTGTCAATGCGTTGGCGAAAATTGCCAAGAGTAAGCATCACACTGGCACGCCGACTGCTCGTCAGCTTAAATTGCAGCAAAACGAAGCTGCGCTGGTTCTGAAAGGCCTCGAGTGCCTTACGTCAACAGTTCATTCGCTCAAGAAAGCTGCGAACTTTGTCTCGATTCGAAGCCAAACAAAAGCCACAACAGGTACGCCACAACAAGCAATTGCGACTCAGAAGTTTAATTGTAGAGAATGATTCGGACAACGAGGATGAAAGTGTGTCGCCTCGACTGCCTTCGTCGACGGTTTTGGTCGTTGAAGTGTTTGACAAGAAGAAGAAACGACAAGATCTTTTAAGCACAGGTTCGCCTTAATTTCTTTCTGCATTACATTGATGAGATGCAGGGATCGTAAAATTCAATGTGAAAGCCACGGACGGAGTCAAATTTTGTACATCGAACAATTTGATCGAGAACTCACCGCGAGCTGTTGCCCAATTTTTGCATCAATATAACAACAAGCTGGACAAGTTTCAGGTATGTCCTACTCGATATCATTGTGTCAATGCAAAATAGATTGGAGAATATCTAGGCCGTGAATCTGCATACCAAAATGGATTCTGTGTAAAAGTATTGCACGAGTTTGTTGACATGATGGATTTTCATGAACTCGAATTGGACGAAGCAATCCGAAGGTAAAGCAAAATATCGTATATTTATTGATGAATGATATAGCTACCTGTCTTACTTTCGCTTACCAGGAGAAGCCCAAAAGATCGACCGAATGATGGAAAAATTCGCTGAAAGGTATTTCATAAGCATCAGTGCAAGTATAATTTTTGCCTAGATATCATTTGAATAATCCCGGAGTGTTTCCATCCGCCGATGTTGCTTTTATCCTCTCGTTTTCTGTCATCATGTTGCAAACTGTACATAGCTGTTCAACTGCGATTCAACTGACAATGTATGAATTAGGATCTCCATAATCCATCCATTCCCGAGGAAAAGAAAATGACCAAGGAAGGTTTCCTTCGTAATAATCGGGGCATTAATAATGGAGAAGACTTGCCACCAGAATATTTAGGTACGGCCAAGTCATGAAACTTCTGGAAATATATTGTTATAGGCGGAATATATGATCGTATCAAGAGCACTCCAATCTCACTCAAAGAAGAACAAACGATGAAATTAAAACGTGAAAGCTCTACATTCACAGTTTCGGCTGCAGTTCTTGACAAACAACGGAAAGAAGCATTTGGACGCGAACGAGAAGCTATGGTAGGGACCTTTCTTGAAGAAGTGTGCTTAATTTGGACAGGTGAAATCATCGGAAGCCTTTTTTAAAAGAAAATCACCCTCGAATCGAAAGAACGTCGACAAGACCAAGTCGCCACTGTCTTTTCATGTGGTTTCGAATACAGCAGAAAATGTCCACGTCAAACCAATGTTTGAAATTGTGTGGGCACCATTGCTAGCTGTTTGCAGTGTAATTTTTGAAACCTCGGATCACCCTGTTGCTGTACAGTATTGTTTGGATGGCTTTAAGCATGCAATCCATCTCTCAGCCAGGTGCATTACTCCTTTTGTATTTTGATAACATGTTTGAAGGCTTCAAATGTATTCCGAACGCGATGCATACGTTTCAGTGCTTGCAAATTTCACAGCTGTGCAACATTCAGCGACCCGAGCAATTGCCACCAAGCAAATTGAAGCCATCAAAACGTTGATAGCTATTGCTGTAAAAGAAGGAAATTTCCTTGGAGATGCGTGGGTACGTCCTGTCCATGTGGTATGAATTAATTGAATTACGCAGCGAGATGTCTTGCAATGTATATCACATTTGGCAAGGTTACAACTCCACGCCCAAGGCCTCCACTCTGACACACAATTCTTCGTATCTCCAGCAAATTCCAGGGCTTCAATTGCGTCTAATGGCGCTTCAAAGCGAATGGGCTCTCTTGGCATGTTGATGAGCAATCCTTTCAATCCCAGTAGCTTTCCATCACCCAAATTCAAGCCACAGGTAGTTATGAGCTCATATATTGTGTCATCGGGACTCACTTAGGCACTCCCTGACGACCAACTGGCCGCGAATGAAGCTCTCAATGCGCAACAAATATTGGATCAAATTGACGGGCTTGCTATTGACCGTGTCTTCAGCAATTCAGCGCTCTTGTCCGATAATTCAGTACAAGAATTTGTGCAACAACTGTGCATTGTGTCCTTGACAGAATGCCAAGGTAGACATTACGAAAAGAAAAGATATTGACTATTTTGTAGGCTTGTCAGGTGTAGGTATGACAGTCAGATTGACATCGCTGTCCCTACCACGGGTTTTTTCGCTACAAAAACTGGTTGAAGTTGCGGATATGAACATGCATGTTCGTTCACGTGTAGTATGGGCATCAATGTGGAGCGGTATCATTCATACACAGCTATGTTTTAACTTGCTTCGTTCTAGTTTTAAGTCGACATTTTACAACAATCGGTTGTCATGATAACTTGAGCTTGGCCATGTATGCGATTGATTCGCTTAAGCAGCTCAGTATGAAATTTTTGGAAAAAGACGAACTGCGGGACTTCAATTTCCAGCGTCTTTTCTTGGCGCCTTTTGAAATCATTATGGGAAATGCCGTCTCGATGGAAATTCGCGAGTTAGTCCTCAGGTACTGATGAAATTCATGTCCTCCCTTTACGATGACATTAGCTGCGTGCACAACATGATTTTGAGTCGAGTGAATAATATTAAATCCGGGTGGAAAACCATTTGGGGCGTCCTTCGTGTAGCTGCAGAAACATTTGATCCAACTGAAAAGGACGACAGAGTAGTCTTGATGGGCTTCATGCTTGCTAAAACAATTGTGGACACCCATTTCGACCGAGTGGTATTAATCTCCTAGCTTTGAAAATCCAACGTTTCACGAATTATCTGTAGGTCACAGTGTTCCTGGATCTGATCGAATGTATTTTGGCCTTTGCCCTCTGTGGTTCCACAGAAGAGAGCTCTTCTCGATATTTGGTAGAAATGAGCTTGGATGCAACCCATGTTTTAGGACTTTGCTTGGGGTACGATTAAACACGCAAGTAGCTTACTCCACGTGGTTCTAGATATGTGGCGTCTGGACGAGTGATTGAGCAGATTGAAGCCCACGCGGCTGCTGCAATTATGTCCCCACGTAATCGTGTAGTCAACACACTCCCACCCGACCAGTATACTCTAAGCTCCGCGTTAAATTTCACCCGAATGGCGTAGACTCCACTACACTGATCAAGAGAGCCATACTCATATTTGGAGACCAGTTCTGCATGCATTGGCCACATTAGCAAGTGACCCCTTAATCGAAATTCGGTAAGTGGACTTTCACTTGAAAGTTTCAACGTCATTTCCAGGGAAACGGCAATCGACACACTATACGGGAGCTTGCATATGCATGGCTCTACCATTGATGCAAGCTTATGGCATATGATTTTCCGAGACATTTTGGTCCCCTTGATGGAAAGTATTCGAAAAGTGGAGCTGCAAGAAAAGATCTCATTCAATCGGAAGACGTCCAAAAAAGCGCTTCTTGCTCTAGTTCATTTGTACGGAACGTTTTACCCATCCATTGGTCACGTCGATGAAATTCTGGTATCAAATTTTGTCTTTACTCGCTCTAATTTGGTCAAATAGGAACTTCTCAAACGGTGGATGGTGCGTGAAGCTGAAGATGAGTTAGCCTGCGCTGCGGCTCTTTCATACGAACATCTGCTCATTCAACACGGTCATCAATTCGAACCAGAAATTTGGGAGCTCATTACGAGCGAGATTGAAGCCATTCAGCGCAATTTGCTACCACTTTGGTAAAAATTCTGAATGCTGACAAACTAAATCCTACATGGCAGGTTGATGGAAGACCACAAGGAACACTCAAACCCTGGCATGTATCCGGCGGTGTCAAAATTATTGTTTGCCAAGCATGTTGAGCTGGAGAAAGTGCCATCATTGACGCACATGACAGTTCTTTTGGAAACGCAGCGAATATGCAGCAATGTTCTTGTTCAAGTTCATTCGTCCTTGCCGTCTTCGTGCTTCGACACTGTATTGGTATGACAGACAACTTAGTACATACCGACTTCATCTTTTTCCAGACGTGCCTGAAGGAGAGCTTTGATTTTGCACGACGACTCAATGACGACTACAAGATTCGCTTGCTACTATTCCAGAAAGGATGGCGGTACGGATCTCAAAGCGCCAAGGAATTGCCGCACATGCTCGCACAAGAAATTATGGGCAAGCGTGAATATCTCAAGGTGCTATGCCATCACTTGGCAGACTTTCGAGGCGACTTTACAGAGTATGTTGTTTGATTTTTGTGAAACAACTGGGACCCATTTATAGACTTGTCCAAACATGCTTGAAAGAATACTTGCTGTGGAGTCAAGAAGGCGATGCATTTTCACTGAGCATGGATCAACGACAACGCTCGTACGGCTATGTGCCTCTGATTGTTGACATCTTGGAAGCCATCTCAAAATTTCCACAGGACGAGGTAGATTTCAAAGATTTGATGGATTTACTGAGGACCTGCTGTCGTAGGTGTTGCGTCATCTTGCGTGGCTCTACCCATTGCTCACGGAATTAATTCAGACCAACAGCATTGAGGTCCGGAGGGCGTTGTTCCTCGTGTTCAACTCTAGCATTCAAATGCTCTTGCCACATAAGTCGTAAATGCATCATCCTTTTCATCGCCATCGACGTTCTCATGTTGCCACGTCATGGCGTGCAGTTGTGGCACAATCCTCTTCGCCGATTCAAATCAGAACGCCATGAATGGACGATGGACTGGTGCACTCACGCCTGAATCCACACGACTGGCATCCGACATCCACTCGGGACATACTGTATTGCAAGCAGATTTTTTGGTCGTTGGGTTGTAGACTCATCTGCCGACGACCCCTCAACATCGATCGAACAGTACGTACATTGATTGGTCAAATTCTGAATTCACTGTCCAAAGTTCATTTTTCAACATGACGACACCGACACATTCACGACTGGTCTATGGAAATTCGACTCCCTCAGTCCGCGCGCTATCTCCCATTGCTGGCCTGACGAGTCTTATTTTCTGGCAAAAGGCTTACTCTGCGTCCAAGACCCCATCGAAGCCTCACCAATATCACCACGTGTCGTCCAACTTTCTCAAGTGACTGGCCGGCATCATGTGGGGACTTGGTGGTATCGTGCAGTATGAAGTTGAGCTGCCCAACTTGAACAAAACAGCAAAAGACTCCTTGGCGAGAACCTTCCTCTAAGTGAATTGACTTCCCGCCAGATTGACAAAGCGTTTCAAACAAGTCGAAGGCTCTCTTCGTGTCATGTGCATCGTTTGTTGGACTTGTAGGCCAAGATGCCGTCTTTGGTTACATGGCCTATCGCGACGATGAATTGGAGCGTGCAAGAGCACACCTCTTCGCAGGAAACAGTGCGATGTGCTATGCCATGTCACGTTACTGCTTCCTCACGTCAAAGGGTGCCATCGCTAAAGCGGGCGGCTCTCATTATGCAGCCGTGGCGTGCGTTCTCTTAACCAGCCTCGCTAGCTGCGATAGGATCCTCGAAGAATCAGTCATGAGCTAACATTGACCTGAGAGAGTGTCAAGTCGCTGCTGGCGCTCTATCATTACTGTTGTCGCGAACTCTCATAAAAGATTTAGCGGCAGGAGTAGGCTAGGAAGAGCTTCATCGTCGGAGCCTGACAGCATTTCTACTGATGGCTGGATGGATATCATGACTCAAGTCTTGTGACTATCATTCACAACGTGGCTCGATGCAAACGACGCAATGCCGGCGTGCATTTTTGGCAATTTCGGCTCTCTCGTGTTGCCACGTCATGGACATTCATTTCAAAATATCTCGGAGTGGCATAGACTTATTGGGTAAACTATTTCAGCAACTTTGAAGAATCCACATCCAACAACAGACCAAGCCATGACGACGTCCAAGCCACTGCCGCTCATCTCGCCCGGCAATGCGTCGCACCACATATTTCGCCTCATTCATCCCATGATTGGTCTCTCGGGGTTTGTCGACTGGCGCATGGCGTATCTCGCGTCCAAGAACCCATTCATTCCCCACCAATATCACCACGTGTCCTCCAACTTCCTCGAGGGACTGGCGAGCGTCATGTGGGGCATTGGCGGCATCATTCAGTACGAAATCGAAGTGCCCAAGTTTAACCAAAATGCCAAGAGCACGCACTCGATCCTCGGCCTTGTCACGCGCCACCGACTCGACAAAACGTTTCAAACCAGTCGACGGTTCTACCTCGCGTCCTACGGCGGCCTCGTTGGACTCACAGGTCACCATGCCGTCTTTGGCTACATGGCATACCGCCGCCATGACATGAAACGAGCAAATGCCCACGTCGCGGCGGGAAGCAGTGCCGCTTGCTACGCATACCTCTGGCGGTCCATCTTCCTCGGCTCCAAAGTGGCCACGATGGGTGTCTCTCACTTTGCAGCCACGGCTTGCATTCTCACTGTCTGGCTCACAGAGAGCGATAAAATTCTCAAGCAGATTTACTAAGTCGTGACCTCCTTTGGCATCCTTCGCGTTCGTTGTACATGGAGACAATCGGCTGGACGTAGGACCTTCCTAGCTCAGCAGCAAGTTGTTGATCGATAGTTCGCCTTTTCCAGCGCACTTCGCCGTCAGGACGCTTTCTCTTCCCACTCCATGATAGATTTAGCACTAAATACGACGTCTCGATCGTCCTGACAGCGCTGTGACTTGGCTCAAGCTCAGACTTGGTACAATCACACAAGTGGGTTCATATATACTACACAAAGAGCTCTCTCGGCCTTTCATTGCCTCCTGCCGTCTACTCGCCGTCTACAAGACGCGATGAGCCCCCCTCAAGTCATTTGAAGCTCACGTACCATCAAAATCCATGCGGAAATCGCTCTCTCGGAAGAGCGACGTGCGACGGGAGCCCATGATATCGCTGCCCATATAGCTAAAGTCGTCGAAATGCATCGTGTGTCGACCTGGCGCGGAACCGCTGATCATGGACGGCATCACGGGCGAATCGGCCACGTCTTGCTGCAAAAACGACGCCGGCACATATCTACCACCAGCGTCAATCCAAACAAGTCCAAACCGAGATTTGTACCGCAATGCATCTTGCGTTTGATTGACGTTTGGGCGAAAGGGCGGTTCGAGCCGACGATCCATGAGTGCTTGCCAATCGATGTCAGCAAACCATTCATGTTGCATGATCTCAACTGGACCGTGGGGTCCACAACCCATGCGCTGCGCGGGATTCTTCACCAAGAGCGCTACAAGAACCAGCCTTAGCTTGACAGCAAGATGTCAATTACATTGGAGGAAATGCGTCGCCGTCGGCGAAAACAATTCAGTGTTAAACGTTGGCTCCTTTGTCAGGATATTTTGAAACATCGAGCGACGGTTCTTGTCGTAAAATGGCGTTTGGCCACGGATCATTTCGTACACTAGAACCTAATTCTCCATGAAAACGATCGCCATCGACGTGTGTGTCTTACCCCGTAGCTCCACCAATCGACTGATTTGCCATACGATGTGGCCGTGCGCTGAGAGCTCAGCAACTCTGGGGCTAAATATTCCGGTGTGCCAACAAAGGTCGACCCTTCGTCGTCTTCTTTACTCAATCCAAAGTCTGTGATTGCAACGTGGCCATCGGCGTCCATGAGAATATTTTCAAGCTTCAAGTCGCGGTACATAATGTGAAGGCTGTGGAGGTGGGCAATCGCTAGCACCAACTCGGCGGCGTAGAAACGAGCGCGTTGCTCTGGAAAACTTTTCAATTTCTTCAAATGGACAAAGAGAGAGCCGCCGTGGTAATAATCCATGACCAAGTAGAGCTTGTAGTCAGACTGGAAGGCATACCTACATCCAACGACAATTCTCTCAGCGCCACGCATTGCATGCCTTGTACCTCAAGTGCACCACAAAGGGATGCTCGACGTGTTTTAATATCCGCTGTTCGGATTTTGTGTGCTCGACTTGCTTTTTCTTGAACACATCGTCCTTACGCAGCACTTTCATGGCGTAGACACGGCCAGCATTGCGCCCCGCTTTTTTCTTGGCGAGGAACACTTTGCCGTAGGCTCCTTTCCCAACCACACTGAGCAAGTCAAAGTCCGTGACGCTCATCGACGTTGAAATGACCATGCTTCGACCTAGTTGACGAGTTTAACGACAATGTTTTCCAGTCTGAAATGTCTTACTCGTCACTCGCGACTTGGTGTCAATGATGTTCTCAATCACCATATCGCCATCATCATGCTGGTCTTGTCTAGGAGGTTGCGAGTACAGCGGTGGCGGCTCGAAATGAGGTTGAGCGCCGTACATCTGCTCCATGTATTTTTGTTCTTCTGCCAAGTCGTAGCTAGAATCAACGCCTCATTCACAGCAGCAGCTTTAGGCACGTCGTACCCTCGAGCGCTATCGAAAAATGCAAAGACAGTCTCCATGCTAGCTCCAATTGTCCATGCCGTGTTTGTGCTTCGTTGTTCTCCCGACGAACGCGTTACTTGTGGCTCTCCGGCAGATAAACTGAGACAGCCAAGCTGTGCGCAATCGGGCAGCTAGAAAACATGGTCAATACACCTTCGACATTAAAATTGTTGTTCTAACCTGACGACCAGCATCTTCAGTGGAGCGCTGCCAGTTGATTGCTCGGGTGCTGATGATTGTACGGACATCCTAGTCAATTTCAATCAGTCAAATGACTCTCAAAAGTGGCCGACTTCAGGGTCCTCAGCGCTCACACGGTGGCTTGATTCAATAAATGCAATTGCTGCAAGTTTGTGTCGAAGAGTTGGTTGTGTCGTCAAGAGATGTTTGGCCAAGACTCCACCGCGACCATAAGCTGCAATGTAAATTTGGTGGCAGCGAGATTGCATTGCAAAGGCTTCCCAGACGTATCTAGAATTTGAACGTGGAAATCGTCCACTGCAAATCAAGCTACCTGACGTGTTCTTCAGGCGTACTGGAGTATGGGATGGGAATCTTATCGCCGTGGTTTGTTATTACCATGTTGGTGCTCGGGTTTGTCACGATCACACCATAGCCCAAGGTCAACGCTTTGTGCAGATATGGCAGCCTAGACAAGTCGTAAGGATCCAGGGCGAATGGGCCGCAACGTACATAGATCCTGATCTGTAGTATTGTCGAGGATCTTGCGGTTCCATGACGAGGGATCGGCTCCAAATCCCTGGTTGAATACCATTGCCACTGACAATGATCAGCAGCAGGCGAGCCACGCGTTCCCAATGGGAAGACAAGAAAATACTGCACTTGGCTTCATTCGTTCCAATGAATGCCTCGACAAAGCCTAGACAATTGCCGTTGTCAAAACGTCGTGGCGACCAGCGCATGACTCACCCAGCGCTTTCATCTTGGATTGCTCCTCATACACAATCTGCTGCAGCGCCAGCTCCATTTCACGTTCACGCAACTAGACGATCGATTCCAGCATGATGTCAGCCAAAGGAAGTGCGTACCATGGGGTTCTGACGCCGATCTCGATGTGTGATCTCACCTTTTGCAAAATTATCCGGTAACTCCGGATAATCTTATCTTGAGGTTTGTATGTGACTAAAAAACCTAGGCCAGTTTTCAATGTTTTCCACATAATCTGGGTGTCGTTTCGTGTGTCAAAAACTAAAAACCAGGTTAATAAACCCACAACTTGAAAGGTTTTTTTTTACATCTTGCCCAGATTTCCAGATTTTGAGCCGTGAGGTCAGAATCGATCGATTCTTGACCGATGGATTTCAAGTTGGAATGATAAAACCGACAACAAGATGGATCCTTTTTGGCTTGACAAAGATACGAAACTGGGATACAAACGTGGCGTGTGCTGTCAATGCAAGCACGATTTCAAGTCGCAGATACAGCAATCCTCCATGGTTTCACCTATATAAATTTAATATGAGCTAAACTTAATACAATTAACAATATTAGTTGTTGCAATTATACGAGAGATAATATTATAAAGTCGAATACCATTAAATTCGATAATGTTGAAAACCAGTAACTTGTATAAATGGATTGAACTTACTTATTAATAGTACATATAGAATCTTATTGGTCAAAAACACTTCTTTATTATCCAATCAGATGTAATGTATCCAATATCACAAACATCGACGAAACGCCGCCGTGGATCTTGCCCCAGGCGCCCAAAGGACTTTGGTCGACATGAAAACTTGATCTCTACCGCAAGTAGAATTCAAATCTCTTGCCTTTTTTGCAAGACATTTTTCACAGGATGCAGCTCTAGGTTGCTTCAATTACAATTGCTAATGCAGTGCGATGTCGACCAACTCCCACGAAAGTCTATGTCGACCAGATCATCTGATCTGCAGCCGCTCGCATTCCCAGATTCAAGTGGGGCTGATGCTTCCTCCATCCATCGCCTTGAGCTCGGTCCTAGTTGCCCTCCGTAAGTCAAATGCCTTTTAATTGACGAGATAAAAGAAGCATCCTGTCCCTTTCAGACGAGATGGCCATGTCATTATAGTTGCGCTCGATTGCAATCGAGATTAAAAAGCGGATATCGAGCAGAAATCAATTAATTGATTTCGCTCGATATGCTCGATTTCTGTTAACGTTATTGGTCGACAGCAGTCTCGATGCAGCATGTCGGCGATCTTCACCGTCGTCCATGGGAAGATGACACATACAGGAGTGGGAAGAATTCACTGAAGTAACAGAGGCTGCAGCTAGCCGTGCTTCTCGCAAACTGAAGCAATTAAAGTGCAATCATTGTTCAACGATTGTGTCAAGATCGACAAATGGCATGCGTGGTCACCTGGAAGTATGCGGAACCTATCAACAGCGACAAGCAGCTAAAAAAGAGCAAATACCATGAGCACCAACTTCAGTTTGAAGCTATAGTTTAGAATTTCATGTGTATAGTCTGTCAAATGATAACAGGATGCAAAAGAAAAAGATGTCAATGTATGAAACTGCTATTGCCATGCTCTGAAAACAAGGCACGCTTTGACAGAATTGCGCCACGAATGTCTCAAACTGTGTCATGTACACGAGATTTCAAATCAATATGATCATTCTTGTAAATGTCATGTTCAGAAGGAATTGTAGAGTTGCGAGATAACGTTATCAAACTTTTACTGTGCGCATTATGTATGATCTGGGCAAAGCAAACGTTCATTTCTGTCGTTGCCATCACTTAAAAGCCTAGCTTCATAATGATATTAAGCGCCATGCGTATTGCATGAGCGCTACGAACTCTTCTGCCATTTGCAGCCGGAGGTGGCCTGCCGATAACTCAGAAAATCTCGAAATTGATTGCATTTGTCCAATCAAACGTATGCAATAAAGTAATTGGCCAAAATTTACAAATGAATCAATTCGATGACAATTTTTTCGAGCGATTGAAAGCGCTTGAAATCGCGCTCGATTTAAATCATTTCGAGCAGAGCGCAACGATACATGTCATTGACACACATTTGTCAAACTCTGCCAGCGACGGGCGAAAATTGGGGCAAGATTTACCCGCGTTGGACAACCAGCATACAAAAAGCAAGTCTAATCCTGAGATGGGAACGACAGATGGCGGCCCCACGACCACATTGCTGTCATTTCACCATCAAGGATCTCCTGCACAAAATAGATACATTTTATGCGAAATATTGCTACGACGGACTGCATGACATGATGCATTGATGGAAAGCCAAGCCAAGCATCTGGCTTAGGCCAAAATTATTTTAAATATTTACATTGTATTTGAGATTTGTATGATAAAGATATTTGTTTTAAATTAATATGACGTTCCGGACGTTCGACAGAAGAATCCCATCCGATGTCACTGGCTTTTCCAGAAAATATCTTTTTTCAAAAATATTTTGTGTCTAGAATCGAGCTTGAAATATTTTTTTCGTGAATAATTTCTTTTTTCAAGATATTTTACCCGTATTTCTCCAGTCTCTCCGCGGGATCACATCCGATTTGACTACGGGCATTACGACCGCTCTGCTCCATCTGACCTGAAGCTGACTCTCGCATTCTCCATCGTCACTTGTCTCGTGTAGAACGATGAAGAGTGACTTCCTAGGCGCAACCATTGCGATCTCGGCCGCGATCGGCTCCAATTTAGGAGTTAATGTGCAGAAGCGATCGCATGACAAGGAAGACGCCAAACCCAAGCATCTTCGCCGCCCGTATACGGTCCGCCCTATGTGGTGGCTCGGTATGTTTCTCGTCGTGTTTGGCTCGCTTGGCGACTTGTTTGCCTTGGGTTTTGCGCCACAAACATTGGTTGCCTCGCTTGGTGGGGGGTCGACAATTGTCGCCAACGTCTTGTTTGCCCACTACTGGCTCAAACAACCTTTGTACTTTACCGATGTGGTTGGTGTGATTCTCGTCTCATCAGGCGTCGTCGTCTTGGCTTTGTCCTCCGCTGAAGAAGGCAAATACTCTGTCGCGCAACTCTTTGAACTCATGCGTGCCCCCGCATTCATTGTCTACGTTATCTGCACATCGATCTTTGTCACTTTCTTGCTTATCCGTGTCCGTCGAAGCACATCTCCTGCCCTCCGCGTCGTTGACGTGACTGAAGAAGTCCGAAAGAAGGAACTGGCCGACCTAGAAAAGAGCGTTCAAGAAGCTGAAGCCAACACACCCACTGATTCCGACGCAACGAAGAGCCAAACGAGCGAACAAGCGTCTCCTTTCCCGTCGCCCGTCGTCGATATGTCCGAAGAAAAGGGAATCATTGCTGAAGAAGAATCACCATCTTCGACCAAATCCACCGCTAAGATCTTGGTGTCCCAAAAGCACTCGTTGGTGATTGACAAGCACCTTCCTCTCTATTGGGCTGCGATTTCAGGTACCTTGGGAGCTCAATCTGTGTTGTTGGCCAAGTGTGTCATGGAACTCATCAACATGAGTTTCTCTGGCGAGAATCAGTTCATTTACCCAGGGTACGTCCTTGAGCATGAGGATTAGATAGCTCATTCCCTCTGTTAGGACGTGGATCTTGCTTGCTGGGATGATTGCGTGTCTGTTGAGTCAAACTCACGCCCTCAACAAGGCTACCATGTCGGGTGATACCATGTCGACCTTTCCAGTCTTCCAAGCCTTTTGGATTGGCATGAGTAACATCAGCGGTATTGTGTACTTTCAACAAGCGCATTCGTTCAGCGCGACCCAATGGATTATGTTTCCCTCGGCGTTGATGCTCGTCATGGTCGGTATCATCCTGATCGCCAAGCACGAAAAGATGGGCAACAATGTCAAGTACTCTGTCGCAATGCCCCTCCAATTGCTCCAATTGAGCAGCCCTCGCCAAACCGACATCGTCGCGCAATCGTTCTTGTTCAAGGAATTGACACCCCAACGAGAACAAGGCTTGGTCGAGATCCCCCTCACAGATGACCCCGCCGTCCCCACTCCGGAGACAGCCGAGGTGTAAATATTTGCCCACCTTCTTGAATGTGCCACATATTTAATGCATATTTGAAGTCGTTTGGACGAATTCATGCATTCTCTTTATCTAATTCCTTGTTACTTCGATTGCGCTTGCATCGTTTGTGAATATGCACGCCTCTGTCGCCGCCACCGTTGCGATCAAAATGACATTCTCTGTCACGCCCAGCTCGTCCGCGACTTGGGCATAGCACTCGGACAATGCCATCGCGATCTCCGTCGTCTGGCACCAAATGTGCAACACAGACTTGGAGTACCGCTGTCGTCTGCTCACACCCGTCTTGGCAACGACCAACCCTCGCATCTTCTTGCGCAACAACCTCGCCGCATCAAATGGCGCGCCTTGGAAAGCCATGGCACGAGTCACGCTCACCGCCACCCGCTCGCCACGGATCGTACACAAGTAATCGACTTTCTTCCAGTTGGGACTCCAGTACTCAATCTGCATCTCCGTCACGACGTCGACAGCGCCAAAGAGCTGGTGCATGTACTCCATCGACATGGCTTCTGAGACTTCACTTTGCCCACCGGCGTTTGGCTCGGTCATGACGAGCGTGGCATCGACTCCGAGTTTGAACGCTCTCGTGGCTTTGTATCGCTCAAAGCAGTCCACGCCAAAGACGACGCCGCAGGATGCTGTGGATGTCAACGCAGCGTCGACACCCGAGCTCAAGCTGGATCGAACGCAGAACTGGTCTGCCATCTTAACGAAGAAGACCTCGCGGTTGGCACAACCTGGAGAGGCGAACCCAGCAGGTGTTTTCCCATGATTTGCGAAGACTGGTCGACCTGTCGGATGAGCGCGACGAGGACGAGTCTGCTGCCTTGTTTGTTGTTCTCCTTGTTGTCGCTGCTAGTGTTGTTGTTACCATGTCTTTGGTCTTGATGTGAAAATCGGAAATGCGATTGAGAAGCTGCCAAGTCGCTCTGTTGTCGTCGTGGCAAAGTCGGTGTTGGTCTGTGGCCGACCATCAGTCGTGTCATTGTGACTTGGGTGCTGTTCTATTTTTAGCTGAAATCCAGACTTTCTATTGGATGAAATCATTTTCCAAATATTTTTTTACAAATTTCTATCTTTTCACAATTTTGAGGATTTTGGTCGACCTGACACGTCGTCCTTGGAGCAAGAAGACAGAACGAAGCGCTTGGAGATCGATCTCTTGTTATATTGAGAGTGCATGCGTTGGATTTGTCGCCTGCCACAATGTTACAATGACAGAAACCAAAGCGAGGGTCAAACACTATGTGACTTGTGGACGTGCCGCAATATAGGCTCGGACGAACGGATTCGTGAGTAAAGCTTGAAGGAAGAGCGTATATGAGCACTCCTGTAGTCGTTCTATTGGCATAATTCGGGAATACCCGCTGGTGTGACTGCCAATGGATTGCTCAGATCTGTGGTATTTGTTGTGTATCCAAGATTGGTCAGAGGTCCGTCATTGCGTCATGCGCATCAAGCACAATCGAGAGGAAGAGAGCTGGTGCTTTCGGTAGTTTATGCGGTGCTTTGGATTGAGAGTAGTTGTGCTACGAAGAGCAATAACGCATTCTCCATTTTGGCTATTTTTTACTGTGCAGCACCAAGGACAACATCGCATTTGTAAAACCTCAGTCAATATAACTTCCACCGATACAATCTAGAGCGATGAGCCGCCAAATCGAGCGGAACAGAGGGGCAACTTTAACGACCCATTGCCTGACGAACGGAGTTCTTGTCGTTGCATACCACGACCTTCAAGAATAAGTTGCTGGAAGTCAAGGTTGATGTTGGCATCCAAAGAAAGGAACAAGAAAAATCATGTATTAATGTCTCTATAGAGATGACCGCGCCAAAATGCTTCTTAGAATGCCATAGCAAGGAAGGATGCCATGATAAGTGCCACTCCAGAGACAAGAGCGATATTTCCACTGGACGAAGCACAGTTAAAGCTTTGACGCACGTTGTCGTCAGTGATTGCACACGTGAGACTGTAGAGCATCTTGAAAGCAGTCTTGCAGGCATCGATCTTGCACAGTTGAGAAATATCGGTAGCGGAGGCGACGAGAGGATTGATAGTCGTGCCATTGGCTGATAGCATGCATTTGGTTAGCGGATCCGAAATTGCCGCCAAGTCGTCAGCGGTACATGCTGCCCCGAGAACAGTCGTGGGGAGAAGGATGGCCGTGACGATTGAGAAGGTCTTCATGGCGCCTTGGAAGGAAATCAAGTTGTGAGGCGAGCTGCACTATTGTGGCATTCTTGCTCGTCGCTGACTTTTCAGGCGTGAGAATAGCGTCCAATCCACTCCATCCGTCAGAAAATCCCGCGCCTCGATATTGATGGAGTCGTTTGTCAGTTTCGCTTGTGGTGTTTCACGATGAGAGAGCAATCGTATACCTTAGGAGCATTCCCTAGCATCTACTAGTAAGTCGCAAGGAAAACAGAAAACTTCAGCTGAATGGTTGATCTTGACATTCTATCATTCCATGCACGTCTCGAGATATGCGCTCTGAGCCCCATCGCTTCTTGGCGAATTGAAGTTGCGTTGGTTGTCTTTCTCCTCTCGATTTGTTGGTCGTCGTCGTTACTGATCGTTTCTTGGGAGGCCATCTTGGTGGGTAAAATTGGATCTACGTCTTGGCTACCACAAGCCGTCGCAGCCTTGCACTTGTCTCTTGCTCTAGATCAAGCACTGTTTAGATTGACGAATTGTAGTTGTATTCGCAGTGTCCAAACTCAATCTACAATCGAGCAGACCTTCTGATGTGCAACACCAACCAAGGCGGTGCCAACATCTTTACAACAGATACTCTAGAGCGTATTTATCTAATTCCTTGTTACGTCGATTGCGCTTGCATCGTTTGTGAATATGCACGCCTCTGTCGCCGCCACCGTTGCGATCAAAATGACATTCTCTGTCACGCCCAGCTCGTCCGCGACTTGGGCATAGCACTCGGACAATGCCATCGCGATCTCCGTCGTCTGGCACCAAATGTGCAACACAGACTTGGAGTACCGCTGTCGTCTGCTCACACCCGTCTTGGCAACGACCAACCCTCGCATCTTCTTGCGCAACAACCTCGCCGCATCAAATGGCGCGCCTTGGAAAGCCATGGCACGAGTCACGCTCACCGCCACCCGCTCGCCACGGATCGTACACAAGTAATCGACTTTCTTCCAGTTGGGACTCCAGTACTCAATCTGCATCTCCGTCACGACGTCGACAGCGCCAAAGAGCTGGTGCATGTACTCCATCGACATGGCTTCTGAGACTTCACTTTGCCCACCGGCGTTTGGCTCGGTCATGACGAGCGTGGCATCGACTCCGAGTTTGAACGCTCTCGTGGCTTTGTATCGCTCAAAGCAGTCCACGCCAAAGACGACGCCGCAGGATGCTGTGGATGTCAACGCAGCGTCGACACCCGAGCTCAAGCTGGATCGAACGCAGAACTGGTCTGCCATCTTAACGAAGAAGACCTCGCGGTTGGCACAACCTGGAGAGGCGAACCCAGCAGGTGTTTTCCCATGATTTGCGAAGACTGGTCGACCTGTCGGATGAGCGCGACGAGGACGAGTCTGCTGCCTTGTTTGTTGTTCTCCTTGTTGTCGCTGCTAGTGTTGTTGTTACCATGTCTTTGGTCTTGATGTGAAAATCGGAAATGCGATTGAGAAGCTGCCAAGTCGCTCTGTTGTCGTCGTGGCAAAGTCGGTGTTGGTCTGTGGCCGACCATCAGTCGTGTCATTGTGACTTGGGTGCTGTTCTATTTTTAGCTGAAATCCAGACTTTCTATTGGATGAAATCATTTTCCAAATATTTTTTTACAAATTTCTATCTTTTCACAATTTTGAGGATTTTGGTCGACCTGACACGTCGTCCTTGGAGCAAGACGACAGAACGAAGCGCTTGGAGATCGATCTCTTGTTATATTGAGAGTGCATGCGTTGGATTTGTCGCCTCAATAATATTACAATGACAGAAACGAAAGCGCGGGTCAAGCTAGACACAAACACTACGTGGCTTGTGGACGCACCGCATTTTAGCTCAATTTCAAGTATTTGATTGGATAAAATAGTGACCGAAAGATCTTTTTGAACTTGTCTATCAGACCAGCAATGTGTTTGACAACCTCAAGTCGACTAGATGAAAATGAAAAAGAGATTCTTGCATTAGCGTTGTTGATTAGAACATCATTGCAAAGACAGAAGCCAATGCGAGGGCAGCTCCAGAGACAAGAGCCACATTGCTGCCAGACGTAGGACACGTGAAGGCAGTCTTTGCTGTTTCGTTAGGAAGGGTACATGTGAGGCTGGCAATCGACTTGAAAGCGGTCTTGCATGCATCGATTTTGCAAAGTTTAAGAATCGCGTCAGCTGGGGCAGTTGCGACATCGAAAGCATCGGGAGAGGTAGCGTTGGCTGCAGTCATACAGTTCAGAACTGGAACAGCGATAGCTATATAGTCGCTATCTGTGCATGCAGCACTGTACACTGCCGTTGGGACAAGCACAGATGTGAGGATCGAAATTGTCTTCATGGCGGCTTGGGCTCAAATTGTATCATGAGAACAAAGTGGGTGGCTTAGCATGGAGCACTTATTTCTTTCGTGTTGCTATTTCTGTCGCAACACTTCAATTTAGCATCCAATCCACGACGTCTGTTGAGCACATCTCTGAACTCCATCAAGATGGATAAAACAGATATCTCCGGCGTAGTTTCATAGGAAAGGTTGATAAGGTGGAAACTTCCTCAACTTCCCGTGGCGTTGAATGTGCTTGTATTTGATGACAGAGTGATCGAGCAGATAGCTTCGTTATACCAGGTAATTTTGTCATGTTATAGGGCCCAACCCACGAGATCCCTTGAGCACAATTCGCAACTTTGTGGAGAACGCCACGTTGCCTGCTTGATATGACATCGTGTACAAGCAGTTATTCTTTGGTACCAGCTAATTTTGTCAAGTGAGCACGACATATTCGAAAGAGATGAATGCTGACTCCGGTTCAAATCCGGCTCAAGTAGTCTTGTGGAGACCCTTTGTCTTGTTCTAATGGAGTGAACAAGGGGTATGATGGATGCCCTGAGTAATCTGAATTACCGCGGATCCTTGTTGTTGCATCGATCGTGAGCGTTATGTCTAGAGACGGCAAAAAGCACCGTTTGGATAACAAGTGCTTGTTTCTTGTGTTTGACTCAAAACTGCCAAGAGGGGGAATCGCAGTGGGGTCAAACTTTTGCCACTCTCGACGCGACGACCATTGTATTGGTAGTCGTGCGATGAGAGCCATACACGGCATACACATATGAGCTAAATATGAGTTGACCGATACAGTGATGCGCGTATCCAAGACGGCAGGCAAGGGAAAACGGAGGTATTTAATTTACAATGTTCTATCATGCTAAATTTCATATCGAGAACCAGTGATAGGAATCGATCAATTGGCTAACTTTGCCCTGTCATCTTGGTTAAGTTCTCCATTCAAATCGTCCTTGGAAATGCTCGATAAGTCGACATGCTAAAGGTCGTTTCGACCATTTTCGTGGAATTCCCCTTCCCGTCTGGCCATAAAAATGGTTGCCAAGCTGCCAAAGACCCGGTCACGCTTCGAAAGGGGCGGTCATGTGCATTAGGATTACGTTGGGGGGTCGAGAGGCTCGCTAGGCGCGTGGCCGAGCTGGTTGCCGTCGGTGCCGTGCTTAAGGCCGCTGTCTTTCACCAACAGCAATGAAGACTACTGTCTATACTAGAATGTTGAAATGGTCAATCGTCAATGTAGGGTGCGATGACGGAAGTAATAGCTGCTCATACTAGCCCCACCCTTGAAGGATAGGACGAGCATAAAGAACGTGGTCCTTTTTTCGACGAGGGTCTTGTAAACACCAGCAGCTTGAGCGCAGGACGTGGAGCCAATGGTGAGGTACAAACCCAAGCCATTCAAGTTGAGAGTCTTGCCGATAGGCACAATGAAAGCAGTACCTGGCAATAGATATGACCAAGCATGCGAGAGTACGTTGAGATTGTCATTTGAGACAGAAAGGCAGACAACGACGGGGTGAAATCTAAAGCACAATGTCTACGAACTGAAGCATGGCCCACATAATGAGTTCAGCAATTTTGAGGATTATTGTCTTGGCCTTTACGTTCAATAGTGCAGTGCTCACACCAAAGAGTACAGCGGCGACGAGAACTTAAATCTCGGACATACCAGAGCCGCCCATCGTTGCACTCCACGCCTTGGGGGCCGACTGGTTGATCCAAGTCGTGCAGGTGACCTTACTGTAGTTGCTAGTTGGTTGAGTGACTTTAAACCGGAGTCAGATCACTCTCTTGATGCCGAGGCAAAGTCGGTGTTGGACTGTGGCCGACCATCAGTCGTGGCATTTTTACTTGGGTGATGTTCTATTTTTAGCTCAATTTCAAGTATTTGATTGGATAAAATAGTGGCCAAAAGATCTTTTTGCACTTTTCTATCAGACCAGCAATGTGTTTGACAGACTCAAGTCGACTAGATGAAAACGAGATGCTTGCATTAGCTTTGTTGATTAGAACATCATTGCAAAGACAGAAGCCAATGCGAGGGCAGCTCCAGAGACAAGAGCCACATTGCTGCCAGACGAAGGACACGTGAAGGTAGACTTTTGCACATTGTTGGGAAGGGTACATTGAAGACTTGTGATCGCATTGAAAGCGGTCTTGCATGCATCGATTTTACAGAGTGTAGCAATCGCGTCAGCAGTGGCGGTTTTGATATCGAAAGAACTCGCAGTGCCATTGGCAGCATTCATGCAGTTCAGAAGTGGTCCGATAAGTGCCATCGCGTCGTTATCGGTGCAGTCAGCACTGTACACCACCGAGGGAACGAGCACAGCCGTGAGGAAGGAAATTGTTTTCATGGCTGCACGGATTGAAATTGAAATGTGAGGAAAATGTGAAAGGGCTCAGCTGGAGCAGTTGTATCGTTGGCGATACTATTTCTGTCGCGACAGTTCTGAGCTCATCGCCATGATGGAAGCAATGGATATCCCTAAGGTGGTTTCATGAGATGCATGGATTGATAGATGTGTAAAACGCCCAACCTTTCGATGGCGAATGAAGTGCATGCATTACAACTGCCCAATGACAAGACGAGCCAAAGACATGGCTGAAAATGCCCCGGGAAGATGCCGGCATGAATTGTACATTCATTGGCTGCATAGGAGAGATTGAAGAGCACAGCCCTAATACAATCGGCTATGCATCAGGGCTTCGGCAAATGAATTCAAGTCTGCCTCTTTTCGCACTAACTCGACAATAAGGCCGGAACACACTAGAGCAGCAATGCCCGTTGTTCAGCGGATTCGTCAAGATTTGTGTATCTTGCAATATGACTGAACAAACATAACAGAGATGGAACCATTAACTCGTTCAAAATCGTAGAAAAACTGGACAGAGAAGGCGTAAGATAGAATACAGATCGACTCGAGCCAAGATCCAAGAGTTTATGAAGAAATGCTGGCTATTGATCAAACCGTTTGTCCGAAGAGTGCATCTTCAGCCCATGGTTTGGACATAGAATGTCTCTGGTCGCCCCGAAGCCTTCATTGCGGTCATCTAAGTTGCAACACGGAGCTTTAGTTGTTAAAACTTCTCGGGATCTGTTTCATAGCAACATCTTCATGAGCTTCAAGTAGTGTTGATCATGAAGCTTCACCGCAAACAAAATAATAATTTTAAAAATACTTCTGGATAAATAATAAATATCTTTATTTTTAGTTCACGAGAAAAAAATTATTTTACTTTTTGTATTGTGTGAGGTAATTATTTTACTGACCTCCCATTGAAGAATTAAATAAAATTATGTTTTCGGCAAGTCTGGCATTTGCTAGGTGTCCCTAGTCAACACTGGCTGTTTCTATTGTTACCATTGTCTATTTATAGTATGTTGAAGTTGGAGAAACGTTGGAAATTTCTCAATCATAAACGATGTCACATGATCGAGTGGAAAGTGTATTGAGTGCATGAATTAGAACAGCATAGCAACGATCGACGCCAAGGCGAGGGCCGCTCCAGACACTAGCGCCACATTGCTGCCAGACGTACCACAATTGTACGCCTTCTTCACAGAGTCGTCACCAACGAGCATGAGAGAGAGAGTACTTCTGGAACGCGGTCTTGCAGTCCGCCACCTTGCAAAGGGTTGAAAAAGAGTCGGCAGTCGCCGTCAAGGGATTGAACGTCGTCGAGCTGGCCGACGAGTAGCACTTGGTCAAAGCATCCGTGACGGGTGTGAGGTCATTGATCGTGCAAGTGGCACCAAGAATAGACGCGGGGAGGAGCATGGTCGTAGTTTGAAATAGTCGTCATCGTTGGTGCATCGGATGCAAATTGAATTGTGTGAAGCAAGAGGACATAGCGCTCAAAGCAGTTATTCCAATCGGACGTCGGGGAAGTTTATCTCGGTCCCCAGTTTCAAGATGTGCTCAAGGGACTTCGTGGATTGGAGGCTATCCATTCGATATATCTTGACAAACTGTGCTGACAGCAATTCCGTAATGAGGCTAGTTGATCCACTTGCCAGTTAGCTGACAGACATAAGTACAGCGAGGCACATTTCACGGCGGTGACGATGATGTCTTCACTCTTTGAGCTAACTTTTTTGCCTTTCGACATCGTCGATTGTCCAAAGATCCTCGTTCATGCACAAAAACATCTGTACCTTCAGGTTTTGAGGTAGTAAACGACCTCAGCGCTCACCCAGAGCATGTTTGGCACGAGAAAAGAAGTGTTCGCACAAGTTTGACTTAGGCAACAGAAATTTCAAGGACACAAAGATCTTTCTTCTTTTGGCGTTTCCTTGATTTTCACGATATACAAAAACTGAAAATTATTTTTTTTATTTTTACAAATTTATTTGAATTAAACTACTAACTCTTTTGGAATTCGGAATTAAATATTGATTTTAATTTTAATTCTGAAAAAAATATTTTAATTTTTAAGAAATTAAGAAATTTAAGAGAATATTTTTTTCGGCAAGTCTGGCAAATGCCTCCTGCCACACACGAAGGGAACTCCTTGAGGTGGTTGATCAACTTGCCAGTTAGCAGGCAGACGTAAGTACAGCGAGACGCATTTAGCGGCGGTGACGATGATGTCTTTACTCTTTGAGCAATTTTTCCGCTTCATGATCAACTGTACTTGGAACTCATGAAGCTGTTGCGGTGAAACAGATCTCGAAAAGTTTTAGCAACTAAAGCTCCGTGTCGCAACTTCGATGACCGTAATAAAGGCTTCAGAGTGAGGCATTCTTCTATTATGGATCATGTAGACGGCTTCTCTGGCCGACGAGACAGCTCGTTTTTCCATGATCTTTGCCTTTCTTGGCTGTGCTGGCTAGCAATTTGAAATAGGCTTGTTATCTTGTGATCCAATATGCGAGCCGTAGAGAAGATAACGAGTGACTAGAGAGCAATCATTTTAAGCTAATGAAGCTAAAAACCCACTCAAACTAGGGTGGATTGGCTGGAGCGTAGAACATGTCTGGTCGCCCCTTGAAACTGAATTCCCGGAAAATGAAGCTTAGACAAGTGAAGCTGCAGACAAGATACACAGCCTGCAGCCTTAATGCGCAGATTCATACGAAGGGGAGGTCAGTAGACAATCTAGCGAATGAACTCTCTGACACCGACTGCGCCACGGTAAATTGTGGCGTCAAGAGCAGCAGACTTTGCGTGGTCAGGAACAAACCGAGTTACAAGATCTATGAGCTGACCAGAAGATTGATCGACTGCGCCAATACGTAATTTTTGCCTATGCCTGTATGGCTCCCTCGTGAACTTGGATACCATCAAAGTGGATCCAACAAGCGTCGGTTGCGTCAAAACCGTCGACACCATGTTTCAAACGTGTATCGTATGATCGCAGACTCGTACCACGTTCCAGCAGAACTTGTCACCCAAGGCCAGCATCGATTTGGTTGTCCACCACAATATCAAAGAATCGCCGTCAATCTTCGTCATAGGCTCCATAAGTCGCACCGCCACCGGCCAGATTGAATTATTGGCAATGGTCACTTGCACCACCAACCGATTGAAACTTGACAGGATTTATTTCAAAAGTGTCCATGTGAGAAAAAAAGCGGCTTCAAAGCAACGTCACTCTGCATATAAAAAGTGAACCAAGACATAGACATGGCCACCAGGATTGCATGTTCCTTGTGGCTATACAGCGAAACCGCGGCAGGCTCATCTTCTCGTTAGATGGCCATGCCTTCTTGCTCTTCATGGCCAGGAGACGCGAAGAGCTCAAATCCTCCATCGAGACGAGAAGTTCATCTACAGCTTTGGTTCCTACTGCCTTGATTCCATTCGATAAAAATGGATCAGACTGGACGCAGGCGAGAGATTACAACACGAAATTGTTCACGACACAGGATTAGTCTTTGCTTACTACATGCTTTCCTGACTTGGGTGATTACAACGACTCATCACACAGGTCAGAATTTCTCCATGGAAATTCTTGAAGGTGATGCGTAGCACATCCATGTACGATGGCATTCTTCAACTTATTCATCCGTGAACACATCAATCTACAAATCCCGCGATGGGCCCTTCGTCAATATCGAAGGACACTAGCTTGACAACCTCGTTGACCATGCGATGTTCTGTCGCGATCGCTCTCCTTGGAGCCACTCAGTTTGGCTGGATGATGTCTGAAATGGCCCATCTTCCTTTCAACAATGCCAGTCTATGTCGTCTGCCCCACATTCCACCAGGTCAGTGTCTGCTCTACCCTGGACACACCAACAACGAATGGACGAGACAATCAACCGCATGGGCCGTCGGCGGCGCTATCGGCGCTCTCCTCAGTATCTGTCCAGCTGATAGATTTGGCCGACAACGCACATTGGGGCTCAATGGTGTCATTATGATCGCCGGGGCCTTCGTTCAAATGTTTGCCACCGACATCGACACGTTTGCAGTCGGTCGCGGAATCTCTGGTATTGCCAGTGGTGTCGCCGTCAACGTACTCAACAACTACCTGCGGGAAGTCGCACCCAAGCAATGGCGCATGTTTTACATGGTCATGTTCCAAGTCGTGGCGGCTGCAACTGCACTCATTGTATCAGCACTCTTCTTTGCTATCCCAAAACTGCCCACGAGCGAATGGCATTTCAAGCCACTCTTTGGTGGTCCCATCGTGATTGGTTTACTGGTGCTCGCAACGATGCGCTTCATTGTGGAAAGTCCTGCGTGGCTGTTGCTTCATCAACGTGAAGACGAAGCGAAGGAAGCGATGGCTCGACTGTATGTGGGCGATGTTCAGGCTCCTTTTGCTGAGCTGACTGAGTCGATGCGCGTGCAAACGGAAGAGGTTGAGGCTTCGTCTTCCAAGTTGGCACTTCTCGTGAGTTCGAGATATCGAGTGCAATTTGCGATTGCGGTTGTGTTGGGCACAATGCAACAACTAGCAGGTTTACCAGCAATGGTGGTGTATGGTCCAAGCATCTTCAAGTCCGTCAATCTTGCCGACCTTCGTTTGTCCAATATTTTCATCAACTTTGGCCGCTGCTGGACCATGTTTATTGCCGCAGCCGTGTTTGGCCATAAATTCAAGCGACGCACGCTTTTGATGCCATTGTCCTTGGTAATGTCCGTGGCTGCGTTGTGTTTTACTCTTTGCCAAGTCCACCAAAACGACACAACGCACTGGTTAATCATTGCGTGCTTGCTCTTTTTCATGTCGTCTTACAGCTTTTCAATCGGATCCATGGGTTGGGTCATCTCAACAGAGCTCCTTCCCGAAGCCTTGGCCCCAACGTCGGGGGCATTTGCTACATTCGGCACGTGGACGGCTCAATTCTTGATTGGCGTGTTCTTTCAGCAAATCTCAAACACACGACATTGGGGGACGCAGGCGTTTGCCATCTTCTCTGTCATCATGCTCGTGTTTGCCATTTTTGCCTACTTCTTCGTGCCTGAAACAAGCAATACGACATCCATGGAAGTAAGAGCACTCTACGTTAAGGACCAGTTTACAGAAGGCTGCAACGATTGCGCAGAGATAGTTACGCCAAAAGACGAAGTATAAAAGGATTTCAACATTATATGGTAATCTTCAATTACGTTCTACAAAGTCACGAAAATTCAGGCCTTACGACAAAACTCTACAAATCTCCACCTGATCAACTTAGTAAGGCATTTACAAGTTTGCGAAGACATGTTGTGTCTACATGCACATTCTTGGATCATGGTCATCAATCCGACCTCTCTATGGCCTTGGACGATGCATCCCGACTCATGACGTGGCAGCGTGAGTCCTCGCGAGGCTCATGGCACACTGCTGCCATGGACAACAAACGGCGGTTGCATCAAGGAGTCGATTCTAATGTCTGTGGGGTCTTGGGGGTCGAGATGCTATCAAACATGTCTTGGTTGTCCCTCGTGAAGATGGCAGTCACTTGGTCGGTCGTCGTGAGGCGAGTCTCGGGGACATAGGCATACGCTAAGACCGCGAATAACAGCGTGAGGACGGCAAAGATGGCAAACGCTTGGGTCCCCCAGTGAGTCGGGCTCGAGATCTGTTGAAAGTACACCCCAATGAAGAGCTGCGCCATCCACGTGCCAAACGTGGCAAACGACCCCGATGTTGGAGCCAACGCTTCCGGGAGGAGTTCCGTCGAGACGAGCCATCCCAAGGAACCCACCGACAACGTGTACGACGTGACACAAAAGATCAGCATCACCAGCACCACATACTTGGACGTGTCATTCATGTACACTTGACACAGCGTGAAGCCCAACGCAGCCAGCGCCATGACCACACTCAGTCGGACCAACAACGTTCGGCGGTTGAACCGATCCCCAATCAACGCCGCGATGATCATGTTGTGCGTACGGCCGTAGTTCATAAAGATGTTGGCGAGGCGGAGGTCGGCCAGTCCAATGGCTTTGAAAATGCTCGGACCATACACCACCAACGCACTCATGCCGGCCAACTGCTGCATCGTACCCAACACCACCGCGATGACAAATTGGACACGATAGCGCGGACTCACAAGGAGCCCCAACATGGACGATGCTGCCTCGCTTTCTTCCGTCTGCGCGCGCATCGACTCGGCCAACTCGACGAAGTATATGTCAATGTCTCCAGACATGTACAACTGAGACACCGCTTGCTTGGCTTCGGTGTCGCGGTGGCGATGCAAGAGCCACATCGGACTCTCCACGATGAATCGCATCGTGGCGAGCTGCAGCCCGCCGATCACAATGGGACCTCCAAAGAGTGGTTTGAACTGCCAGGCGCTGGTCGGCACTTTGGGAATCGCAAACATGAGCGCCGACACCACCACCGCCGTGAAACCCATCGTAATGTGAAAGAGGGTCATGTAAAACATGCGCCACTGCTTGGGGGCCACTTCGCGCAAGTAGTTATTGAGCACGTTGACGGCGACACCACTGGCAATACCAGAGACACCACGACCGAGAGCAAACGTCTCCATGTCGGGGGCCAACATCTGCACGAGACCACCGAGGATCATGACGAGACCGTTGACTCCCAACGTATGCTTGCGACCGTACGTGTCGGCGAGGAAGGCACTGGCGAGAGCACCGAGGGCACCACCGAGGGCCCATGCGGTGGATTGCATGGTCCACTGGGCGGTCGTGTGACCCGGGTACAACAGACATTGGCCTTCGGGAATGTCCGCTTGACGACACAAGGACGCGTTGTTGAAGGGCAAATGACCCATTTCGGACAGCATCCAGCCAAACTGGGCGGCGCCAAGAAGAGCCACGGCCACCGATCGTTGGAGGATAGGAGACGCCTTCAATAGCTTGTCGGCAACCTCGACTTTGGTAAATTCACCTTCTTCAGACATCTCAAGGACAATTGGAAAATGACCGATGTGGTGTCTGGCCTGGTGTTGGATGGAGTGGGATTGATTGGCTATTGGAGTGGGATTGATTGGCATGGTGGATGTCGTGTTGTAATCTCTTGGAAAAAGTTGAAACCCCTCCAACCTGCATTCTCGTGGGACCAACGATTCGACGCGCCGAGACGATGAGAGCACTAGGTCAGGGAGGTGCATGCATATGGAAACAGGCGGGCACTCGACGTGCATCCAAGTCGATGGCGCAGTCGGTTGTCGTGTTGTTGGAGGTCGACAGCGGACAATGCTTGTCAGAGACCATTTTGGCCAATCTCGTACCAGATGACGGCACTTTCTGGGATCACGGCCATGAATCCGGCGACGGTTTTGTACTTTTCAGTCGACCGACCAACCGACGGTGGTGTTCTAAGTTTAGGGCATCAAGGATCATCTTTGGAGATGGAGTAAACATGATGGCGTTCTCCTTGACTTAGTGAAACCTCTCTTTGACCTTGGACGATGCATTCCAACGACTCTTGACGTGGCAATGCGAGTCCTTTCGAAGGTCATGGCACACTGCTGGACAACAACACAAAAGGTGGTTGCTTGCATGCGTCGAATCTAAGTAATTAAATATCTCCTGTCTGTGGGGTCTTGGGGGTCGAGATGCTACCAACTATGACTTGATTGTCCCCGTGAAGATGGCGGTCAACTAGGTCGGTCGTCTTCAGGCGAGTCTCGGGGACATGGGCATACACAAAGACTGCCAAGAGCAGCGTGAGGACGGCAAAGATGGCAAACGCTTGGGTCCCCCAGTGAGTCGGGTTGGAGATCTGTTGACAATACCCCCCAATGTCAATGTTGGAGCTTTGTTTAAAACCGCGAAAACTTCGAAACCTTTCGCCCAAGTGCTACAAGGTTTCGTCGTCGATAATGTCGACAACGTGTTTGGAGAGACAAGTTATGTTGATTGGATCCTGACCTACGGTATACCGGTATCAATCTCTTGAACCATTTCTCTGCCATGGCGAAAACGAGTCTCAAACCTTTGGATGGGTAGGAATGTCACCACGTTCAACAATCATATTGCTCAAAACTGACGAACTGACGTGAAGGTCTGCTTATTCGACTTGTCACTGCCTTCAAACACGGACAATAAAGTGTGGATTTGGGTACAGAACCAGCAGAAATAGACAATGCATCCAGATTGTCTCACTGTAACATATGGACACCTTGCAGTATTACGACACGAAATTGATCACTTCACTTTGTTTCGTCCACAGGACCTCGTGATTACAACGATTTTTGTATTACGAAACCGAACCATCTTACTTGATTGTCAAGACTTTCATAGTTCATTTCTTATCAAGCCCAAAAATGGATCAAGCAAATTTCATCATAGAACCTTTGCCAGAAACGAAGGACACACCTCTCACAGCCTCATCAACCCTGCGAAGGTCTGTCGCGATCGCTCTCCTTGGAGCCACTCAATATGGCTGGATGATGTCGGAAACGTCCCATCTTCCTTTCAACAATGTCAGTCTATGTCGTCTGCCCCACATTCCACCAGGTCAGTGTCTGCTCTACCCTGGACACACCAACAACGAATGGACAAGACAATCAACCGCATGGGCCGTCGGCGGCGCTATCGGTGCATTCCTCAGTATCTATCCAGCCGGTAGATTTGGCCGTCAACGCACATTGGGGTTCAATGGTGTCATTATGATCGCCGGGGCCTTCGTTCAAATGTTTGCCACCGACATCGACACGTTTGCAGTCGGTCGCGGAATCTCTGGTATTGCCAGTGGTGTCGCCGTCAACGTACTCAACAACTACCTGCGGGAAGTCGCACCCAAGCAATGGCGCATGTTTTACATGGTCATGTTCCAAGTCGTGGCGGCTGCAACTGCACTCATTGTATCAGCACTCTTCTTTGCTATCCCAAAACTGCCCACGAGCGAATGGCATTTCAAGCCACTCTTTGGTGGTCCCATCGTGATTGGTTTACTGGTGCTCGCAACGATGCGCTTCATTGTGGAAAGTCCTGCGTGGCTGTTGCTTCATCAACGTGAAGACGAAGCGAAGGAAGCGATGGCTCGACTGTATGTGGGCGATGTTCAGGCTCCTTTTGCTGAGCTGACTGAGTCGATGCGCGTGCAAACGGAAGAGGTTGAGGCTTCGTCTTCCAAGTTGGCACTTCTCGTGAGTTCGAGATATCGAGTGCAATTTGCGATTGCGATTGTGTTGGGCACAATGCAACAACTGGCTGGTTTACCAGCAATGGTGGTGTATGGTCCCACCATATTCAAGAATATCCAGCTTGCAGACCTCCGTTTGTCCAACATTTTCATCAACTTTGGCCGCTGCTGGACCATGTTTATTGCCGCAGCGTTTTTTGGTCATAGATACATGCGTCGCGCCCTTTTGCTACGATTTTCTTTGATCATGTGCGTGGCTGCGTTGGGCTTTACTCTTTGCCAAGTTTACCCAAATACCACTACTCACTGGATTAACCTTGTGTGCTTGCTCCTCTTTATGGGTCCGTACAGTTTCTCCGTCGGATCGTTGGGTTGGGTCATCTCAACGGAGCTCATTCCCGAAGCATTGGCGCCAACGTCAGGGGCATTTGCTACGTTTGGCTCGTGGACGGCTCAATTCTTGATTGGCGTGTTCTTTCAACAAATCGCTAGCCCGAGCCACTGGGGAACGCAGGCTTTCGCCATGTTTTCAGTCATCATATTTGTGTTTGCCATTTTTGCCTTTTTCTTCGTGCCTGAAACAAGCAATACAACGTCCATGGAAGTGAGAGCGCTCTATGTCCGGGATGAATTCAGCTCAGAGTGCAACGACCACACAGGCGTTGACATAGTTACTCCAAAGGAAGATATCTAATGTGGAAAAATTTCTTTAACTTTTACAAGTACTGTAAACACTTTAAACACTTCATGCAAACCTGACTTTTCGTCGTTTCGGCGCAATTCATTCCTCAAGCGTTCACTACAGCTTCACTACAATGCGCCACGAGCCTCGAGACGACTCGCATTGCCACGTCAAGAGTCGTTGGAATGCATCGTCCAAGGTCAAAGAGAGGTTTCACTAAGTCAAGGAGAACGTCATCATGTTTACTCCATCTCCAAAGATGATCCTTGATGCCCTAAACTTAGAACACCACCGTCGGTTGGTCGGTCGACTGAAAAGTACAAAACCGTCGCCGGATTCATGGCCGTGATCCCAGAAAGTGCCGTCATCTGGTACGAGATTGGCCAAAATGGTCTCTGACAAGCATTGTCCGCTGTCGACCTCCAACAACACGACAACCGACTGCGCCATCGACTTGGATGCACGTCGAGTGCCCGCCTGTTTCCATATGCATGCACCTCCCTGACCTAGTGCTCTCATCGTCTCGGCGCGTCGAATCGTTGGTCCCACGAGAATGCAGGTTGGAGGGGTTTCAACTTTTTCCAAGAGATTACAACACGACATCCACCATGCCAATCAATCCCACTCCAATAGCCAATCAATCCCACTCCATCCAACACCAGGCCAGACACCACATCGGTCATTTTCCAATTGTCCTTGAGATGTCTGAAGAAGGTGAATTTACCAAAGTCGAGGTTGCCGACAAGCTATTGAAGGCGTCTCCTATCCTCCAACGATCGGTGGCCGTGGCTCTTCTTGGCGCCGCCCAGTTTGGCTGGATGCTGTCCGAAATGGGTCATTTGCCCTTCAACAACGCGTCCTTGTGTCGTCAAGCGGACATTCCCGAAGGCCAATGTCTGTTGTACCCGGGTCACACGACCGCCCAGTGGACCATGCAATCCACCGCATGGGCCCTCGGTGGTGCCCTCGGTGCTCTCGCCAGTGCCTTCCTCGCCGACACGTACGGTCGCAAGCATACGTTGGGAGTCAACGGTCTCGTCATGATCCTCGGTGGTCTCGTGCAGATGTTGGCCCCCGACATGGAGACGTTTGCTCTCGGTCGTGGTGTCTCTGGTATTGCCAGTGGTGTCGCCGTCAACGTGCTCAATAACTACTTGCGCGAAGTGGCCCCCAAGCAGTGGCGCATGTTTTACATGACCCTCTTTCACATTACGATGGGTTTCACGGCGGTGGTGGTGTCGGCGCTCATGTTTGCGATTCCCAAAGTGCCGACCAGCGCCTGGCAGTTCAAACCACTCTTTGGAGGTCCCATTGTGATCGGCGGGCTGCAGCTCGCCACGATGCGATTCATCGTGGAGAGTCCGATGTGGCTCTTGCATCGCCACCGCGACACCGAAGCCAAGCAAGCGGTGTCTCAGTTGTACATGTCTGGAGACATTGACATATACTTCGTCGAGTTGGCCGAGTCGATGCGCGCGCAGACGGAAGAAAGCGAGGCAGCATCGTCCATGTTGGGGCTCCTTGTGAGTCCGCGCTATCGTGTCCAATTTGTCATCGCGGTGGTGTTGGGTACGATGCAGCAGTTGGCCGGCATGAGTGCGTTGGTGGTGTATGGTCCGAGCATTTTCAAAGCCATTGGACTGGCCGACCTCCGCCTCGCCAACATCTTTATGAACTACGGCCGTACGCACAACATGATCATCGCGGCGTTGATTGGGGATCGGTTCAACCGCCGAACGTTGTTGGTCCGACTGAGTGTGGTCATGGCGCTGGCTGCGTTGGGCTTCACGCTGTGTCAAGTGTACATGAATGACACGTCCAAGTATGTGGTGCTGGTGATGCTGATCTTTTGTGTCACGTCGTACACGTTGTCGGTGGGTTCCTTGGGATGGCTCGTCTCGACGGAACTCCTCCCGGAAGCGTTGGCTCCAACATCGGGGTCGTTTGCCACGTTTGGCACGTGGATGGCGCAGCTCTTCATTGGGGTGTACTTTCAACAGATCTCGAGCCCGACTCACTGGGGGACCCAAGCGTTTGCCATCTTTGCCGTCCTCACGCTGTTATTCGCGGTCTTAGCGTATGCCTATGTCCCCGAGACTCGCCTCACGACGACCGACCAAGTGACTGCCATCTTCACGAGGGACAACCAAGACATGTTTGATAGCATCTCGACCCCCAAGACCCCACAGACAGGAGATATTTAGTTATTTAGAATTGACTCCTTGATGCAACCGCCTTTTCTGTTGTTGTCCAGCAGTGAGCCATGAGCCTCGCCAGTCCTCGCGTTGCCACGTCATGAGTCGTCGGGACGCATCGTCCAAGTCCATAATGTTTGCTCGATCTCCTTCATGATTTTAAGTCGTTGCTTTGTAGTTAAGGAACATAAACGACTGACAATGGAGTTCATGCCTCGTGTTGAAATCACGTTATTCGTTCTCTTAGGGAGTAAACAACTCTGTGCTATAGTTATCGTCTTCAGTAAACTGGTCCTTCACGTAGAGTGCTCTTACTTCCATGGATGTTGTATTGCTTGTTTCAGGCACGAAGAAAAAGGCAAAAATGGCAAACACAAATATGATGACTGAAAACATGGCGAAAGCCTGCGTTCCCCAGTGGCTCGGGCTAGCGATTTGTTGAAAGTACTCTCCAATCAAGAACTGAGCCGTCCACGAGCCAAACGTAGCAAATGCCCCTGACGTTGGCGCCAATGCTTCGGGAATGAGCTCCGTTGAGATGACCCAACCCAACGATCCGACGGAGAAACTGTACGGACCCATAAAGAGGAGCAAGCACACAAGGTTAATCCAGTGAGTAGTGGTATTTGGGTAAACTTGGCAAAGAGTAAAGCCCAACGCAGCTGCGGACATTACAAAAGAAAATCGTAGCAAAAGGGTGCGACGCTTGAATCTATGGCCATATACTGCAGCGGCAATAAGCATAGTCTGGAAGCGGCCAAAGTTGATGAAAATGTTGGACAAACGGAGGTCTACAAGGCCGATGTTCTTGAATATGGTTGGACCATAGGCCACCATTGCTGGTAAACCAGCCAGTTGTTGCATTGTACCCAACACAATCGCAATCGCAAATTGCACTCGATATCTCGAACTCACGAGAAGTGCCAACTTGGAAGACGAAGCCTCAACCTCTTCCGTTTGCACGCGCATCGACTCGGTGAGCTCAGCAAAAGGAGCCTGAACATCGCCCACATACAGTCGAGCCATCGCTTCCTTCGCTTCGTCTTCACGTTGATGAAGCAACAGCCACGCAGGACTTTCCACAATGAAGCGCATCGTTGCGAGCACCAGTAAACCAATCACGATGGGACCACCAAAGAGTGGCTTGAAATGCCATTCGCTCGTGGGCAGTTTTGGGATAGCAAAGAAGAGTGCCGAGACAACGAGTGAAGTTGCAGCAGACACGACGTGGAACATGGTCATGTAGAACATACGCCATTGTTTGGGTGCGACTTCTCGGAGGTAGTTGTTGAGTACGTTGGCGGCGACACCACTGGCAATACCAGAGATACCGCGACCGACTGCAAATGTGTCGATGTCGGTCGCGAACATTTGAACGAAGGCACCGGCGATCATAATGACACCATTGAGCCCCAATGTGCGTTGTCGGCCAAATCGATCGGCTGGATAGATACTGAGGAGAGCGCCGATAGCGCCGCCGACGGCCCATGCGGTCGTTTGTCTTGTCCATTCGTTGTTGGTGTGTCTAGGGTAGAGTAGACACTGACCTGGTGGAATGTGGGGCAGACCACATAGACTGGCATTGTTGTAAGGAAGATGGGCCATTTCCGACATCATCCAGCCATATTGAGTGGCTCCAAGGAGAGCGACCGCGACAGACCGTCGCATGGTTGATGAGGCTGTGAGAGGTATGTCCTTCGTTTCTGACATAGGTTCCATGATGAAATTTGCTTGATCCATTTTTGGGCTTGATAAAAAATGAACTATGAATGACTGATCATGCACGATGCGATGGTGTGGTAGCGTAATACATTTTGATGATTGTAATCACGAGGTTGTGTGAGTGAAACATGGGTGAATCGAGCAATTTCGTTAGCCGCACGATATTCGTCCATACATTTGAACTAAGCCCATGTTGCGTGTCCCAATCCCCACTTTATCCTCCATGCTTGAAGGCAACGAATGGAGAATGACCAACGCGAACATGCTACAGTTCAGCTAGCCGAGGTACACTAATTATCCCACACCTCGTTTTAAATATCTACACCTTATACTTGGAATTTGTATACCGGAATAGTACTACTACGTGGTAGTTAATAGAGATACATTAACTTTAGTAATACTAGTGACCGAGCTCCATCGATGAAATACTGGTAGATTCATAGAAAGTAGTCATTCAAGGTGGAACATACGATATGCTGCTGCGGCTGTAATACTCTGGAGTACAGGGAAAGTAAGAGGGAGTGGTCTCCAAGTCCATTTGAGCTAGCAAACATACCCAACCCAGGACATCAAAGTTGAATATGGGTTATACAGTCCTTTTTCCCATGACTTTCCTCAACTGATGAGTTCGTGACTACCAATTGTATGAGTATATAGTTCCATTGCCAAGGCGGCAAACATAGGTGAAGCCCCACCATCCCCCCAGAGGGCAAACGATGAAAACTGGAGCTTTCTTCACACAGATAAGATTAATGAGAGTGGATTGACTACCCGCAACTGGGGAAGACTTCTTTTGTCCTGGCTATATTGAAAACAAATGCTCTTCCCAAGCAAGATTTGACAAGAGGGGACAAGTTGACGAGCCCATGACTCCCAAACACTACGTGGCGAGTTACAGCATCGATATCATAGAGTTTGGATGACTCGACTCTACTGCGCCTGACGACACATCACGTTTACAACGAGGAGTTTGAAAGTCAAGGCTTGACTTAACATAATTTATATACTGGTTTGCACTAATTGGACATCGTTGCTAAATATTCCCTCTTCTTGTGTGACTGTGGCCATCAGGATCACGTTATCCTCAATGTCGAGCTCGGCCACGATCGCTTGGTAGCACGCCGCGATTTTGTCAGCGATGAGTTTGGTCTGGCACCAAATATGCAGAATCGACTTGGCATACCTTTGCGCGGCGCTCACGCCGCTCTTGGCGACGACAAGACCGTAGAGTTTCTTTCGCAAGAGAGCTTTCGCGTCAGACTCTGTGAACGGATCTCGTCGGCGAAACTTCATCGCACGCGTCACGCTCACTGCCACACGCGCAGATTGGATCGTGCAAAGATAATCCACTTTCTTCCAGTTGGGGCTCCAATACTCGATTTGCATCTCGGTCACAACATCCACTGCACCAAAGAGTTGGTGCATGTACTCCATCGACAACGCTTCCGACACGACACTCTGACCGCCGGCATTCGGCTCAGTGAACACGAGCGACGCGTCCCGACCGAGGCGAAACGCTTTTGTTCGGGGGTACCGCTCGAGATGGTCCATGACCATCGTGACTTTACAGCAAGGAGACACGAGCTCTTCGAGCACCGGCGGCGACCACAGCCGAATGCTGAACTGATCCCGTAGGAGCACACAGACCGGTTTCTTCACTTGGTTTTTCACTATACAACCCATGTGGATCGATGGCGTCGGGGTCGGGGCCGATTTGAAAGCACGACCGGGCGTCACAAACCAAGAAGGAAGACGAGGAGGAGGGGAAAGAGGAGGAAGAGGAAGACGAGATGGTGGCGGTGCGGTTGGTGGTGGTTGCACGCGACTTCGATGTCGAGATACATAACTGGTTCGACTTGGACATGGTAATATTGAGCTTGCTGGCTTGGAAACGCTTGGGTAGAACGATTGAAATTTCAAAATGACATTGGCGAGAGACGGCCACTGCTGCTTGAACGATGGAAGATGCATGTGGTGGCTAGAATTGCTGTGGCCATCCACAGGAAGGTTCTCTAGTCACAGTGAATGATGGTGTCGGGTTGTTTTTAGATTCGATTTGTCGTTTGAGATCGTGTCTAGATTCAAGCTAGCAGAGAATCTCGGTCAAGATGACTCGCATGAGAGCACAACCGCGCGGAATGAAAGCATTGTTCGAGCAGAACCTTGACATCCATGATGGAGAAGACTTGATTCCTATCATGGCCTTTTGAATCGAATGGAAGAATGTCTCGTTGGGAGCCTCGTCGTCGTGCCAACGGGTTGCGAGCCACAGGATAAATTTAGTCGACTCCAGTGACCACAAGAACTTGTTCCTGAGGCTGAGTTGGCCTTCAGAGAAGGCCACAACAGGACGAGCAGACCACAAGCAAGTTCATGACGCGAGTGATGGTTTGTGTCGTTGGATTGTGACTTGGTTGACATTAAAATTTAATGTCAACCACCGATCTTTTCAAATTTTGAAAAGATCGAACAGCTCGAAGTTGGAGATTCTCGTGGTCGATCAAGACGCAGTAGCTGTCACATGAAATAAACTCCGATCGCAATCTCGTCGCTTGAAAACAAACTCACGAGTGAACTACCGTAGGCCTGGAACTTCGACGAGATATCTCGCCAAGTCCCAGCGACGAGTGTGTTTACTGCACCACTTCCTGCTCCTTGCTCATTCTTCCATCGATGTTGTAGAGCATTTGATCCTTTGCCGAGGAGACTACAGTATATGGTTTCAATCTCTCTGCAATGTGCATCGAGAGGCAGGGGCATGGGACCTGCTATCAAACGCTCAACCGATCGCAACATCAGTGACGCCTAGAAGCCGTGGGTTTTATACGATAGCCTCTTTTATTCTTCATGGGGTCATTGTTGCCTTGAACGGCCATCAAACAACGAACTGGGGAATGCACTACATCGGTGAATAAAAGCCATGCTGTTGGTGGCAAGCATCTAATGTCGAAATAGTCTCTAGTAGTTCATAACCTGGTCGATGTCGCAAAGGGAAGAATCCGGACATTCTGATGGAGGCGGCAAGTTCATTGTACTGTAGTTCTCCCACGTGCAAATGACTCTGACGAAAAGATGTGGAGCAAGAGCAAACAATCGCGTGCTTGTAACGTTGACTTGGAATGGGAACTGCGGACGGATCTTGTGGATATCCACGCGTTTTCCAGCGACAATCTCGTTCCAGTGGAGGTTGAATCCCGCCGCGGGCTAGCTCGCAACCGCTCGATTCCAGTGTCTACTCAGTCTTGTCTAGATAGAAATCTCCTTTGGACGGTGTTGTTTCACGGTCTTTAAATCTTGTCGAGGCCCTCCACTCCACCCAAATCCTTTTTCCAAAATACTCCGCTTGTTACTCACGCCCCCCAGTTGGTTGGGAAGATCCCATCCCTGTTCACATTGTTCCGAGCTATCAATGAACCGTCTACACCGAATTAATGTCGTCCATGAGAACTCGCAGCAGCTACAGCGATTCGATCATGGATTTCGCCATGAACTGGACGGGAAAAGGTTGTGGACAGCGGTCAAGTGGTCGCGTCAAACGACACATCAGAATGCATTAAAGTTGAATTCAACTTGAAGTTTGTATACTTTTGACACACTATATACAACTCTCAAGTGTAATTTTTGGTATTGCGACAACCGACACCCATGGATTCCTTTCATTTTGGAATTGTCGGGAGAAGAGGAAAATGCTCGGGAAGCTCTGGACGTATGCGCGCAACGCCGAGCACAATGTCAAGCTCGCATACGTTTTTACGATCATCTATTTCTCCTGTCGAAGGTACACGCACGTCCTCCCGTTCATTTTGACTAAGGCGCATCGATGGATATAGCATCATCTTGGAACAAGTCCTTTCTGGGTATGTCTTTGTCTTGACGCAGTCAAATGAACCCGTCGGGATTGTCAATGGCGTGCTGGGACTCGTGCAGATGATCGCGGCGATTCCAGGCGGATGGGCCGTCGATCACTCTCGACGAGACACGATTCTCAAGATTTCGTCTTTCCTTGGAGTCCTCAGTGCGATCCTGTCCATTGCTGCCTTTTCAATGGTTGGTTTTACTCAATATGAATTTGTCGCGCTGATGGGAAATTGTAGGGCAATATGATGGCCGTCTACGTTGCGTTTGGCTTTTGGGGACTCTTTAGCGCGCTCCAGAGTCCAGCGCTTGAGTCGCTCTTTGCCGACTCGATCCCGAATGGAGAGCGCTCGTTTCCCATCACAATCAAGCACATGCTGCAAAACACAGCCTACATTGTCGGCCCAGCGATTTGCGTCCTCTTTTTCATCATCTATGGCGATTCTTGGAACTTGGGTAGGTTTACTCTGTCTCGTTGGGGATGCTCATTTGTCCTAGCCGGGCTGCAAACCGTGTTGATCATTGGAACTGTCATTGGCCTTCCATCGTTCATCCTGTTGTTCTTTTTCAACGACGACTTGGCGTATGAAAACTACACGAGCAGCAAGAAAGCCCGAACTCTATCGTTCATTCACGAAGACGGCTTGCTCGAATATTCAGCGGTCGACGATGCTGAGCCAGACCAACCAGCAACAGAATCCACCGAGCTGCTCACTGATGAGGAATCGACAGGTTCGTTGACGCTTGCTTGGCTGTGAAATTGACTGTGAATTATGCTAGATGATGCAACCCTCAACACCTTTTTGTGCCTTGGACCTCGTCATGTTCCATATCTTTTGTTCGCCTCCGACTTTATCATTTGCAATGGAGCGGGCATGACCATTGGTTTCTTCCCCGTCTTTTTTCAAAATGAATACAGCCTCACGCCGTCTCAAGTCAACTTTTTATTCGTCGCGCAGCCGCTCTTGGTCGTCATTTTGGCATATTTAACTCAGCGTGCTTCGACGTACGATGGGAATTGCATTGTTTTGCTCATTTAAGCTTGTAGGGTCTACGGAACGATTGAGACGGTTGTTGCCACTCGTATTTTCTCCACAGTCTGCCTCGGCGCTATGACGTATATCACGCCGTTGTACTTGGAAATCATCATGTTCTTGCTACGGTATGTGAAGTATCTCTTACGAGGCTGTGATTTCACAATGAATGCAATGTAGAGCTGGGTTTATGCGCTGCTCGGAACCACTGCGAACTTCGCTCATGATGGATTATGTGCCGCAAAATCTGCGGGGACGTTGGAATTCGCTCGAAGGGCTCACTCAATTTTCCTACTCGGGCAGTGCCGTCGTGGGGGGCTATTTGATTGAACGCCATGGCTACCGCTACTGCTTTCTCATCACGGCGGTCATTTACTTCATCGGGTTGATGTTTGAAGTCGTGTTGATTCCAGTCATTCAAGGCCACCGAGCTTTGGGCAAACCCAAGAAAGCCGTTGTCCAGCTCCACTAACCACAACTCAGCAATGAGACAACTAAGGGAAGCTTGTAGACTAGGAGAAGTAATCCCTCGAAATTTAGATCGCTCCACAATCCATGGGGGGATTTTCTCCCTCCACGACCTCTCAACAGGGGTCGAGTCTCTAGTACTACTACCAAATAAGTAGTAATTTACTACCTGAGCCAGTCCAGACGAGACTTACAAGTCGTCCTTCGTTGACAGATCTATCACCAAGAATATGCTGTCTGCCTTTGCTTCATGGCTGTTAAGCATACAGTTTGATGGGGAATTTTACTAAACGTTGGCATTCCAACTGCCGTCGCATCGGCATTGACTATGGCATGTTTAGTAGTTTGACTATATTGTCCTGAATGTTCCCTCTGGGGATTGAAATTTTAGCTTCGCTCTTTCCTAGAACGGCTTTAGCCCTCTAGGTGGCTTGGTATTTCACGATTCCTAGCTGTTTGCATTAGTTGTCATGGCGCAACAGCCTCCCCACCATACATTGCCGGTACAATAATCGAACGTGTTCCAGCACGGATGTCGTTGTCATTTTGGACTATAATTTTCACTTTTTGATGCAATTTTATGACTTTTTCATAAATTTTCAACGGATTTTCCATAGTGTCGACCACGAACGACATCTATTTTCGATTTTACTTGCTTGGAGCCATGATTGGCAAAGTGTGGTCGTATGCGCGCAACGCAGAGCACAATGTCAAGCTGGCCTATCTCTTCACCCTCACGTACTTCTCATGCAACAGGTATGTCGTGGCCGCGTCGAGTGAATCGTGATGGTTTTGCGTCGTAGCATCATTTTCCAACAAGTGCTCTCGGGCTTCATCTTTGTCTTGACCGGATCGAATGAACCTGTGGGCGTCGTCAAGGGTGTCCAAGGGATCACACAAATGATTGCTGCCATTCCTGGTGGCTGGGCCTGCGACCATTTCCGCCGTGATACGATATTGAAAGTTGCGTCTGTCCTCGGTGTCTTTTGCGCGGTTTTGTCCATGGTGGCCTTTTATATTGTACCTTTGCTACACCGTTGACGATTGCTCACGTGAACGTACGCGTAGGGTCATATGTTGTTGATTTACGTCACGTTTGGGTGCTGGGGTCTCTTCAGCGCGTTGCAAAGTCCAGCGTTAGAAGCCCTCTTTGCCGACTCGATCCCAAACGGCGAGCGTTCGTTCCCCATCACGGTCAAGCACATGCTCATGAACACCGCGTTTATTGTGGGCCCTGCGATTTGCGTCGTTTTCTTCCTTATCTACGGCGACTCTTGGAACTTGGGTACAATCTTTCCACGACATTCTCTAATTTTGCGAATGACTTGTAGCTGGATTGCAAGCTGTCTTGATGCTTGGTACTGTGATTGGATTGCCACCGCTCGTTCTGCTCTACTTTTTCAACGACGACTTGGCTTATGCCAACTACACGAGCAAGCCAAAAGCCCGCACGCTCTCGTTCGTGGATGAAGACGGTGCTGTAGAGTACGCCATCGCTGACGACAAAGCCGACGCTGGCACCGAGATGGCCAACCTCGTTCCCAAGGAACAACCTGGTACTCTCCAATGTCTTTCAAATTTTTCTCATGAATTTTACTGTGGAGCGCATGACTCTGGACGAAGAAACACTGCAAGCGAATACGTTTCTCTTCTTTGGTCCTCGCCACGTGCCTTATCTTTTGTTCTTCTCGGACTTTGTGATTTGCAATGGAGCTGGCATGACCGTCAGTTTCTTCCCACTATTTTTCCAACACGATTACAACCTCACGCCATCGCACGTCAACCTTTTGTTTGTCGCGCAGCCACTCTTGGTTGTCTTTATGGCGTATTTCACTCAACGTGTTTCCACGTACGTCGCTGCTCTCGAATGCACAACTGGATGAGCTCGTTGTAGGTATTACGGAACGATCGAAACGATTGTTGTCACTCGCGTCTTTGCAACTTTTTGTCTTGGTGTCATGGCCTTCGTCCAGCCATTGGCCTTTGAAATCGTCATGTTCTTACTCCGGTAAGCCGCCAAGCTGCTTCAAGCATATAAAGGTCAAATCTGTAGAGCGGGTTTCATGCGTTGCTCTGAGCCATTGCGAGTTTCCATCATGATGGATTACGTGCCTCAAAATTCGCGTGGACGCTGGAACTCCCTCGAAGGACTGACGCAATTTACGTACTCTGGCAGCGCTGTCGTTGGCGGCTACTTGATTGAACGCCACGGATATCGCTACTGCTTTCTCATCACTGCTGTCATTTACTTCGTCGGTATGTTGATTGAGGCCTTGCTCATCCCAATCATCCACGGCCATCATGCTCTCATCAAATCCAAGAAGACAGCAACGGAGCAACCCAAAGTGTAAATTCCAACTTGGCTAACTCCAAACACAAAGTCATTTTTGTTATAAATTTCCGAGAGCGAACTGCTTATCGCTGTTAAAGCCTCAGGCTGCTGGGCAAAGTTTAAAACCAATGCTCAGTTGAATTTTAGTTGAGTTAAGCTCGAAAGGATGTCGCTGATAAATAAATAAAAGCTGCAAGACGCTAGACACTGAGATAGCTCTGGCAGTCGTCCGCATTGACAACGTATTCCTAAGGCATCGATAAGACGGGGGGGATAAAGTCGCGAGCGGACCAGTTCGAGGAAATCGCAGAGGGACAGAAGACTCTGTGGGTTCACGTCTGGATGTGCTACAATGAACTAACGAGACTGTTAGCACCTCAGTGCCGGTGGTTGCCATACATTTAAATACTTTTCCAGCTTTGCCCGCCTTGAATCAATCACGCGAGGATCAAAGCTCTTGAAAAGCGACTTTTCAGGAAAGTATTGCGACTGTCGTAGAGCCTCAGGGAGCTACAATGTCACATTACAGTCTAGAAAGAATTGGATGTTGACAACGCACCCCTCTTCGCATGTGTCGAAAATCACTGTAGCGCCGTCGGACCGTCCACGATTCACCAGGCGCGAGGACTAGGATCTACATCTTGGTTGAGCACAAGCACATTTGCAAGACGAGGAACCTTGTACGATACGAAGGACGCATTGGCTTTTCGGGACAAAGTCCACGATGGAATTTGGACTTTGAGATCGATTCGATTTGGTTCCTTGCTCGTCGGCTCCAACCACAAACTGCACTTCATCTTGCTCGCACCGAATGAACCATACATTGATCGTCCGATCAACGATTTAGAGCTGAACGACGGAAAACGTTCAAGCGTGAGCGCGACTACTTCGGGCGACATTGGTGTGAGTTGGCGGTGTGGTTTGACGGACGCCACGGCCAAGATCGTCACGCTTACAAGTAATGTCGACTGAAAGACAATGCAAGGCACTTCCTGCTTCGATATTGGGCTTCTCTCGACGAGCTACCAAGACAAGTGAGAGACTTGCATGCAAGAGCCAGAGAACGCACCGACGCAACCAAGTGCTGTAGTGTCAACAGCCATCGAACGATCCAAAACGAACGGACAAACAGTGGCAAATGCAGATTCCGTCGATGCGCCATCCAAATTAGCGACGATGAGAGCGTCTAGAGTACTTGTAAGGCGAGTCTGTTCGCGGCAAGGACACAAACCCATGCGAGGCTATCCGCAACCAAGATGAACCGCAGAGTGTGGCTTGGGTCCCAGAGACTCGAGTACATGTATGAGACCCACGTGACGATAGCCAGCCACATCGAGGCCGCGCCACGAAGCCAAAACTACGGAATCTTTCAACGCAGAACCGATGGAGACGGACGCACCTGGACGGGGAAGATGATTTCAGAGAGGTAAGTCTTGGGAAGTGGTTGGATCGCTGCGATCCACCATGCTGCAATCACAATAAAGAGGATATCAAAGACCAGTAGCAGCGTGTACTCGGTCGTGTCTGTCGACGGTGGGTACAGCTCCAGAAGCCACGGCATCGCGACGAAAGTTTTGAGGGGTTTGCGGTGTAGAGTCGAGCCAAGTGGTTTGTGGCACCAACTGGCAACTTGCTCGAAAGCATGCCATTGGCTGATTGACAAACCCAAGCGACCAATCCAACGTTTTCTCACAGTCGCAGATTGTCCATCGCAGCATCCAGCATGGGGCTTTCCATGACCAAGAGCACATTGCTCGAGGAACTAGCTAGCTCTCTGTCCTAAGAGTTCTCTCCCTCAGCTGGCCTTGGTCCAGATTGATGAGGCTATGCATAAATTAGTCACTGAGCGTGAAGTTCTTGATGGAAGAGCTCCATTGAGAGTAAGATGATACCGTAAAAGTTGCCTTTCAAAGGCAACTTTTCAAGATGGGTTTCAAAGCGTGAGCAATGATATCACTCGCAAAGATGGGCCTGCACGCTGGAGGAACGAGCTCATGTGGAGCTTGGCCATTCATGGTTGAATCTGTAGCTCCTTGTCATCAACTATGGCGCGACGAGCCCATGGTGGATCTCAACGAATTTGTTTACCAACTTAGTTCGTCGGGCTGTATCCAAGGCTACACCAGTACACAACGCTGTGCTGTTGATAGCTATGGCAGATAAACGCGTGAAGACGAACAATCTCGTGTTTTCAGCGCTTAATTGCACGACAAGGTATTGTTTAGAGCCTGTAGTCTATGAACTCTGGAACGACCCCGCCGCTTGAAGTGATTGTGATGGGCATATCTTGGATATATTGAAAAATCCGCGACTTGCTGTGACGACTTTATTCACATTGCATCGCTGGCGAAGATGTGGCCATGGGTGTAGCCATGCCAGCAAAAGATGTGGCTGGACTTCGGCATGGGATGGACCGTTCTCTGCGCTTGCAGTCCAAACCAGACGACTTTCAACCGCCCAAGACGACGCTTCTAACTACAGTCTATACACGAGAGAACCTCGTTTCATTTTCGTTTTCAACGTGGAAATTCCTCAGCACCTCGCTCTGAACGCCACTCGATCTTTGGAATCGAGGACGTGATTTCTCGGAATGCGGTCGAACACAGTCGAACAAGCCATGGATTGTTCCATGGATAATTCTTGTCATCAAAGACGCCGCTCGGCCTTCTTTCCGCAGTGATTCCTCGCGTTGCGGTATCGCGTGAATGAAGGGCATGGCCTCCACTCAAAGCTCCCTCTGGTGGTCAAATAACGATTTACCAAACACATTTTCGTATGGCAATGTCCATGGAACTAAAAGTTCATGTCCAACGTCGGAAAGCTCAACCAATCACATGGCGGAATCCGTTTGCATCAACATACTGGAAGTTGTCATCTTGCATTTGGCATTTTGTCGTTGAGAGCGCAAACGAAATGCTGGGTCACCGCCTCCTGGAGCAGTACAAGGCGCTCGAGCACAATGTTCGCTTGACGTATTGGTACACGGGCATTTTCTGGGCGTGTCGAAGTATTATTTTGGACCAAGTGCTGGCCGGCTACGTCTTTGTCTTGACGGGATCCAACGAACCTGTCGGCATGGTCACGGGGATCAATGGCCTCGTGCGTATTATTGCGACCTTTCCCGCTGGATATGCCTCGGACCGCTTCCGTCGTGATACTGTGCTAAAATTTGCCGGTGCTTTGGGACTTGTCTGTGCCACGATGAGTTTGTCGGCGTATATTTCGGTACGATCGACTGGAAGATTGGTTTCCTCAATGGACAACATGGATAGGGACACATGCTGCTTCTCTACATTGCGTATGCATGCTGGGGAGGCTATTTTGCCATCCAGCGACCCGCGACAGAAGCGCTCTTTGCGGATTCGATCCCGAATGGTGAACGCAGCGGTCCCATGACGACCAAGTACATTTTGATGAATGTCGCGGGAGCTCTTGGACCAGTCGCTAGCATTATTTTCTTTTATGTGTACGGCGATACGTGGTCTCTCTCTGGCCTTCAGATCGTCCTCTGTGGTGGTATGGTCCTTGGCATCCCAGCTTTGATCTTGCTCTTCTTTTTCAACGACGATCTCGCGTATGAAAACCAAGCGAAATTAGCCGTGCGATCGGCACGCAGTCTCTCCGTCGTGGAAGAAGATGGAGAGATTATTGTACCGCAAGACAAGCAAAGTCCGACGGAGGAAGGTGAAGCTTTGATCAAGAAAGCCCAGGACGGTACGCCGAGTGATTTTTTTCGATGAATTGATGGTCCATCTAGACGAAATCATGACAATCGATACGTTCTACTGCCTAGGGCCTCGCCATATTCCCATCATTCTCTTCGTTGCCGACTTTGTCATGTACAACGGCGCGGGCCTGTCGATCAGTTTCTTTCCGCTCTTCTTCCAAAACGAATATGGTTTGACGCCAGCCCAAGTCAATATCTTGTTTGTTATCCAACCTGCGCTTATTGTTATCCTTACGTCCTTAGCCAAACGCTATGCATCGTACGACTGTCATGAATATCACAATAGCTAAATGTCCTCGGCAGGGTCGTCGGCGATATTGAAACTGTCGTGGTCACGAGAATATTGGCGTCCCTCGTGCTTTGCTCCATTTCATTTGCCAAGCCATTGTGGATAGAAATCACGCTTTTCTTGACACGGTACGCTTTTTGGTTGCTGTTGCAGCTGCTGACTTGGATTAGAACTGCATTTATGCGTTGTTCGGCACCGCTTCGCGCGTCTATATTGATGGATCATGTGCCCAAGGAATGGCGGGGTCGATGGAACGCTCTGGAAGGCCTGACGATGTTTTGTTATTCTGGCAGCGCTGTCGCTGGTGGCTTCTTCATTGAACGCTATGGCTATCGCTTTTGCTTTTTCGTGTCGTCCCTCATCTTTCTCTCGGGTTTGATGCTTGAATTGCTCCTTGTGCCGATCATTCGCAACGAGCGAAAATTCAAATTGTCTCGCCAAGCAGTCCCTGTGGTCTAAATGTCTTCAAGACATGCGTCCGCTGCTTTAGAAGTGATAGACTCTTTAATTGCTGATTAGTAATTTCCCTCCTTCCAAACAGTTTAGACTCTTGACGTGACAATGTTATCCAAGTCGCTGATCGTTCAGAGCACCGAGGAACCATGGATATCGTTTCCCGCAACAATAGGCCAAATGGCTCGTTCATGTTTCCTCTTTCCGCTGTTGCAATTCTTTGATTACGTTAACGTGCATTCCAAGACTATCAATTCTGAGAGGTCTTGAAATGTCATTGATTGGCTAAAAAGATGCCGAGCCGATTTCCACCGTCATTTCTCCTTTTGTCTCGGCGCTGTTGAGTTCAAGAGGACGACAGAGCTCATGATAAAACTATGGTCGTTGCGGTGCTAATGGAGTCTGTTCAAGTGCTAGAAGATGAGAGAACCCATCATAAAGACATGGATGTGTTGGGAGTATCACAGTGGCGATCCCACGTAGCAACTGCCCACCACATCATTGGCTAAAAGAGTGCAGAGAACGTCACGCTAGTTGCGCGCGCAATTGCGCGTGACTTCGTCCTCTCGCACGTTCAACTTGTAAGTGTCTCTCAACTTGTCAAGCGGCAGCGAGAATCATTTCGGGGACCGGCATGCATCCTCAAACTCCTCAAGGGGTCATAAAGCTTCAGCTTGCTCGGCTGCGATTTTCGAAAATGGGTTCAACGTCGACACAACCACTTCATGGGGATGACGTCGTCGTGATGCGTTGCATGCATAGGTCGCTGGTTAAAAAAAGTGCCAGCGTCTTTTTTGGTTGTTCTCTTGTGCATGTCTCGCGACCAGAGATAGACAAGACACGATCGCGCGCCTGTACAGTAGATTATCCATGTCCATGGCCTCTTGCTACCAGCGCGAAGAGAGCATTTGCGGCGGAACGTCATCCATGCGCCGCGATTGTGGCGTGTGACACCCCCTGTCGCTTGGTATACCAAACATCCCGCGACTAAGCTTGACTTGAAATTTGTATACCAGATGATGAGTCGGTGCCTGCGTTTTACTTTTTCAATGAATTTTTGCAAAAAAGGGCGAATTTTTACAAAATTTGTCATTTTTTCCATATTTTTCCAACCGCTTGGTCGGAAATTAATTTGGAGTCAGGTCAGCTCGCAGTTTCAACCAGTTGGATGCCACACCTCAACAACCATCTTGTTCTTGCGACCATTCCACCAAAGTCCACCTCGACCTCAACCATCCTCCAGCATGTGGAGCTTCGTGAACTGGACGAACCGCGTCTACTTCTCCATCATGACATGCGCCTACTATATTGAATGCTTTTACGTCTTCGTGTGGCAAGCGTTTGAATGCCCCACGTGGCACAAATACACGGAACTTGGGACGCTGTCCCATGCAATCTACGGCCAGATCTTGCTCTGCCGGGACGACGACACGGGCGAAAATGTTGCCATCAAGCGCACGAAAGCCATCAATTGCAAGTTTCATCGACCCGTCTTTGCGAATGCGCTCCAGAATTTCGTCGTCTACGAAGATATTGAAGTCGAGCGCACAATCCTCCGCACACTCAATCAAACGCATGGTGGCCATCCACACATCTTGAAATTGCGCGAAGATTTTCTCTCGAATGGATGCCACAATTTTGTCTTGGAATATTGCCCCAAAGGAGACCTCCTCGACCTCCTTCTGGATCAGAAACGATTCTCGGAGGCAACGACCCACACGTATTTTCACCAGATTGCGTCGGCTGTCCACTTCATGCATGAATGTGGCTACGCACATCGCGATCTCTCGTTTGAAAACGTCTTTTTAGACGCGAACAACCAGTGCAAACTTGGCGATTTTGGTCTCGCGATTGCAACCACGGCAAGACCGCGACATATCGCCGGCAAGTCATCGTACGCAGCGCCTGAAGTTTACCTCGGGAAGCCATACGCACCAGCTCAAGCCGACATTTGGTCGCTTGGAATGATCTTATTTATCATGCTCACGGGTGATCCACTTGTTGAAAAAGCGATTGAATCGAATGCGAAGTACCAAGCGCTGGCTCGCTCTGGCGTCGTCCAAGTCATTGAATCCAATCCGACATGGCGACCGCTCGTGCCGCCCGAGTGCCTCGACTTGCTGTCTAAAATGCTTCGCATTGACCCTGACGAACGAATCTCGATGGAGGAAGTCATGGCCCATTCCTTCCTCTTGTAACTTGCTATCTATTTATCATGTAATTGTTTAATGTGAATTGCGCGTCTTGTTGCTTGATCAGCGCTTGACTTTTTCAATGCAGGAAGCGCACACGAACAAACTCTTCACGCAGCGAGGAACCGCTCGACTCAGTGTGACTTGCGACGCTTCTTCAAAGAAGAAAGGCACACAGCAGGATGCGACAAACAGTTCTCGACTGTGAGCAACTTGAGGTTCATAAAATGTTCTTTGTCAGCCACAACGCACTGTTGTAATCCGAGCAACGACGAGGAGCTGTTTGTTGGTCGCTTGCTGAGGATCGACAGCGCTTTCGCTTTTGTGTGGCTGTGGCTCGTCAATTGACATGGAAGATCTCGAGGTCATGAGCTCAGGTTAGCTTGAATTGACGACCTTCATAGGATTGTTCAGAGCTTGCGGAAAGAGGAGGAAGTGCAATCAAGCAAACTCTGGGTACCTCTCGGGTTGTCCTCAGGCGGTGAGCATGATTTGTCTCCTCGAAGCCCAGTCTGCATGATGATCCTTTCAACAAACTCTCACAGTATGATTCAATGCTTTGGTTGACAAATTTAATCACGTGAGCATTGGCGACACGCTTTAGAGCTTGCTCGTTTGGTCAACAAGTTGGAGCTCTTTCTCGTCTCGGCGAACGACGTACTCGTTGAGAAATCTCTCCACGGCGTCGACATACACGTCGGGTTTGTCCATGTAATGCGCCACATGCTTGGACGTTTCAAAGTCCACCTTTTCGACTTTTGTTTGGAGCTTGTTGGCCGACTCGATTGCATGTTCGACATGGTCAGGACCAATCGTCGTGTCGGCAGACGAGTAGAGGAAAAGCTTTGGAATTGCCGCGTCGCGCTCGATGAAGCGTTGAAAGCTCACTTCGAGCGGAATGTTTTGGCCAAACGCGAGCTGCACAAACCTCGCATAAGCTGGCATGGCGACTGAGAAGAACGCAGCCACCACTTGGCGCACGATGGGATTTGTCATGGACGCAGCCAAAGCGACACCTGAATTCGACATGTCGTCGGGTCGATTCATAGCCGAGTCGAGAATGATCGACGGGACGCGGAATGGGATGCCAGCGCGGACCAAGTGATTTTCAAAGCAGTACCAAGACCAGCAGCCGCCGTTCGACATGAGGTGGGGCACGATGACGAGAGGTTCATTTGGTTCAATCGCCGTTGTCGTGTCGAGCCATGTCTGGAACGCGTGGAAGGATTTCGTGTGGACTTGCGTCTCGGGAAGAAACATGTCGGTCGCGTTGCACAAGAGCGTGAACGTTGGGTAGCCGAGCGATTCGTACAAGCCGGCATACTTTTGAACCACGCGGGGTTTGCCATTGAGCCAGCTACACACCAAGACAATCGGACGAGCTCCCATCGATACAAGACAACGCAAGTTTGAAAATGACAACCAACTCGTTGGCGGGACCAAAAGAGACGTTGGCGCATATCGTTCAAAGTGGGGCTCAAAGATGCGGCAAGATGCAATCTTTCGAGTACAACGTCAACTCAAATCGAATGCAGCGTCAGCGCCACCGGGTTGAAATGTGATCCCAAAGCAGACGAAGCTGGCGAATGTCCGCTGAAGAGTTCCGTCACGATAGAATCGAGGGCTCTATTTGTCCGATGCGGACATGAACGCAGCTCCTTGCGCATGTCGTCGTCTCTGCAAGATTGAACCTAAATCGATGGAAGACAACTACAAAGTTCAAACTCTGGCGGTGTCGTTTGAAAAGATGTCGTCGGTGTTGTCCATACGACAGCGGTGTTGGACTGAACGAGGCGAGGAGCAATAGCAGTTCATGTTGTTCACAGGCTCATCCGACATAACTCTGTTCAGCGACTTTATGCCTCCTTGGAAGGATACCATCACTGGAAGATTCCATGCGCTGTGGATTGTGGTCAAGTCTAAGGCAAACGAGCAGATCTTCCTCTGCCGAGACGACGATACAGGCGAAAAAGGAGCCACGAAAGCACGAACATGTCTGTAGCCCCTGGAGATATCGTAGGATCAGGAGGACAAGTCCGCGGTTCAAACTCCGAACCCAGACTTTTCATTTATAAGGCCATCGGTCTTTTGTAATGAGAGTGTGCTGGTCTGGAGGATAAAAGATGCATGTTGATGATGAAATCAATGCTAGTTCGTATCGGCTTTGACCAGCATTGTCGTTCGTCGTTGGTAGTTTATTATCAGCGGAGGATTGAACCTGGAGTAAATGGCCATACAGGAACCGTGCCGACGTCGGGCTTTGGACCATGTAGTACGAGCAAGTCCAGGACAGTCGGGAATTAAAATGAAATCGCCAGTAGTCTCCAATGCACTCGGATTTGCTTTGAATTTTCACAGAGATCCTCGTCAACTCCTCCGAATTTCTTGATTCCTTTAGTGGCCTCAACGTTTGCTGACTCTCATGAGCTTCGAAGAGCGGCGTCCAGCCCGCGCTTTTGCCCATTGAACTGTCAACACGATGTGGAACTGGCGAAACTGTTGCAGGGTGGAGCAAGTCCAAGTGTAACCGATTATCCGGATGGAAGATTTGTCGTCCGGATAATCGACCCAGAACGATAGATGGAGTTGGTGTGGGAAGGTGATGAGTCCAAGGAGTCCGTGGCGCTGGACGACGCCGTCGCGTATTTAAAGAAGGCCCAGGCCTCTAGTGGCAAGTCCGTTCGCGCCTTGCTCCAGGGCGCATGCATCCAAGCCGCTCCAAATTCAGGTTTGTGCATCAATCTCTCGGCTTTGGAAAGTCAATGGATCACGTCTAGATTCGGCAATCAATGCCAAACGCGCCAAGTATTTAGCCGCACGACGACAATATCTCCAGCGTATTCAAGATGAAAAGGAATACAACCAAATGCTTGGATCGATCTCCAAGCCAAAGCGAGACCACGACATGCAGAAAGAAATGAAATCGGTCACCCAACACGTCTCCATCGGTCTCAACATGATTGCCGCCATGGCGACAGCATTCTTCGTGGCGTATTACGTCGCCCGCACAGTCACGCAAGATGAAACCACGGTATTCACTAGCTTTCAAGTGGAATTCAAGGGTTGAACAAACTTGTAGAAACTGCTCGCTGGCCTCGCTGGCGCAATTGCCATGATGATGGTTGAAATGGTTCTCTACATGGCTCGGGCTACCAAGCAAGAAGAGCTCGCTCGTATCGCTCGCAAAAAAGACACGTAACGTTTAAGTCGACTGCATATTATAAAGTTGGGGGAGTGAGGCCAGACCTGGGCAAAAATTATTGAAATAGAATAATTTTTTTTTTTTTTGGAGAAATAATTTATTTTTCTCTTTTGTTGTGAGGAATTATTTATTCAAAAATTTGGAATAATTTTCGTCGACAATTATAGACATTTCGACATGATGTTCCTTTTTTTTACCCAGAGCCCCAACGATCCAGGTCTCAACACGTGCACATGTGGTCATGGACGTCGGGGAGGGGGGTACTCCAACCTTATTTCACTCATTTCGAGTGCCCATCGAAATTACCGATCCATCATGGAGGCTGCAAAAAAGAAGGGCACGACAATCGTTGATGCAATGATTCCCCGAAAAGTCCTCGACATGTATGGTTGGCTTCGTTTAATTTCGCAGTGCCTCTTTCCTTTCAGCTTTTGCGAAATGAATTATTATCTGAATACTCAACTCTGAAGTCAATTTCACGAAAAACATTGGTTTCGACTATGCATCGAATTTCTCAAACAGTCGAAGTCAAATTATCCGGATTGATTCCGGATAAATTTGTTGTTATCTTTGACGGAATACTACAGTATTTGCATCCTTTTATGTTAAACATGCAAACAAAAAATAATAAAATAATTTGCATATTTATTTACATAGGGGCATGCAAAGAAATAATTTATTATCTCAGGTGTTGAAAAGAAATAAAATAATAAATAAAATATTCCCAGGTCTGAGTGAGGCTAGACTTTGGAACACGCGACTGTTATTGCAACCAGGCTTTCTACCAAGGCGAGCTCTCCAGTATGCTCTAAAGCTCTCAATTAGAAACTGGAGCCAATGTAGGCCTTCATAAACCACATCAGGCTTGAGGGAAGGCCAAGAGAGACCCCGTTGGCCTTTGTGTATGTCGTTCGCACTATCAAATTGGCATTCACTCTCGCGAACGTTTGTCCTTCGAGTTGCTTGGCAATTCAACGTCTAATGATCGTTTTACTCATTTTATCTTTTAGGTTAAATTAAAATAAATAATTTATTGGCTTAAAAGTTCATCAGCCTTAAGTGGACTTGACCCTTGGACTCTCTGATCATTCCATGTGTAGCTCCACACTGTTTAGAAGAGTCCCCGCGTCCTTTGTACTTCTCGTCCCATTTCGTTGCAACTTGATACAGCGGTACTGTACATGCGGCGGCTCGATCGCAGGGGTAAACTCACCACGATGACGCTAATGTCATCAGCGCATTCCACGTTGCAGCAACAGGAGATATATACAATACATCCTTTTAGGTTGACTCTCAATGTCGTTAGAGACCTTCGACAACCATTCTAGCTTGATCTCAAGGTAGCGTCAAAAGGGGTTCGTGATATGATTCCTGGCATTGTATTCATAGCAATGATTTTCCAAAGCTCGCGAGTCGTAAATCGCCACGGGGAAGCTGCCACGCCTCTTGATAGAGAATGTGCAATCTCTTCGCTCTTTCTCGTCACCGAATACTACTGCGAATGCTAACCAAACTGTCCATGAACTTGTCGTTCGGTTGGCGAGTTTAACCTAAAAATGGGTTTTAGATTACGTTTTTCAAAATAACCGTCAACCAGGTGGGGAGTTTACATACATTCTGTATAGAATGATGGTATAACCTACAATCCACCAAAGGTATCGGAATGTATGTCATGTTACAAGGCGACAAGTGGTCGACCATCTTGTTTTTTGACCGCAAGCCCAAACGTCACGCATGTTGCAGCGAGCTTTGAAGCGTTCCCGCAGTGAAAACCACGAGATTCCAGCAAGGCTAGAGATATTTACAACGCCAGAGCTCATGGAGATCGTGACGGCATTTCAAAATGGTATTCCGCACGACATGACGGTCTTTCTCGTCTTTGATCCCAAGCGGCTTCGATCGCGAAAGCTCCAAGATGGCCACGGATTCAATATGCAACGAGTCCACGAAGTCATTGCCAAGTGGCTTGACCAGTTTGGCTACAGCCGTCTTCCGAAATTGTTTAGTGCATTGGCGTACATGCGATACCTCGTCGCGGTCGATGCGATCTGCTACAACCAAATGGCACTGGCCAAGTACCTCCACGACACGTTTGACCTCTCGACCATACAAGGCAACTTTCTCGACCTCGCAGTGCATTTGAACAACTTGCCCATGCTGGAATTCCTCCACGCGTGTGGATGCCAAGGATGCACAACCGATGCCATGGACACCGCGGCGAAGAATGGACATTTGGACATGGTGAGATTTCTACACACGCATCGAAGCGAAGGCTGCACAAGCCATGGACTCGCTCTCGCTACCATTCATGGACACAACGACGTCGTGTTGTATCTACGACAACACGGCTTGGCGGACTACGAGAAAGATTGGCTCAAGCGAGCGCTTGTGCGAAAACACTGTAAACCAATATCTACTTGAATGTCAAAGTTATCAATGTCATTGCACGCCGCCGTCGAGCTTGGCAGCTCATTTCCTGTGTTAAACCAGTGCGGAGGTCTTCTGCTGCGTTCATCGAAAGGTCAGGCCGGGCTCCCTCGCTGCGACCTAGTGCTAGTTTTGTAAGGGCAGACGGCATTGCTCGGATCATGGAGTCCCTCTGAATTGTTGCCAACCATCCTGGAACGGCAGCAACTTGACCACGGAGACTCTAGAGAGAATAGTTGGTGGTTGTCAATGTCCTTTCGTCGTCCTCCAACTTTATAAAACCTCGCCATTCTGGTTGCACTGGTGGCGGCACGATGGACAGATCTCTTGAGATTTGTTTGAGCAACGTGGCGTCAAGGCGAGGAATGTGGCGACTGCTTCGTCTAGTTGATGAGAAACCAACTGGGAGGACCAGACTTGTGGCTCATATTAGTCGCGGCGAGCTCCAGAACGAGATCCAAGTCGTTTGCGCCGCCAGTTTGGATCGGACGGACAAGCTTTGGCGGCGACAACTCTTTCGAATCGATGATGCCATACCTGGCCTGGTCAGCCATCGTGAAGGCTGCTATCGGGTGACTACTGCCGTCACGAATGAACTTTGCGATAACGTTAGAGTTTTGCTTTGGGCTCAGAAAGCGATTAGCAACCAAGCGCTACATGCAGTGAGGACAGCAAACATTGCAAACGCTAGCGCCCACCTGTGGCAGCGCTTCAGGAAGGCATTTCATCGAGGCGACCAAATTATCTCATGGAAACAACACCAGAGTCAGATGAAGTCAGAGTTTCATTCAAATCGTCTTCTCGTCTTCGTCCAGGGCTGTCCACAGCGTGACGTTGTCTCGCAACAACTGCATGATGAGCGTCGTGTCGCGGTAGCTGTCGTCTGAGAGGGCATCAAGCTCCGCAATGGCGTCGTCGAATGCTCGCTTGGCCAGGCGGCAGGCCGATGCGGGGTCTTCCAGGATTTCATAATAGAAGACGGCGTAGTTCAACGCCAGGGCGAGTCGAAGGGGGTGCGTGGGGGGCAAGTCTACCGTTGCGAGAGCCCACGCTGCTTTGTAGCTGGCTTGAGCAAGCTTGGCCTTGACGTTTGTCGCAGTGGAGTCAGGCTGGATTTCAGCCCAGTAGCGATAGTAGTCGCCCTTCATCTTGTGGTGAAACGTGAGACTTTCAGTCGAGTGAGCAAATGGAAGCAGCGCGTCGTCCGCCAAATCCATCACGTCGGCGCAAATGGCGTGGATTTCCTCCTCGACTTTGGCGCGATACGATTGAATGGTCGCGAGATGGGTTTTGTCCGTCGATTTGTTCTCGATCGAGCGAAGGACACGCCACGCTGCTCGACGGGGCCCCACTTCGTTCTTGTAGGCCACGAGCAGTAGATTGTTTTCCTCCATCGAGAGCTCTTGCGTGTTGTCTTTGGTGACGGTCTTCATGTGGTCAACCATATCCGTGTATCGCTCGGCTTGCTCGGCGAGCTTGGCCAAGAAAACGAGCGTCGATCGATCCATGCTTTTGCTTCTAATTTGAAACTGCGCATCGTCACCAGGGGCCTCTCGCGAGGGCACGCCCGATCGCCTTCCCTTCCGTCCAAACAATCCAAGGAGTAATCAGTCGTTACAGCATGCTGCCATCAATGAAATGTGGAGGCCACGAAGTTCGCAAGGAGGGGGATGGGCAAGACAATCACTTGTCGCTTTTCAGTGTGGCCTCTAGAACTAGGCCATCCCGAAGGATACACAGACAGCACTTTGCTCCAAACAATATGCAGAAAGCATTTCTCCAACATCCTCGACTTGGATCCTGCAGGGGGGGCGGTCAAATCACTGGGAAATAGGTTGAAAGTTTGACGTCTTGCCCTCGACGGAAGGGGATTTGCACGACCGTCACTCGAAGGACTGAATGTTACTTCAAGGAACGTGCGGGGAATATTCGCAGATCTGATGCTTCCCATGACAAACTGATACCATCCACCATTGCCAAACACCACAAAGTCATCTAGGAAACCAGGAAAAGTAGGGGGGAATATCGGGGGGATTGGGGGGAATGGGGGGGATGGTGGGGGGAGCACCAACGCCTTGTTGGTTTTCCGTTTCCTTGACATCGTGCGCTGGGAATGTCGACGTGCCCATAGCCTTCCGCTCCCAGCGTCGTCGGCTCTTGAGAAATATCGCGGAAGGGGATGGGCAGCTCCTGAGATCGTGCACAGGCAAAACAGATTGTGTTGTGGACACCCACTGTAGTCCAGCCTTTGCGTGGTTGTCATCACGGTTGAATAGTTTAACACGTTTCAAATGTCCATCTCTAATGCTAGAATGAATGGCCATGCTTGGCCAGGGAGGGAATTTTATGGAGAAAGCAAATGTTTATTGCACTTATTGTGGCGTGTCGTCGTCCTCGGTGGACGCGACCCAGAGCGAAATGTTGTCACGCAGCAATTGCATGATCAACGTCGTGTCGCGGTAGCACTCTTCGGAGAGCGTGTCCAAGTCGGCAATCGCGTCGTCAAACGCGCGCTTGGCCAAGTCACACGCTTTGTCCATGTCGTCGAGGATGTCGCAGTAGAAGACGGAAAAGTTGAGGGCAAGGCCAAGACGCAGCGGGTGCGTCGGCGACAAGTCGGTCGTGGCCAACGTCCAAGCCGCGTCGTAGCTCGCTTGTGCAAGCTTGGCCTTGGCTTGCGCTTCGTCGCCCGAGTTGATTTCCGCCCAGTAGCGGTAGTAGTCGGCTTTCATCTTGTGGTAGAACGTCAAGCTTTCGGTGGACGTGGCGTTCGCGAGCAAAAAGTCGTCGGTGGTCGCGACGACGTCGGCGCAAATGTCTTGGATTTCGTCGTGGATCTTGTCGCGGTACGATCGGATGGCCGCGACGTTGGACTTGTCGGTCGCTTTCTCCTCGATCGAGCGGAGGATTCGCCACGAGGCACGACGCGGTCCGACTTCGTTCTTGTAGGCCACGAGGAGAAGGTTGTTTTCTTCGATTGAGAGTTCTTGCTTGTTGTCCGTCGCGATGTTTTTCATGTAGTCGAGCATTTCAGGGTATCGTTCCGCTTGTTCAGCAAGCTTGGCGAGAAAGACGAGCGACGAGCGATCCATGGCGGTGTTGTTGCGATGAAAAGACGTTGGTTTGGCGAGCAAATTCAAAAGTGAGAGCTGCCATGGCGTGGCACAACGAGCGATGGCTGCCGATCCCCTTCCATGGAGGCTCCACGCGCTCTGTCCATCACCAAGTCATCAAAATTCAACGACGGACGGTGGAGAATTTGTCACAACCGACGCTCTCTGCAAGTGGATAAGCACGCTGTTTGGCCATCAAAGTTTGCACTTTGCCTGGCTAAAACGCAGCAAATAATAGGCCAAATGCTAGCCATGCGCTTCTGCCATTGGTATCGAGCTGGCCTTGCCTTGCTTGGCAGCTACAACGTCGTGAATTGACGGCGACGTTGGGGTGGCTGTTGCTGTGTCGTTTTGTAAAAACACTGTCGTCGGGTTGTAACTGGAAGGGGATAGGCAATCTCGGAATATGCGAGGAACATTCTCCAGCAGCGTCGGAGCCATCAGCGATCTTGTCAAATGTTTACCGACCTTTACAATTCAGAGGTCGCCATGGAGTCGTCCAAAGCGGAAGGGGATTTGCAACGAGAACGTGTCCAGCAATGAATTGCGACCGTTCAATTTGAAAATTGTCCATGGCGTTGGATCGCGGCACGCTCGTCTTTCTCGTGTCGCTGGCTGCTCAAGCGGAACGATTTGATGAAAGTGTCGGCTACATGACGACCGTCGTGACGGACTTTGAGCCGATTCTAACCGACGACGAACGTGTGTTGCTCGCCATAAGCTTCAAAAATATCCTGGACGCAAGACGCACCGCATCACGGTCGATGCGAGCGATGGAAGCCACGTTTGACGACAAGAGCGTCCAGCATGCAGTCGACTACCGCCTCAAGATCGAAGCCGAAGCGATTGCTCAATGCGAGACACTCGTCCGCCTCTTGGACACTCGATTGATTTCCCACGAACCTGTCGAGTCCCCCTCGATGATCTTCTACCTCAAAATACGAGGCGACAACTATCGATACATGGCTGAGCTCCAAGCGGGGGATGCTCGAAAGGCGAGCGCCGCCCAAGCCCTTGCAAGCTACGAGAAGGCGTTTGCCTTGGCGTCGACGACCCTGTAGCCTTCCGACACGCTTCGACTGATCCTAGCGCTCAACTTTTCAGTGTTTTACCACGACATTCTCGATTCCCCCGAGCGCGCGTGCCACTTGGCCAAGCAAGCTTTCGACGACGCAGTGGCTCAAGTGGATTCCTTGCCACCTGAAGACGTGAAAGCGTCAATGCTAGCTCTACGTGCTCTGCGGGAGAACGTTGTCTTTTGGACCCACGACGATCAAACCTACTAAAAACTTGTGAGTCATCGTCTCGTGGGAATGTTAGCAAGTATACTCCTCGATGCCCCTCGACGCCCCCCTCGAGTCCCCCCTGCCCCCCCCCGTGGTGGATGGTTGCGTTGGTCGTTCGTGCGTTGGTGTCTTTGTGGATGTGCAAGATTAGTACAATGGGGGGAATGCATGGCATCGATTTCTTTGGAAATGCAAATGCCGATCGTCTTCTTTCCCAATGCCATGGAGACGGAGGGGGATCGGCAAGCCCATCACTCGATACGGCAAAATGTTGGCTCCAGCATGTGCTTGGATTGTTCCAGCATCTGACTCGACAAACAGATTGTGCTGAGGACGACACCAACAGCACATCGGGCGTCGTTGCATTTGCTCAAGGCCTAGAACGGTCGTTCTTTTGGGTTTTATCACCCGCAGGGGGTCGGTCAGTTGTCCAATCTGACCTTTGCGTCGTTCATCCTGGGTTCATTGCAGTCAGCAATAGCGTCCAGGCGACTTGATGCCAGCATTCAACATGACTGAAACAAAGCTAGTCGCTGCCAGGGCTGCCCACGACTCGAGCAAACGTGTTGATTTGGAACCAAGAGATTGTTCATTCAGGTTTAAACTTGCCAGAGATGACTGGCAGGACGTGGCGTCGTCACAGCACTCGGAGAAGCATCGTCGACTTGTTCACAGAACGACATGGTCGCATCGTCAGCTTGAAAGAGGATTTGGCAAGTGTGGCGTGTCGTGTGAGCGTGTTTCTATCTACGAGGCAGGAGCATGGTCTTGATATGCTCCCCCCACCGAGCTCAGAGCAAAGCTAGACGTGTAGACCGTCGCATTGTACATTCCCCGACTATTCCAGAGGCACATGATGGTTGACAGAGGATGAGCTTTGCGAACTGAAGAAGAGCTAGGAGTTCTCTCTCGTGAAGCCAAAGCCATCAAGGCTATCCCGACTGCGAGCAGCTCCACCATCCAAAAAAAGCTGGCATGACCGATCAAACCAAGTTACAAAGTTTGTCCAAGCTGACTTAAAACACGGCTCTCCAATGCAGCCGACAGCTATTTCGTAGCTTGTGCCAGCGTAAAGTTAGAATTCACACCACTTGGCAAACGCTGGATTGCATTGTTCCTTTGTCCAATTCATGCACGTCCAGTAGGGCTCGCTAACGTAGCAAGGATGGGCGGCAGAACAACCGGTGCATGTAAGGACAGGAGTTGGGAATGTCGTTGGTTTGATTGTGGTTGGCGCCGTCGTCGTCGGATCGGGGGATGTCGGTGAACTTGTGGTTGGCGCCGGCGTGAACTCACACCAGAGCATATACTTCGAGTTGCATTTGTCCTGGGTGCGGTTCTTGCAGGCAAACTTACGGCTCGCTGACGTAACAAGGCAGTTCTGGCGTGCATTTCTTGCAAGAAAGAGGTGGGTACGACACGGTCGTCGTTGGTTTTTTCGTCGTCGTCGGTGGCTGCGTCCCAGCTCCGACGACGGACGCAGCACCAAGGAGAAACACGGCGACGCGCACCATGGATGTCAACTTTTCAAATGGCTTGGTCTTGTTTATGAACCAGAAGACGACAGTGTAGAAGCCCCATCAGACGACAGGGATCCCTTGTCGCAACCACGCCGTTTGCACAACGAAATTTTCACTTGGACCAGGTTCAGATTCAAGGAATGGACCAGCAGAGCTCCAGGTTGCGTCACAACGACGCCCAGCAGTCCACGAGCCATGGCAGCCTCTCCACGGATGACCCTCATATCAATGGATGAGCATATTTGTCCAAGTTGTCAGGTTACGATCGACCACGTCTTGTCTAGGAACGCCATTGAGATCTTCGAGAGTAACGAGATGATATTCAATCTTATCGACTGCTCAACCCCATTGGCATCCCATGAGCTGCCGCATTCCGCATAGATTGCCGCCGCATATGCTCCACGCGACTCGGACGCGGCGCCTTTGGCACTCTTGAGCCAGCAAGTTCCGCCTTCGAAATCCGTCCACAGAAACAACTTGCAATCCTTGTTCGCCTTGCAGTCGGCACAGCATGCGTCAGGCGTTGCTCGGTTCGTGCTGCCGACGTCGTTGCCATCATAGTCGACGTCGAATTCAGGCTTGCTACATGTGTCTTGCACCACGGCTGACTTGGCACCAGAGTGCGTGGTCTTCTTTCCCTTGGCAGCCTTGAGCCAGCAAGTTCCACCTTCAAAGTCGGTCCAGACAAACAACTTGCATTCGCTGTTGGCCTTGCAATCGACACAGCATTCATCCGCAGAGGCACGATTTGTGCTGTCGATATCATTGCCAGGGTAGTCGACGTTCCATTCCAGGTTGCCGCAAAATGGGGCCGTATCAATGAGCATACCAGACTTGGCCCCTGGAGACTTGGAGGTTTTTCCCTTGGTGTGCTTGAGCCAACAAGTGCCGCCGTTGTGGTCACTCCAGACAAACAACTTGCATCCGGGCGTGGACTCGCAGTCTCCGCAACAATCATCAGCAGATTTGCGGGAAGTTTGGCTCAAGTCAAAGCCGTAGTAGTCGACGTCGGTTTGGACCGAGTGACATTTCAACGATGGCGTCACGACTGGCGTCGGTGAAGGCGTGAAGTCGCACCCCTTGGAGAAACCCGTGTTGCATTGCTCCTTGGTCCAAGCCATGCACGACCAGTAAGGCTCACCGACAAAGCAAGGGCGATCCTTTGTGCATGAGTTGCATGTTAGTGGCGGTGACGGTGGCGTTGTCGTCGGAGCTACGGTAATCGACGTCGTTGTTGGCGGTGATGTTGTGGCTGTCGACGTCGTCGTCGGGGTAGCAGTAAACCCGCACCACTTGGTGAAACCCGTGTTGCATTTGTCCTTGGGCCAATTCATACATGAATAATACGTCTCGCCGACAAAGCATGGACGGTCAGGAGTGCAGCTGGTGCAAGACAGTGGCGGGGGAGATGGTGGAGACGTCGTTGGAGCTTCAGTCGGCGGGATTGTTTGACCAGACGCATGGATGATCATGGCGGTAGCGACCACGAGGTACAATTTCATGTTGCTTGAATGACAACAATTGGAAAATGAGACGACGACAAAGAGACCGTGACAAGAATGCCTACAATGACCATGCCATTGTTGGTCGTCAGTATTAGCAGCAGCACTTGATATTTGATACCTCACAGTCAAGTCACAAAAAACAAGAATATAATATTCAATTCGAAATTGGTCAGGATTGATGTCAATCGTGCTTGACGGCAGGTTGACCCATGGATTGCGCTTAGATTGTCGCTGCATATGCTCCATGCAACTTGGACGGGGTGCCTTTGGCACTCTTGAGCCAGCAAGTTCCGCCTTCGAAATCCGTCCACACAAACAACTTGCAATCCTTGTTCGCCTTGCAGTCGGCACAGCATGCGTCAGGCGTTGCTCGGTTCGTGCTGCCGACGTCATTGCCATCATAGTCGACGTCAAACTCAGGCTTGCCACACGCGTCATTCACGACGATGGACCTTGCACCATAGTACGTGGTTTTCTCTCCCTTGGCAGACTTGAGCCAGCAAGTTCCACCTTCAAAGTCGGTCCAGACAAACAACTTGCATTCGCTGTTGGCCTTGCAATCGACACAGCATTCATCCGCAGAGGCACGATTTGTGCTGTCGATATCATTGCCAGGGTAGTCAACGTTCCATTCCAGGTTGCCGCAAAATGGGGCCGTATCAATGAGCACACCAGACTTGGCCCCTGGAGACTTGGACGCTTTTCCCTTGGTGTGCTTGAGCCAACAAGTGCCGCCGTTGTGGTCACTCCAGACAAACAACTTGCATCCGGGCGTGGACTCGCAGTCTCCGCAACAATTATCAGCAGATTTGCGGGAAGTTTGGCTCAAGTCAAAGCCGTAGTAGTCGACGTCGGTTTGAATCGAGTGGCACTTGTATGGAGTCACGATTGGTGTTGGCGTATGCGTGAATTCACACCACTTGGAGAAACCAGTGTTGCATTGCTCCTTGGTCCAGCCCAAGCACGACCAGTACGGCTCACCGACATAGCAAGGTCGATCCGGCGTGCATGAACTGCACGTCAGCGGTGGCGATGGTGGCGTTGGGATCGGCGTTGGGATCAGCGTCGGTGGTGCTGTCGTTGTATTGAACTCGCACCAAATGGAGTACCCACTGGTTTCGCATCGCTGCTTGGTCCAATCTTGGCAGCCATTTTCAGGCTCATCGACAGAGCAAGGGAATTCAGGCGTGCATTGATCGCAAGTAATTGGAGGGCCTCGGGTGAAAACTGGCTCAGAAGTCGTTGGCGGTGGTGTCAATGGCACCTCTGGCGTGATTGGAGCCGTCGTTGAATTAAACTCGCACCACTTGGAGTTCCCCCCAAAGGTATCGCATCGTTCCTTGCTCAAATTCCGACATCCATTTTCAGGTTCTCCGACATAGCATGGGAGTTCCGGCGTGCAATTGGCGCAAGAAAGCGGAGGAGGTAGAAAAGGAGTTGGCTCTGGCGTGAACGGCCGAGTGGGCGGTGGTGTTTGGGTCGTTGTCGGTCGTGGGGCTGGTGGAGCCGTCGATGGCATTTTGGACGTTTTCTCGACCTCGCCCACAGCCAAGGCGACCATCATCGAGAGCATCAAACATATCTTCATGTTGCTTGGACGCTGCAAAATGCACAATGACATTGACACGGTCAGAAATTTTCAAAACCATCCCCAGCAGACAAACGCCGACCTGCTGTAATGCTGTCGAATTTTTCCACCGTCGATCAGAAAGATGGACCACAACAACACAAGAAGGTTGCTCTTAGGTACCTGCGTCGGCATGGGACTCGAGCGTACTTGCTAGACTTTTTGAATCCAACCTGCAGGCTCAGAGCCAAGTTGTCCATCTCGACAACTTCGTTTGTAGCAGAAGGACATTTCAAAAGTGTGAATGAAATTTTGCGACTTTGTTACACATTGACACAGGTGGACAGAAAGGTCACTGTGGTAAATTTTCAGCCTGCCTGGGTCGATCCAGGCTTTTGTATGTGCACACCGGAGAGTTTACTGTACTGTAAACTTTGACAACATCACGACGACGGAAGCCTCGATGGCGACCAGATCCGCCCGTCATTGTCGCAAAGAACCCAAGTAACTCTGTGGAGGCAACGGATTCGTCCTGGAGATTCTTCGTCGAGAAATCCTCGCAGGCATTTTTGTTGTGGCAATGCGACGAGGCCAGACAGACCAGCAAAGCAATGTCCCTAGAGGAGCAACCTAAATTCTTATGCCTTTGTCTCTTATCTTGACGTTGTTGTCGGGTTGTGAAGTGGCCCCCAGATTCGATATGCCTAGACTGCGACAAAAGTTAATCATACGCAGAAGGAGTTTTGTCATCAAGCTACAATATACTACCGGTATCTACGAAATGGAGCAAGCGCTGGAGCTGAAGAGAGCGTCATCATCTTCGGATTCGGGGGCCATTTGTGTCGCTGATGGTTGGGAGTTTTTCATTTTCCATCGGATTAGTGCAAAGCCAACTGGCGCTATATGCGGCTTGCTTGCACACGTCGAGAGATTGACGATCTCGTCATATTTGTTTTACATGTACGACCATTTTCATGTCAATGGCAGCAGTTACGAAGCCGAAAAGTTTGTTGGGCCGAGGCTCCTGAATTATCCTTAACGTTAGTAGAAACCACGCTAATGTCTAAAATACGTTGTCGTTTCTTGATTGCGGGGGTTTGCTGGGTCAATTAGATTCGCTCTAGCTCAATAAATCTCCCAAGGTCCATTTCTTTTGCCTGCTAGAAGTCTCCCAAGGGCGTTGTCTGCCTGTCGTTGCTTTGTCATTGTCATGGTCACTAAATGAATTCTCTGGAAAATGATTCCTTTGTAAATTGATATTTTGACTATTTCGATGCTCAAATTTTCATAATATAATATTTGACAGTCCAACCAAAATGACGGGAGGCACGACGATCCGGGAGAAGGTCGAGATCAACCTGAATGAGCACCGGTTCCTTACGTACAAGCTGCTCGAAGCGCTGTCTCACACGAGCGCCAATGTGAACCCGGCGATGCTGCGTTCGACGAATACGTACTTTGACTTGGTCGTCGAGAAAGACAAACAATTGCTCCATTCGATCAAACAACGTAAGCCCTGAAGACTTGAAACCAAGCGTGCATGACGCCTTCAACGTTGTAGTGAATAAACACCAAGCAGCGCAGAAGGAACTCGATGCGATCAAAGCCCAAATCGCAGACAAGGAACAGAAAATCATCCGATACGCCAAGGAATTGCGATCTGGGTACATATTTCCACGTCAGTTGAGCAAAATTGTTGATGCTTTGGTGCAGGCAACAGGCGATTTCAAGCGTTCTTGCTAAGCACCGACGCACTTTGGATCAATGTGCTCAAGATGCTCCGAATAAAGTCAAATTGGCACCGAGAGATGTCATCGCCTACGCCCACAAGATCGCATGCACAACAAGTGCACCTGCAAATTGGCAGCCCGGGGTACTTTTCCCCGCGCCATATATTCCAGCTTATTCTGCGTGTAGTACCCTATGTTTGGCTTTATGCCACCAGCGCCAACTCCTGAAATGATGCGCGCTGGTGTCTTGTCACGAGGCGGTAGACGAATCTCCCCATTTCTTGTAAACTTGCTCATCATGGCTGTAGTCATTGAGGAGACCGTGACGAAAGAAAACGCGTACGACGCGTTCAAGAAGAACCAGAACGCATCCTTGACATCTGTGCAACCTGAACGTGGAGTCGATGGCGAAATTGTGTACAAGAGTTTGGGCACAGCAGCGGATGGATCCGAACTTCCACCAGGCTGGAAAGGGGGCGATTCGGTTGAACTGTCGGCCGAAGCCTTGGTCAAACTACGTGGCCCCAGTGTCTTTGCAGTAGGCTCAATTGCTATTCTTCGCGTGATGTATCTTGCTTTCTCCCTAGGATCATGGCATTTCCTTACCGCATTTGCAACCCAACCAGCCCATTCCATCAGAATACATGGATATGCTACGTGCTAGCTTGGAGAAACAAAATCAAAACAAACGAGCTGCCGCGAACGGTACGTGAAGCTGGCATTAACGTAATTGATGCTAATGCATGGAGCTAGACGACGAAGGACCGAATGCAAAGAAAGCCAGGGAGGACGACACTGCCAGTTCCAGCTCAAGCGACCAAGACGGGTAAGAAAAAACCCAATGTGACCAGCTGAGTGAAACAAATGTCGTAGGGGCTCCGAGTCGGAAGAAGAAAGCGAAGCCGAGAAAGAAAAGATCCGCTGGTCATTGTCAGACGACAGCGACAGCGACTAGAAGTCGGTTGTGTAACTTCCTTCTCAAAGGAACGCACCCCCGTGCACGCTAATAATACACTACAACTGATCGATTTCCATTCCCTGATGCGTTTCAAGCGTTTGGCGGTGCTCGCCGTGGCGGCTGGCAGTGTGCTTGCAACCAATTTGTCATCTACAACGTTGTGCAGCCCCTCGACTTCAAAATGTGTTTTGCTCAATTCAGACTCGCTGTCGTTCGTGAATCAATCGCAGCTTAGTTTGGACGACAGCTCAGCCCAGGTAAGACCTTTTCATGTCTGAAATACTCAATAACTCCTAGACGGGCGTTGTCGGCCAAGCCATCTCGTACTCGAAAGCAGCGACGGCATCCCTCGTTGCTCAAGTCGACTCGGTTCGTGGATACACGCAAGATTGGTTCCATGTGTCTCTCAGTACAGTCTCGTCGAATCTTCCAGACTTTTTAACTTTTGTGCTCGTAGAAATGATGGCGATTTGGGCTTGTACGTCGACGTTATCTGCCCAAGACAAGCAACGATGTGCGCCACTTGGTAGCCCTTCAGTAGCTGAAATCAGCAGGTTCACAACATCTTTAGGGGATCCCTTGGCGGTCATGAACGGTAGTCAGTGCTTAGCCGTCGCTGGCGTTGGGAATTGCTCGAGCTTGGGTCTCTGTGAACGTCAACCGAATTGCTACTGGCCTCCTCCTGTCGACGATCGACAGCCGTATTTCACAGGCGATATGGCTGCTGCTGCAACAACGTGGACGAATTCAGGGTTTGTCCTCGTCTTCCTGCAAAGTCTTGACGATCGACATCTCTAGATACGTCGGGACGTTTGTGCCTTACATGATCCCCGGCCTCTTCTTAGCCCTGGTGACCTTTGTGTCGACGATAACATTTGTGATTTTGCGGTGTGGATTCGACGGATGCTATGGCTCTGCGCCTTTCAAATACGGGTCTATTTCATTATGACGAACCTCCTATTCATTGCCTTTTCTAGATATTCCAAGTGTAACAAGGTAGCGCCTGCGATAATCTTTGTCGCAAGTTCACTTGTCGTGGTTGTCGTCACGGCCATTGCATTCACTCAAAATCAAACCATGTCGGAAGGGATCGTCGGCGCATTCCAAGCGATGGATATTACGTTTGCAAACCTCAATGTCATGACGCGTAAGTCGGCTCAAAGTTGTCGAGTCGTGAAACTTTGTGGCGCTGTAGAAAATGTCGATGGCCCCTTGGCATCCATCAAACAAAATCTCAATACGTCCGTCGAGAGCATCCGTCAAGATTTAGGCACTACAACTTGGGTCTCGAGTAATTTCACAATGCTCTCACAAGTCACAACGCAATGGACGGCATCTCTTCAGGCTTTGGGACCATTTCCTTCTGGCTGTACTCTCTCGTCGTCGTCGGTCTGTATTTCTTGTCCATCAGCTCTGTGTCGAACTTTGCCGCAATCTCTAAATCAATGGCTGGCACAACTCGTTACGATCCGACAATCCGTCGACTCGTCAATCTCGACAATGCGTAGCAGCGTGGCCAGGTAAACCTTTTGCCTGTTTTAAGTCTCTGATGATTCTTTCTCTAGTGCTGAAGCTTCAATCTCCAACAGTTTACAATCAGCTTCCTTGCTAGTGGATTATGTCCAGCTTAAAGCAGCATCAAGCCAAACTAGTCTACACTCGGCATGGACGACGTTTAAAAAAATCGCCAAGTATCGCATCGAAGTCATCCTGGCCATTTTTATCCTCGGTCTTGCTGTTGCCTTCTTTGGTACGAAAGAACTTTGTTGACTTTTGCGAACTTATTCTCCAGGGCTAATCGCTCTTTGTGCTGGCTATCGCTCGAATTCGTCACGATGGATTAAAGTTATGCACGTGAGCTGGGGTCTTGGTGCCTGGGTTGCCTTTGTTGGCTTTATCATCTCGTCTGCCATGCTTGTCATTGCTATCTTGGGCAACGATGGCTGTCATTATGTCTTGGAGATACAGAAGAACGTCGGTACGTCTCCTTTGGAGCGGCATTGGGAAACATGACTGCTTTCTCCTAGAATTGATCTGGCCGGGACAACTTGCCAAAGTCCTCGACAGTTGCTACGCTGGCCAGAATCCACTCAACGCTTTGGATTTATCCAACGACTTGTCCTTTTCATGCTCGCTGCCAGCGTCCCTGTCGAATGCCTCTCAAGGCACAACTGCATTGTCGTCCTTCCAGTCTTTTGTCGCCCAAATGAATGGGTAGAATTACAACTTACTTTCCCATGAACCAACCTTTCATTTAGGTTTAGCACAGCTTCGTTTGGTCTATCGGACAGTTCGACAGCGAGTTTGATTGCCCAAGCGGCCAGATCAACGCCAGGGCTCAACGCGACGAACATTCGAACGCCTTGGACAATCTATGGACAAAGCTCAGCTGGCTCATCTTGTACCAATGCTACAACTGTACTATGTCGAGTTACATCGAGTCTTACGGCCTTGTAGGCTCCAACTTGCTTCATGAATGGTAAATGCACGACGTCGGCCTGCTACGCCGACTATGTGAAGGCCTATTCGACTGTTCTAGCGACAGACCAAATCGTAGTGAAGCTGCGGGAGCTCAAGGTATCGTTGCCCCTCGTCCTCTGATTTTTCCTCGGTTTCTAGAGTGACCTGGCTGCCGCGAGTCCTATCGTGCATTCGTCGTCGTGGCCATCATCTCTGACGTCCATTCAAGACGTGGCGACACAGTAAACTCATCAACCTACGACAAAAGCTTTCTAATTTGCCACATTGATAGATACACGACAGCTCTCAACAGTTTAAGCAAAGGCCCGATCCAGAGACTCCAGAATGGCCCGATGGGGTCGTTGCTCTTGGATATTGATCGCGTCAAGTGCTCGATGGACTGCTCTTGGCTTGTGGGGGCGACCGACCTCCTGTACACGAGTATTTGTACCAACCTCGTCGGATCGACGCTCTCCATTTCGCTGTGTGTGTTTCTGCTCTGTTTCTTTCTCTTGCCTATGATTGTTACGGCGATACTCCTTGAGAAGCGTCTGCGTGGCGTGCCCAAGGCCAAACTCCCCTTCTAGCTGTCGAGTGTTTCTTTTGTTACATTTTTAACCAACGCATATATCGTCTTTTCCCTTAAAATTGACTTGGCGGCATCATTCGATGGCCGGCTGTCTGCGCAGTCGTTCCTGCTCGTGTCGAGGGATTCGCTAGCTCCATATACGACGCATCGTCTGTATATGTGAATCCTTCAAAGAGACCGTCCGTATCGCGGTAAAAATGGCGACGACCCATGCTAGCTCGAAGTATTAGAATTCACTTCGACAATTTCAACTCCTTACCTGGAGCTAAGCATGCCGCCGCCTCGAGAATCTGGACTAACAATGGGCATGTCGGTAAATTCCTTGTCAAATTGAGATGTGTCGAGCGCTCCATTGAACGAAGGACGCCACGGCGGTGGCACTTGGCCAAGCGCGAGCTGTTCCCATTGAATTTCACTGAAAAATGGATGCTCTTTGATTTCCCCTGCGAAATTCCACATCTTAGCGATGGATTCAGTCGATGGCTGTCGTACTTGCATCGGTCGGACCCGTACCAAGACGTTTTGTTGGATCACGCTCCAAAAGCTTACTCAGTAAATCGATTGCTGCAGGGCTGAGGTATTTTGGAAACGTGAGCTCTCCTTGGCGAATTTTTTCAAACAATTTATCCCTAGCACGCGAAATTACAAATTGCAATGGAGGGAGAGACGTACCGATCTCGGCAGTAAAACGGAGGTAAACCCGTGAGCATTTCATAAAGGAGCGCGCCGAGAGACCACCAATCGACCGCTCGTCCGTGGCCCGATCGGTTGAGGATCTCAGGAGCGAGATATTCGGGCGTCCCACAAAAGGAATTGGCCCCTGAGAAGTCGTCCTATGTCGCAATGAGATTCGACACAAGTCTCGACGATAACGACGTACTTGGATGCCTTCTTTCGACAATCCAAAGTCTGTCAGGCGGATATGGCCATTTTCATCAAGCAAGACGTTCTCGGGTTTCAAGTCGCGGTAAATAATGTCCAAATTGTGTACATATTCAATCGCAAGCGTGATTTCCGCCGCGTAGAAGCGCGCACGAGGTTCTTTGAAGCGCTGGACTTTGCCCAAATGGAAAAACAATTCACCGCCGGCACAATAGTCCAAAACAAAGTAGAGCTTGTCCACCGTTTGAAAGGCATAGTTGAGGCCTACGTGAAGATATTTAGCAAGGGAATCTCATATGCCATTTGAATCCATACCGACGATGAATGGATGCCGAACATAGCCCAAGACATGGCGTTCTGTCCGGGTATGCTCGACTTGGTTGCGTTTGATGATATTTTCTTTTCGCAAAACTTTCATGGCGTACACGAGACCATTGTCGCGCTTGCGGACCAAGAGCACTTTGCCAAACGAGCCTTTGCCAATGACTTTGACGAGATGAAAGTCATCCAATGTCACTTTGCCTTCAGGGGCGACAGGCTGCGTCGTTGTCGGCGCGCTAGTTGGCGCGGAAGTTGCCATGTCCATGGAAAACGCAAACTAAGGAAACCACGTCGGTGATGACTGCTACGTGAAAATTGCAATTGTACCTCGTCGTCTTTGGGATCATCGTCACCAGAAAACATGAAATCCATCTAGAAATTCAACGTAAGCACCGTGATCAAGCATGTCAGGCAATCAACGTACGTCCATTTCGCCAATGTTGCCTTGGCTCGCTGGAATTGGAATCGACGACGTGCTTGGATGATGGAAAAAATGCTGCGACAACACCAATCCAGCTGGGATGGAATTGGCTTCGGCCGAGATAAACTCGATAAAACTGCGCGACTGGAGCAGTGGATTCACGTATGGATAGCTGAGTAATTGCGCCATCCATCTCGACAATTCATCGCGACATCGTTCGATTACTTGTTGGTTGGACACGTTGGCATTCGCCACTTGAGGACATGGCGGTAGATTCAAGTGGCGGAATTCCGTGCTGATGTTCAAGCTCAATTGCTCAAACATTTCCAATCGCCGGTAGACTGTCCACGACGAGAGCATGCCCGCCATGCTTTGTTGCTGCTGGACTGTCAATATAAAGACCTAGACAGAGATAGCGCGTTAGAACTGCCACGAAGTGGCAAATCACTCACAAAGATATTTGGATAGCGCTGCTGTGGATCCTGCAAGATGCCATAGCCGCTGATAGCAACATTCACAGCCATCTTGCGCGCGGCGGGGTGGTGGTCAGGACGAAAGACTGCAGTACTGCCAGTGGGGTTGCGAGACCTCTGTAAACTAATTCTTCGACGAGCAAGCCTCTAAGAATGAATATCCACCGCACTGAATTTCAGTATGCCAAAGCGAACAGGTAACTTGTGTCCACTCGGAAATTTCCTAATTACACTCAGAACTAGGACAATTCCTGAGGAAACGCATCGTCCAGTCCCACAACGCCCAACCCAATTTCTGCTTCGAGGACGAAATAAAACGAGCGACTCCCGTGGCCACCACAGCCGGCGCATCGTATGGTTTGCCCCCGCCTCTGCCGCCCTGAACATCCTTCTCCATAGCCAGCGCGTGTGAGCTAACGCGCGCGACGAAACTAATTTTGACGCACGAAGTCCACCGACGACCCAGCCAAATGTTCAACCTGGTCTTATCACTTTGTGTCAATGACATGGCAGAGTTGCCCAATGCATGGACACCTTGTTTCGCTCGACATCTCTTCATCCACACTTGATCTATCGCAGTGCAGCGACCATAGAACACACGACGAAGTGTGTGGGCTTTTGGTTCCATTCTTGTCGAGTGTCGATTGCAACAGAAAAGCAACAGTAAACAGTATAAATTGATACAGGTCCAACCGCGATACATCCACCTGGAAAGGACGTGTTGGACATTTCGAAAGTATAATTTTTGACAGGATATGCATAATGTAAGCAAGTATGTAACAAAAATATAAGCAAATGTATATGCAATTTTGTATGCTAGGATTTAAATCCGAGAACATGTTGGTGTATATTTTACGCATTTTAATACGTCAGTAGGTAGATTCGATATCCGTTTGGCCGCACAACACACACAGCCGAGTCGACACAAAGTGTGGTGCCACGAAATGTCGTCGGTGTCGTCGTCGTGGACGTCGACGGGGCTCTTTGTGCTCTTCTGCGTGATTAATTTCCTCAATTTCCTCGACCGTGGTATCATTCCTGGCGCGCCAACGCAGTTTCAGTACTTTATCCAGACAACACGCAATGTATCAACTTCCCAAGAGGGCTTCTACTTGGGCCTCTTGACGTCCAGCTTTGTCGCAAGCTACGCTGTCTTTGTGCTTCTCTTTGGCTATCTCTCAATCTTCATACAGCCGTTCCGTCTCGTTGCCATTGGTCTCTTTGTGTGGTGCCTTGCTGTCCTCCTCTGTGGCCTCGCCAAGGAAGCCGAGAGCTTTTCGCTCTTGCTGGTCGGCCGACTTCTCAGTGGCATTGGCGAATCGTCCTTTCAGTGCATCGCACCAGCATTTATCGACGACAATGCGCCAGCCAACACGCAATCTTTCTGGCTTGGCGTCTTCTATGCTTGTAGCTCCGTACGACTGGTCAAACTCTCGCTGGCATTGACCATTTTTGTCGTCTAGGTTGGCCTTGCCTTTGGTGTGCAATACGGCGCCGTGATGGCCAATTCGCCGTGGGGGTGGTCTTGGGCCTTCTACTTGGAAGCGATCGTCGTCTTTCCTCTCGCGTGCATTTGTCTGTGGGCTGTGCCTGACGCATACAATCGTCGACCAAGTACTGCGCCACCAGAGCTCAAGGCGAAGGACGGCAGTCAGTTGGAACGGAGGACGTTCTGGGCTGAAGTATGCAGTGTGTGCCACAACGCCATCTTCTTCCTCATTATCTGGGGAGCGGGGGCATCAGTCTTTTCGCTCTCGGGCTTGAGTACATTTGGGACTCTCTTCCTTGTTGGTCTTGGCGTTTTTCCAAACGACATTGAAGCGTCGCTCGTCCTCGGCTGTATCGTCGGTAGGATCTCTCCCTCTCTCGGTGTTTCATCATCTCACGTCTTTGTAGTTGCCAGTGGAATCCTCGGAACGCCTTTGGGTGGTCTCGCTTTGGACTGGGAAGCTGCCAACCATCCACCATCTCGACGACAGTTCATTGCGCTCCGACAGCTTGTGTTTCTCTCGCTGCTCGTCGTCGTCTTTGCCCTACTTTCGTGGGCAGCTCTTCCGATCAAGTTTTGGTTCCTCTTTTTGTATACCTGGACGCTCGTGCTCTTCTCCGCGTCGACGGCTGCAACCATTACCGCTCTCTTGCTATGTGTGCATCCTTCCCGTCGAGCCCTCGCGACAGGCGTCTATGCGCTCCTTGTCCATGTCTTTGGCGACGTCCCAGCTCCCATCATCATCGGCGCTTTGAAAGATGCGTGGGCACCGCATTGCAACAGTCTCGTGGTCAATCAAAACGTTGTGCTCAATCCAGAGTGCGCGACGAAAGACTACGACGGACTCTTGATGACGATGTTATGTCCGTTGCTGTGGATGATTTGGTCGGCCCTGAGCTATGGCGGCGCGTTTATCCTCTCAAGACGCCACGTCATCTACCACCCAGACGCTGAAAACATCCAAGACGATGGCCACGACTCGAAAACGTCGACCATCTAAATTTGACGAGAAATACTCGCACGCCGTGCTGCCACGTATGAAACCGCCCGTGAATTTTGATTGGGTGGCTAAATTTAGACCGGCTAATATAAAAATATCCACCCCAACTCTCACGATGGCTGTCAGTTGGAAATTCTCGACCATGCTTCGTGGATTGCTGCTTTCGACGCTCGCGACGGTCGCGTGGGGTCAAACGCCATCGTGGCCTCCGTCTGGACAATGCTCAGCGAACGGAACCGCGTTCTGGAGCGCGCAATGTCCGTCGTTGACGACCAACGTCGTGCCGATCACGGTCACGCAATATGCAGCTGGCAGTTTTGCCAATGTGAATCTTTCCTCCCTCACGACGATCGACGAAGCGCGTGCGGTGCTCCAAGGCGCTAGTGCGGTCAAAGCCATGAGTGGACTGCGCTCTGAGAGCACGGACTACTACAATTCTTCCCTGACCAATATCATGATTACCTTCTGCTACTACACGTCGACGGCGGATGATCTCGCGCGGTGTGTGCCGGCGTCGAGCCCATATGCTCAAAAAAACAAAGGAAACAACTCGAATACGTGCATGAATGTGACTGGAAATGGCTCATGCGTCGCCCAAGGACTCTGTGAACGTCTCCCCAACTGCATGTGGCCCCGTGCGGATCCGACGCAGGTACAAAATATGTCCCCCCAAAGTTCCGACTGGACTCTCGTTGTAGCCCCGTTTGCCGCGCTTTACTGACGATCAAATCAATGCAGCTAGGGACTGGGTGACAACCTCGTACGCAAAGTCGCTTGCGCCGTACGCTGGTCCAGGGTACGTCGTCCATCTTTTGGACCATCTTTGCTAAGTTGTCGCCGTCTCTAGAATTGCCTTCGCTGTCTTGACCTTTCTCGGCTTTGGTGCCTTTTTCATCTTGCGCTGTTTTTGCAATCGCTGCGGCGGTCGAGATCCTGCCGAGCGTGGATATACATGGTGCGGTGTCATGACGCCTGGCATTGCGTTCTTCATCTTTTCAATTGTCATCTTTATCTGCTCCGTGGCTGCCTACGTCCAGAACAACACGGTCACCGCGCGGGTACGCTGCTGCTGCGCTTTAAAGGTTTTGTTCATTTTGGACTGCTGTAGTTCCACGACTTGCTCTCCGTGCTGACGGACACGATCAACAATTTGAACGCGAATTCCAACAATTGGCTTGCTCCTCTCCGTTCGATTCAAGATCTCCAAGCCACGTCGACGGCGAAAGTCCAATCTGTGCTGGCAGACACGACGTGGGTGACCTCGTCCGCGGCGAAATTGAAGGTATGTGCTATCCATGGCCCCTCCAAAGTGGACTCAAATGACGTGGCAGGCTCTTGGCGACTCGTTTGATACGTATTACTCGTCGGGATTTCCTCAAACGTGTGTCCAAAATGGTGCCGTCTGCTTGACTTGTCCGTCGTCGATCTGCGGGGGATCGACTGCGACGCCCAAGGCTGTCCTCTCGGACTGGAACTCGATGGCCACACAGCTTGAAAAGACGTTCCAACTCACGCGCGATGCCATGTACAGCGGCACGACGACCATCTTTTCAGCGGCCAACGATGCTGAAGACGCATTGACTGCAGTCGCGGCCGCCACCGCCAATTCGGGCTCGACGGTGTCCCAAGTGCAGACGACGTTTGACAGCATTTCGTACGCTCGAACGGGTCTTGTGCTGAGCATTTTCATCCTGGGTCTCTTTGTCGCGTTCCTCGGCATGGCTGGGTTCCTCAAAGGCATTTGCAAAGACAAGTCCAAGTGGATCCATCTCCTCCACGTGTCGTGGGGCCTTGGCGTCATCCTATGTATCATTTCGTTCGTCGTCGCGTCCTGCTTGGTCGCTGTCTCGGCCGTGTGGTTTGACGGATGCCAATATTTGGACATGGTCATGAACGACATGACCCCTTACTTTTCAGCTGAAACGTCCCGCGTTGTCGGCGCCTGCATCCACAGTAAAGCATCTTTTCCTTTTGATCTTTCTCACGCTTATGTATCATAGGCACAAGCGTTCTCACGGCCATTGGCATGGCCTCTGCCTATGGAACGTCATGTGAAATTGCCGAACGCTACCGCACGGCGCAAAAAGTACATTCCCCCCTTCCAAATGTTCTAACTCGTCGTCTAGTTGGGCATGATGACGCGTTTCCAGTCGTTGAATCAACTCGGCATGGAGATTCTATCGTACAACGAGTCGCTATTCGGCTGGGATTCCCAGTAAACATTACATTCTCATGGAAGGTCTCACTCGCTTCTTGTAGAGTCCACTATGGCCTTGTCTCGACGGCTGCGACGGCAATGAGCTCTGACATGAATAAAATGGGAGATTTCTCGGTGCTGGAGAAGCCCTGGACACTCTACGGCGAACAAAGCGCTGGTGGTTCCTGTACTTCCGACGCGTAAGAATCTTTCTACTGCCAACCTTGACAAGAACGTTGTCCTTAGGGATCCTCCAAAATGCTACATGAAGACCAAATGCAGTACTAGTACTAGCGCCACGTGTTACAGTGCTTTCACCGACGCCATCGACTACACTCGTGCGCGAAACTCCATCCGTAGCAAGCTCCAGACAATGCGGCAAGACTTTATTGGCGACGTGGGCTTTAGCAATTCGCCAGGTACTTTCAAATGCCTCGCCACTCGAGTAATTTGTTGACCTCAGGCTGGCCTGGTGGCGATGCATCCATTAGCTCGATTGCAAGGGCTTATGCGCAAAAACTCGAGACTTTCGTCACGACGACCATCACGCCCGTGGCGTCCCTCGGCGTGTGGAACCAAGTCAATGCTCTCCAGTGCACCAGTGCCTCTGGCTGTGGCTGGATCAATGAAGAGTACGCGATGGTACATTCCCTGCTATGCCAAGACTTGCTCGGGGCGTGCCTCAATATCGCCCTCTCTGTCTTCATGAACGCGCTCTTTCTACTCCCGATGGCCATTTGCGGCATTGTGCTTCAGAAACGACTCCGCGCAATTCGTGGCGGCACGTACGGGGCGATGGAACCCCCCGCCCCTGGTGTCGAGCTCACAGGGCGTCAGAAGCTGGAGAAGAAGCTCGAAGCCCTCACGAAAGGCCAAATGACACCAGTGTAGTTGCGATATATTCATAGACAATTTTTGCATTTCTTGGTGGTTTTGGACGCTACGAGCGCAGTGTTGAGCTCTTAATGTTCGAACGAATGGCTCTAGAAACGACTTTGTAGCTTTGTAACCTTGTTCCGAAAGGTCACGAGGCACGCCGCCTATAAATATCTCGGCGACACAACCGTTGAAACCAGCCAGCCAGCCAGCCTTTCCAGATTGAAATAACGAGAAACCCATGGCGGCCCGAACTCCATCTACGTCGTCGCTCAAGCAGCCAGGGCTTGGGGCGAAGAGCGCGAGCAACATTGGCCGCGTCAAGCAACAAGAAGCAACGGCGGCCAACGTTGCCTCCCCCAAGGGCATCTCGCAGAAGAAGGTAGTAGCCCATGGTTCCAAACGGTTGCCCACGACTTTTCTAGGCGACGGATGGGGAAATCCAAGTCGCGCGACGTCGTCTTAGTGTGGTGAGCGACAACAAACTGGTGGAAGGGCTAGCTGCTGTCACGACGGCAGATGCCGAAGGAGTCCAAGACGGCACGAGCACGATCGGGTGTTACGCGGGCGTGTCCAAGAAAGGCTACGCCCCGTACAATCCTCGCAAGAAGAACCAAGACAGCATGATCATGCAGTTCCACGCCGAGTCCAAAACGCTCCTCCTTGGCGTATTTGACGGCCACGGCGAAGCGGGCGACGGTGTCTCTCAGTACTTTCGCACGCATTTCCCCCCAGAGCTGTTCAACCACGCGCAGTTTGCTCCCACGGGGGATGTGGCCAAGGACACGGCGGGCATTCAAGGTAGATAGATATCCATCGTCTTCTAGGAACTCACGCATGGATCTCTAGCGGCGGTGGCTTTTGCCCTCAATGCTGTCGAGAAGCGAGTGATCCGGGACACTTCGATCGACACGGAATTCAGTGGCAGCACGGGCGTTGTTGTTGTCATCCGCGACCGGTCTGCGTCTTCCCTTGAAATCCACGTCTGACGTGGCATTGATAGATTGCTCATCGTTGGCAACGTCGGCGACTCTCGTATCACGCGTGGCTTTATGCAATCGAATGTTCTCACGGCTGCTGCCGTCTCGAAAGACCACAAGCCCGACGTACCGACTGAAAAGGCCCGCATTTTGGCTGCTGGAGGGCGCGTCTTTGCCGTCGAATACGACGACGGTGCTCCTTTCGTCTCTCCAGTTTGTCCTGACTGGGAGACTTGTAGGTATTGACGGCCCCCCTCGAGTTTGGCTTGGACACATGGATGTCCCCGGGCTCGCCATGAGTAGAAGTTTAGGAGATGCAGTGGCTCACACGGCGGGGGTACGACGACTGCGATCGCCGTTGGATTTAGTTGACGTCGTAGGTGAGCTCGGAGCCAGAATTTTTTGTCCATATGCTCGACTCGAACGATCGATGCTTGGTCATTGCGACGGATGGACTTTGGGAATTCATGACAGACGACGAAGTGATCAAAATGGTCGCGCCGCACACGGATCCCAAGCAAGCGGTGCCTTGAATCAATGAGGAAAAGCATGGAATAATGCTGGAATGATAGGTGGATGTGCTCATCTTGGAAGCGAATCGCCGCTGGATGAAAGAAGAACAGGTGATTGACGACACGACAGTCATCGTTGCGTTTGTCGACATCAAGTAAACGCGTCATGGTCTAGATCTATGTAGAGAATATATCGCCGTGTTGATAAGACTAATCCAAGTGGAATACTGGAGGCGGTACTTGCCGGAATCCCATCTTGGCGACGAGCAATAGCAACGGGATGAATACCATCTTGATGTTGACGATGCCAAAGATGGAAATGCTGTTGCCAATTTCTTTCCAGCTTCCTTCGTCCTTGACTAAAAAGAAGAAATGCAGCGCAAGGATGTCAGAGAGAAGCACAACGAGCAAGAAAAGACTAGAAAGTGTTCAGAATAGCTTTTGAGATTGCACTCACCGATTCGGTTGATGACCGCGCAACGTTAAGAGCACATGGAATGCGCAAGTGACAATGACCATTGGCAAGAGGATCTTGAATACCAACAGCGCACCCATCACAAAAGGGTCAAAGACCGTCACGAAACGAAATGTGGATGAAATTTCAAAGCTGCTCATACTTGCGATGTTGCCCGTCGCGAAGAAACTCAATTTGAAGAAAATCAAATACCACAACGCAAGTCGCACATCTTCTGCATTGACACCTGCACATACGTCAGCATGGGGTGAATCAAGTCAGGCTGTCGTACCCGATTGATGAGCAGGTTTGGAGGTGCTCGATCCTTCTAGGCGAATCCACAGCAGCAAGGTGAGACAGAATATCGCGTAGAAGAACATTTCGTAGGAAATGCATAGTAGGAAGAAGAAGGGCGACACAGCCAGCATGATTTGAATGAGTCGATATTGATACGATTGAGATGGAGTCCAAGCGAGAGATGCAAAGGAGCCACACGCGAGGACCTACAGAGTTGTCAAGGATGCCAAAGAGGAATATATGTACCCAATTGAGGTAGATCCAAAAGGCAGGGTTTGTACCAGGTTGGCTCAGTGCTTGCATTGTACCGACAAGGGATCCAAATGAAGCGAGAATAAAGAGCAAGCTGATGCCATGAATCATTGGATAGCATTGCCACCAAATAATGAAACCCAAAAGAAGCCAAATGGCACCGCCTAGGCACAAAATAAGTCGTCATTGAACTCAGCGGGAATACCAGCAAGCACCAACGTCAAATCGTCACCATAGTCGACAGGCACGACAGGAAAGATTGCCAACAGAATGCACCCACCCAGCCACAAACCTAGAGATCAACAATATTTGAAACTTCATGTGGAGTGGGTTAAACGTACGCGCTGTTCCAGTGTTGTAGATGGCAACCAAGTTTGGGTAGATACCAACAACAAGGCACAACGCAGAAAAGACACTGCGAGTTGAATACCCAAACACAATCAGCTCAACACTGATAGCCACAAGAATGATCACGCCAAAGCCAAGGTGGCTTTGCGATACCTAAGCAGAAGATGAGTTGACCGTGCATGAGGACACTTTACGAGAAGGTGGGATTCGCGGATTAAGTAGCGCCAAAAGACAAGTGGAAAGACCAAGTAGAGATAGTACATCGGTGTTGCACTATGATTGTACAAGTACATGGCAACAAAACCAACGACAATTGTGAGAATAGCAGGTCTGTCCACTTGTCCACGGTGTACAAAGAGTGAGGTGACAGAAAACGGCCACTGAGCCACAGCTACGTAAAGAACAAGCATCCAACCGACATAGCCGAGAGCAATGATCGACATAAGAAGAAGCCAGTCGTAGCTAGTGGAACATATTAGTTCAAGCAATCGAATGCTGCGTACCGCTGGAAATGACGCAGGCCAGCAAGAGCATCGCGGATGATTTGTTGACTCAAGGCTTCAATTTCTCCATAAGCTTTAGCACCAAATGAGCGCTCGACAGTCGCAAGAAGTGATGGAACTTCGTCAAGACGAGGGAAGGGGCGAAAGAATATCGGCCACGTCGCCTCTTGCTTCTCAGTTTGTTTCATCTTGGCATGAAGAAAGAGAGCTTGAGCATTAAACGCCACTGCCCTCGCACGGTAAAGTCCTTGCTGGAGATAGGAGAATGGTAGCACACCGACTGAATTGCGTGGGTATGGCAACCCCAAGAGTGCAGCCGCAAGTGGAGCAATATCAGCCTGAAGGACGTCCTTTCGCACAAAAGACGAGAGGTGCCAGTCCCTATCCCTTGATTCACACAAATTCAATATAGAGGACTCACTTAAGGGCGGCAGCTTCTTGTATTTTATGAGCATGAAGCTGAGCAAACACTTGGTCGTGGGAATGGCTGGGCACGTCAAACTGGAACTTGTCTATGACAATTAGCAGTATATAAGAGCAAAATAATTACCGTCAACAGTGGCTTTTGTTGGAGGTTGAATACCTGCACCCCAAACAACAAGTGGTGTTCGAGTGTTGGAAGGAGCACCGTCACCGTGCGATCCCTGATGGCTCATGCCGTGATCGGCGCTGAAAATATAGGCAGTCTTGTCGTCCTTGAAAAAATCTAGCAGAGTTTAATTTCGTAAGATAAATTTGGTTGCACCTTCAAGCATGTTGTGAATGCCTTCAACTAAACGATCGACGAGAGCAACGTTCGCAATGTATTCTACGACAACGTCAAGTTTCAAGTAGTTCATTGGAATCACCTCTTGAGTGTGGCCGGTGGGCATGTCCATTCGTGTCAATCCCAAGGAAATGAAAGAAGAATAACACTTGGTTCGAATGAAGTCGGTCGTACAGCGTGCGATTATTTCGCGCTTCATCAATCAAACTCTACTAAAGTGGTCATGAAATCCCAAGATAAATACTGCACCTTGACTTTGAAATACACCCAAGTGTCGAGAGCACTTCCATCCTTTGCAAAGTCTTCTTCGGAACTTGAGTAGTGCTTCTCGTGTGCATGCTCGACGTTCTTGGCGAACATGGGGACTATATCAGGACTGCCATAGAGCCAAGAGTGAGTGCTAAGCATAAACATAAATATCTAGCAAAGCGTGGATCTATATGGTACCTTTGATTGAAGATCGAATCAAAGTCAACGGGATTTTCATGCCATCCTCTCGTGACAGCACTCACATCTTCGTACATGCCTGCAAACATGGCAACATGTCCAGGCCGTGACTCTGTGGGAACACTAGACATATCGATAAACACTTTGATAGCTCAGTAGAGTATACCCTGTGTGGGAAACGCCCCAGCTACCCCAATCTTTGATGACGTGGCGCAAAAATGGCGCTCGAGTCGGCTCATCTGTGTATCGGCTCGGAATGAGCGAGCTCAAATTTGCTTCAGTCAGTCTCGAATGCGCAAAGACTGCAAAACTGTCATTTGCCTCGAAAAACTTGTCGGCGCGGCAACCATCAGCAATGAAAATCACCAAGCGTTTTGCTGGTGGCGGGTACGATGCATGGAGCACTTCGACCGTCGGGATATTGTGCACCACGGGGGACTTGAAGTAAATGTCAAATATGCTAAGCACGTAAATCGCATGGAACAGCGTTCCGAGCACCAACAGACCTGTCGGCCACGACGACCGTCCTGCCTTCATCCGCGCCTTTCCACTAAAATTCAAAGATGTCGCCACGGGAGGATGGATTCCGGATAACCTGCCATGATTATCCGGATGACCAACGTATCAAAATTGTGAATTCCAGCATTGCTCACGCCATGGCGCCAGAGGGTGTTCTTTTTATTTTGACAAATATCACAAATTTGGGTAAAATTTCACCACTTTACATCTTTTTCATTGAAATTCGTGAAATTTTCACGACATCATGGTCCGAATGTCGACACTTGACATGAGTCCCCTTAATCCTAAAACAAACGACTAACCATAGATGGACGGACGGCGAAGATTGCGCAGTGGATATTTGTGTCATTTGTGAGCGACGTCCTGCCTCTCACTGGGAGTTTGGAGGTCCATCAAGTTCACTTCACAGGTGCTCGTATTTCTGGTGGCTACAAAGTTTGAAAAAGTTCACTTTCAGCCACGGGGTGGCTGATGTCATGATGGTCATGTTGGCATGAATATGGATGGACATTTTAGTTGGAATGCTGGTTTTGGTAGACCTTGAGGTGAGATAATCATGTCCCGTAGCGTTTTCCTCGGCATCCAAGCAGACATGGATGGCTGTGGGATGTGCCCGTCAAATTCAAGTCTGCAAAGATCTTGGAATCCAGGGAGCTCCCCGCCTTGTGCCGTGCGTTTGCGAGGTTGCATATAGCATTCACTTCCCCCCGTTAGCATGATGCAGCTCTCAATTTTTACTGTGCTTTCCACGCAAACTTATCTCGACAACCACGCCAGTGTGAAGCAGTAGTTCCTTCCGTAGTCGTGCACATCCAGCACAGCGCCACAGACCTGAGATTGTAAAAACCGTTTCTCTAGAATACTAGTATTCGAATCATGACTGGAATAAGAGGCAAATGGCTTTCATTCCAGCCACAATTTCAATAAGCAGAGCTTTGCAATCTTAGTCATGTGTCAGTCACAGTGATTACGAGAATGGCAGAACCGGAAAATAGTATTCATTTATAAGGTTTTATCCGTAAAATTGGTTTTTATTTCAACAATGTATGCAATTATAAAGGATATACAAATATGTGGAATTTGAAGGTTGTGGTTCAAATTTATGATGCGCAGTCTCGTGCACGCACTCTTGGCGCTGGTTCTCGCGAGCTTTGCCTATGCGGCTCAAGATGCAGCCTCTGTGACGACTGTGTCAACCAAGACACTCAACGAATACTTCAAGCCAGCGGTGCCAGTTCAAATCGACTCTGCAACCCACATCGAGCAAGTGAACGATTTCAAGTCTCTGTGGCATTTGGCCTCGAACAAGGGCAATTTTGACGTGGAGGTGGAAGAAGACAGCTCCAATGGCGCGTTGTCTCTCTCGGCTGTGTACTCGATCGACGAACACGGCAGCAAGACATTGATTTACCAACCTGCTGGCACTCCGACGAATTGGATTCTCGGCGCTGGCATCATTCTCATTTTCATTGGTGTGATCACGATGACGTCGTCTCGACCTTCATCTATTGCACGAGCGCCTGCGCCAGTGCCACCTCCGTCTTCGCCCAAAGGCAGTGCAGAAGCTACGAATGCTGCCATTCGTCGTCGACGTTCCAAACTTGAATAAACATGCACCAAAATGGATGGTAATGCCACTTTTTCGTTGCTCTTCAATTCTGCCCACATGAGCACGGCCTTACGACAGGTCTAGCACCTGCACAAGTCACTGTCGTTGACGTCTTCTAGTGACAAAGCGGTGGCCACGTGCACGCCGGTGACAGAAATGCAAATCAAGTTTTAAACACTCTGTGTGACAGCCTTTCTGGTCAAAATTAGCTCCAAGAGGTCAAAATAGCCGCCAACTTGCTGAAAAGATCGATTTTGTTCAAACTATCACGACGACAGCCTGGTCATTCCTCGTCTCCAGAGAGCGCTTTCATCGCGACCACGTCCAATAAAGATCATTTTATAATCTCTTTGAGGGAATATGAGAGTCTTGTCGCTTTGACAATCCTGGGGTTTCAAGGGGGGGGGGGCAAATGACGCAGCTACGAGGAATGCAGCACACAGACAGACATGATGCGATACTTGTCAATAAGAAGTATCAGGCGTTGGGGGCTCTAGACATTACTATGTAAGTCCATCCTTGTCAGCTTGATGGGCTCATGTCTGGTTTTACGAATTGGAATTATTCAGCTCTGCTCTGATTAACATATTTTGGAAAGGAACTCCACACGTAGTGGCGTACTAGCGCACAAGTCTCACGTGGCTTCGTGGCAATGCATTAAGCTGTCAAGCAAAGCCAGAGAGAGAAACAAGTACTGCCCATGAAGATTGATCACCCAGGAAATATTCATATTAGTTTGTATGAACTAAGTCAATATGATATATGTTGACCGGTCGTCGTTTGATTGAAATTGTGTTTGATTTAAACTATGGGCAAGTCGAATCTCGACTTGGACAAGCGAACCACTGCTCGCGGTCAGCTGGAGTCTCTCAGTGGCGGTCGCACGACATAACAAAACGCGAGAGGATGCTGTCAAGGCAGACCGAGTGCCGTACCACGCATCGCGATGGGTATTACTACGCAACGCGGACATCTACAGCGGAAGAGATCGACATCGAATTGTACAATGCAGGATTCGTCCAAGACCAAACGTTTACGAATTTGCCGTGGCCCAAGCGGATCTTGATCGGCTTGTTGTACTTTATCCTCGCTATGATGTCGTTGTATGCATTTATGGCTGCTGTCAAGATCATGGGGGAAAGTTTTACGCTCTTGTTTGCCTGCCGCACAAAAAGCGCATTTGAATTCGCCAAGAACCCAGTTGCAGGTCTCATGGTCGGTATTATCGCGACGGCTATGTTGCATTCGTCAGGCACAGTGACGTCTGTGACCGTCGCCATCGTTGGCTCGGGCGGACTGGATGTTCGTGCAGCGATTCCAATCATCATGGGGGCCAATGTTGGGACCAGTGTCACGTGTGTCATGGTCGCGTTTGCTCAAATTTCCAAGCGCGACCAGTTTGAACGCGCTGTTGGTGCTGCAACCATCCACGACATGTACAATATTTGGTCTGTCATCGTCATGTTTCCGCTCGAGCTTGCCTTTCATCCTCTCGAAAAACTAGCGCATGCTTGTGTCGGCGGTGGTGGCAGGACATCCTTTAAATTTGACTCCCCCGTTGACGCCGCCGTCGCTCCCTTTGCCAATCTCATTCTCAACGTGAACAAGCCCACGCTGTACCGTGTTGCTAGAGGGGAAGACGTCTGTGGCTCTGATGTGTACCTTGTCGAGAGCGGGATGTTTGAATCCGCCAGCCGCCACCGCTCCATGAGTAACTCCGCCATTGGGGGCATTTGCTTGACGTTGGGCTTTCTCATGCTCGTCTTTTCGCTGCTCTCCTTGGTGCATATGCTGTCCAAGCTCCTCAAGGGAACTGCCCAGAAGTATGTCCGTCGCGCCCTCGACTTCAGTGGCTATCTCAATGTCCTCCTTGGCTTTGCCATCACATTTTGCGTTCATTCTTCGACGATTGTCACGTCAACCTTGACGCCGATGGCCGGTCTTGGAGTCATCTCGCTCGAACAAGCTTATCCGCTTATCCTTGGTGCCAATGTTGGCACAACGGTGACCGCGTTGCTGGCGTCGTGGGTCACTGGAGAATACGATGCCGTCCAAGTCGCGCTCGCGCACTTTTGGTTCAATATTTGGGGCGTCTTCCTCTTTTACCCGATCAAAGTGATGCGGTATCCCATTTTGCATTGTGCTGAACGCCTTGGTCACTACAGCGCGCGATGGCCGATCGTCGCGCTGCTCTTTCTCTTCACGGTGTTCATTTTAATCCCTGGCGGTGGCATTGGCTTGGTCTATTTGTACAACGGCAACTCGGTGGCGTTTGGCTTCTTCGTCGCGATCATTTCCATCCTCGTCGTTGTCCTCCTGGGGTTCTACTGGTGGTATTTCTGCATGGATGGCCGCCGCATGTGGCATGAATTCCTCGAAGACAAAGCCGAGCACCATCGTTTGCAATTGGAAGCAGTCAAACGCGCTCATCAAGAGGAACTCGAGTGATTCTGCATGCATCGACTATTTAATGCAGTTCTATATATTGGCCCCATCTTGTGCTCCCACTCGAATGTTTTCTCGTTCGCCATCAACTTTGTGCCTCTCCTCCATTCAAACCAACGACTGCTGATGCCTTTGCCTCCACTGTAAATTGCACATGAATCAAAGGGCGAGCTAGCAAAAGTCTGCGAATTATCCATGATTATCATCGGCCATCTACAATGCTTTTATGCTCGAGAGCTAAACCATCCATGGCCAACGCGAACACCTTAGCCACGTCAACTTATTGGACTTGACGCCATTGATTTTCTGGTTTATTTGGATTGCTCCAACTTTTCAAGATGGACTTTGATACGTTCGCCATAGTCGCTGTCAACGGCGGTAAAATTCGCCACCTACACAATCTCTCAGCCATGGAATGTCAATGGAAGGACTAACCGCGCGGTCTTGAATCGCCACGTTCTTCGTCAAATGCAAACCTTGAGCAATGTTTTCAGCAAGTCGGTCACGTGCTTGGTCATCAAGCACCTACAGCCCAAGCGTGTCAATAAAAAGCCGATGGCCGAGAGGGTTGCTCACCTCGCGGTAAAAGACTCCAACTTGGGAAAAGTTATCGTCATCTTGGGTGTCATATCGGCCAACTTGAGCAGCTTGCAGCGTCGAGGGCGCTTCGTTTCTTGGTGGTGACGCATAGTCTGGTCCTTTGCTGCTGTTGGGAAAGTAATTGGGAGCGTCGCCTTGGTTTCCATCGACAGTCATGAATCCGTCGCGTTGATAATTTTGTGGCGCTGGGGGCACGGGGCGATTCACTGGAATCTGCTGGTAATTCACTCCAAGACGGTAGCGTTGCGTGTCCGAGTAGGAAAAGAGTCGCCCTTGGAGCATTTTGTCAGGCGACGCTTGAATTCCAGGGACAAAATGCGCTGGAGAGAAGGCAAGCTGCTCCACTTCGCTGAAATAATTCGTCGGGTTGCGATTCAAGACCAATTTGCCCACGGGCTGAAGGGGATACCGTTTGTGCGACCACACTTTAGTCACATCGAATGGATTCAAGTCCTTGTCCGTCAAATGCTGGTCGGCTTCCGCTTGCGTCATGGTTTGAATGTACAAAGCCCACGATGGAAAATCCTCTCGCGCGATCGCTTCGTACAAGTCTTGCATCGCGTAGTCTGGATTGGATCCTGCCAGCGCGGTCGCGTCGTCCACGCCGAGGTTTTGAATGCCTTGTGATGTATGGAAATGGTATTTCACATACGTGACGACGCCATCCGCGTTGATGTTTTCAAACGTGTGGCTGCCGTAGCCGTGCATGTGGCGATAGCCGTCTGGAATGCCACGATCCGAAAAGAGAAACGACACTTGGTGGGTGCTTTCAGGACGAAGCGAATAAAAGTCCCAAGTCATCGAAGGATCTTTCAAATGCGTCGACGGGTGCCGCTTCTGCGTATGAATAAAGCTTGGAAAGAGAATGGGGTCGCGGATAAAAAAGATGGGCGTGTTGTTGCCCACCAAATCCCAATTGCCGTCTTCCGTGTAAAATTTCAGCGCAAAGCCACGGGGATCGCGCACGCTGTCGGCGCTGCCTTGTTCGCCACCGACTTGGGAAAACCGCGCAGCGACTGGCGTTTGTTTCCCAACGTTGGAAAACATTTTGGCGCTGCAAATCGCCGAAATGTCGTGCGTGACTTCAAAATACCCAAACGCCCCCGCCCCCTTGGCATGCACGACACGCTCTGGAATGCGTTCGTGGTCAAAGTGGGCCAAGTGATCCAGCAGCGCAAAGTCTTGGAGAACGAGAGGACCATTCGGACCAGCCGACTGGGATGCTGTCAATCCAAGGGGTGGAAGGGGGGCTCCAGAGCTGTACGTGGCGACGTTGCTCGTCATGGTCAATTCAATTTCGAAAATACATTTTGTAGTCCCCAGTTGATATCACCGTTGAAGACTTGCAACAGCTTAGCTTGCGACGAAGTCATGAACAGTCTGGCCGAGCCAGAATACTTGATTTGATCAACCGTTGGTGTTGTGAACGTTATTACAAGCATCTGTCGCGAATATCACGCTGACAACTATGAAATAACGCCCTCGACCACCCCCAGCCGCCAGTCTTTGGTGTTTGAGGCCCCCCCCACAAAGCCACACTGGCTGAGGAACTTACGAGCTTGTTCATTGGCGATGTTGCCAAGTTAAAGCGAGATGGGCTTAGGAATAGACAGCTTGACAGCGAGCTAGACTTCGCGGAAACAACGTCGAGTAGGTTTTGATAACTCAAAACGAAAGCTCATCCAGCTTGCCCTAGATCTACCGCACTGGTTCTTCAAGATGCTCCTGCCGTGACGAGAAGCGGCGGTCCTCCTAGCGAAGAAAGTTTAGTTGGCAGCCTTGGGTGAGTTTGACAATGAAACCGACAGTAACGGCCAGTTACACTCCGTCAGCGAAAGACGCTGTGATTGTCTCTTGCGTGGCTATCGCATGGAGATTATGGACATCATCGCCAAGTACAGACGAGCGACGAAACCTCCTTCAGATGCGACGACGTCCTTGCCTCCGATCGACCAAACGGGGGGAATGCTCCAACTGCTTCCAGCCTCCCCTCGTCACAAACGACACGCGAAACCCACGCCAAAAAAGATCAACGTGATGCCACAGCCGCATTATTTCGCCAAGCCGTAGATTTGTTGTGGGCTTGAGCTCGCTAATCTGTCGTAGAAACGCCGCGTTGATGGATGTGCCACGCGGTGACATTGAAACGTGGCCACTTGGTGCAAGCGCACGGGGGAAACCTCGCGAGGAGGCAAGATAGAGACTGTGCGCTAGATCTCACTTGATTTTCTAGGACAACGAGAACAATTCGAGGAAAGGAAGAGACAATCGTGGCATGGCAGCGTCGAAACCAGTCTTGCTCCAGCAGCTCGAAGCATTTCTCTTGCGAGAACTCCAAGTCGTTGGATGTCCTGGCGACTTGGACGACTCGAACCATGGAGATTCCATCCTTCCTCGTCGATTTGCTCGACTCCAGGTAAGGTATTCAATGTAAGCTAGCTTGAAAGAGGGCTCTAGGTCTTTCGAGAGTGCTTTCTTCGACTCATTGATGACTTTAAAACTTATAAACCGCTTCTCTTGGCCATTAAAAACGAATACGAAGGTAATGCAGAGCTTTTTCATCGTTTCAATGATGAAATTGTAGCTCTGCTTGACTTGTACAGCATGCAAGTACGCTTTTAAAACACGACGACAGGGCTAACACCAAGTAGGTGAGCAAAATTCCACAATTTGAAGCAGCGCTGCGGACTCTTGAGCAAGAAACACAACAAGCCGTCAGCGAGCAAAAACTTGCAAGCAAAATGAAAAGTACAAAGGTCCAAACCGCATTTTCGACTGACTTGGCTGTAGTTAAAGAATGGAAGAAATTACTCAAATCGACGCAAGCCACTCTGGCCGTAAGTTTGCGAGATTCGATGGAGATTGAATCGTCTGAAAGGGCTACGCTGCTGCCAATGCAACCCTCACCGACGCCAATTCGAGACTGACGGCTGATCTCGAGGACGCGAATGCGAAAATGGCGGATGTCACGGCGACAAACCAAGCTCTCATGCATTCCATGCGACGGCAGGAAGAGCGTCAGAAAGAGCACGACTCGGAGGTTTAATTATGAAGCATCGAATCGTCAGACGAGTGTTGAGTTGTAGACGAGCGACTTGGACGCCACGCTCCAGGCGACATCAACGAAATTAGCACGAGCCCAAGAAGAAATTACAGGTCTACTGACGACAAACGATTAAATATTGACAGAACGTAGAGCTGCGCAACTCGATCAAAATGCTCGAGGACAAAGCAAGTCGTGTCGACATCAATGCCGATCGACGAACGATTGACCAGCTGACGCGAGAAGTGCAGGAACTCTTGACAGCTCGGGCTGAGGCCAATGTATTTTGTTTTCAACTTTGCCGTATAAAGACTTTTTGAATTTCTAGGCTCAACATCACCCGGCGGCTGACGAAGCAACTTTTGTTTCCACTTGCATAGCTGCCTTCCACGGTCATGGTTGGACCTATCTCGCTTCAAATATCAACACGATTGCTGCCCTCGTGGAGGCCATTGTTGGCCACAGTAGCAGTCGAGACAAGGCATCGGTATTTCTAACACAGGACGAACCTGGCGAAGTCCAAGAAGCTTGTCCAGAAGACGACGATTTCGACTTCTTTACAGGGCGAGGGATGGACGAGTCGGTGCCTAAATATCTGCAGTTTGAAGGCCGTGTCCGCAACAAATGGTACTCCAAGCGAGAGACGCAACAGCTTATCAGGTAGTTCATGCTGTCCAATTCGCCATTGACTTTGCCGTCTAGCCATGTTTGGCAACAGAAAGCCCTCGCTGAAAAGATGGTCAAACCTGCCGCTGCGCCTGCAAAAAGCACACGACGGATCAGCGCGTCGTCGCCGTCCAAGCGATCGATGGAGATTGTGCCAGCGATGAGCATTCCTCTCCAGCAATTCTTTCACACGTACTTGACCAAAAAATACGCCGATCGACTCCAAGCCGTCGAATGTACACTGGCGCTGCTGTTTTGATCGTTAACTTCCACTGCGTTTCCTTTCTTAGGTGCTTACAACATTGTGGCAGCGCTTGATCGATACCAAGACGATACAGAGTGTCGAATCTTCCAGCGGGTATTAGAAGGCCAACTTCCTGAAGATGCTCGCGTTGACTCACTCCAAGGTAATCGCAGACTTGGACAATTCGTCAACTTATAAATTGCCAAAGTGTTGTCGAAAGTTTTTGACGCGTTTGCAGCTCTGGACAAGAATGAATCGGAGCTCGTCGCATCGAAACGACGAGGGTAGAGCAAGTCGAAATGTTGATGGCTCAAGGGTTCGTAGGGTTGTCTCTGTTGGAGGCGCCTTGCGGGAGCTCCAACTTCTCTTTCCTTGGAAATACGACTCGCACATGGCAATGCTCCTGCGGGCTTTGCTCCTGGAAGCCAAGGTACGGCGGTGCTTCCATTGCGTCCAATTTCCTCAAAACACCAAGCAGGGCCAGCACCAAATCAACTACACAACAATGCTCGATCGAGACCGTGATGGAAATCTCTCCTTCTTTTGCCAAACATTGTGCAATCAACACATCGACGACCTCTTCCAGCTGAGTCAGTCGCTTGCGGTACCGCCATTTCGTTTGACTACACTCTGATGGATTCTGCAGAGAGCTCTCGAAGCTGAAGAGAAGCGCGCTGGTCCAGCTAACAATGGCATGATTAGCTTGGACGCTGTGCGTCAAGCCATTCGAAAAAGTGACCCAAGTCGAAGTCCCCAGGCGGTGGACAACCTCGTCGCTGAATGCACATTGCTGCCGCTCGAGCGCGTGGGGACGGAAACGACAACGCTAGTCAACGCGACGACCGTCCGCAGCAAGTTGTCGACGCTGCTCATCAAACCGTCGGGCAAACTTCCTCTCGAGCCGCTGGGGAAAGCAAGTTGACGAGCAGTTTCTACAAAGTACTAATTGCAACGAGCTTATCAACCTTTCAGAACGTTTTGACTTTGAAATGTCGTTGAGAAGAAGAATTGGCATCGAGGTGCTCGACTTTCATTTTGCGATTCGCCATGAAGTCTGCAGTGTTTGCTCTGGCCATCGTCTACTGTGTTGCCTACGGCGCTGATGACAAGGATGCCATTCATGAAAACATGCATCTTCGCCGCGCCGACTCGGATCTAGCCTTTCCTCCCATGGGGCGCTGGGTGGCTTTTGGCCATGGCCCTCGTGGAGGCCAAATGATCGCGACTGGAGACGGTGGTCGCTGGGTTGCTGGTGGAGTGGGGCCAAAGAAGGCGCAGTGGTTGGCCGCTGGGCGTCGTAAAGCCGCCGGCGACGCTGATGACGATATCCCTGACGATCAAACTGTGAAGGAGCAACCCAAACAAATGCTGCTCCATGCAAGCAAGGATGCCGAGCCAACGAATGCTTAGTCATGTTAACCAAAAGAATGTTGTCTTGCTCTTAGATGACTCTGTACGATTTCTCGGCAGGGTCTCTTCCATCTAAGCTGCTTCATGCAGTGCTTCGATGGCCAGTCGAACGGCTTTGCTTTGCCAGAACTGAAGCGCCATGAGGAGCTGTTTGTCCATGCTCTTTTTATCGTCTTCCATGGCCACGACAAATTGAAACAGTTTATTCGGAACACCTTCAAACGACGAAGTGCAGGCTCTCGTGAATGGTTCGTGGCTTCTGGCAACTTGATGCTCAATCTAAATTCATTTGAATCGAGTGGATATTGATCTACTTACAATCGCAGCGCTGAGGGCAACCATGCTGGTCATACAAGGGGCGAAGAGCACAGCATTGACCAACGATCGTCTATGGCTTGTACGAGCTGCGCCGCGCAGTACCAAGTCTCGTAGAGCGTTCAATCTATCCTTGCTTTGATATCAAGTCGATGGAAATAGGTCTACCTGGAAGAAAATGCATCGATCAATCGCCGGCAAGCTACAATTTCCATTAGAATTGCGAAGGAATTTCAAACATACCTTCCAAAATTTGCATCATGCAACCAGCAGCTGGAAGTGTTTGAACAGTAGTTAGATCAAGAGGCGGCAATGGATTGGAGTACAAGTCATTGCGATCTCTAGACAATTGACAAGCGTTAGATTTAGCCTATTCAACACAACTACCCGAGGAACCACGAGGAGGGTAAGTTGTGTGCTTTCATTTTGGCCGTTAGCGAGTCCAGCAGTCGCTGTAAGATTTGAATGCCGTCAGGAATTGAGTCAAATTTGTCATTGCGCGATGGCAACGATGTAGTGGCAATCATTCGTGCCGATTTGTCAAGAAACGGAATCGCTTTCAACAACTTTCAGACACGAACAAAGGTGAGGCAGTAATTCTTACGCGTTTCTCCCATAGCCGTCCAAATCCATTCAACTTGGTCGTCTTGTTGAGACTGCCGAGTTGAAATTGTATACGCAAAACTCTACAAGACGTCTTTGATCGTTTTTGGCAGTTTGCTTACCTCGAGGAGTTGGCTCCATTCATTTACTGAGGTCGCTGTCTCGTCGAGGGATTTCCACAGCATGTTATAAGGGTGGAAACGACACTCGTAAGTCTCCAGTGGCACAATGGATAGACCAAATCCCAACTAGACCGCCTTTAGCACGAGGACAGGAATTGTCATACCTCAAGTAGCACTGCTAGGACGAGGCCGGCACAAGTGTCAACAGTGCCATCACGGAGACTCTCCTCGTTCCACAATGACGCCTAGAATAGATAGCATCAAGTCATCCAGAGCAGCGGCGTGAAGCTTACGAGTGAAAGTTCACCATGGCACATCTTTCCTCGGACGTTCGGACCGAGCAATGCCATGAACAAGTCGAGGCAAACTTGCAATACTCCAGTTGGAAGAGTTTGGTATAACCGATTGAAAGCTTCAGTGGTCTAATTGCAAGTAAGTCCCGAGCTAAAGTTTGAGTGGTTACGGCCGATGGGTTGAATATTTCCCGGGCGAGCAGCACTTGATGCTGTGCTCGTTGACCAAATCCATCAAGAGTCGAGTAGTATTCCTTCAACTGCGCTTCTTTCATTGCCAAGGGGACGTTGGGCTGGTTTTCTCGAACAAATTCTGTAGACATGGGTGACAGATCCAGCAAGCAATGCAAGAGTACCGCAGCGAATGGGATGCTCGAGCGCTGGAATGGACAGAAACAAACTCAAAAGCGTTTGGCCTGACAAAAAAGCTAGTATGGCTTGGTGAACCATATTAACACGACTTCGCAGCATGATGGCATTAGGGCCGTCTAAAATATCACGGGAATGAGGCATCCTTTCGGAAGCGCAATTTGTACCAGAGATTTTCGTGCGAAGATCGCCAACACGACGCAATCCGTCAGCAAAGACTTTGTAGTTCCATGGGATGACGAACGCCGGCAACTCGGTCACATCTGACGTTGTTGTTTGTCGAAGGCAGGGGTCTGCCAAGAGCACAAAGAGAAGGCTACAGAGGCAGCCAGGCAGCTCGAACGGAGCGAGAAAACCATGCCACTAGCGAAAAGAGAGATATAGCTTCAAGACCGAAGGATAAATCAAATTGTACCACAAGGTTACGTATATTGAGACCAGTCGGTAGAAACAAAATCCGCAACACCTGCATGTATCCTTGAGGCAATGCTTGAACAAGCTCAGGCGAGTGTAGCAAGTCCCGTAGGATCATATTGCTTTTGTGGTGCGGAGCGTATTTGTCGTAGAGGGCTCGTTCAAGAATTGTCACGAGAATTGTAAACGTCGAGTAGAAATGACCAGCTTGAAAATGGTCAAGCAATTGAGGCATAGCGCATGCATGCGTCAAATCTACGCCATAACGTCAATGACACAACTGAAGATGAAAAGTAACTCGCCTTGGAACACTGAAATATCGATCGGGGTGTCTTGCAACGCTTCGTCGACTTGGTGAGCCAAAGTCCATACACAGTCGATGGCGTGGAATTCAGACGCCACCGGCTCGGCAATCCACTGACCGACGAGATCCCAATTGATGGCCCATGGTGAGCCTCCATCTAATGGTCTTGGATTCAAGTGACGGCGACGAAAGTACCCCAGCAGAGCTTCATGGACTTCCGGTGATAGTGCAGGTCGATAAAACATCAAATGTACTCTATATTTAAATATATCCAAGTATACATTTATACAGTATATTTGGCCAAAATAGGTTTTATAGAGTTGTCTGCTGAACCTCTCCACAGAGTGCTTGCTGCCGAAAGAACTGCAAGGTGTCGTCTAGCGTTCAAGCCTAATTGGCCTCTAAATGCTGAGGAAACCTCTATAGATAGCCTTTGCCAATGCGCGCCACTGGAACAACACTTCGAGACAATATTGCTTAGGCAAACATGACAAACGGTCAGCCTTGCTGGAGTATAAATCTGCCTTCTCTACGATAACAAGATAAGGGCTTCAATACGATTCGAGCCAACGGTATAATTGGTAGCTACTACCAATGTTGAAAGCTTAGATGCCCTGCTGAATCGCTTCAGACATATACCAAATGACCACAATAGTTTTGTAGAGTTAATCAACAAAGTCAATGTCATATATTTCATGTGCAGTCTCGCAGCGCAAGCCGCAAAAGCGACGACTTGTTGGCGAGAGTTCATTAGCTAGTTTGAGCTCAAATTGACGGAGTCGTTTGATCTGGGGGGCTCAAAGGAAGTGTCTTTGTGGTGAACCTGTGTAATATACTGTATTCATTTTGACGGTTTTAGACTTAAAGCGGTTTATTTTCAATGTCGAATCAATAAAAACAGTACTTATTTATCCTGCGAGAATCGATATATATAGAATTCCAGAGGAACTTAGTCAGCACCACAAAAGCCATTCCGTGACTTCGATGTTGTCTCGCACCATCCTTCGCCGCAACTTTGCGACTGCTGTCCGTTATCACGCTCATGGCGTGCCAACTCAAGTGCTCAAGTACGTGCTAAATCATTCTGTGGTCATATTGATATCTTGGTAGGGTCGAAGACGAAACCGTGTCGACGACGTTGAAGGCCGGCGAAGTGGCACTCAAGTTTTTGGCCGCGCCGATCAACCCCGCTGATTTACACATGATCCGTGGCGGCTACGGCATCAAGCCTTCGTTTCCTGCTGTTGGCGGTAACGAAGGTGTCGCTCGTGTCACGGCTGTCGGCAGTGGTGTGAGCGGTGTCAAGGTTGGTGATCGCGTCATCCCTGCTGTGGGTGGCTTCGGCACCTGGCGCACGGAAGCTGTTGCCAAGGAAGCTGAAGTCTTGGTGGTTCCTAACAACATTCCCGTTGAATACGCCGCCACTTTGTCGGTAATAATACTGCACAGGGGAACAAACTCTAGAGCATGATTGCGATTAGGTGAACCCAGCCACTGCTTATCGCCTCTTGGCTGACTTCGCCAAGCTCGAACGTGGTGATGTTGTGATTCAAAACGCTGCCAACTCTTCTGTCGGCCAGGCCGTCATCCAATTGGCTAAGTTGCGTGGCATCCAAACAATTAACATCATCCGCGACGATGAACGCTACGCTGAAACCGTCGAGCACCTCAAGGGCCTTGGTGCCACGATTGTCTGCACGGATGACTACTTGGGCTCGGCCGACTTCAAGCGTTTGATTGCTGATTTGCCTGCCCCCAAGCTTGCTTTGAACGCTGTGGGCGGTGTCACCAGCCTTGAATTCACCAAGGCTTTGGGTAAGAATGGTGTTGTTGTCTCCTATGGTGGCATGGGCCATGAACCTGTTTTGGCCTCGACGACTGCTCTCATTTTCAAGAACGTGTCGTTGCGTGGTTTCTGGTTGTCCGAATGGGTCAAGACTGCTCCTGTGAGCGAACGAAAGGCCATGTTGACCGAATTGGCGACGCTCATGGCTAAAGGCAAATTGCGCTCATGGGTTGAAACGTATCCTCTTGCTGACTTTGACAAGGCTTTGGACGTTGCTGTGAACCGATTGACCAAACGCAAAGTCGTCGTATTGATGGAATAGGTCTGTCTCCTGGCGGTTGATGAATATAATAGCCTACACATGGGGATCCTGGCTTCTTAACTCTACTTTCCTCGAATTGTCCATTCTCCAATTCGCGACACCACGCATGTTGATGTGCCAAAAAGATTTTGGGTGTGTCCTTGACACTTGACGTAAAGTCAACTGCTGAACTTAACGTAAAGTGTACAATTAACAATATGGTAAACTTTACGTAAATCAAAACAATTGGAAGTGAATTGTACGGGCAGTCTGACGATAATGTAGATGTGTAGCTCGATAAAGGCTGTGATGCAGCTATACAATGCACGAGAAATAGCGCTCTGAATGCTCCAATGTCGGGGCTTGAAACATTCTGTGAATGGCCATTCTATGGCAACGTAACGTTTCACTATGCCACTTTTCACATCAGATTGAATGACAATCCACAAGTTGGCAAATACTGATTGAGACTACCGGTAGATCTATTCCTCGCCATGTCATTATTACACAGCGACTCTAGCGTAGATTCAATCCTGACTAGCTCACATTGCCTGTCAAGTTAACGTCACCAAACTTCGCACTTTACGTATAATGGTAAAGTGTTGAGAAAGTTCCCAGACAAAGATTGTCAAGGTGGGAATAAAGTCATAGAGTGGACATTGTACGTGTTCGTCAAGGAAAACGTTCTTCTCTCGGCTGTACCTGGTCGACAGACGATGCGAGCGACAGAGCTTTCTCTCGTCATCTATAGCTGTTGTTCCAGCGGACGGAGTCTCGATATTTTGCAGCCTTTCCGTTGGAAAGGAGAGGAAAGGCCGTTGGATGCGTACGACAGTCCAACGATAATTGTCTTTATTTTTAGTCTATGCCTGGCGGACATCCTCAGCTTCCTTGAAGCTTCTAGATCCTAGGTTCGGCCAAATGACATCACTGGGACAGTGTGACTTTGGTGCGAGACTTGCCAGACCAAGCAGTCACCAACGACAAGGCCACACAACCAGTTTGACACTTTTCCATCGACGACTAGTCGCTACATGAACCCCGTCGCGACACCGACATGGAACGTTCGATTGACGCCGCCTCGGCTCCGACCTCTGGATCCCCACGTCCACGATGCGTCCTACTACAGTTTGTGCATGGTCGGTGGCATCCTGTCGTGTGGATCCACGCGGGCATTGGTGACGCCCCTCGACTTGGTCAAATGCAACATCCAAGTGACGCCAACCAAGTACACAGGACTTCTCCAAGGGCTTCGAGTCGTTCTAGCTGAAGAAGGCGCTGCAGGACTTTTCAAGGGATGGGTGCCGACGACACTTGGGTATTCGCTTCATGGCATGGGCAAGTTTGGCCTCTACGAGATCTTCAAAGACGGATTTGCCCATGCGGCAGGTGACAAGCAGAAAGAACTCCGTGGTGCTATATACTTGGCTGCCGCGGCATCGGCCGAATTCCTCGCGGATATTGCGCTCTGTCCATTGGAAATGACCAAAGTCAAGATGCAAACCGCCTCAAGGGGGACATTCCCGTTGAAACTACAACCAGCCTTGGCCACCATGCGCGCAACATCTCCCCGCTTTCCATTTGGCTCTCTCGTCCCCCTTTGGTGTCGCCAAGTTCCCTACACAATGACTCAGTTCTACTGCTTTGAAAAGGCCGTCGAAGCTTTCTACACGCATGTATTCACATCCCCGAAAGAATCCTACCCGATATCAACGCAGCTTGGCGTGACATTTGCATCGGGCTATGCCGCTGGTGTGGTCTGTTCTGTGATTTCCCATCCCGCAGACTCGATTGTATCGCTCATGAGCAAGGCTGAAAACGGAGGCAAGAGCGTGCGAACGATAGCTCGTGAGACTGGATTTGCTCGCTTAGCCACCAAGGGGCTCGGCACTCGAGCTGCGATTGTTGGCACGTTGGTGGGTCTCCAATGGTACATTTACGATACGTTCAAAGCCGCGTGTGGCATGGGAACGACAGGCGGCAAGTAAGGAGCCCTCAAAAGCACCAACGAAGTGCAGCCCAATGTTGAAACAAGAAGTTTGTCAAGTGAAATATTGTGTCGATACCCCCAGGAAGGTGTTAAAAGATTTGTAATTGTAAATTTTATTAAGTGGATGAAGTTTGACGGAAGACAACATGCTAGACTTGCCAATAGTCCATAGTTGCCATCTTGGAAACCACGTCAGGGCTGCATTTTCAGCGATAAAAGAGTCTTCACCAGGTTTGGTCGTGCAAGTGGTTTCAAAAATGTAATTCTGCTCCCCGAGAAATGGCGATTTGTTGGAGAACGTCTTTGTCGCCTGATGGAACGTCTATCCCTTCCAGGTGAATATGCCGAATACTCTCAGAGCGTTTGGGTGTTGTAACATCGTCGAGAAACTTGCGAGTGTCTTGATATTTGAGTGATCGACCAGTCAGCGTGATATCACGAATGGTTTGATTATTTCGCAGGGCTTCACCAAGCAATGCAGCGGTGCGGAAATCAAATCGCCCACCACGTAGTGTCAAACTTGTCAATTTGCACGATTCCAGCAATGGAACAACGTCATCCCAAGCCACGTACGTGCAGTAATAAATCGCCAACTCGAGTGATTTAATCGTCATGCGAGGCAATGCTCGGATCAATTGTTGAATGCCTTCGATGCATGGATCTCCATAAATGGCCAAGATTAATTCCTGCACGCTGGAGCGTTCCAAGCTAGTCGCCAGGGTTCCAATTTGTTCCGAATTCAAGTAGCAATCTTCCACATGCAAGTAGCGCACAGACATGACCATGTTGCTAAAATCAATGTCGTCAAGTGGAGTGTGTGCAACCTTGAGTCGATCCAGCTTTGGAGAATTGAACATTGTCTCGTAGAAGGTTTGCTTGAGGACTTTGTCGTCGACACGCCATCGCCATTTGCAAAAGCGAAAGACTCGTACGGGCCGGCGATTAAACCATTTGATAAGATCCTGCAACATGGACGCAGTGATATCGTGATCGAGCGCTGTAATAAGCTCCAGTTCTTCGAGCTGAGCACTCGTGGCAGCAAATGCAAGCACGCGATCCATCCAGCGGATTGTTTCAGCGATTGCAGACAAGTGCAATGACTTTAAATGGTCGAGATGGGTTAATGCTTCTAGGAAACCAGAGTAGTCAACATTCTTGGCCAGAATTGTCAATTGTGTGATGCGGAGAGTACTCCAATTTCTCCAATATTGCCTTGAATTCGGGATCGATATAATCGACCATTCTTGCCTCGCTTGGGGACTTACGTGACGTCTCAACCATCCAACGTCCATTGCATGAGCAATCGACACACATGGGTAGTATTTCGCGATCGCTTCGACCCATTCAGGAGTTGCTGGATTTTTAAAATCCAAGCGCGAGAGGTCCAATTTCGGCCACAAAAGGGACCGTTTGTTCGACAAACTCAATTTCCAAAGATATTCCAGCGGTCCTATGAGCTTGGACGATCGCAGCGCGTCCAGGAAAGCAAAGAGATCGTCCGGCTCCGTGATGAAAAACGCAATCTTGACCACAACGTCCTCGAGCAACTTCACCATGCGGACAAATTTGCGACGCGCTTGTTGATCAACGAAGAAATTGAAAAATGCAAAAAAAGAACAAAATATTGTCAATTTCAGTCAAATTTGTATTTCCGACCAAAAATCAAAATACATTTCCAAATCGATTTGACCATACTGAAGCCAAGTTGAACCGAATATTGGCCAAATTAATTGCATGTGTATTAGGGTGTGTTAGGGTGCGTTTTGCGTGAAATTGTTAAATACTCGATACTGATTGGCTGCAAGATTCGGAAATCGATTAAAAAAATCGAAACATTTCCAGCCCATCTCACTAATTTGAATGAATCGCACAATAATTCGGAAAGTTGGTTTCGTAACCGTTCAAGGATTTCCATGAGTAGCTCTATCGTCCAGGAAGTTCATGTAAAACTGTAAAACTGTGCACCCTTGGAAGGACCGACGAATCTCTCTTGTCGGCTCTTTGAATGAGACAATTTCAAAGCGCTGCAGTATCGCAGCCGCTGCGATACTGCACTCTTCGTTCGGGAAGTAGTGGATAGATCGTGGGAGCTTAGGATATCAATGAGAACAACATGCTAGAGGGTCTATGAACCATCGTCTTTGGCTAGCAACGCATTGCGTTTGACAAACCCTACGACAATACCTGTAGGCCGCTTCCTTGGGGTACGCGCGTTGGACGATGTCAGGAGGACATTTGAAAAGTGTGATGTAACTACCTTCCAAGTCACGGCTAAGCCATGAGATCGCAGTGTGTCAAAGTCTTGGACGCAGAGAATGCTTTGCTGCTTCATATTTTCTAGCCAACCTTGGGGTGAGAGGACTCTGCTGGAATTGATTCTCCCACTTCCTTGTTGACATTGCCATTTCAATTTGACCCTTTACAACGACCCAGCCTTCGAGGGGGACTCGCACTACTTGCGTGTCATTGCTTACCAGCATGAAAACGAAAGATACGCCACTGCAACGACATGGCGTTTGCCACATGCATGCTCCATTGATCGCATCTCAATTTCTCTGGGTGCAATACGTACTTTCACGCAAATGAATTGTCCAATATGTCTCACTTGGCAAGGTTCCCGCTGAAGCAGTAGAGACGTCAGTGATGATTGCCATGGAACATTACAGCCTCGGTTTCCTTACGATACCTCACGGCAAGACATGATTTGTTGCCATGCGAGGACGCGCGTCGCGAGCCTTTCATTGTTTGAAGCGCTGGAAGAGTGTTTGAGTTTTCACCTCCATTTTTGAAGCGTAGTTTATGCTGCGAGGCCTTTCGAAGAGACGACACACATCCTTTGGCGTGGCGACTCAAAGCTTCATGATTAGACGGCCACCGGATAGAGGAGCCGCAGTACACTGTAGTCGTAGAAGGCGCAAGACAGACCACAAGATTTTCGGGTCATGAAGCTCCAAGATCAAGTGCAATCCAGCTTTGTCCCCAGGTGCTTGGCTCACATTTCTCAAATGTCCAATCCCCACTCAAAGCTGTATTGTAGCACGTCCAAATGTTGATTCTACCCTGGGATGCCATTAGCTTCAGCGTTTGAGTCCCCTAAAGCACATAACGGAGGATGCGGTCGTCTCTATTTGCCACGGTTAAACAGGTCAAGGCAAACAATTTTCGTTGAAATGTTCCAGGCGAGCTGATGTCGTCACGGCAGAAATTGCGTGGCGAATACCAACACTACGATAAGGGCTTTCAAGCAGAGGGCCATGATGAATCTCCAGTCAGCGAAATTATACCAACGTGAAGACCCCAAGAAGCCGCACCCACGTGGTAAACAGTGATAATCACTCAGTTCTAGTCCTTGGAAGGAATTTTCGACATCCGAATTCATCAATCTTTTGCGCGTCCCATGTCGACTTGTCACGTCAGCACAACTGAGATCATCACATCCACGACAACGATTGAAAGTTTGTCGCGACGTCTGTCGCTCGGTTGGATTTTTCACTCTCATTGCGTTTGTGTGCCTTGTCGTGCTGTCGGTGAATCTCAGCTCAGCTATACGATCGGTCTAAAATTTCAAGCCATGACTACATTCTACAGCTAGAAACGACGGACTTTCACTCTATTGCGCGTCCTCTGCAGTCCATCCCTCGACAATTCACTCGTCTAGACGAGTCACATATTCATTCAAACCAAAGTCTGTCTCTGATTTTCTCGACCTTGCTCAATGATGGCAACCACCGACTTGCGCGCATGCGTGTCTCTGGGGCTGAATCTGCTCGGCCAGTCGATATCGCGCCACGTTTTTTCCCGACAGAGTGACTTCTCGTTGAGGCGCTGCGTTTCTTGACCGATTCTGGTTTCAAAAACTGGGTTTCTTTACATGTTGGAGCAAATTTCCCTCGCGTTGAACGATCGTCTGTTTGTGTCGAACCCCCTGCAGCCACATGGTCGACGAGTCATCTCGGACACTTTGGGTCGGCGTCTGTGCGTTGGACGCCAAGCTAGACCGACATGGCTCGCCTTCGTGCTCGGTTGTAATCGAAACGTGCCGAGCAATACTCCATCAATCTGAACGCGTTCGTACACGCCACGTGAGCACGAAGTCTAAGAAAGCGTGCATCGAATTCACCAACGTCTCAGGATGCGATAAAACCAGCAGAAAAAGTTGATTGCCACTCAAACATTGCCGCTCGTCTGACGACATGGAAATGGTCGGCTTCTATTTTTTCGTTGATTTAAGTCCATTTGTATTCTATTTTTGTATCGAATGTTCGATTTTCGTATCCGGAAATCCAAAGTGCCATTCGGAATTCTAATGTTGTAAGATGAATGTTCGCCAAGAACAAAGACATTGAAATTCACAAAATCGGCTGTGACTTTGGGCAACGGACGGGGATGGAGATGCATGTTCGACATCCAAACGAGGCAGTTGCACCGTGGCGTGGATCTGAACCTGGCGACAGAGAACGCGTAAGCATTTGAAGCGGCTGTCGTTGCATCTTCATTATCAAATCAACTACGCAATCATGGGCCTCCACAGCTTTGCTTCGGTGCCATCCTTGACCAACGCCGACGCACTCAAGACAATTGAGACGCCCTATCGTTCTCGCCATGCGTCGCTGAGTCTCTGTAGCCCGCGAGATGAAGACAAGCGCTTTTCAAGACGCATGAGCACCCTTCGATTGTCACTCGATGAATTGTCCTCCAACTTGCACACGACTGTGCCAACTGACGACGACGAGTGGGGTTGGTTTACAGACATTGAAGCCTCCTCCACGTCGTCGTCCGACGAAGAAAGCGACAGCCCGACGGCTACGACAAGTGGTAGCCAGCGGGTCATTTGGCGAATGTTTCCACCGCTGACGGATCTGCGCTTTGAGCCGCCGTTCCACTCGTGTGACTTTCCATGGCTGCTGTCATTGAGCTCTACGGACCCACAAACCGCGAGGCTTGAAGTGCGTGAGTTTCGCATTGCTGGCCATGGCACGTATGCCGAGTTCCACGTCATGTGCTGGATCGGAGACGCGTATTTCAATACGTGGAAGCGCTTCTCGGCCTTCAAGCGATTCGTCCACACGGAACTCAAAACCAACGGCCATCGACGGAGCTTGCGTGCATGGAACGACGTGCTAGCTCACTGCAGCTGGTTTCGTTCGCTCAATGTCGAATACCTCCATCAAAAGTGCTGCTACTTGGAAACATTTGCGCATACATTGCTCATGGAAGCCGAGAGTCCATACTTGCTGGCTCGCTTCATGGCTTGTGGTGCATGAGCCTCCTTATTTAGTTAGTAGATAGAAATTTATATATTCATAGCTCCAAGAAGCTAATTAACATGCTCACAATCGTAATATTAGAAGAACCAAAGCATAAATCCTAGTAGCGAAAGACAGAGACGCTCGGGCCAGAGACTTGGACAAGTCGTTGCTTTTCGTCCTTGTACATGAGTTTGACTTCCTTCTTTTCTTGCCGTCGTTCCTGTCCAACGAAATTGGTTACAAAGGCCACGAAATCACCTCTCGGCTTACCTTCTTGTGGTTCTTTGCAAGAGCTTTGCGTAGTTTTTTCTCTTCCTTCGTTTCGCCTTTACCTCGACTGAGTTGTGGAGCTGGATTGCGCAATTGTTCGTCATCCGACTCCTCATCCTAGAAAAGTTTTTAGCCGAGCTGGCGATGCAGTCGATGCGAACCTCTTCTTGAATTGGAGCCGAGAGAGGATGGATATTTAGCGGCATGCCCGTCTTGGACGACAGTACAATCGTCGACGATCCGGCAATCTGTGCAGCCTTCTTCTTTTTCTTTTGTGCTCGAGATGGCTCTCGAATGAGCGTTGGATGGTTGTCCAAGTTGGAATATGTACTCACAATCGTCTCGCAATCCCACTAGCAATGACATTCGCAATTGAAATAGCCAGGAGGCTTGTCGTACCTCGTCTTCGACGCGGGCAACCAAGTAAGGATTGCTCTCGAGGCCAGACATGTCGGCGGGCTCAAAGGCTGGCACGGGGTCGTCAGGTTTCATTTCATCTTCGAGGTCAGCAGCGCACTCGGCAATGATTTCCTTGAGGCGATTGCCTTCACGCAGAGGATTTCCCAAACGGCCTTCGTCTGCCATCAATTCCTGGCGAATATTCACAAAGTCGTCGACGATTTGATCCAAGAGATCGCCTTCGAGGACAAGTTTGCCACGCGTTTCTTCCTCCTCGAGTTCGCCAACTTGGTCGTCGTCGTACTCTTCAGCCATCAATTTTTCAAAGGCCTCGTCGAGTGCACGCTGGGCTTCATCCTTATCTTCTTCTTCCTCATCTTCATCATCCTCTTCGTCATCATATTCTTCATCATCGTCGTCTTCATCGTCCGACAGATCTCCACGGTACTTTGGAATGCCTTCAGCTGCGGCCATTAACTTGGCAATGTGTGCATCGTAGTCGAATCCATCTAGACAATAAATATACCGAGACTTGAAGCGATTCGAAGTACCTGCTGCGTCATCGTCTTCAGGCAATTCCTGAGCGGCTTGAGCCATGAAATCGTCGTTGAGCTCTTCAAAGGCACCGTCGTTGACGAGTGCTTCCTTGAGATCTTCGTCCATGACGTCTACCATAATAAACCCTGAGAAGGCTGCTAGAATCTGTAGAACTACCTTCCGACAAGGTAATCGCTTCAAGCATGCGTTCATGTTCGGTGGTACTCGCAAGGACTTCGTCAGGCAAGACAACACGCTTCGAGAGCAATTTAGCACTGCCATAGTCAATAAGTGAACATTTTTTCAGTTTTGTGATTGTACCCTTCGTCGTAGGCTCCACCTGCAGAGTAAAATTGGCCCCGTCCTGAATTATTCCGTCAGAATCCTCCTCGTCAGATTAATCTACGCACCGATTTCCTTCATGTGTTTGGAGTAATCGTAGCCGTCATTGACCATACCGAGCTCGTTGACCATATCACGAGCAACCACATTGCCAAATCGGACCTATAAGCAGCTTTTTTAGAGCTTGCGGTTCAACAAAGAATGCCGTACCTGGCCACCTTTGGGAGCAGCAGGTTTGGACTGCGGCACCAAATCGGGGAGATCGCTGTCGTCTGAATCATAGTCTTCCTCATCGTCGGCGCCGAATTCGACTGGCTTCGATGCCGATAGAAGCACATACTTGGACGCCTCTGGGTCGTTGATCTTTGGATCTCGCTGACTGCGGTGGACGACGTGGAAGTGTTGTGCTTCCTTCTTGTTGATAAAAGACTTCTTCTTGCCCTAAAACCAGCGTGAGACCACCGACGGCCATCGTATCGACTGACCATGCTTCAAGTAGACAATGCAAAATGGCTTGGTTGTTGATTGGTGTGGTTTTGCTGATGTTTCATTGGCTCATAGAATTCAATAAAGAGATTTGATTGGTCAGTACATGAAATCTCGCCTCTGATTGGCCGATCCAACTTGTAGCAATGAAAAGGCACTGCTGGCAGTGCCATCTTTGACAACCAAAGTTGGGAAATCATTGCGTCGCCTTGCCTACACATGAGCTTATGGGTTTGAACGGAGCTCCTGAGGAAGTCAAGGCCATGGTGAAGGACTCCGGGTAGTTTAAATGTATTGGTATGCCTAGGTTATGACAATTATGGATTGCCGACACTTGGCGATACGAACGCTCTTTCGCCCTTTGCACAAGGTCTCACGAGGGCACTGTGTCGATGGTCTAGTAGCACTCAACACTGCCTAGAGCTAGAATAATGCCCCTAGCGCATTGATGTGAGCCGACAGAATGGACAACATTCGACCTATCGAAACCAAAAGTTCATGGGCACTGGTAATCGTTGCTGTTGCAGGAGCCATTATGCCCCCGAGCAGACAAAATTGGCACAGCTCTCAGACACGCTCAACACCAGGCCATGGCACGCAGCATTACTGTAAGCTTGCATAGGATCGATGACTGCTTGAATCCACGAGCCTTAAAATTTTGCCAAGAGTGATATGGTATGAAATTCAAGGCACTTTGAACCAAGCAACATGAAATTTCAACATCACCGCAATGACTTCGTGCATCAGCATTGTGCGATCGCAGCGCTGGAGAAATCAGCGAATGCATGCTTGTGACATCGTTGCTGAATGTTCCCAGAGAGTCCATAATTGTTTCGCCGAGAAATACTCATGATCAGTGGATTTTTTGAGAACTGAGGTGATCGATATTCACTCATTTCACCACAACGTCTTGCTGAAAATTTGCCGCTCGAAAATCTTTGACCACCTTGCCCAAGGCTCGCTGAAGAGCTTGGAACTTGAGACTAACGGCAACTACGAAAGCCAACCTCCTCACATTGATTCTCGTCCATTCATGCACTTGAACGAAGTCGCTGGACAAAGTATGGTGACGATGACCAAATTTTAAAATGGGTGAGTGTGAGAAACATAAGATTTTGCGTCAGGACAAAGGCCTGAGGTTTCTTTCATCTCCAAGGTACGGACAGGCACGAAATGGACAGTGAGTTGGGCATAAAGACAAGCGATCAACGTTCATATATTTGCAATCGCTGTATCGGGCCGGCCAGATCGTCGTTGCAGTTTTAACGCAGACGTACACTTGAATGCATGGCTGGTGCCTTGCCTTTGCAACATGCAGCTGCTTATTTACTTTCGTGGCAGTAGCGTGCGGACGGGCCTGTCAAATAATCAGCACATCGTTCTTTTGACCCCTTTATGAATCCATTTTTCACAGCGGGGAGGAATTTGAATCTTTCCAGAGGGAAAGAACTGTCAGCCTGGACTTCTGGCGCTTGCCAAGTGGACACGTTCAGCAATCTAGAAGCCGCGAATGGCCAGAAAAAGGCGAAGGCTCAAACCGATACTGACGACATCAACCATGTGGTGAACTTGCCCTCGTTAATCTTTCTCTTGATTAAAGTATACTCCATAGTAATAGGTCACATTCTATACACATAATTTATAGTCATTTTAGTCAAAATTTATCTCACTTAGGGTGCATCTGGCAAAATCTCAAAATCAATGTGCCATTTTCAACGAAATTGGGATCAACGATTTATGGCATATTCAAAATGGAGGTAAAACCTCTTTTTTGTAAAATGGCATTTTGGGAGCCTCCAGTGAGTATATCCCAACCAAAAATATTGGATTTGGTGCAAAACTCTTGGAGATATTCAAGGTCATATTTTACCTCAATTATTGAATTTGGCCTCAAAATGGCATTTTGGGCCTATTTATTGTAATATTGAAAATTGTCAAGATCCATGTTCATACATATGATTGGGGAAATATTCAGATAAAAATGCATTTTTAGTGAATCACAACTATAAATGAAGATTCAGATTCGAGGTAAAATTTCAACTGCGAACCTCCTCGTCGCATGAAGGTCACATCGGCAGTAACGTGAACCTGAATCTGCGTCTTCGTTGTTAGATGGAAATGAGAGATTGTGGCAGCTTTTAAGGACAACAAGGACAGCGTCCATGCTCTGTAGCATCCAATTTCGAAGTTTGCATGCTCCAAACGCTGCGGCACGTCGAGAGAGAGAGATTTTGGCAAGAGATGAGATGTGGGAAAAACCCAAGTGGATGTGCGACACCCAGATGGACAGTATTGTTGGTCGCCAACGTACTGCCACCAGACTTTGCCTCCTCTCACTTTTTAATTTCTCTCGTCCACCACAAGATGCCCCAAACAACGACCTCGAGCGTCTCCATCACGTCTGCATCGGCCAAGGACAAGATCAAACAGTTCTTTGGGTTCTCGAAAAAGCAACATGACTTGAAAAACCAATCGTCCGACTTGCTCTGCTTCTCCCAAGATCGTCAAGAAGTGTTTCTCTGCCGACACTAGCCCTCGCTCGTGCCCCTCTTGACCCTCTTAACTTTATTCCTAATTTACCGTCATGACGTCATTGCCCTGAGCTTGATTGCCATTTTCACAGGGGACTTGCAGAGCAGTTGGGCAATCGAAGGGTGGCCGCCGTGGCTCGGCTGCTGATAGATCAAGACCTCGTAAGAAAGCATGGAAGCCACAAATCCTTCGGGTCGTGAGAAATGTGATGTGGCAGCTTTCGGCATCCAAGATCGGAACATTTCTGTGTGTGCACAAACACTATAGTTGCGCTCGATTGCAATCGAGATTAAAAAGCTGATATCGAGCAGAAATCAATTAATTGATTTCGCTCGATATTCTCGATTTCTCTTAACGTGATTGGTCGACAGCAGTCTCGATGCAGCATGTCGGCTTCAGAGCAAGATCTTCGCCGTCGTCCATGGGAAGACGACACATACATGAGTGGGAAGAATTCACTGAAGTAACAGAGGCTGCAGCTATCGCAAACTGAAGCAATTAAAGTGCAATCATTGTTCAACGATTGTGTCAAGCTCGACAAATGGTCACCTCCAAGTATCAAGAGCGACAAGCAGCTAAAACAGAGCAAATACCATGAGCACCAACTTCAGTTTGAAGCTATAGTTTAGAATTTCATGTGTATAGTCTGTCAAATGATAACAGGATGCAAAAGGATGTCAATGTATGAAACTTCTATTGCCATGCTCTGAAAACAAGGCACGCTTTGACAGAATCGCCCCACGAATGTCTCAAACTGTGTCATGTACACGAGATTTCAAATCAATATGATCATTCTTGTAAATGTCATGCTCAGAAGGAATTGTAGAGTTGCGAGATATCAAAGTTTTACTGTGCATTATGTATGATCTGGGCAAAGCAAACGTTCATCTCTGTCGTTGCCATCACTTAAAAGCCTAGCTTCATAATGATATTAAGCGCCATGCGTATTGCATGAGCGCTACGAACTCTTCTGCCATTTGCAGCCGGAGGTGGCCTGCCGATAACTCAGAAATTGATTGCATTTGTCCAATCAAACGTATGCAATAAAGTAATTGGTCAAAATTTACAAATGAATCAATTCGATGACAATTTTTTCGAGCGATTGACAGCGCTTGAAATCGCGCTCGATTTAAATCATTTCGAGCAGAGCGCAACGATAACAAATACGCAAGTTCTATGAAACTTCATATTGCGACATTCCAAGTTGGATACAATTTCTTCAAACAATTCAAAATGACACATTTTGTATCAATTTATGGAGACTTTTGTATCATTCTTATTGAGACTCATATTGTCGTTTGGGTCCAAAACTGAAAACTTGATATGTTTTGAAAATGTTTCAATTTATTGACGCGTACACTATTTAAAGATTAAACGTACATTTCATGTGATATGAACTCGATCATAAGCATTAAATAATGTTAATAATAACGTTTTACATGTTTGGAATCTTGTTCGAAATACTCATTCTCCGGAATTTGTGGGCTATTTTATCGAGTTTTAGAGCATTTGTGGGACAAATTGTCCCAAATTTTCAAGAAAATCAAAAAAATTCCTTCAAGTCTTTTTCATACATTTCCAAGGGCTCACATTATTTTTGCGGTATTTGTGGGTCAGAATCCCACAATATCAATTTATAGGGTTTTAACATTCGACGTCTATTACAAGAGAAAGTGTCCAAAAGATAGCTCTGTCAAGAGTCAATTTCTTTTCACTTGGAATTTGTATGCGTCAATTTGAAATTTATTCCCTTCAACTCCAATTTTTTACTAACATTGTAAAACCACAATATGATTTGTATCACTTTATCCAAAGTGAAGTTGTATGTGGGAATATTTTATGTCATTTTATTGAGACTTTATTTTTGTATTGCATAGTGTTTGCAGGATGACCAAGCAATCTGCGACTTGGGAGCTTTATGTACGCTAGAAGTAGGAAATTGAAAAGTCCATTGGTTTCCTTTTGGTATCCTGAGATCTCCTCGGGCTAAGAATAGACATTTCGCCCAGCCCCACCTCGTTTTTCTACTCGTGGAGTACCAAGGTAATTGGTTGTCTCTGCTGCAATCGCTTCTGTCTATAGATGTGTTTTTTATGAAATTTCCCAAACAAACATGTTTTTGTTTGTTTGTCAAACATTTCCAAACAATAGATGAACATTTATCCGTATATCCGGACATTAATTTCGTTGCTCTCACATTTCATACCCTGTCAATTTTCATAGATTTTCATTACTGTCAAATGCAGTACAACCTCAAGAATCTATTTTTCTGTGGGAAGAAGCAAGCCACCGCTTTGGGATCACTTCAAAGACTTACCTCATGATGAATCAAAAATGTCCCCCGTGCGAGCGGTGCAAACATTGCGAGCAAGACATCGCAAAGGCGTCTCATCACATTAACTACATTAAATAAATTGCATGAAATATGACCCGAAGACAATGCTTAACGTTAGTGAACGCGAAACGTTCATCATCATGACACGCAATGAATAGCTTTATGGACCCAATGGCATTGTCGAAAACATTGAACGGTCCGGACCATTCGATAAGTTAATGATACTATTAATAGTAATGAATATCTTCAAGCATCTATGGCTCATTGTACCATTGATGGTGCCTTATTGTTCAATCGACAATTTAATTCGCATGCTTATTTAAACTGCTACGTCCGCCTTCCAAGTCGTGAAGTCATCGCGATCACCCACTTACACTGCTTTTGCAACATGAAAACAAAGTACAGCAATTTATATCGGATCTTAGCGTTGTGCACAGCATTCAATAATTTCATGGTCTGCATCTCGTTTCCAGTGCTGCTTGGAATCTATTTCCCTGGTGTGCCTAAGGTTTCCAGTTTGATATCGATGAACAGGGTAACATTACCTTGATCAAGTCCAGATCACTTGATGGCTTTGGTTATCACAGTGAGCCAATCAAATCCAATAAAACATGAAAAATAAAGAAACGTTTAAAAACGGTTTTGTTATGTTCAGTTATTTATGTTTAAAAAAACAAACACATCTATTCTTCTGTCTCTTAAATCCATTAAAATATGTTGTTGCATGGATAAGCGACACCAGGCACCACATTTTACCGTCAAAGCATCGAGTTTGACGAAACTGAGAAGGCCAAAGACACGAAGCCTCTTGATCATGTTCAACTTGTAAACTATTCTGGAATGTTGACACAAGCGCTATCATCACTATCCTCATTACAGATTTTACCACATTCATGACACAACATCGATCAGCGCTCAAGGAATGGTTCGCCGCAACATTTCATCATGTTGCCAAAGCCAAACGCATCGCCATCCCAGAATGCCTTGCTCATGAAACTGCACCACGCCATCTTGTGGGCGGCAAACTCGTCCCATTCTTACCAAACCAAGCTGCTATCTGGCGCCATCACCGGGATCTCAAACACTGCGAGCCGATTGACGAAAACCTACCCGTGCTGAGAGCGAGCCCAACCATTGAGAAGCCCCAAGAATTGAGGCGGCCGCGGAGTGTCTTTTCAAGCGAGCCAGAGGAGCCCACGACAGAGACGAAGAAGTCTCTCTTCCTTCTCTTTTGAGCCTATGCGGGAAGAATGCATTCCTCGCGTTCCTTTGCCATCCATCCAACAACGTTACTTACAACTGAGCAATGTGCAACATTTCCCCCGGCATCGCTCCCAGGGCAACACAATGCGCAGTCAATCCAGATCCAACCTTCCAATCAGTAGCCTGCACAAGGCTATAGAAAAAGCTATAATCCACGACTAAAAATGCCAACACCGTGGTACTGAGTTAATTGTAAGCCGATCTCTGAGCGACTGTCGTGTTGTGAGGTAATTCACGCCAGGTGTCGTCAGAACGTACTTTCTCCAAGTCCACCTGCATCACTTGTTTGCTCTCCCCTGTCATTTCGAATCTTCAATGGTTGGAAGGCACGAAGCTGGCCACTCCACTGGCAACTTGTACAGTAGGAAAAGACGGTAGCGTCCATGTCCTTGCTCGAAAATTCGACCCTCGTCGTCCAAACTTTCAAGTTTGATCGCGTCTATTAGCTCGCACCTGGGCAAACCCACCAGCCTCAAGACTGGTCGGATCGTCCAGGTTCATTTAATACCTTGCGGTGTTTAATGCTAAGACGTTCCAACAAAAGACGCCACGCCAAGAGTTGGAGCGAAATCGACAAACGTAGTCCGACGTGACAGTGCCAACTGATCGGCGTCAAATCGAAAGATTCATTTCCAATAACAGATGAATCTCAATGACATCTCAGAAGTCCAAAATTTGGGTGGGGGTCCCTTTAAAATTTGTCCACACTGGTGTGTCCCCCTCCCCACAGTTCCCTCAGCGAGAGCGTCAACACGGTCAATCTGACAGCATTGTAGCCCCTTCATAATGCTACCAAGCCCTTCATTCTCAAGCCTCTCCGTGGCTTAGACTTTGTTTTAAATCGTGCAAGTCAAACAGCCCCCAACCGCCCTCCACCAGCAATTACCAAGACGGGTCGACTCGCTGCCTCTTTTGATATCCCCATCGCCCGAAACCTAATAATTCATTGATTCAGCCAGCCAGCAAGCTGTCCAGTGGACTGGAAAGCCATGGAGAAAGATGCCCCCCTTCCTGTGTCTTGGATTCAGCAGTCAATGACAGAGACTCAGGTTTTTCTAGGGGGACCCCCCCTCGGTCCAAGAAAAGTAACAGCTGTGACATTTTCTTGAATCGGTCAGGGACTTGAGTCTGGCGTGCGTCAGAGCCAAGCTGTCGTTCGTCGTGCTGGAGCTCCTTGATGGTGATCATCAAGGTAAGGATCGCCGCCTTGTTCTCTCCTCGGGGAGCTGACTTATGCATGCCATAGACGCACGATGAAAAGCTGTACGAGGCAGCCAAAGCAGGCGACATTCGTCGCGTGCGCAAATATCTTCTCAAGAAGGCGGATCCAACGTGGCGAAACTACGATGAGGTTCTCTCCGTTGCTGCTGACAAAAGCTCACTCGCGTAGGCTGGATTGACTTCGCTCATGGTTGCTGCCGGCAAAGGCAATGCCGAGGCGGTTGTACTCCTGGCAGCTGACGCTGATGCCCATGTTCTCAACTTTGCAACGGAGGTTGCGATAATTCAACCCAGCGGCTTGAACAATGCTAACTGCGGACTATTGTAGGAAGGATGGACTGCATTCATGTGGGCAGCCATGAATGGCCACGCTGATGTTGTCCGTGCATTGGTTGATGCTGGCGCAGACACGTCGTTGGCTGACAAGGTACAAACTTGGCCACCGGCCTTCGAATCTTCACGACGCGAGCAGACAGGCAGAAGAGCCCGAGATTGGGCGGCATCTCAGCGACACGTTGCCATTTCTTTTATGCTCGACAGTGTCGAGGTATGAAATCTTCATGAAATTGATGATAAACCTGGAATCGTAGGCTTCGAAACGCGGTCGACACGCTGGCGAGCTACGTGAGGTTTGAATTGATCGAAAGAAATCACTGTTAACGAAGTCTAGGCTCTTTGGATGGCAGCCAAGAACGGCAACGTAGCCACAGTGCGGCAGTTGCTGAATCGAGGTGGGGAACCCAACTGGGCTCCTCCAGACGAGGTTTGAATGCGACTGTCGACTTGTCTAACATTTGAGCAACGTAGAAAGGCTGGACTGCGCTCATGGTAGCCTGTGCTAAAGGGCATGTTGCGACTGTCAAGACTCTACTTGCACGAGGGGCCTCGGTTGACATTGCCGCTTCAGTACGTACTCGTAGCTGTATAAAAAACTAAAGTTTGTGGAATAGACTGGCGTGACACCGCTCATGTGTGCATCCGCCGCGGGAAAAATTGCGATTGCCAAGGAATTATTAGCGCACCATGCCGATGTGAATGCAATCAACGAGGTGGACATGCGAGAATGAACATGGCGTGAAGGAATTCTTTAGGATGGCGGGACTGCCCTTCATGGCGCCGCCTTTTATGGTCACTTGGCTGTCGTCCAAGTCTTGGCTAACCGAGGAGCGGATCTCAATATGACCGACAAGGTAGTTCATGCTATAGGGATGTTGATCGATGGCACGGAACACCCTTAGACTGGACGAACTGCCCAAGATTTAGCTAAACGAAGCCAGCATGATGACATTGTCATTTGGTTGCAAGAAAAGGAACAAGGGCATCTTGCTGAACAACAGAGGGAGCAATCGCAAGACCGAAATTTGTCGTACGAGGTGCTAACACTGGAACATAACAGATGAGAACATGCTCAATAGGCAAGCGCGTCTCGGCTATTTGAAGCTGTCAAGTGGGGGGACGTCCAAATGGTCCAAGAACTCTTGGGCGATGGAAGCTCTGTAAATAGCCAAGACAAGGTAGCGACAAGTCCTCGCGGAAGTCACTCAACTCGTGTAGTTTGGCAGGACAGCACTCATGGAAGCTTGCATTGAAGGCCACACAGACGTCGTCCAAGTGTTGATTGCCCACGACGCAAATGTAGACTTGGCCACAGTGGTGAGCATCCAATGAGTCTCCCCATCAAGCTCCACCTTTAAACATTAGTCTGGAATCACAGCACTCATGTGCGCTGCAAGTTTTGGTTACTTGGACGTCGTCGACGTATTGATTGATGCAGGGGCAAATGTCATGCTGTGTGATAAAGTACGAAGATGGCGTTAGCACTCGGGCGATGGCTAACTTGATTGTCTAGCGTGGCTATAGTGCCCGTGACTGGGCTGAACTCAAACAACACAACGACTTGGCCTCTGTTTTAGAAGGGGCTGAGGTAAGAAACTACAAGGGGGGCTGAATTTGAGGCTATCCATGTCTAGGGCGATGTCTTTAAACAGGAGCGCATGGCAGTCCTTGGGGTATATGAAGCTGCAGCTTCTTCGCATTCTAACATCGTGAATGCTTGTAGAATAGCGACGAACAAGTCGACGGACATGACTTGCCAAACTGCACTCCTGGATTCCAAGGCTCTCTCGGCGACGCCACGCCATTGATGCAAGCAGCACTTATTGGCGACTTGACGGCAGTCGATAACATCGTCTCTGGCGATCCTGACTCCATCAACATGACGAACGAGGTGACCTGTCAAAGTCTCGTTTTTTAATTCACGTTGGAGAGTAGCAAGGCATGTCGGCCTTAATGTTGGCCGCTATTGAAGGCAACACTGACGTTGCGCAATTGTTGCTCAGGCGCGGGGCTGCTGTCAATTTGGCCGACAAGGTACGGACCATTTGTTGACAGTCTACTAATTTAGACAACAGGATGGCCACACTGCACTCATGCACACGGCTTACTGTGGCCACGCAGACATGATCGAAGTTTTGGTGGATGGTGGTGCCGACTTGACGCTGCGGAACAAGGTAAGCGAGATAGCTGGAGCTTCTCTTTTAATGAATCCGTTTACGTTGGCCGTACTGCTTCAGACGTTGCCTTGGCCGTGGGGCACACTGCGCTGGCCAAACGACTGCAATATACAAATCGCATTGGCAGACAATCGTCTCTTGATATTGCGATGGGTGTCTTCACGCCACGACGTGCCTCCATGGCCATGACTATCCTCGAAAGTAAGCCCAGTCCAATAAGTGATACTGCCAGCTGCTCAGAGTTGAGCCCGCCATCGTCCCCCGATGATTCCTCTCTCGAAGATTTTATGGGACTTGGATCTCTTTCCAAGTCGACTTCGGTCGCGATGAAACCATCCTTCCCCATGGACGACCCATTAGCTTCACCGTGGCTCTCCCACGAGACTCTACATGGGCTGCTTGAATTCAAACAAGAATTTCTCCGCGGTGTGTTGGATTCAGCCGACAAGATCATGGTCCCAACAACGTTTATTATCCTGCCAGTGCACCCTAAAGATCCACGTGCTTCGAATGTGCTTGTCGAATGCATCATTGCCTTCTTGGAGAGGTTTCTCCATATTGTGTCTTGTGCCAGCGACAACGCAACGTCACCGTGGACTCAAGCAGACCCTCCCTTTTATTTGTACCTCGTGGATGAAGCCACGGGCGATATCGTCCTTGGGGACGATCAAGTGTATCCCATTCAAGTCGATCCTTCGTCTCCACAAGACTACGCTTTTCTGTCGACGTCGTGGCCACTTGTTCAAGCTGGACTTCGATGGCTCCATGATGCCAACACAGTCGTGGGGATGCTGGCTGCTGTTGGTGTCCCATCGTTGAAGGTGAATGCACTCCAAACAATCGAAGACCACGTGGCCCAAATCGTTGTCAAGATTGCAGAAACACAGCTCAACGTTGACGCGGGTCGAATGTTCGTCAACCTCTTGAACGAAAAAGATCCAAGGCGAACTTTTGCAGGCCTCATGCCTGTATCTATGTCTTCCTCAGGCCAAACTTTGTGGACGCAAAGGTCAACGTCCACGGCGCTTGCCCCCTAATTATGTGATTATTAATCTATTTTATTGTTACTCGATCAAGCTCTCTTATCCCCCGTTCAAACGAGCGGGGCAGGGCTGGCCTCTCTAATCTCTTTAGACTATGAGATTAGCAAAGAAATCGATAGCCGACTCGCAGTATTCCCCACCTATTGTCAATTTTGCACAAAATTGGACTTTCCAGTCGATTTGCCGAATCGATTTTGAATGGCTTTTCTCTTCAAATGTATAGATCATTCAAAGAGTTGCTCCAAGAGCCATCAGTCACATGTGGGATGCGCAGCTTCTGCGCAAGGAGGCATTGATGTTGCGATCTTTCAGTCGGCATCAAGCGGCTGGGCATACCTAAAGGCATATGATTGGCTGAAAATGAACTTACGCTCAATCTGATTGGCTAGTCGATTCTCAAATCGATTTGCCAAGTCTATTCGATTCGACAGCCTGCCTACTCCAAGTTTGAATCGATTTGACAATACCATTTGAGATGAACAATGACAAGAAAACTTCACTCCATGAAGAATCCACTCTATTGCCAAATGTTACCAAAATTGACGAGAGTTTCAACTAAAACTCTGGGGGGCGAGGGGAGCTTAGAGGGCTGCGGCGTACGCACCAGGGTGCGACGATTGAGTGCCCTGAGCAGACTTGAGCCAGCAGGTACCGCCGTTGAAGTCAGTCCAGACAAACAATTTGCAGCCATCTTGAGCCTTGCAGTCGGCACAACAATCTTCGGGAGACGCTTGCAAGGTGTTGGCGATATCATTGCCAGCGTAGTCCACGTCGTGCACTGGGTTAGCGCAAGCAGACGGCGCTGGGACATCATGCAAAATGGCAGCCTTGGCACCAGGGTGCGACAACTTGTCGCCCTTGGCAGACTTGAGCCAGCAGGTACCACCGTTGAAGTCAGTCCAGACGTACAAGTTGCAACCAGAGGTCGACTCGCAGTCAGCGCAGCAGTCGTCAGACGAGGCGCGGGATGTGCTGGTAAGGTCATTGCCCTTGTAGTCAACATCCGATTCGGTTTGACCACAAGTGGATGTGGATGGGGCTGGAACATCATGCAGAATAGCAGTCTTGGCACCAGGACGAGACAATTTGTCGCCCTTGGCAGACTTGAGCCAGCAGGTACCGCCGTTAAAGTCACTCCAGACGTACAAGTTGCAACCAGCGGTGGACTCACAGTCGGCACAGCAGTCGTCAGACGAGGCGCGGGACGTGCTGGTAAGGTCATAGCCCTTGAAGTCAACGTCCGATTCGGGCTTGGTACAAGTGGCCAGGTCCGCGTCGGTGCGAATAGCCGCTTGGGCACCAGACACATGCAACTTTTCACCCTTGCCGTACTTGAGCCAGCAAGTACCGCCGTTGTGGTCAGTCCAGACAAACAACTTGCAGCCAGAGGTCGACTCGCAGTCGCCACAACAGTCGTTAGGGGATGCACGGGAAGTGGCGGACAAGTCAAAACCAGAATAGTCGACATTGTACTCGATGGAATTGCAGTGACCAGGAGGGGTTACGTATGGGGTGGGAGCAGGAGTAGTGGCAGAGGTAACAGCTGGGGTAGCAGCAGGGGTAGCAGCAGTGGTCGTGGCAGGAGTTGCAGCAGGGGTAGCGGCAGGGGTAGCAGCAGGGGTAGCAGCAGGGGTAGCAGCAGGGGTAGCAGCAGGGGTAGCAGCAGGGGTAGCGGCAGGGGTAGCAGCAGGGGTAGCAGCAGGGCTAGCGGCAGGGGTAGCAGCAGGGGTAGCAGCAGGGGTAGCAGCAGGGCTAGCGGCAGGGGTAGCAGCAGGGCTAGCGGCAGGGGTAGCAGCAGGGGTAGCAGCAGGGCTAGCGGCAGGGGTAGCAGCAGGGGTAGCAGCAGGGGTAGCGGCAGGAGTAGAAGCGGGAGTTTGGGAGCCACCGACAACACCTTGGGGCAACAAGTTCAAGGATTTCAATTTATCCACGACTTGCTCAATCCTGATGCCGGTGTTGGCACCACCAGAGCTCGTGCATCCACCACAGTCGTGCAAACCGATAACCAAGTTGTCTTTGGCAGAGATAATGGGCGAACCTGACGAGCCGCTTTGCGTGTCAACATTGTAGCCCAACACATTGTTGTTGTTGCCATAGCAACCGGTAGAGCTGACACTGGTAATCTTTGGCGGATTGCCGTCATCGGACACGAGTGCGATCTTCTTTGGATTGCCACCAGGGTAGCCAATGGTGTAGATGGTCTCATTCAAGACAGCTCCAGATGTGCGGACTTGCAAAGAGCCATACTTGTCGAGGGTCTGGCCAGGGTTCAAATTCAACTTGACGAGCCCAAAGTCCAAGTTTTTGTCGGCATAGACCAAGGTGGAGCTATTGGACGCAAACACGCCGGTGCAGGCAAGTTGACGGCTGTTGTTTGGATCATCCGCAGTGGCGCACTCAGCGAGGAATTCCGTGATGGCTGACGCGGCTTCTTCGTTCGTGCTGATGCAGTGGTGGTTGGTCATCAAGTGGCCTTCCGTGCCGAAGAGCCAACCTGTGCAAATGCCACTGCCAATCTTGAGACGAGCGGTGGCAAGCCCGAGCTTGTACTTGGTAGGATCGGAAGTTTTGTATGCCACCGCTGGCTGCGATTGATCCGAGACGCAAACACTTTCGAGTTGGCTATCGATGACATCGCCCCAAGCCGAGACGAACGTGGCGAGGCCCGCAAGGGTGACTAGCTTGGCCAGTGACAACATGTATTCTATCCACGGGTAGAATTCGAAATGGCAAGACGCCGGATGAGAACTTTGCCCCGGTGTTAGTTAACTCTTGCAATTCCACCTCTGGCAAACCATCCGGCTGTCGTGGTTGCTTGTAACAACACAGTAGCCAGCGCAAATCAACTCTTCCCTTCCCACTGTACGCATGCCATGCAGTGACTTTAAATTATTTCAGGAGATGAAAGTGAAATTGCATCTCCAAAAAACGATCACACCGCGATCTGCTTCCCCTTGCACGGAAGTGTTTTCCGATCAGCCCCGCAGATTTTGTCCACTGGGCCGCACATGGTTTTCGAATTGTCAAACATTTACATTGGCGACCACGTGGTCATGTGTTGCATCGTCCAACGACACCATGCGTTGGCAAGAAAGACAGACACACTTAGTTGCGTCATACTAGTAGCGTCGACTATCGCATCGCTGCATTAGGTCCAGTTCAATCGAGTGCAAGCACACAGCAACGCTGGAGCAAAGTAGCAAGATGGGTGTCATATTCCCCAAGTGTTCATGGCATCATGTGAATAATCCGAAAGAAAGCTGAATAGTCAGATAGCTGTATCAAAAGTCAGAAACACACGTGCCTATCTGGGTGTCCTGTTAACAATTGTGAAACCCCTTTCACGAAGGGTTTCAACGGTGGGGTGAGGGTCAGGCTTTACAAAAGAAAACCTGGTCGAAGCTTGCAAGACGTGTAAACGTTAAGGGCGGGTCTGGATGCCACCAAAAATGGCATAAAAAGGCCAAAAAATGCCATAATTCAAAATATGCCATAATTTTCAGTTTTGACTGTCTGGATGCCACCTTTTCAAAGAAATTTTTGTCACAATTTTCTGGAGTTTTGGCCAAAATATGCCATAAAAAAAATGGACCAAATCGGTCCATTTTATTTATGACATATTTTCGTCATGAACGCACTGGTCGAGTCAAGCTTGAGATTCAGCTTGTCATCTCTACAAAATACACGCACACACTATATATTAACACTGTTGCATGTTCTAACACTCTGAAAAGCGGTAGTGATCGACCCTTGCTCATCTCTGGCTCCTTTCAAAGTTTCCGGTTGGAAGTGACTGACACAGCAGTATGACAACAATCGTAATGTTGAAGTCCAGAAGTTGTGGCATTCAGACAAAATACAAATTCTCCAACTATACCATTTAAATTGTGAATTTCGAACTTTGGGAAATTTTTGCAAAATGTCATTTCACTTTTATGGAATATAAAAATTGATGGGCATCCAGACCAGCCCTAAGTGCGCTTCGCGCACTTAACATAATCCAATACATAATTCAAGTCAAATAGTTCAACCCATGTGGCATGAGACACGCTTCTGACTTTTGATACGGATTCTCTGAAAGTTGCCAGTGTTCATCTCAGGTATTTTTCAAAATTTATATCATGGTTTTATGATTGAAAGTACTATTTTTCAAAGGTTCAATATAAAAATACTATGTACTGTTAAAATGCATATACTATATGAAAATTGAAGTATACAGGATACAAGTTTGTAAAGGGAGTCTAACAATGTCACGAGAAATCATTGATAGACAGACACGTACACGTAATGGAGTCCCCATGAAGAACTTTGTTACTCATGCTGGACTTATCCACTCGGCAGCCACCACTAGGACGAGCTCGTCGACTGAGACGCCACAGTTGTGCACATAACATTCCAATTGTTAGCTTGGTCATCAAATCGGCCGCGTCTAGCTGCCATTCCTGATCACGGCTCCATGGCATCCAGCTGTGAAGTCCCAAGTTCCTCTGCCAGAACATCATCCTGGTCTACTGTACTTCTACAACAAGAAAATAACACATGCTTGATTCTCTGTGTCATACAGTGAGCCATGCATCCGAAATACAAGCGACGAGATTCCACAAGAGAAAATGCACCCACTCGTTTCCCATCTTGCGAAAACAGAAGCCCCGTCATCTCCTTGAGAGTGGCGCGTTGCGATTAGACGTCCAAATTGCTGGCTCAACAAGAATCACTTGATGGGCCTCGTAGCGTGGAGATAGCCCTTGGATGTTCTGTCGCCAGACGCAAACATCAAATATTAGATAAAGTAACCCGTTGGTCGCGCAGATGATGCTTTGGAGAAATCGGACGGGCGCTCGTCGAGGTTTGTAACACGAACACGGTCTTCGGCCGATTTCAAAGCCGATGCCATGGTCGATTTCGAATGGGTGATGATGATCCCCTCTGCCATGGAGGACTGGGCATCGTAACTGAAGGCAAACCCATTGCTCCTTTGCGACACGGACAAGGACAAGGAGCGAGTCTACACGACAGTGAGATAGAATGCATTCGCGACGGAGTACCGAATGATAGAGACTTGTACTGCGGTCATTCGATTGATGAAACGTGACTTGGTTGTCCCAGCTGGACTCGATGTCTTGAGATAAAGTCTTGGGTTTACCACTGAGCTGGCCAAGCACATGCTTCTACGGGAGAGATTGAAACTAAACAAAAGATAGAACGCGTCGTACCTCTTGGACAATTTGCCACAAGAACGGATAAAATGCGCGCTGGAACGAAGTCCAAGAGGCAGCTCGAAGGAGGCACACGACGATTGTAAGCGGCAGGACAAACCAAAACGTTGCGCCTAATCAATCGTATCAGCATTGCAGTGGATGGAAGAGTCGTTTTACTGTTCCATGTATTTTGCGTTGATCCAAAATCAACTTGTGAGAGAGCAAGCCAGCTTGACTGGACGTAGAGCGTTACTGGCATGTAGGCTAGCACGCCAAAGAACCAAGCGACGCCTCCACCAACAAACCACGACTGCTGAATCAATATAATCTAAACGCACAAGATCATGAAATGTAGTTGTAGATGCACTCGCTACCTTGAAATTTGCAACAAGGACGACCAGAACCAGAAGCACAATGCCGTACTGCTGCAGGTCAGCATTGCCAGCACCTTGCCCGACTTGGTTGTAACCAAACACAGCGACTACAAATATCACAGCAGCCTCAAAAATGGCAGCGGCAATCCACTTGAAGAACACAATCGTATTGAAGAGTTCACCAGTGATGCCGGGCTTGTAGAGTGCTGGGAAGCGCTGGCCAACGGACCACGGCACATCATAATCAAACACACCCAAGACACCGATAGGGAGCGACGTGTAGACCAAATTATACAGCTGAAACGCAATTTCCGAGTATTCCTTCTGACCAGAGGATCCTGCACGAGAATTAAACCAGGCGACAAGAAGACTGCAACGCACCAGTCGTGTAGAGAAAGAAATACTGAGCGAGCACCATGATGATGTTTTTGTAAAACATATACCCGACCAATTTCGACATGCGGACGTAATTCAATCGTCCGTGGTGAAGCAACAGTTTCTCCAAAAAGTAAAATTGCCCGATGGCATAATCGCTGGCATTCACAGCTTGCATGCCCTCCTGGCCACAGATACCAACGCCGATATGTGCTCGTTGAATCATGGCCACGTCGTTCGCTCCGTCGCCAATTGCCAAAGTTCTACACGAGTTTTAATCACTCGAATCAATCAACTTGGCGTTACCTTGCTTTCAAGTTGTTTGTTCGAACCAAACCGACAACTTCTGCTTTTTGCGAAGGCGACACACGACAGCAGACAACGGAAACACATTCCATTGCGAGTTTGAGAAACATGCGGCAACACTCAGGGTCAGCCATGGTCTTTTCAAGTGCATCGCCATCAATCACAAGCGATCGACGAACAATTTCAGGCTCTACAAAACGCATTTTGAGCTGGGATGCATATTTTCACAGCGTACGAGACAGGTCAGCAATGCACAACCCAAAGCTTCGACGCAGAGCAGCTACGTCTGGGTATTCCTCCAAGTTGAAAATGTATTGCATCATGTCATTGTCCATGAGCTGGCACGCATAGGCAATATTAATGGCTGTTTCTTGCTTGTCACCAGTAAGCACCCAAACTTTCATCCCTGCTTCCATGAGGCTACATGACTTGTCAGTTCATGCAAAGCCATCCAGTTTACTACCGGTAGATCGCCCGAGGGACATTGTCCTGTAGTTTGTCTTCGATGGCCGTCGCACCCAAAAGCTCGAGGTCTTGCTCGATTTCAACCATGCACGCATCGATATCATTCGGCTGTCCATTTTTCCGCTTGTCGATCTGTTCCAGCGATGCGCATGCAGCTTTGTATCGTTTTGACCACTCGAGGTAATAGTCGGCTGCAATCGTCTTCTTGGCAATTGTGAGTGTGCGAAGACCATCGTCAGCAAATGCTTGGAGCTGTTCAAACGTGGCGGCGACGATGGATTGATCGTTCAGCGAGGCGGACAAGAGCGGCGTAATCACATTGTCAGCGCCTTTGGTCAACAGAATATAGTTGCCATCGGGGTCCTGGACGACACAACTCATTCGCTTTCGATCCGAATTGAATTCCAAGACGTCGCACATTCGGTATTCCCACAATTCGTCTACCGCAGTCGAATCTCGTTGCAGCGCTTTGTTGGCGATGCGAATACGAGCGACACCAAGCCCGCGCGATTCAAACGCAAAACCGAAATACTTGGCAGCCGACACGAGCGCTTGCTCATCAGGGGAAGAAGCAGAGTATCTCAAGATGGGATCTCCATACTTGTCGGTGGCCTGTTCAGGAATAACTGTATGACAAATAGCCAAGTGGAGGAAGAATTCAGCTTCTTTGGTCATCGGATTCGTGCCGTTGAGAGGTACATCATTGAGCTTCTGGTGGAGCCGCGGATCTTCAAAGTTGACATAAGGCACTTTGACTGCGTTCTTGGAGCTCTTTGGAACTACAGGCACTGGTAAACCTTTGCGAATGAGAGCAGCACGTCCTAGAGTTCCAAAATCATGAATTGATTCGGAGTCTTAGGTCAATACCAATTTCAGTTGTCCCCAAGCCATAGCTCACACCATTGATGGAACACTTGCGGAATTCCATGATATTGCAAGTGAGCGTTCCCGTCTTGTCTGAAAAGACGTAGGAAACTTGCCCCAGCTCTTCATTTAATCCCATCGTACGAACGATCATGCGGACGTCAAGCTCTGCGTAATACATGTCAAGATCCATGGCCATGAATATCGATTGGAGCAACATCACAGTCGAAATCGTGACGTACAACGAGACGGGGATCATTTGGTAGAGCAAAAGAAAATACTGTCCAAATGCAACAAACCTAGAACGATCCATAAGACAACAAGCGAGGACATTGGCTGCACCATCGGAATACATCTGAATGCTTTGCGGGGGATAAATAGCATTTCGATGCCTTTGCACATGTCAAGTTGGAGAAATTGTAATCCTACAAGTGTCGACATGAAAATTTCCTCTCAATTGAGCAGGAACCAACCCAGTAGACTTGAGACGTCGCAGCGCCTGCACATAGCAAAATAAGTCCAAGCAGGAGCCATTGGATCATGACATTCACATGGCCATTGATAGAACTCCACTTGGTCGCTGGTTTTGCGAACGACTGCATGATCTTCGAGTCTGGGCCTGTATTCAAAACCAACCCGTACATCCACTCGGTGTTGCGAAGTTGACAACCACGGAGTAAAATGTTTTTGATGGAAATTGGATCGTTCAAAACTGTTCCATCTGCTTGATCGACAAAGAAGGAGCCTGAAAAGCGACTAATCGCTTTGTTGGGCTGTTCGCATTCAACGCGGCCGTGAAGTTGCAATATTTCCCGCTCGGTTTGTGCAGAGAGTGTACTTTCCATCGCTTGCCTGCGATACGATAAGATCTTACCACGCAATGGATCATCGTACCGAAGTTTTAGATTGGTTTCACCATCCAGCGACTTGGTCTCGACGTAGCAGATACCAGCTTTATGCTGTACATCCACTTCATGGACAGCGAGGATGAGTAAATCGGCAGGTGCGGTGTCTCGATTCGACAATTTCACAATTTGCCCAACCTGCAACGCGGACCAGAGGATCGTTTGCAGCGTGCCAGAGGGAGTTACGACTTGGCATTTCGCTGAATTTGCTTCTTCGTCGGCAATATGCCGCCGACGGTCTTCAATAATCGCCAGAATACCGTCCACCGTCAGAATAAACGTAAGCACGGGAAGTGTCGACGGCCTAGACGACGATACATCTCAGTGGGAACATCGACAGCAAGTCTAGATACCATCCTGTGTTGGTAATCGCTGGAATGCACTGCAGAATCGACACGAGCAGGAAGTAAGCGTTGGCGAGCTTGGCGAAACTCTCGGCGAGAAACTTGGGCAAGAACGACCAGACCGTGTACTTGGACGTAATCACGACGTTCGAGCAGAACGGACCGTGGGTTTCACTCCGACGTGGATTCAGCCAGACGTGGCGAAACGCTTGACTCGCCGAGCTGTCTCTCTTGGGCGTCGGCGCCACTTCCTTGTAGAAACCCATGCCCTTTTTGAATATGGCGATCATGTCGGCACTTTGGACCAATCACGCGAGTTCGAAGTTTTTGTGAGTAATAAATGTCTTCGCCACGACGAGAGATCATGAATGCTTTGGGCAGCGGAATTTGAGCTTAAACTACAGAAATTTCGATCTACTTTAGCTTTATCCTAGGCAACCTTGAAGCCGGAATGGCATCGTGACGCTTTCATGCATGCCCTGCGGCTATGTTTTGAGTGCACCCGTGGCAAGTGGCAACATTTTTCAACCAGGATCAGTGTTTATTACAAAAAGTACAGTACAGTGTATACAGCTGGAGTCCTGGACATCCACAACAAGACCAAGCATAACGTTAGATATCCTCGCATTGTCAAGGACGCGCTGCTAATGACGCAAGGATGTAACTGCGTCGGACTACCGGTTGCGAAAGGACGCCACAAGCAATGAGAAAGATTGGAGATGCCGCTTGTGAATATGTACGAGAGGTCTGACTAAAATCAGTGTATATCACCCTTCAACTATCGAGTCAATGGAATGGGATGGAGAGCTTTTGGACAAGTCATAAGCTTATGCACATGATAGCAAAAGCCAAAATCATGTCGAGGAATTCTTTGGCTTGCAATAACCTGCCCCCAAATAGGGGAGAGGGACAAATATCTGGGGGCGTATATGGGGGATGTCCAGGTCTGTAGTCGCTTTGGAGTACATTTGCAATACACTTGACGCCGCTTTTACCTCGTGGGAGATAGCCAAGAACGCGTATGGTTGACAAATAAGTCGAGATAGAGCGAGACGATGCTAAATGAGGATCACATGGCCAGACGACTCTGGATGTTGACTACTACTTGATCCGTGTGGTATCAAGTTCTTGGCAATGCTGACTGCCATCTATTTGGAGGTCAGTACGAGATCGACAAGAGTCCCCTCAATCGTTGTTTGATTCATGAATAAACGCAACAAAGTTGTACGTACATTGCAACTTTACCACAACACTTTTAACTTGAAAACTAATATCTTGTTAAATGTAATATATTTTGTATAGAACTCACACGAGCTCTCGTACTTCCTACTACCTTACAAATCAATACCTGTATAAAATAATAATACTGCTATTGTTAATAGCCGAGACTTGATGAATTGCAACGTAACTCCTGCCTTGCTCATCTAAACGCTATTCAAATACTGCTTCCGTGGCAAATCACCAAGACATTTGCCTCCCTCGCCACCGCGGGGAATCGACCATGTGAGGTTTTATCCCGAAAACTTTTTTTGCAGCTGCGGCCTTTCATCGATATACACGTCATTTTGTCAGATTACCCCACCATAATCTCCCTGCGAGACGAAATGTATTAAATCAAAGAGGTTTCGCAAGTTTTACAGTAGAGAGCTCATTCTTTATGCCATGGACACGATTAACTCTGCTCTCCAGCAGCGTGCTGTCCCCCTAAAGCCAACTGCGCCATATATCGTCTATCTATCCATCATACTCAATGCTCTAGAATGCCCTTCAAATTTCACTTCACTTTGCCACAACCCCCCGTTTGACATACCACAACAATCATATGAACCGCAAACAATCCACGGCTCTCTGACCTTTGCCCATCAAATCTCCATCTCAAATCCATTCTTTTCAACGCTTTCATCTTCGCTTCTCATCACTGCCAAGACGCCAAACTGTGACATTCGCACTTTCTCCCCACCCTTCCATGAAAAAATTACAAAGTTTTCCCGCAGAAGTAGGTGAGATATTCCATTAGAAGCACAAACCACAACAGTCTCTGGCTTGGTCTTGTACCGCATCGCGTGCGCTGCCGTGAACGACACCGCGTACAATCGCGACGAAAGGAAATCATTTAACCCGTGCGATCCTTGAGGGCCGTCGGGCTTGCTGTCATACAGACTCTTTTCGCGTAGTGGGATTGTATCTTGTGGACGGCAGGATTCGAGTGTTTTTACATTTTATCTTGCTTTTTGTATACTTTTGTTTCAAACAGCGATTCAAACAAAATCGGAAGTCGCTTGTTGCACACACTTGGGCGACTGGCATTTTGACTCCAAGGCATGGCGCAGGAAGACGCGTACCGCGCGATAACCAAGAGCCCCAAGCAATCGTCGTCAGAACCGAATAGCGAGTACCGTTTTGTGTACTTGAATGCGCGTGGGAATGAAACCCATGCGCCGTTTTGCTCAAATGTTGTGATCACATCCAAGTACACGGTGTTGTCCTTCTTGCCCAAGTTTTTAGCAGAAAGCTTTGCGAAATTGGCCAACGCGTACTTTCTAGTCGTCTCGATCTTGCAGTGCATCACAGTGATCTCGAATACGAGCGGGTTTGTCTCGACCTTGTGATGATCATGACCGTGACGCTTTCTCCGTCTGTAGAATTCCAACGTCGTTTCCAGTGTTGGTCTTCATCTTGGCCGTCGATGGTGTTCTTGCCATCATTGAAGATCGTCGTCGTCACATTGCCGATGAAGAAGCCAACTCGGCCAAATGCCAAGTCGTGACTCCCTCTGGAACCCTTGAAACCATCCTCTGGTCGCACCTCCAAGTCGGCCAAATTGTCAAATTGGGCAACCGCGACACTGCGCCTGCAGATTTGCTTATTCTGGCCGTTCATGAAGTTGACCCTGACCACAAAGCTGGCATTTGCTACGTCGAAACCAAATCGCTCGATGGTGAAACCAATTTGAAATTGAGGTACGACGAAGTGTCTACCATGATAATTGATTGCATTGACAATGTAGACAAGCGATGGAAAGCACACTTGAAGCTCAAACTGAGCACGAAGTATTGCAACTCCACGGTCGCGTCGAATGTGAACAGTCCAATAAAGCCATCAGTCGATTCACAGGCTCATTCTTTGTCGATCAAGCTGATGGCTCGATCGTGAATGATCCAATTTCGATCAAGAATATCTTGCTCCGTGGCTGCCAGCTTCGCAACACCGAATGGATGTATGGATTGGTTTTGAATACAGGCCCTGACACGAAAATAATGCAATCGTCAGCCAAGCCTGTTACGAAGTGGAGTTCAATCAACGGGCAAGTGAATATTATGATTCAGTGGCTTCTCTTGATGCTCGTGATTTTGTGCGCTGCGTCCGCGACTGCGTTTCTCGTCTGGGTATGTCCTCGTGGCGAAATGCAATTAATTTTGGATGCTAGGACAACAACTTCAGTTCGTATGCATGCGCCCAAACTGATAGCTGCTACTTGACTGTTGATGGACATGGTTCCGCATACCGATGGTTGGATTTCTCGCATGCTATGAAGTCTGAAGTGTCTCTAGGTTTGTGTCGTTTGGACAATATTTCCTCCTCATGTATCAAATCATTCCCGTGTCGTTGTATGTCACGATTTCGACGGTCATGTTTCTCCAAGCCATATTTATGTCCATGGATATTGACATGTACTACGAAGATCTTGACGTTCGCATGATTGTGCGTACGATGGGTCTTAATGAAGAACTCGGACAAGTGTCTTACATCTTTTCCGACAAGACGGGAACGCTCACGTGCAACGTCATGGAGTTCCGCAAGTGTTCCATCAATGGTGTGAGCTATGGTTTAGGCACGACTGAAATTGGTACAGTATTACGATATGATTCAATTCTGAAACTGGGAATTTTAGGTCGTGCTGCTCTCGTTCGCAAAGGCCTACCAGTGCCTGAAGTACCAAAGACCTCGAAAGGAAGCAAAGTTCCCTACGTCAACTTTGAAGACCCACGACTCCACCAAAAGTTGAATGATATTCCTCTTCACAGCACTGCAACGACGCTGACAAAAGAAGCGGATTTCTTCCTACACTTGGCTATCTGCCACACGGTCATTCCCGAACAAGCGACCGACAAGAACGGAGAACCTATCTTGCGATACTCTGCATCTTCGCCTGATGAACAAGCGCTTGTGTCTGCTGCCAAGTTTTTCGGTTTTGCATTTGAATCTCGTGGACTTGGTGTCGCTCGTATTCGTATCTCCAACAAAGCGCTTCAGAAAGACCCATCCGCCCCAAGCGAATTGTGGGAATTCAAAGTCTGCGATGTTTTGGAATTCAACTCGGATCGTAAACGCATGAGTTGTGTTGTCCAAGATCCCGATGGCAACTATGTTCTCTTGACCAAGGGTGCTGATAATGTGATCACGCCACTGTTATCGAACTCTCTGAACGACCCCTCCATTGTTTCTACGACTTTTGAACAATTACAGTCGTTTGCCGACGATGGTCTTCGTACGCTCACCATTGCCAAGAAGACGATCCCGACCCAGTACTATCTCGAATGGTCCAAGCGATACAAAGTGGCCTGTGCGTCGTTGGAACAAATAGACAAGCGAAAACATGGACAGACCAATGACATTGATGCTTGCATGGTTGAATTGGAGCAAGATCTTGTGCTTTTGGGTGCGACGGCCATCGAAGATAAGTTGCAAAATAATGTCCCTCGTGCCATTCACAGGTAGCGATTTGAGTACTGTGCAGTTTCACCAAGTAAATGTAGGATGATGAAAGCCGGTATGAAGGTGTGGGTGTTGACAGGGGACAAGCAAGAAACTGCTATCAATATCGCCTATGCTTGTCAGCTTATGGACAACGACATGATGCAGTACATTTTCAACTTGGACGAATACCCAGACTTAGCCTCATTGCGTGCGAGTTTTGAATTATGCGTCGCTGATTTATCTCGTGCGTTTGCTCGACGTCCTGTGCATAAACTCACGTTGTCGATTTGTAGAAGTTGAAATAACCCGTCGGTCGCTTGTGATTGATGGCGATGCGCTTGAAATGGTCATGGCAGATCCTGAAACGTGTGCTATGTTTTTGAAAGTGGCAATGGAATGTGCTTCAGTCGTGTGCTGTCGTGTGTCGCCATCGCAAAAGGCGGAAGTTGTGGGCTTGGTTCGCACAAACAACGTCAAGGCGAGGTATTGACATTTCGCTTGCGAGCAGTGTATTACTCAAGATATTGTAGAACTCTTGCCATTGGTGACGGTGCCAACGATGTTGCCATGATTCAACGTGCGCACATTGGTGTCGGTATTTGCGGCCAGGAAGGCATGCAAGCTGTCAACTCGAGTGACTATGCCATCGGTCAATTCTATTTCCTGGAAAAACTCTTGCTTCATCACGGAAGATTGAACTACGTTCGCATGTCGAAGTTGGTTGGATACATGTTTTACAAGAACATTATCATGGCTTTGGCTCAGTACTTCTATCTCTACACTACTGGTATGCAAACTCTTATAGTTTGAAATCATGACGATCTCTTGCTAGGTTCTTCTGGCCAAAAAGCGTATTCTGAAATTGCGTTTCAAATGTACAACTTGGCATTCACGTCCATGCCAATTATTGTCTTGGGTGTGTTTGACTACGATGTGCCGTGGTCAGTTGGCCAGCTATTCCCATCGCTCTATAAGCCGGGTATCACGGGCGAGCTCTTCAACACCACTGTGTTCTTCAAGTGGATTGCTGCGTCGATCTTTGAAGCCGCTGTCATTTTTATTGTATCCGTCTATGGATACAATCAAGTCGGACAAGCCATCGGCAATGGTGATATCCAACAATATGGTATCATGATGTTCGCCCTCGTTGTACTTGTATGCAATTTCAAGGTCCGTCTCGCCTAATCTACTCCATGACTTGACGTTTGTCGTAGATCATTCCAATTCAACAATCTTGGTTTCTCCTTGGTGGTGTTGTGTGGTGGCTCGGTGTTTTCTTGTACATTCCGGTCTGTTTGTATCTTGAATCCAATTGGTATTGGCTCTCTGAAACCGACTACGGCGCGACTGAAAACACTCTCAATGGTATTGCTTTTGCCCCTCACACACGTTACTGATGTGTGATATTGTAGGCGGTGTCTTTTGGTTGATCATTCCGCTTGCATTATCCATGTGCTTGTTGCGTTATTTCTCCTGGATGGTTTTGCAACGTCAATTCTATCCTTTCTTGTGGCAAGTCGTGCAAGAAAAACATGTCTTGGGTATGTTGGATGGCCCACCGGCTCCTGCCACGGCTGCAGATTTGGAAGCTGGACGTCAAGCACCGCTCGTACCAGATCGCAGGTCAAGTTTGCAACACTCTCGTCATGTACGCATACCTCCACTCTATTTATATTTATCTCCAATTTATAGAGCAATTCATCGTCGCGCTCAGTTAACCGCAAGAATAGTGGTTTTGCATTCAGTCACGACCCGCATTCGTCCATGGCGGAAGGCATTATGATAACTCATTCTCGGGATTCTCTCTCGGACGTTTTGAAGACTGCTGAAAACCGCGTGCGAGTCACTCGTCTCGATCAACGCCCCTCGGATTATGCCTTGAATCGTGAAAACCAACAGCCATCGGGCTATTTTATCTAGTTAGATCTTTCATTTCATTAACTTTTGTTTCTTGACAAAGTTTCTCCTGTTGTCGTGTTTACACCGACTTTGTTCTCTGCGTCCTTTCTACGTTCAAATTGCGAAAATATATGCAAAATTGAACTTAATATGTATATTGAAAACCGACCTACAATCGTCGAACCACCTCAAGGCATCAATCTCGTACATTCTAGTACGTACAGTTGTACTTGAATGTAAGTTCTTTAATAATGCGGACTTCAAAAGTACATTTGATACGTGATGTATTGTATGGTGGTCATTACTCATGGTACTGTGCTTACGACAACTCGGCTCATACAAAGCTCATGTGGACGAAGGCATGGGCGTGGGCTGCCGCGGCGGCCGTCGTTTGTGCGCAATCAACGCCGACTACTACAGCGTCGTGCAAAACATGGAATCCTGATGCCGCAAAAGCTACGGCACCTCTTGGCGGGATCTATACAACGCTGTCTCCGCTGGCCGTGTGGTCGCCAGGTTTTGGGTCATGCCTTTTGAACTCCCAAGAGCGCATGCTCAAGGTGCTTAGCTCAGTCAGCGACTACTCCGAGTGCAATACCACCATGACATGGCTTCAGTCGGCGCCCTTGAAGAATATGCCATTCCAAGACACGAATCGAACACAAGACCAAGCCGTGGCGCTCGCCAAGTTTTTGCTCACACTCAAGGACAGCGATATTCAAAACGGCTGCACCAACACACTTGCGTCAGTCTCGTCGTGTATCATCAAGCGAGTAAGATAGGATTTAGACATCAATTTCTTACGTTAGATGCGTAGATTGTGCCAGCCATGCAACAATATCTCCTCGATGCCCCTTGCTGCTCCTCTTGGATACAATCTTTTACTGGCCCTACTCTTGATGTCTTCACTGCCAACTTGCTCAAATACGTGTCCAATATTGTCTGCTCGACACAACCAATTTCTGGAGGCACAGGCGTGCGTAGCTGTGGTGCTGCCTTCGTTCAAGCTGTCATTCCACCTACGGCGAATATGGTGGACTTCTTCCAGCGTCTATCCCAGTTTATTGTCGTACCAAACAATCAAGGTTGTCTCGCCCAAGAGGGCCAACCCTTCACGGATACATCTGGCAGCCCCCACGAGGCACTTTTCCCCAACACGACAGCATTCAGCGGATGCGCTTTGCCGCTCGACCAGTTCGTGCTGTGGGTCAAGGCGGTGCCATACATGAGTGCCATTAAAGCGTTTGATCCCGCAAGCCTGTTTCAAGACAATGGCTTTGTCCAGGGACAAAAACTCCTTCCATACTTGAACCTTTTTTTGCCAAGCGACAACAACGCAGCCATGGCTACCATCAACGCCATCTACGAACCAACACGCGCTCACTTAGCGAACGGCTATGCCTCTTCTTGTAAATTCTCGGCCCCATCAAGCCCATGGACGTATTTGGCAGACTGGCCGTACGATGTCAAGACTACAACTGCACCTGAATCTGCGGTCGTTGCGCAAACGACAACACCAGCTACTACCGCTAAAGCGCCTGCTTCCTCTGCGGCGGCATCCACAATTGGAACCTTAGTCGCCATGCTTTCTGTACTTGCTATCATTGCTTGAGATGGTGACATGTAATCGTATTGGAGAGTAATAACCGTGTATTAGCTTAACCAAGCTTTTTAGATACTAGTATGAGTTGTCTCCTTGTCTTTCTGTAACTTCTCGTGAGATATCCTATCTAAGCCTCATGCGATGGAAATCTTGCACAATTCGAGAATGATTCAATGCGCAACGCCTTGCACAGACATAACATCATGATTTTAGCTTTAATAATTCTCGTCCATGCGATATATATCTTGGAGGTTGGAGTGGCTTCTGCATTTGATAAATCCAACAGCTAGTTCATGATTTTTAGAGTATGAATTTTAATATCACGATATCGTTTGCCTTTCTTACATGTGCAAGTATTCCTCCTAGTCATAACCCCAATCGTGGATCTAGATTTGGAGGCTTGCGCGTACTGACAATGTGAATGCTCGCCAGGTCAAGACGTCTAGCATGTACAGTGTACACCGAGTTTGCAGTGTGAAAGGTGACCAAGCCATTGAGCAGGTGGTCCAGACGGACAAAATGTCTTGGATAATATACGCAGGCCAGCACCCTACTCCAGACACGAGAGCCGCTTGGCAACAAGTTGACGACTGGCGTCGACGAGGTGTTGGGATGGAACACCTAAGGTCTCGACCTTGGGTGATGCTGGAATTTTGAGGCAATGCCAGAAGACGACTGAATAAGTTGCAACTGTCCCGTGCTTTAAATGCAAATAGCCGACACAGCACGGAGAAACAAAAGTTGTCGTCCTACCCAGATGCATGCATCGACCGAAATGATTTTGACAACATCTTGACAATCAAAAAGGTCTTTGGACGAAATAAAGTACACGACTTGTATGGCAATAACGTACCCCATAAGAAGTATTACGAATTGGATCCCCCGGAGAAAATATAGGCACGTCAAGCGTTATACCCAATCCTTCTTGTGAATTGTGACAAAACCATTGAGCAAAGCGCTTGCGCTACCATTGAGCAAGACACTTGCGCTACTCAGGTACACAATACCTCTCATTCAACAGCCATTAGTTGAAACTGAAGAGGTGAGCCGCCACGACGTACAGAATTTCACGGAACGTGTAATTACTCCCAGTCACCAGTTAGTGGCACGCAAGAGCTCAACCATGGCTCTATATCTCGTGGTTTGAGAATTTTAAGGGTTCGCCAAGTCTTAACGCCCAACATGTACACAGCCTCAGTCGTATTATACGTGACCAGACCATTCAACAAGGCGCTAGCTTGGTCAAGGTAAACAATTCCTCGAGCATCGAGCATCCACGGCTCATATCTGAAGAGATGAGCCGCCATGGAGTATAGAAATGTCGGCTCTGATGAATAGAGACTTTTGGGGAGGACGACTTTCTTGCGTTTGTAAACGACCCAACCAAGACACAACGCAAGGCAAGCAACATTGAGTGCAACTTGAAAGCCTAGTCTAGCTCGACTGCCGGTAGAAATAACTCCCAAGTTGCAAATGAATTCTAAATCGAATTCATTTGTCTTGCACAGCGGATCCAACGTAATAAGGACATGCACGGGAGAGACAAACTGTGTGACGGTGACGGCAGCCCACATCAAGATGGAGCTAGGACTCGCGTACTTTCGAGTGTAACCTTTGGTCCAGACGGACAAAATGTCTTGGACAATATACGCGAGCCAACAAACTTCACCAGATACGAGCACCATTTGGCAACGAGACAACATGGTCTCCTCAGGACTTTGAAACTTTGCTGCAATGCCAGTGGAAGATTATACTAGTTGCAGCTGTCCAGTGCTGAGAAAGCAAAGCGCAGACACTGCACGGAGAAACAAGAGAGGGCGACCAACCCACACGGTCCCTCCAACCGAATTGATCTTAACTACATTACGAGGCTCGATGCGACCTTTAGCCAAAACAAAATACACCACAACCATCGCAACAACGCAAACCATGATGAAAGTTACATACTGGACTCCCCTCAGAAAATAGAGGCATAAGCTTTGAGGGATATCAAGTGATTTTACGACGTACGGCTCCGATTTGACCGAAGTTGAAAAGACAGCAAGAGCTCCATGAGCTCCTGTAAATGAAATCACTTCACGATTCGACGTCGCCCACAAGTATAGATGAATCCATGACCAAAACGTCCAACCAGGTTCGCTCTGGGAAAACACATTGGCCAACGCAATTGTCCGAGAGCCGTCTCGCTTCGCAGCAAATTGAAACAAGCTTACGTTCAGCTGTCCTACGAGAGACCGAACCATGTCAAGCTGATTTTGGAAAGGAGCTGCAATTGTTGATACATTTGATAGCATGTTTGCGATGCGAGCAAGGTTAATCTGGCAGTCCCTCGTTTCGAGTACGTGAAGACAGATTTGTTGAATGACTTTATCATCGATATTGCCACATGAGACTGCTGCAATAACTGCCATCCAATCGGTCACAATCATACCCTCGGCCACAGCGGGAAGTGTACACGGTCCAACTGCATCGCAAAATGGATAAGGTGTTGGTTGACTCGTTGCTGCGGCAAAACACAATGGAGTACCTCCAAAATACACAAAGCTAGCCTGTTGCCATGACGATGGAAGAATAGTTTGGTACCAATTTCGTTTTGTCATGACCTGACACAGAGTCGATAATGCAGGCTTTGTATAGCACAGAGCTTGCAATTCCTTTGTCAAGTTGGTACTCAATGCCACCAACGCTTTAGGGGGTAGAATGTAATGGACGTCAATTGAGCCATAGGGACCAATGTGCTGTTCAAAAAGTTGAGTGGCCCATGTCATAACCCGAGGGAGAGTTAGGTTAGCTATCAACACGCTGTGAATGGTGATATTTGAAAAGGCAAATCGACTACTCTGACGAATAAGAGATGATCCGCCGATACCAGATGCATTCGAACCGCATGCCCACAAGTCACTGGCAAATGACCAGTACATTTTCATAGATGTCTGGTCAGAAAGTCGCCAAGTGCCGTTGCGCGACTGGAGCGTGAGAGGGTATTGCACACCAAAGGCATTTTCGACTTGAATCGTCTGAATCAGCCCTGGTAGTTTGTAGTTTTGCCACTGGAGAATAAATTCAGTGAGATTGTTTGACTGCCACCACGCCACCTCGCCTTGGATGGACAATATTGGGTCGCGCAGTGTCGTTTGGAGCCACACTTTTCCTCCAGCAGACAAACTCAATTCTGTAGCAATTGCAGTTGTAAAGCTATCGTGCCAGCAAGACATGAACTGTTCGTGGTTGATATTGCGTAAAATAGCTTATAAATACACTGCTGCATTTGAAAGTTGCTGTTTTTCACAGCGTTGTTGGCGTTCAAGAGAATTTGCTAGCCCCCAATTGCGTTTAAAATCCACCCAGCAATACTGCGTTGGGATCCACGGAGCTGAGCAACCGTGCATTTGACGCAAACCTACAACAATACAATCAATTTGCAGGAAGAATAACATTGGGAAAGCGCACCAGTGATAGATTGCTCAAGCAAACTCAGCGTGGAAAACTTGACGCGGCTTGCTTGACTCGAAAATGTCAATATAGTTCTCCTCGGAGTATTGTACAGATCCACAAGTGCATACTTGGGATCTTCAATGTCCAATCGGCCCTTTGATTGATCTAATTGAAGAACTGTAGCGAGGAATCGATGTGCACCCGTTGTATTAAACTGTGTCCACCAGAAGTCATTCGACAAGCTGTTGTTCAGTAGCACAAGGTAGAATAGGCTACTACTCAACGTCGCAACGATGTAGGCAAATGCAACTGCAATAAAGAATTTTATCTTGCGAGAGTACACAAATCCGGCATTTGTTGTTGACGCCACCGCAGAGTCTAATTTACTCTTGCCAGGCTCTCCACTGTGACTGCACCATGTTTGATCGTTCTCCAACCGATGGAGATGCCACGATGTGATGTCAAAAACAAAATTGACTTTGGGCCAAAGTAGAACGAAAACTCCACTCATGACATTTGAAACACTATCATGCCAAATACCTGTTGAAAAATCTTCCTGCCCTTGTTCTCGGTTGAAAAATGTCAACGACGCACCAGAATATAAGAGGGACACTTTCTCAAGTTTTGGCGGAAGGATTTTGAAAAGACGAACGAGGCATACGACACCAAACTGGACAAAGATATTTACAAGTACCAAGAGGACAAGACGTGAAAACGATCCGTTCGAAACACATGCGCTAGAGCATGAAAGACTCGTAAAACGAGCGTCAACATCGCAGACTCTTGTGCCAGACACTGTTGTGTCCAATGGGCTTGACACATCCAAAACAAAAGCAATCATCAAGCAAATAGCACTACTAAAAGGTCCGGCGACCCATGAAACTTGCGATAGGAGTAAAATATCAGCAACAACATACGACACCCATGTGGATTCACCAGCGACAAGAGCAGATTCAAGAAGGGGGCGACGTTTGTTGTTAAATTTGGTTAGTCCATGGCGAGTTTCTAGTTGAATACCAGGGGTAGATAATAGCAAGATAGCCATACATCCTCACATGAGCAAAAGAGGACGACCGACCCACGTGGGCCTAACGACACGATTAAAGAAGAAAAAGTTGGAGCTGCACACTGGAAATTGATGGAGCAATGAGAGAAGACAAATGGTAAGAGCAACACACGTCATTACAATACTCACATAGATCACACCCAATTCAACGAAACGGGCCACGCTGTTGGGGAACTCGCTTGAAAGTGGTTTAATCGGCACATTTGATGTGTACTTGTACGAAATCAAGTCATAAGTACACACATCACCTTGAAATGACGCCACTTCCCGATCGCCCACAGTCCAATCGTACAAATAGCTCCATCTACAAAGGCAAATGCCTGATCACTGGGATCGATGATCGCATGGCGTAGAAGCACGGATGTGCCTGAGCTGCGATTTAGGGCTAATTGAACAATTTCAATGCTCTAGTTGCTTCATCGAAGAGCGAATAGACCGTATGATTGATTTCATACTGGGATACAAATTGTATTGCAGCTCCAATGCTCTTCTGACACATAGAGGTATCATCAACCCAGTCACAAACCACTGAATTCAACTGGTACGAGGAGGACGATTTGGAGATTGAGGCAAAGATGGCAAAGAGTAAACTTTGACGACTTATTGTCAAATCCCCATTCTTGCAATAAGTAATCGGTTGTTTGGTCGAAGGATGGACACAATGGACTTCCACTAATAAAGGCAAGAATACTTTGAACTTTATTCCACGCTTGTACTTTTGGCTTGCAGATTTCAAACGGCAAAATATCATCTAAAAGAGCCGCTGTGCTCTCAACTCTCCATCGCTTTTCCAGCGTCAAAATGGATAACACTTGGACCAACTCAACGAGGAAATTTGGGGGAGACATCAAATACAAATCAATTGTGTACAATGGCCCAAACGCATTGAATACAATGCTCGTACCAGCGTCCCACCCCTGCAGTAGCGACGCATTTTTCCAAAGAAAAGATGGATCACTCGCTACAAGGCTTGCATTCATATTTTGAGCAAAAAACATGTCGACATACATGCTCGTGAACATCGTGTTCGTTGTGACTGTGGATGTTCGGCTCTTTTGGGGGACAGTACTGACAGTCATAGTGAACTCAGTACCAAGTGCTGAGACGATCGTGATGGAATTGGTCAAGCCAATTTGGTCCCAGTTACCAAATAATACTCGCCACAAACTTACATTTCGCGCATTCCAATACTGAACTTCGTCTTCAATGTTGAGGGGAACCATTGTCCGTAGATCGTGAAGAAAAAATCTGCCTCGATCAGTTTGGCGCAGTGTCTGTGCAATCGAGATCGTAAAAACAGTCCACCGGAACCGCCGAATGACGACTCGAACATTGTCATGTTTGTTTTCCGGAGGAGAGCTTCCAAATATACCGCACCATTGTTTCGATAGCAGTCGTAGCATCTTTTCTGACGCGTGGACGTGTGAGCTAGTTCCCATGTTTGGTTGAAATCGACCCAGCAGTATGAGCTCATCGCTAACACAGTGCTTGGGTTTGCCTTTCGGTACTTCAAAATAGCCACGGCAGGTGAAATCGGTACTTGATTGTAGAAAAGTGAACGAGACTGAGTCTGGTGGAGTGTAATCACACCTGAAAAATCAATCTGTGGCTGGGCGTACATCAGCGAGGATAGGTCAAGAGGGTAGTCATGATCCAGCTGATTGAATGCTTCCATGAGCCATGCTTGAACCGTGTCGTTGAATCCAAACCAAAACGCATCATTCGATGTCGACTGAGCCAATAACAGACAAAACCACCACGAACAACCGATAGTAAGAACAACGTAGCCGAGTCCAAACAATGTCAGCAGCTTTTGCCGACGAGTTGAGTGCTCGGAAAGTGGCTCAAGGCCTTTAAAGGGGGCGACAGCCGTCATTGTGGGTTGCACCGGCTTTGTGAAACCGATTCTGTAACTGACTGTGAATTGCTGTTATCACGTCCGTAGCTAGTGATATTTCTAGCGTGTAGCCCTGTGGACAGTCTCCAAGCTTGCGTTTTCTCGGTGACGGAATGGAATATGAGCATATCCATCAGCTCGCGTGTGCAGGCTTGTACGTTTCAGTCTTGCCTTCACAACCAACTTGGTTCAGTCAGCATGGTCGTTCAACTGATTGGGCTCGAGAAATGCAGGGCTGAGTGCTCAGGGTCCGCTTACTCCCATTCACCAGCTAATGGCACACATGCCGCCAAACGCGGCCCAATATCCCGGCGTTTGCGAAGTTGAAACGTGCGCCAAGTCTTCACGTCGAGCATATACAGGGACTCAGTCGTGTCGTAGGTGACCAAACCATTTAACAAGGCACTCGCTTTGTCAAGATACGCAACGCCTCGCTCATCCAACATCCACGGTTCAAATTTGAAAAGATGAGCGGCCATGGAATATAACAACGTTGGTTCGGACGCATGGAGACAAGCTGGGAGGACAGCTTTCTTTTGTTTGTACACAACCCAACCAAGACACAAACCAAGGCAAGCAACAATGAGAATGAGTTGAAAGCACAAACGAGTCAGACTTCCAGTCGTCACAACGCCTAAATTACAGCTGAAATCAAAGTCGAAATCGTTGGTGGTGCACTTGGGATCCAGCGTCACACGAACGAGCACGGGGGATGTCAACTGAGTGATCGCCATGGTTGCCCACATCATGATAGAGCTCGGGCTCGAGTATTTTCGAGTGTGGCCTTTGGTCCAGACGGACAGAATGTCTTGGACAATGTACGCCAGCCAACACACTTCGCCCGACACGAGAATAATTTGCAAGCACGACACCAATGTTAGATTTGGATGTTGGAATTTTGTTGCAATGCCTGTCGAGGACTGCACGAGCTCTATTTGACCGGTGCTGAGAAACGACAAGGCCGAAATGGCCCGGAGAAACAAGAGAGGACGCCCCACCCAGACGGCTGCCCCGACCGAATTAATCTTGACGACGTTGTGAGGTTCAAGATTGCCTCGCGCAACGACAAAGTAAACAATTAGCATTGCCACCACAGTGGACATGAGGAAGGTGACGTACTGAACCCCACGGCGAAAGTAAATACACAAACTTTCGGGTATGTCCAGTCCCTTCAATGTATAAGTCTGTGGTTTGACAGAAGTCGACAAGACTGTGAATGTTCCATGAGCGCCAGTAAGGGAAATGACTTCGCAATTCAAAGTTGCCCACGCATACAAATGCACCCACGACCAATAGCCCCATCCACGCTCGGTCACGGAGAAAACATTTGCCAAAGTGATGAAACGAGAGCCATTTAGCGTCGATGCAAACTGAAACAGGCTCACATTGAGTGTATCGGCCAGAGAACGAACGGTGCTGATGTCGTCTTGGTACTGTGCTGCAATGGAGGTCAAATTGAACGATTGAATATTGTATAATGCGCGACCAAGAGTCGCAAGGCATGCATCTATTTCATAAACGTGGAGGCAGGTTTCTTGAATCGTGGCATTGGTCATAGTTCCTGACGCAATGACAGCAACGACTGCGAGCCAGTCGAAAACTAACATACTCTCGATAGTTGAGGGTAGTGTGCATGATCCGACCGCATCCCAATATTGATAAGGACTTAGCTGACCTCTTCCTTCAGTACATAGAGGGGTGCCACTGAAGAAAAACAAGTCGGTGTTTTGCCACATTGACGGTATGACCGTCTGGTACGTATTTGACACCGTCAAGCCTTTGCAGACGCTTGAAAAGGATGCGTTCGTGAAGCAAAGAGCTTTCAATTCCTTGTCCAAGTTGGAAATCAAAGTGACGAGCTTCCCTGGAGGGAGAATGTAATGCACATCAATCGAGCCGTATGGGCCAACATGCTGCTCAAACAATTGTGCCCCCCACGACATCACTGGAGGTAGCGTTTTGTTTTGGATCATTACGGTTTGGATCGAGATATTTTCAAAGGCAAATCGACTACTTGAACGAACCAAGGACAAACCCCCGATGCCAGAGGCATTCGAGCTACACGCCCACAAGTCGCGAGCAAATGACCAGTACATTTTCATGGACGTTTGGTCTATGAGTCTCCATTTCCCATTCCGAGACTGCAGCGTGAGGGGATATTGTACGCCAAACGCATTTTTTACCGTCACCGTTTGAACCAACCCTGGTAAAATATAGTTTTGCCACTGGACGACAAAGGTAGTAAGGTTGTTGTCAAGCCACCAAATAACTTCATCATGCACAGATAAAGCTGGATTTTCGAGTGTTGCCTGAAGCCACTCTTGTCCAGATATGAACGACTTCAGTTCGCTTGCAATTGCAATTGTAAAACTGTCACCCCAGCACTGCATGAATTGCTCGTGATTGATATTTCTCATTGTGGCTTCGAGATACACTGCTGCGTTCGGACATTGCTGAGTTTCACAGCGTCGTTGACGCTCGAGAGAATTGGCGAGTTCCCACTCACGACGAAAATCCACCCAGCAATACTGCGTTGAAATCCAAGGGGCGTTGCAGCCATTCATTTGACGCAAACCTACGGGTTGAGTCGCTCAGTCACACAATAAATGTCAGATTTGTGTACCAGAAATAGCAGCTTCAAAGGAGCTTAGTGTGGCATGCTTGATGAAAGTAGATTGACTCGGATATGTGATAACTGAGGTTGTCGATGAATTGTAGAGTTCGACGAGAGCATACTTGGGATCGTCAATGGCCAATGGACCCGTGGATGGTTCCTGCTGGAGTAGAGTCGCGAGGAATCTATGCGTGCCTGTCGTGTTGAAATGCGTCCACCAAAAGTCGTTGGAGAGGTTGCTTTCCAGCAGATTGAGATAGAAAATACTGCCGCATAATGTAAATCCAATGTAGATAAATGACAAACCGACCAAGAATGTCGACTTGTGAGACGATGCCTTTGTCCGCTGGACTTTGTCCACGCAGAAAATGATCCACTTTGCTGTTTACAGATAGCCGTCACATTACGTTGGCGGAAATGCGATGCTGCGGCGTTGTGGCAATGAATAAATTGCCAGGACTTGATGTCAAAGATGTAATTCACATGGCGTGTTTGAATTACCAGAACACCACTCATGAAATTGGAGACGGCATCCTGCCAAATGCCAGTTGCATGTTCGTCTAGCAACAACCCAGAGTTCAAAAAGGTCAGCGCTGTACAGGAGTATAGGACAGACACCTTTTCAAGGTTTTTTCGTTGATGAACTTTGAAAAGGTAGCCGAGACAAACGACACCAACGTGGACAAGGACGTTTGAGAGGACCAAAATCGCAAGGCGGGATGGCGAGCCATTTGTGATGCTTTGACTTGCACACATTAGATTGCTATAGTAAGCATCGACTTCACAGCGACTAGATCCAGAGACCATTGTGTCTAATGGGCTTGATATATCCAAGATGACAGCTATGGCAAAGCAAATCGCGCTACTGATAGGGGCTGTCACCCAGGAAGGGTTTAAGAGGAGAAATATGTCGGCAACCACATACGACAGCCAAGTGGATTCGCTGGCCACAAGCAAGGTTTCGACAAACGAGCGAGGTTTGGAGGTGAGTTTGGTCAGTCCATGACGATTTTCCAACGTTAGGCGAGGAATAGATAAAAGCAAAATGGCCGTACATCCTCGAAGGATTAAAAGCGGTCGGCCGACCCATGTAAAGCCAACGACGCGGTTGAAGAAAAATAAATTGCAGCCGTTAATTTGGAGCCGATGGAGCCACGACAGGAGGCCGATCCCCCCAGCCAAACACGCCATGAAAAGCGCGACGTACACAATGCCAAGGCCAATGAGTTTGCGGCGCTGTTGGAGATTTCATTCGAGACGGGTTGGATGTTGGAATTGAGCAAGTATTTGTATGAAATCAAGTCGTATGTGTCGACATCGCCTTGGAACGACACAACTTCTCGATCGCCTTGGACCCAATCGAACAAATAGTTCCAGCCGACGAAGGCAAACGTCGGATCGGTTGTGTTTGTGATCGCATGGCGCAAGAACAACGTGTCTCCCGAGGTGCGGTTGAGTGCCAACTGGATAATTTCAATGGTCGACGTTGTGTTTGCCACTGTCTTGACCAGGTCCTGCAGCGTTTGATTGATTCCAAATTGAGATATAAATATTCGAGCAGCTTGAAGACTTTGGTGGCATGCGGCGCCATCGTCAACCCAATCGCAAATGCTTGGTAAACTGCTTGCTGCATCGGGGTCTGCCATGGACACCAGCATTGCAAAGAGTAAACTTTGACGGCTTAGAGCCATAAGAAGAGGTATTTGACTATCGCACGTGTCGTCAAATCCCCACTCTCGGAGGAAAAAGTCGGTAGTTTGGTCAAACGATGGACATAGAAGACTGCCACTTATGAATGTGAGATCCTTTGACAAGGAACTCCAAGGTTGTATCCTCGGCAAGCGGATTTCAATGGGATTGATCGAATTAAGCGTAGATACAGCGTTGTTGTCATTTGTCCATTGCATTTCAAGCAAACGATTCGAGAAGACATGGGCGAGTTGGACGAGGGCACTTGGTAGAGGCAGCAAGTACATGTCAATCGTGTACAAAGGTCCAACTGAATCCACAATAAGCTGCGACGCATTGTCCCAGCCATGTAACATCATGGGGCTATTCCAAAGGAACGCTTCGTCGGTCGAAATCAGGCTAGCATTCATCACTTGGGCGAACATCATGTCGGTGTACAAGTTGGAATACATGATTGTGATCGTGACAGTCGCGCCACGGCTTATTTGGGGTATGACGGTGGTCGTCATGGTGAATTCTGTCCCTAGAGCCGACAGGATGGAGATGGAGTTTGTTAAGCCATTTTGGTTCCAGTTCCCATAGAGGATTCGCCACGTTGTGATGTTTCTCGACGTTTAGTATGCGAGTTCACTCTCAACGCTAAGTAGTGCTCTCGATCTGAGGTCTTGAAGAAACGATCGCCCGAGCTCTGTTTGACTCAAAGTTTGGGCAATGCCAATTGTAAAACAGCCTCCTGGGCCACTCCACAACGTCTCAAACTCTGTCATGTTGGTATTCCGTAGCACAGCATCCAAGTAGACGGCGCCGTTTGAACGGTATCGTTCGTAGCATCGTTTCTCACGGCCAGGCGTATGGGCTAGACTCCAAGTCTTGTTGAAATCGACCCAGCAGTACGAGCTGAGCCATAATAAGGTGACAGGAACTACTTTCCGACAGATTGCAATCGCCATGGCTGGCGACGTCTGGTTCTGGAAAAGCTCACGGGACTTTGTTTGGCGAAGCACAATCGCATCCGATGCATCGATGGCCTGCTGAGCATATGCCAAGGACGTGAGATCTCTAGGGGAATACTCATCAGCGTGGTTGAAAGCTGCCATGAGCCACGCTTGGACCGAGTCGTTGAATTCAAACCAGAACAAATCGTTGGTTGCTGATTGAGTGTGTAAGACGCTAAACCACCACGAGTTCACAACAGAGAAGCTGACGTAGAGTAGACCAAGCAGTGCCAGCATGGGTTGCCGTCGCGATGCACGTCGATTCTGTGAATTGTAGCCACAGTCAGGCGCGACAGCCGCCGCCGTCGTCTGTCTTGGGTCCATGCTGCGTGAAACCGTCTTTGAAACCGTGTATGAAACCGAATGCTATGCACCAAAAGACAACCATTCAAGGCGACCGAGGCCAAGCAAACAAGCAGATTTCGATGGATTCCTTTCACAGCTTTGGAGTTCCACGTCGACCTTTCTAGCCGGCGCTTGAGCAACCTCATTCGAATTAGTCGGAAGGTGGTACGTGATACAGGGAGCTCTCGATCTCTTGGATCTCTTTGCTTTTGCTCACTGAGCATTTACGAGGCTTTTATCCTTCGGCCTCTCATCCTTGCATTCCATTAGGCACTGGCTACGCAACACAGCTGTAGCTAGCTCTACCATCCACGATATCTCGACTTCACCAGCTCTGCTACAAGCTACGAGTCTGCACTTTAAGAGAACTAGGGTACCGGTACGATGGGGGCCCAAAATCTATGCCTGGAAACTTTGCAATCATCCGTCGAGTGACCTGGCAGCGCAAGGCTCTACTTTGCCAACAAGTAGTTGGAGTCCGTGGTCGCATGTGGCTTAGCATGTCGATCAGTGAGACGACGACAGCATAAGTTCTCTTTCCTCTGACCACCTCGCCTCTTCTATTTTGCGTTTCAGCACCTAGCTGCACTAGAAAGGCAGGACTCTGAACGAGATCTCGTCTCATGCTTCCATCTCAATCGAACGACGACAGTCAGAACCCTTCAGAGACACTTGAGGGGTACACTTTAGGCGAAATCTTCATGGCTATTCTCCTTGGATATGTACAAGCCAGCCAAGTTGTCGTCCAAGGCGTCGCTGGCCTTGAAACGTTTCACGCGAAACGCCGCTTGACAACCGTCGGGTTGAAAGGTCGCCGTGGTGAGAAACGTCCTTTCTACCTTGAATCCTATCGCCTAGCCTATGTCATGGAGCTCTAACAACATCCTTTCAATAGAGAATGCGATTCTTAGCAGCGTGGAGAGGCTCTAGACGTCGCAGGCCGCGATCGAAACTGCTTGTCTTTTGCCCACGTAACGGTGCAGGTTAAGTACGAAACCGATTGGGCGCACTTGGAGTGCCATTTGACTTGATGTCACTATGGGGACGAGATCAAGGAGGATCTGAAACCCCTTTGCCCAACCGACACAAACCTATTTTGGCTGACGATAGCATGGGCGACGTGGCGGAGCTCAAGAAGAAATGCGATGGCCTGAAGGAGAAGATTCAATCCGTGCGCAGTGCGAAAAGCAACGGCGGCTTTGAAAACGACGGCACGAAAGCCATTCCACCTGCACCGAAATGCCGCCGCGTGCTCAAAGGCCACTTTGGCAAGATATATGCCATGCAGTGGGGCGGCGACTCGACGTCTCTCGTGAGTGCGTCGCAGGATGGCAAATTGATCGTCTGGAATGCCCAAACGACCAACAAAGTGCAGGCAATTCCGCTCCGAAGTTCCTGGGTCATGACGTGTGCATATGAGCAAAAGCAGCGCAACATGGTCGCCTGCGGTGGTCTCGACAACCTCTGCTCGATCTACCAGCTCGGGTATTATGTACACATGGCTGCCTCTCTCTAACTTGGATGTTTTCCTCGTCGTAGCCAAGCCCAAGTCATGCGTGCCACCAAGGAATTGGCCGCCCATGACGGCTATCTCAGCTGCTGTCGCTTTCTAGACGAAGCCAACATCATCACGAGCTCCGGCGACTCGACTTGTATCCTCTGGGGTTGGTTTTCAAGGTCGTCATGCGCGTGATGCTCATTTCCGTCGTAGATGTCGAGTCTGGCGAAGTCAAGACAACGTTCAAGGACCACACGGGGGATGTCATGTCGGTTTCGATCAACCCGCACCATCAAAACATGTTTATCTCGGGGTCTTGCGACTCGACGGCCAAAGTTTGGGACGTCCGTTCCGGCAAATCGACGCATTCGTTCCATGGCCATGAATCCGATATCAATTCGGTCGATTTCTTCCCCGATGGGAATGCACTTGGCACAGGATCGGACGACTCGAGCTGCCGCCTCTTTGATTTGCGTGCATACGGCGAGCTCAACAACTTCTCCAACGACAAGATCTTGTGCGGCATCACGAGCGTGTCGTACTCGAAGTCGGGTCGCTTCATGTTTGCCGGCTACGACGATTACAACTGCTACTGCTGGGATGTCTTGGCCAACACGGGAGCCCACGTGTACCAACTGACCGGCCATGAAAACCGCGTGAGCTGCTTGGGCGTCAGTCCTTCCGGCCAGGCCTTGTGCACGGGTAGCTGGGACACGTTGCTGAAAGTGTGGGCGTAGTTGTACACACTATCCATTGCTTGGGTTTGCATAAGTCCTAATATTCCATATTTTCGTGTGCATTACCCTGCTCGTTATAGTCGCCGCATCCGTCTTGTCTCTCTGTTTTATCTTCTTGAACACCAGAGAATAGCTTTGTTCTGTTTTGGCAAAGGGCTCCTGCTGATTCACACTTGGGTTCTCATCGGGGAAGCTGAGAGCTTTGGGGAAAACCATTGCCATCAGAATTTGCCAAGCTCTCTGAGGTATGTACGAGCTCATGGACAGGGCAAAGACAAGGCTTGGAGAGAAATGGCTGCACATTGACGTCCGAGTCGAAACGCAAGATGGAGAAGACCGCATAGCCAACAGAAAATTGCAGTTGTTGATGGACTCGCGCAGCCACTTGAAGGAGTTTTTAGACTTGATATTGTTGTAGATATTCCCAGGGCGAGAAGTAGAGCTTTACAGAGTTCCTTTGGTTTGTCTGGACCATGCATGCTGTGGCTTTTGGAAAGATGTCAATGAAAGTGAAAATATTTTTAAGAAAAAAACGTTTTTGCTTGGATTTTCAAGATGAAATTCGCTAAAAAAATCATTTTTTAGTATTTGCTATCCGGATAAACTACTCAATGCTTGTCAACTCATCACATCCAATCCCACGCAGATTGTACGCCATTTTGATAGTTTGACAGGTCTGCACACACCACGAGGCAAGGTCGGTTGAGTGTCGTTTATTTTCCCAACAACGTTGTCACGATACAAGCATGGTGTCGTACGTTTATGTGATGACTGCGCCGTTGGTTCGAACCATCCGGATAATATCCATTGAAAGAATATTTTCTTTTTTCAGTATCGTCTGTCGACATGACATTCGAGATTAGAATGGAATATATTTTTTTTCATGTTTTTTTAGATTCAAAGGCGTACTTTATGTGCAGTCTCCGCCATGGTTTGAATACAATTTTTTATCGACATGGTCGACCGAGGTGAAACACTCGCGGCGTACTGCGCGTCTCTGGACGCCTCCAAGCCTGGAAACCTCTTGATGCGTGTGGCCAATGCATGCATGGACATCCAACAACTTATCCAGCGAGGTGCGTTGGCTGAAAACATCCTTGGCTCGGCGCATTCTGCCAATGTCCAAGGTGAAGTCCAGCAGAATCTCGACATCCTCTCCAATACAATCATGGTGCAAGCATGTCAAGACGAACCTACGCTTGCTGGCATGTGCTCTGAGGAGCGCGAAGACATCTACGCCACATCCCATGCAGCCTCTGGCCAATTTCTCCTTCTCTTTGACCCTCTTGATGGCTCGTCAAACATTGACGTGAATGTTTCCATTGGCACGATCTTTTCCGTCCTACCCCATGCCACTGATCGAGGCAGCGTTTCCAACAGCGACTTCTTCCAAAGTGGCGACCGTCAAATCGCAGCTGGATATGTCATCTACGGTCCTCAAACCATCCTTGTGCTCACTGTCGGTGATGGTGTGCACATGTTCACTTTGGACGTTGCTCAGCGCTCGTTCATCTGCACACAGCCGCTCGTCCAGCTCGCGCCTTCAACCAAGGAATTCGCCATCAACATGTCCAACATGCGCCATTGGGAACCACCGATCCGTGCGTATGTGAATGATTGCTTGGCTGGCGCTCAAGGTTGCGTTGTTGGTTGAATTGACCTGACATATTGGTTGTAGGACCTCGAGGAAAAGATTTCAATATGCGCTGGATCGCTTCCATGGTGGCAGAAGTTCATCGTATCTTGTGCCGCGGTGGTGTTTTCATCTATCCATGGGATGAACGAATGGAAGGACGCATGGCCGGTCGATTGCGCCTGCTCTATGAAGCCAACCCCATGTGTTTCCTCATCGAACAAGCGGGAGGCGCGTCAAGCATCGGAACGAAACGCATCATGCTCGTGACACCCCAAGCGCTCCATGAAAGAGTGCCTGTCATGCTTGGAGCCAAAGAAGAAATCGAGGTTGTCGAGCGGTACCACCACGAGCATCAACAGACAGAGCCATAAGAGCATGAATACAGATCCGTAGTTGAGTAAGCCAAGTTAAGCAAAAGATGACGCTCGCTTGACGCTGATAATTGCGGCGACGACCGCCAAAAGCGCAGCTACATACGTGAGAGGAATCGAGGCTTGGCAGCCGACTTCGTTCAGGTTGACCAAGTTCTAGAACACATCGTGGGTTTACAAGCGAACACAATCAAGTGAAAAAATACCGACAGTCCGGAGCCCAAATGAATGAGAACAACGGCAGCAATGTGTCCTGGGGATCGCTTGCGGTAGCCTTCAAACGCCAGCACCATAAGAGCAACATCCATGAGTGACAACGCCAAGGTTGAGAGAGCTGCAAGGGATCCACTCTTAGCATCAACAAATCGAGGAATCTGCAGCTACCTGAGGCATAAACCAAGGGGAGTTGGGGGCATGTTGATGTGAAAGCTGCGCCTTCACCAGTCATGCTTGCAGCAAGGACCGATCCGTAGAGCATAAGTGATCGCATGAGCGCAAATCCGACACCGGAAGCTACACATACATTGATCACTTTGGGTAGCATTCGCCAACTTACCAAACGACGACGTCAGGTCGTTGAGGGGGAGTTGGTTCTGTTTGGTCGTCACGCGCTTCACAGCTTGCTCGGAGCGAATATAAACTTGGAAGAATGCATATCGGAAGATTTCTTGGATGATAATCGAGACGGGTATCGTCGCTTGAATCGAGTCATGGAGTGGTGGGATAATTGACCACAATGTCGCCGAGACCAAGAGCCCCAAAAGGTAGAAAAACGCCGCAGTGATCGTCAAGATGACAAGCTGTGCTCTCTTTGCCACCACGACCATAAACAAGCACGTAATAGGCGCAAAGGCCGTGAGCATGCTCCCCCAGAAGAGAGCCCATTGCGCCATGGTGGATTTAATCCTTCCAGTTCTTCCAAATCTCTCAAGCGACTGTAAAAATCCGGATAAAATCCGGATAACTTATCCAGAAATCAACCCAAACTGGCGTTCCGTATAAAATATCCGGATTATCCAAGTCTGGCAAGAAAACCATGGCCTCCGTCGTTCGTACGGCACGGCAGGAAATCATCGAGTGGATTGACTTTATCATGCGTGCATGCACGAATGAAGCCTTCATAAACAGTTTTGAGACGAATAGTCGTCGAAATGGCAGAGGTGGAGATGGCAGTTTGAACGCATTGCGTCGTTTTTGCATCATGGAGTGTTTTTACAAATTGAATCTTATATACTATCATATGGTATCCATTTAAGAGTATTTTTGTTATTTTGTGTCTCAAAAAAAGTCATCAGGAGAACGGCGAAGTCAGTTCAACATTTTTGAAAGCCAGCAATGGACTTAATGCCCTAGTTAAGCTTCCTTGGATTAGCTTGAGCGAAAGTAAATTGGATCATAGGAGAACAGTGGCCCCACACGTGGTGGGCATTTCCCTCGCACATTCGACTGGGGAAGAAGCTCTTGAGCATGGGCCCCTCTTTAGTCCTCTAAAGTTATCAATAGAGACTGTCGGGGGATCGAACTACCGTCGATTTAATTCACCCACCAATATCAATCCATGGCATTTGGATTATCTGACAAGATTAAATCCTTGCAACGTAGGGCGGTTAGGAGAGCAGCACGCCCTTCTTTCAGTAATGAACAATCCTATTAGGATATCAGAGAGCTATCCACACGTCGACGGCCAAAGAAGATGTGTATGTTGCCGCCGACATGAAAAAATGTTGCTTAACTAAACTCAGCGCAGAAAATATGA